>CM056588.1:63630492-64230492 GCA_029721435.1 Gymnothorax reevesii | reverse complement strand
TATGAGAAGGATCTGTGGGAGTACATCGAGGACTGAGGATATCCCCCCCCCCGTGCACCACAAACCATGAGCAAAATTGCAAGTGTCCGACCAGAGCGCAAATGCAATTAACTTTGGCCAGCGGTGACTGCTGCTGCCCCCGAGTGGACAACACCTGAAATTGCATTTTTGCCCTTTCAGTCATGTTTAATTGAACCTAAATTATACAGGCAAAAGGTGGAATGTTGAAAAGATTAATTGTACAACAGTATTGTTAGAGTGGCAACAGAGTCCAGTGTGGATACACACTGAGAAAAACACAGATTGAAAAATATGACTCCCTTCAGGCTTGTATTGTATCTTTCTTTAAACATTTTTTTTCTGTGGGTGTTTTATTCTCATTCTATTCTGGCTTTATTTTGAGGGGAAAATGGACCTCATGAACACAGCTTTAAATGTCCCTGCCCGTCGCCGCTGTAAGTGCTGAGATCCCCGTTTGGGTTGTGAATGTTTATTTGGCTGATTGTGAGGGGCAAAAGATTTTGGTATATATAAAAAAAAAACCAGGGGAAAAAAAATAAGGAAATTGGTATTTTTCGACTTGTAAATAATGCATATGCATGGAAGTTAAAGAGCAAGCGTGGCACGTGTTTGCGTAATTTTTAAATTGAAAAAAAATATTTATTCTTTACAGATATTCAGAAATATGTATATTTGCTGTGAAGTTGAATTATTTCTCTCCGCTTTCGTCATGCGGAGGGCGTGAGGATGGAGGTTTTGCGCAGGGCTGTGCAGTGATCTCCCGTCCTCACCCTCCCTGCTCTACGCCGAGGTGCGCCGGGCTCCACACATGCCAGGCCTCATCTGCCAAGCGACGGCATTTTCTATTGCATTATGAAGAACTCCGTTTAAACAGCAGTAATTTGATTTTGCAGACTTGGATCTTCGGTCTCGGATCGCTGTCGCTGGGCTCATTTGTCTCCTTATTCTCTTGAAGTTGCATTAAAATGTGCTGCGATCGCATGGATGATACGAGGATGACTCGACATAAAATGAATGGAATAGTTTGAGTGAATCCATCGCCTGCCTCCTGCAGTCCAGGGTCCCTCTCACACTCTCTCGGTCTCCTTTCAGCTCGCCGCCCTCTACTTCAGTTGTTAGTTGTTTTCAGTTTGACATAGAAAGTTATTTTATTAGTGCTGAACTGAGTGACATTCACTCCTGCTATTCTGTCAAGCCCCCTCAGCTGGACCCCCCCCCCCCCAGCCTGACTTGGGAGATCAGGGGCTCATGTGGTCTTCAGCGCACCTTATAGTGTGTGTGTGCGCGTGCATACACGAGTGTGTGCTTCAGACTCTGAGGTGGGAAGTTATGGCCTGTACTGCAAACACTGTTAAACAGGGTGAACAGGCCAAGGCATTGTAAGTGAGGCCACGGGCTCTGCAGAACTGAGTGATGGCCAGGCCTCGGTGTAAAATCCCACAGTGTATTTACAGTGAGGTCTAAAGCACTGCTCTGAAGGAAGCTGTGATGCTCGGCTCTGTTGGATGTCAGAGGGGTTTATGATGGACATTTGCTTTTTTTTTTGTACTGCACCTTGATTTGAAAAATTAATACATGCTCTGATGCTTTAGCATTTAAATGCATTCAAAAAGCAGTTTGCACAACAATGTTCAGTGCAACTGAAAAATGCCATTTACCTTAGTTTCTGCCAGTTTTTTTTTTTTTTTTCCGTTATCTACTATATGGGTTTAGGAAAGTCCAAAGTGAGGTCCTCTGTCCCGACATGGAGCTCTGCATGAAAGTGACCTCCTGTCCCAGGAGCGGCAGTGAAGGTCGTGTTGCACGGGGGTCAAAGGGTGACGCTGCTGCTGGCGAAAAGGCTTAAAAAAAATTAATAAATAAAAAAAAAATCACCAAAGTGTGAAGCATCGTCTAAAACTCAATTTCCTGTTTCTGATGTTCTGGTAGGAGTTGAGAGGTTAGAACAATTTGCTTTTAAATGTGTTAACCAATCTTACGAACAAAACCACCACCGGTTTAAAAAGGAATATTTAAAAAAAGACCTCGACTGTACTATTTAAATAAATGTCCTGAAAAGAAAAATCTTGTTACTGGGAGTATTGTGTGACTCATTAGGAGTATATTAACTCTGAAATAAAAACATACCATTTTTCCATTGTTAACTGAAATCTGCATTTATTAATAGTCTTAAAACAAATGTCAGACTTTTTGTACCTCCATTTAAAATCTATTTGATAAAGAAAATAATGTTTGAGATGTGCAGGCGAACACAGTTACTGTCTGCGTGTTCTCACAGAGGTTTCCGATGTGATGAACTGGTCCAGTGAAATTCCGATTCGCAGTTTCTTGGCTAATATACAGAAAAGCGGAAAAAGGATTACGCTTTTTGCCTGTCTTGATCCTACCAATAGTTTGGACTAATGAATGCAATTAACTGTACAGCATTCATTTGAGACAAACGCGGTGGTGTTTTGGGTGCAGGTAATCTGGAATATTCCCAGTAAATGATCCTTTCTGTTTAATGGTCAGATTTACTCCAGTATATATTTCTCCCCACGCTGCCTCAGCACTGCAGTGCTGCATTTAGGGGTCCCTTCTGTCTTCTGATTTTTTTTTTTTTGCTAATTATGTAGAAACATTTCAATTTACTATTCATGCTAACAAATACAGCTATGTACCAACAATTTGAATACTTTTTCTACATGTTGTTTTTTTTCTGTTGAGCAATTACAGTATGTTTTATTTACATAGTGTAAAAACTGTGGAAGAATTGAGTTGTCTGTTTTAGAGAACTAATATTAAAGTGCAAAATGTTTCACCTCTCTCCTGCTCTTTATTTTGGTCGATCTCGTCTCTGAGGAAGGTCACTCTCTACGAATCCTCTGCCAAACGCATCCACTTGCTCCTTGTACTGTTCAGCACCCAACTGTTCTTTCCCCCAGAGATGTAGTGCTTTTGCTTTCGCAAACTACCTGGACTGCTAGATGAAGGACGAAATGCTATATTGTCAGTGTAAAACTGATGCCAAAAAAGTGAATAAAATTTCTAGAGCCTTTGACTTTCTCCCAAAAACTATATTTTGTTTCTCCCTTGAATTTGTATCATTTTGGCTACTTTTGTATTCCTGGTCAAAATGATGTAAATGTTCATACTTTAAATCATGTAATTGATATACTCCGATCAGCCGCATTTAAATCTGTTATGTTCCCCTAAGCATTCCTGAGCAATTTTTGCTGAATAGTAGGGCACATTATTTTGCTGAGAGGCCTGTGCTGTTAGGAAATGTTGTTGCGGTGAAGGGCTGTACTTTGTCTGCAACAGTGTTAATGAAGGTGGTGCGTGTTAAAATAACATCCACATGAACACTCGTACCTAAGGTTTCCCAGCAGAATACTGCTCAGAGCATCAGTCTGCCTTCGCTGCCTTTGACGACTTCCCATGATGCATCCTGCTGTCATCTTTTCCTCAGGTAAACCACACACATGCGCCCAGCCTTCCACGTGAAGTAAAAGAAATGTGATTTATCAGTTCAGGCCACCTTAATTTATCACTGAAAGGCCCAGTTCTGATTGTCACCTGGCGGTTGTGGGCACTTTCAGCACTGACCAGGGGTCAGTGTGGGGGCTGTAACTGGCGACAAGGGTCAGTGTGGGGGCTGTAACTGGTGACCGGGGTCAGTGTGGGGGCTGTAACTGGTGACGGGCGTCAGTGTGGGGGCTGTAACTGGTGACGGGCGTCAGTGTGGGGGCTGTAACTGGTGACAGGGGTCAGTGTGGGGGCTGTTACTGGTGACAGGGGTCAGTGTTGGGGCTGTAACTAATGACCGGGGTCAGTGTGGGGGCTGTAACTGGTGACCGGGGTCAGTGTGGGGGCTGTAACTGGTGATAGGGGTCAGTGTGGGGGCTGTAACTCGTGACAGGGGTCGGTGTGGGGGCTGAAACTGGTGACCGGGGTCGGTGTGGGGGCTGTAACTGGTGACCGGGGGCTGTAACTCGTGACCGGGGTCAGTGTGGGGGCTGTAACTGGTTTTATCATGATTTTAAAATGATAATTGATGTTGTTCACTTCAGTGATTCTAGTGTTGTGGCTCATTGGTGATTATATTATGTCATTTTATCAATGTCATTACATTTTCTATTTTTTGTTCAAACTTAAATTCTCCAGTGGTATGACAGCCTATCACAGTTCAGTGAATTACAATTTTCAGAAATAAATAGGAAATAAAAAAAGTCAATACCCCTTGCATAATTTTGCACTTGTCTATTCTTACAAATTGTGAAAATGTATATGTATATGTATATATATATTTTCCCATATATCTTTCAGCTTGTGGGAATTTGATGAATTTTGCCACTAAAAACTGTCCACCATATGACACCTTATTCTGACTTTAAGGGCAGTTACCTTGACAACTTTATCTGGTTTACCCTATTCAAGGAAATGAGTGCATTTACTAGGTCAAAGAGAGTTCAGGAGCATGATGACCCAGTACAAGCTTTGCCAATTGTAAGAAATGGTCATTCACTTCCTGTCTTGCTCAGTGGGTCACCTTGTTTGGAAGTGTGTGCTTTGTGTGGATGGATGGAAGCGCACTGGGCTGTATGTCGCATTATGTTATTGGATTAGGTAAGTGGACTTTATACACACACACACACACACACACACACCCCTTATGTTGGCATGATGTACTCTGCCTGGTCAAAAAATTCGCTCACCAATATTTTGTTTGACCGCATTTAGCTTTGATCATGGTGCTCTTTTGTCATGGAATCATTTTGAAAACCTAAAGCAATATTACAACATTTATTTCCAACCAGAGCTGCATTAATTTTTGCCTGAGATCTTGTATTGATGATCATTTCAACCTCTCTGTAAAACCTACTCCAGCACTTCCCAGAGACTTTCAGCTGGTCTAAGTCAGGACTCTGATGGCCAGTTCATGTATGAAAATAATTCCTCACGCTTGCCGAACCACTCTTTCGTGATTTGAGCCCGATTAATGTTGGCGTCATCATCCTGGAATCTGTCGTCGCGATTAAAAACTCTATAGATGGGATGACTTGGTCATTCACCACAGTCTGGTAGTCTGAGGACTTCATATACTGAGCAACAAAAGAAACGCAAGTTAGCTAGTTAATGTACTCTTATGTTTACTCAGTCCAAGTGACCGCAAAATAAAGAGAAATTTGATGAAACAAGTGTAAATGTGCACTCGCTAGTAATAAATAAAATTTTCTGAAATAGTTATGCGCAAAATTATTTTCCAGTCTGCCTTTAATTAACTTGCGTTTCTTTTGTTGTTCAGTATATTATTGCTTCATAATGTTGCTGAGCCTGGACCAGACCTTCTGACACAACTTTGGATCATAACACTGTCTCCAGGGGCTCGTACAGCAGGCACTATGCATGATGAGGGCATCACCTCATGGGCTTGCTTTCTGATCCTGTCGTGCCTATCGCTCAGTAATGGAGTAAAACAGGACTCATCAGACCACATGACGACCTTCCATGGCTCCCCAACTCAATCTTTATGCTTCCCTGCAAACTTCAGTCATTTTTCCCCAGTTAGTCCCAGTCCTGCACATTATTCTTGTTACAAGTTGAGAGAGGAAATACTCATACTTTCTCAATTAACTGCCAATTTCCAATTTTTTTTTTTCGACAAGACTTTGCCAAGCAATCTTTATCCTTCTTGGTTTCAGCACTGAACAGCTCTTAACCCAAGTTCAATGATGTCAGCAATCTCTTAAGTTTTCTTTGAAACACTGCATACATAGGAGCCCTTCTACGGAGAGCCTGTCCACTCCTTGCTAATTTCATTGTACCGAAGTTGGCTGGAATTCACCTAGAAGGTGCTCACGAGATGGTCCTCACTAAATCCTTTCATGCCAATTCATATTCAAACAGCTAAAATGATTATTTACACCTGCTTTTTGACAAAAGAACCAATTTTTTATTTCAGTTTTGGCAAATATAGTATTGATTATACTTCAGAATTGAAATGCAAAAATACCAACGTCCTTTTGGTTTTCTTGCTGGTGTTGAGCAGACAGATCTCTTTCTTCAAAGAATCAGGCATGACGAGGTATATCCAAGAGAATCGAGGTTTATTTCCACAGAAAGGATTCAGCACATACACATTCCAAGATGGATAAGTCTGCACCTTATCGGTCACAGAACTATAGACAAAATACAAAGGAGAAGATTTGATTGGTTCTCGTAAAGGGTACACAAGGATGATATATTTCAATGGTTTGGCCATCTGTGAGTGGAGTGGGGGGGGGGGGGTGTAGGTAGGTACACTGTTAACGGTGAGTTCGCTGTTTAGCCATTGGTTTCAAACACTATGCTGAATTAGTTCACGGTGATATCCAGCCGACATTATTAGTAAATCAAGAATAATCGTTCTCCATAACACATTCATTTCAGGCTCCCGGAAGGAGATGGCCTTGCATTATCTCTCCCCAGACCTTCACTAGATGGCACACCAGACTCATACACACAAAGACGAGGAGTCAGAAAGCAAAGAGCAGAGGATCCACCAAGCATATGCAGAACAAGGGACACTAGCAGCTACATAATACATCAGTAGATTCATCACATTTCATGGTATCTGCTGTAAGTGCTAAAGAATGTATAATGGGATGTTGTGGGGGACAGTTCCCTCCAGGCTTCGCCAGGGTCTCATATCCAAAATACCACCTGCCCAAAATAATAATTGCCCTAAATGCTCCAATCCCTTCACAGGGGAGGCGATTTTGTCCACGGAACACTAGCATTCAGTCTCTCAAGGCAGTATTTGCCTACTTAACTGATTACGACCGAACTCACGCCCGGATGGCACCGGGAATCTTAAGTTGACTAGCAAGATTTCCTTAGTCTAACTTAATTACCCTGCAACAATTATATGACCTCAAGCGCAATAATTATGGTTTCGGCCTTTGTGTATTTTATATTCGTTACGTATTTTCCTTACGATAACCACATTGAGCTTGTGGTTAAATTATAAATAA
Source organism: Gymnothorax reevesii (assembly GCA_029721435.1). Lineage (NCBI taxonomy): Eukaryota > Metazoa > Chordata > Actinopteri > Anguilliformes > Muraenidae > Gymnothorax > Gymnothorax reevesii. The sequence goes on along the minus strand of CM056588.1, from coordinate 64,223,476 downwards.
ATAAATAAATAAATCTTGCATATGCTTTGTGGTGAATTGGGCGAATGCCCCGAAGTAGCTTGTGGTGCGTGAAGTCATCATCAAAACCTTTTCACGGCAATTGAAAGCCCGGAAAATGAAGCTTATTTTACTCTGCCCATTTAATCGACGACGTAATTTTAAAAATTGCCTGAAAAAAAATTACCCCATGATTGTACCGTTTTTGTGGCCACAACTCCGTAGCACCCCATTCTGAGCCATCTCACGCAACCCCCTCAAACAGACCCCGTTGAGAGTGGGAGTCCTGCCCGCGGTTACATGACTCATACTGGAGTCCCCACACCTCTCCGGATCTACCACCGGCGGCAGAAATTTTGGAAATTAAAGTTGCTTGCGATCATTGGAGTTAACAGGTGACCACTTACGGACGTGGTATGAGCACAGATGGCAAACAAGGAGCGAACGGTCGCCACCCGATCACTTTACGGCATGAACTCGTCCTGGTCAGATAAAGACCAGCTCCACGTGTTTCGTTTGATAACAGTCAAGAATTTTCCTCTGCCTGGCTGGTAAAACGATAACAAATCTAAACATTCACAGCCAGTACGTGTGAAGGGTTCCTCAAGACGAGTGACAGCGGCGCATCGGTGTTGGCAGTTCCCTGCTGTGCGCGGATGAAACCGTCCATCTCGACGGCTATTCACATTAGACAAATTGTGGCCTTCACGGTGTAACTGTAATGTGACGTCCCCTCTCTCGCCTGAATCCCCCCACAGGTTTATGAGGACTGACTGTATGCTGCAATGCAAGGTGAAGGTAAAGTTTCGGGTCATGCCAACTCTGTCCAGATGACCATTTTCGGGAAGCTTGGCAGGTTTTGGCCCTCACACGCTTTGCTTCAGCAGCGTTAAACACCGAAATGAACGATTTAAGCGGAGACTAAACCACACAGACCACTGATCAGGACAGGACAGGGCAAAGAGTAGCCTGTTCCGTATAGGTCACGTGTCATAAATAAGTATTTTAGAAAACATCTGCGTCATATGACCTACACGGGTTCTTCCGGATTTTTGGAAGCCAGTTTAAACCCTGAACTGGTCTGCCTGGATTTATCATCTCCCGCTGACAGCGCCTTTAATATTGTTACCTGTAAGCAAGAGGTTGCCGTAAAATGTTTAGTTTCTTCCGGCATAAACTAACATTTTTTAAACACAGTATTGGTAAACATGTAAGCCTGTATCTTTCACTCGTCCTCATAGCGATACAATGTTTACCAGAGGCGCAAGGAGTTTGGCCGATGCCGCAGAACATCACCCAGTCTTCCGAATCCTATAGATTAAATCCTCGGGGGTTCACGTTTAAGTATGCGAATGATTCGGCTGCGAAACCGGGATGTTCTGTCCTGGATGAGGCTTTCAGGAGATACTTTTCACTCATCTTCCCCGGTTACTCCGGCGGTAATGGTAAGGTGTAACTTATTCAGCCTTTTGTTTTTTTATAGAAGGAAAGCGTGTATGAAATATAAAGATTGTCACAGAAATTGCGGGATTTTTACGGAACCCTCATTGACATGCATGGAAAACAAACATTTCTATATTCTCAGTATTTCAGATTTTATTTTAAGTTTGAATGAGTTGGCCGGTATGACGTATTAACATAGACATTTAGCCTGTATTTGCGATTGCAATTGAATCCGTTTTACCAATAGAATTTTGTAGCACTACGAATAATGCTTCACCCCCCCCTCCCTGTCTGAAGGCTCCTTTTCAGTTTTTCAGTTCACAGAAATTAAGGGGGAGGGGGGAATGCTGCACGTACAGAGAGGGAAATAATTTCCCAATCAGGTCGAAAATTGTATGAATTTTTCCCACGAAAGCTGAAAGTCTGCCAGATAATACTGAGCGGTTCGTTAAGAATTCAGTCAAAATGTCAAATTAATAGAATTTTCAAAAGACTGCATTTTTTTTTTTGGTATGGTCACGAGATTAGTTAAGTGTTCTCACACTTTTGACAATATAAAGTTTTCCTGTCATCCCAATGAGTGTTAATTTGAGTGTGCAAAAATAGGTGTTGTCATTTTATTGTGTGTGTGATACCTGCATAGATTAAATTTGGTTCAAAGAAGTGAGTGAGAATAAATGAGTGAAAACATTAATATCCTCCTCCTTCAAGTTTTCATGTTGCATATGATTTATCTGAGTCATTGTTGACAGGCCCATGTTTGCTATTGGGCATTTAACACATTGTTATAAACTGGAATATACTGTTTGTTATATTTCCTTATGAGCAAGTTATCTTTTTTTCTGTTAATTCAGCCAGAGGGGATCCTTTTGCTCTGGAGGTGAATGTGCAGTCTGGGGACTGTGATGGTTTTCCGGATGAGGATACCAAGGAAAACTGTAAGTCTGATGCATATTACACTTGTTTGTTTGGTTGTTTTTATGTTCTTTCACGTAATCGATCAGCAATTAGATAAACTTTTAAAGAAGGCCAAGATTTGCATTGGAACTATCGGACATATTATTTCCCTGATAACTTACTTGGACTTAAAGTGGTCCTGTCGGTGCAGTTGAACAGCTCACTGAGGGCAGAGCTGATATATTCCTCTTGTTTCACAGATTACCTGCTCGTTAACATGAGCCAGGGACTGCTAAAGGCGGAGACTGTGTGGGGCGCTCTGAGAGGTAGAAAAACAGTAATTTGATGTAGTCCCCATAAACGTGTGTGTGTGTGCATATCTAACATGTCTACAGGAACAACAAGTGGTGTCAGGCACAACACACGTAGCCCAAGGGAGGTTTTTTAGTGCTTTGTGTGTTGATTAACATGTGACTCATGACACTGGATGACACCATTTCACGAGCCCGAAGACGCCACACCGTAGAGTAGCATGTGGTTGGAAGCTAAATTAAAATGCATGTTATTTTTGGCTTGGCAGCAACGACCCAACTTGGTTCAGTCTTTGATCAGGTGGTCCTTGGACCATTGCTTAGCTTCCCTGGAATTTTAATGTTATTCTTGCAAACTGTTACTGCCCTACACTGCTGACAAACAAACACACACACAGACAAACAAATGTCACCAAAAACGATACTCCTTACCTTGGGCTGGGTAAAGAAAATTAAATAAATGATTTGAGGAGGCTTCATTGGCTTGATACCATTGCTTTTAAATGTGTCCGATAATTTTTATTATGTTATATATATACTTTATGTTGTGAAAAGTGCAAATGCTTCGGCTAGCGACCTGCCTCAGTGCTTTCAAATAGAGCAAAAAGAGGACATCGTTTTTATATAGCAAGTCAACGACCAGGTGTGACCGATCTGGCTCAAGATATTTATTTCACTTCTTAAGGCGATCCACAGATTAGTATCCTCTACGGATGTTCATTCACTTATACATAATCGCACATTATCTGGGATAAACTGACTTTTTAAATTAGAACCATGACTATAGCTGGACAAACATCAATGGCCAGCATGAGGAAACGTGTGTAGGCTTATAAGCAGGAGACTACCATGGAATGTTAATCGTATGAAGTTGAGTGAAATAAATGCCATAATTTTCCTTTTTTAGATTTTTGGCTATTGTGTTGCCAGCTTAACAACAGCGTGAAGTTTCTCCTTTTGTTCATAAAATAATTTTTTTGTTTCATGGAAAGCCTGGCACTTCAGGCACATGTATAATGAGGTAAAGCTCTCTCATGTAATGCCTGACTGTGTTCATAAATTTGTGATGCCTTCTGACTTGCACTGATTTGACCTGAGACCCGCATTTGGGAGTCAGAGTAGTCTGCAGCCACCATGTTCCCTTACTTTTTGACATCTTTGACATCACATCACCTGACTTTCTTTCTTCAAACATGATTCAGGATTGGAGACATTCAGTCAGCTGGTGGAGCAAGATGATTATGATACCGTAAGTACTAGAATAGATTTTACATTTAACTTTAATGTAGACTACCTGTTGATTTGCACTGGTTATTAAATGACAGTTCTCTGTGTTGTAGATTTAGGAAGATGTCCATCTTCTGCTTTTAGTTTCGGGTGGTTTAGTGGTGCAGGAGGTAGCACTGTTGCCTCAGAAGTAGAACGTTATGTGTTAGTATCTGGCCTGAGGCCTTTCTCTGTCGAGTTTTCATGCTCTTCCTGCATTAGCGTGGGCTTCATCCAGCATTCTGAAACTTGTCAGGCTTATTAGATCTTCTAAACACAGGTGTGTGAGTTTGAAAGGTGCATCAGTCCTGCATTCCTTTGGTTAGAGAGTGGCGAAATATAGTCTTAAACTCAAAAGTGCTGAGCACCACTGAACATGTAATAAGTTAGTCCACCCAATGTTTTATATAAAGTATTGAAGTCTTGAAAAATTGTTTGAGAAAAGAGGTACTAATAGATGCGCGAGATGGTTGAGAAACTGATTTCTGTGAAGCAAAAAAAAAAAAGAAGCATTCTGGGATTTGTAGTGGTTTGCATTATTTCTTCCTCATAGCACCACTTTTATCTTCACAAGATTGTATTGTGTGAGACAGGAAGCTCATTTGACCAGACCATTATCTCTTTATTTTTGTAGTATTATATCAACCAAACTGAGATTGTGGACTTTCCTCGCTTCCTGTTCAGGGGAATTCTGCTGGACACTTCACGGCACTTTTTACCTGTGTCCGCCATTTTGGAAACCCTGGTAATTCCCCACTCCGGTGCTTACTGATCTCTGAGCTGCACGAGACTCCTGTCTGTGACGCTGATGGAGATCAAAAAGCCAAATTGTTTCTTCAGGAGATTTTTCTAACCCCTTGTTAAAAAAATGAGAGTCTTGAAGACAGGGGGTTGAAACTTGAAAATATGTTCTAACTGACTGGGATATGAAAATTGGAATTTATTTGTATGAACAAAAAACTGTAAATGTTTCAAAATGGCGCATGAACTCAAAATGGCTACCAAACAAAAAGCAAAATGTCTCAAGCATGCTGTCTCGCTGCACGACACATCATTCTGAATAAAGTCTACAATCCCTGGCGAAAACGATGCAATCACCTCACATAGAGGATGTTAATCCAGCTTTTTTACTTCATTGCAAAAAAAAAAAGGAGACATGACAAAACAACTTTTGATTATTGGCTTAGTACTGAGGCTTCACACCTCAAGCAAATAAGATGAAATTATTTTAATTAATGGCCTATTTTTTTCATATACAAGTAGAGGAAAAAATATGGGACCACTCTATATGTGGAGGAAAAAATAATTGGATTGCCTTGTAATTGTCATTTCTAAAAGAAATATCAGCACCAATCAGAATATGCTCATTATTCTTGTCTAAAGAGAGTGGTTACTGATCTTTATGGGGACTTGGGTAATTGACAGGAAGCATGGCATTTGAGTTGGCAATTTAAACAATGAAAAGGATAATAAAACTGCTCCAAGAATGAAATTCAACATGGAAACCGGTTAAGACAGGTAAAGTTGGTTGTTGCAAGTCAGCTGTGACTAAGATTTGGTTCAAGTCTAAACAAAACTGGGGAGGTTATGACAGGAAAGCATTTGTGGAGACCGGGGAGGATTTCATCATGTCAGGACAAAAAACCTAAAGCAGTGTGCCTTAAATGGAAAGTGCACAAAAAAAGAAATTAAAAACAAATGGGCAGAAACACAGGAGTCAATGTTTGTGACAGAACTGCAAGAAATCGGCTGAATGAAATGAGATTTGCATACAGAAAAGCCAAAGTAAAACCAGCACTACCACCTAAAGAGAAGAAAGCAAGTGGGCTAAAGAGAAACAATCCTAGCGTGTGGATGACTGCATGAAAATGGTATTCAGTGATGAATCACGAATCTGCGTCGGCCAAGACCATGATGCTCAAACTTTTATCTGGTGGCTGTCCAATGAAACATGTAAAGATGACTCCTTGATGAAATCAAATAAGCTTCCCTGCTCATTTATAATCTGGGGTTGTATGTCATGTAAAAGACCAGGGAGGATGGCAGTCATTACCTCAACAGTCAATGCGCTGGTGTTCATTGAAATTTTGAACGGATTTGATTCCATCAATATAAAACAGGTTTGGTGGTGATGAAGTCATTTTTCAGGATGACAAGCATCTTGCCACAGAGTGAGGAGTGTAAAAGGTTTTCTTTGGGAAAAGCATATCGACACAAGAACATGGTCAGCAAACAGTCCAGATCTCACTCCAAATGAACATTTATGGTGGAAAAAAAAAAATTAAAAAAAAGGTCTATAAATAAAAATTAAGTTAAGCTAATAAACAAAAATTCTTGTGTTATATCTGTTATTCATTTATTTGTTACAGTATGAAGTAACAAAGCTGGATAAAAAATTCTCTATGTGGTGATTCTATAATTATTGCCGGGGATTGTATGAGAAACGAGAATTAAAGGAGTTCTCTTAATGTTCTCTTTGTTATTAGAATGATTGGCCCATTTATTTGTATCAACTTTTATAGTTTCATTCTCACAGGGTAATAAAAGGCACAGTTGTTGCAGTTGCAGTACTCTGTGAAAGCAAAGCGTGTTAAATACTGTACCTCACCTCCTCTGCACAGGATGCCATGGCCTACAACAAGTTCAACGTGTTCCACTGGCATATCGTGGATGATCCGTCATTTCCCTACCAGAGCTACAGCTTTCCTGACCTCAGTGCCAAGGCAAGAGAGAAAGGAGGCCCTTGAGCTAATTTCACCTCAGTTGATTTCTCGTCAGCGGTGCAAATATGTTCCTTAAGTCAGACATCCATCTGGTTTCACTTGAGATTCTATATTCTGCTGCGACATATTGGATCAGGATCTTGTGGTATACAGTGGGTTCATCAGTGTTTTTCGTTTCAGGGGGCCTTCCACCCTTACACTCATGTGTACACCCAATCCGACGTCCAAAAGGTGATCGCATATGCCAGGCTGCGTGGAATCAGGGTCATGCCCGAGTTCGATTCACCGGGCCACGCTCTTTCCTGGGGTCCAGGTAAGTCGAGGCCTGAGCGCGCTCTGAACAGGCTTTGCCTCTCCCCTCTTCTATGGAATGTTTGGGACATGTGCTGACCCAACACGATGAGGGCGAGAGATACGAGTGTTGCAGTTTGGAGTAAAAGTCCCCATCATCTCACTGCATGAGGTCTGCCACTGTAGATCTGCTCCCAAGTGTGGGCATAATGTTTACACTGTACGAAAGCTGCTTTTTTCTGTGGATTTGTACTGTACTGAAGGTGATCTGCTGCCTAAAGCAGAACCCAGCCACAGCACCAGAGGAGGCATCAGCCCTCAGTCATGTGCCCCTCTCCCCTCAGGGCAGCCAGGCCTACTGACGCCCTGTTACAAAGGAGACGTCCCCTCTGGGACTTTCGGGCCGATCGACCCCACTCTTAACACCACCTACGAGTTCATGGCCCGTCTGCTTAAGGAAGTCAGTGTTGTCTTTCCCGATTCTTACGTCCACCTGGGAGGAGATGAAGTCAGCTTCAACTGCTGGTACATTTTGCGGCACGGTCATACGACTCATCGATCATAAAGATCTGTTCTGATGTTTTCATCTTGAAAAATTAAAATCCCCAATCATAATGTATCACCATCAGCACCTAAAAACTGAGAAAGTGTTCCTTATCTGAGAAATTCCTATAAAAACTTAGAATACACTGAGGTTTACTGAACATTTGAGGCCAACTCTGTTATCTTCACATTGATTCTTGGGTTCCCTGCGTTTCTCTGTGTCCCGCCCCTTGAGCATTAAATTGCAGAGAATTGCTGCTTATTTCAAGTAGAACAGGTTCTGGCTTAAGCAGTGCATTCTCTGAGTTAGTGTAGTTTCATAATAGTGGCGGAAAAAATCCTGAAAATGCCTAATGTAATGCATGAATGTGAAATGTGCAGATTGATTACTCGAGATGAACGCATTGCTCTTTGTAGGAAATCCAACCCTCAAATTCGAAAGTTCATGCAGAAGATGGGAATGGGGAGTGACTTCGCTAAATTGGAGGCATTTTACATCGAGAAGTAAGTGAAGAGTAGCCAATGGTTTATGGTGCATTGTGGGTTATGCATGTTCATGCAGATGCGCGTGAGGCCATCCTTATCGATGAGCCAAAACTTTATGACCTCTCACTGTTTACACAAATAGTGTTGATTGTTTTGCGACACCAGCACATATTAAGGTCTGGGCTGAATTGGCTCGTAAGGACATGGTCGGTTCTTTTAGTCAACACGTGGGACACTGGAGAAATGGGTAGGCTCTGAGCGACTCTGAATAGGGACAAATCGTTATGACCAGAGGATTGGTCACCTGGTTCAATGAGTCCTGTTTCCTATCTCATATTTTGCACGGCTGGGTATGTGAGCGCAGTTTAACTGGGGAAGAGATGGCACTGGGCTGCACTGAGGGAGGAGGTCCAGCCCCTGGGGAGCGTGTGGTTCTCTGAGCGATAGTTTGCTCAGAAACTTGGGGTCCAGGCATTCTCACAGGCGTCAATCTGACACGACCTACCTGAACAATGCTGTGGACCAGGTACACCCCTTCACTGCCGCGGTGTTCCTTTCAGCGGCCCAGTGCTCCCTGCCACCCTCCACAGGTTGTGTGTGAATGATTCCAGGAGGTTGATGAAGAGTTAAAAGTGCTGCCCTGACCTCCAGGTTCCCCAGATCTCAATCTGATCGCATCTGTGGAATGTGCTGGAAAAATGAGTCTGATCCACATCTCAAATTTCTCTAAACTCAAGGATCTGCTGCTAATGTCTTGGTCCCAGATACCTATGAGCATCTTCAGTTCTTGTAATGTAAATACTTGGTCAGGTGAGCGTGATTTTGGTAACAGGGGAGGGACCAACAACATATTAGGCAGGTGGTCATACAGCCAGGATGTGGTGAAGCCTTTGATGGTAATATTGTTGTGCAATTTTTCAGCATTGTCAACATTACAACTGCTCTGAACAAGACCTCCATTCTTTGGCAAGACGTGTTTGACCACCATGAGAGAGTGAGTATAGTGGTTGGTATGTAAAAACATCTCGGTGCCACTTCCTTGTAACTGTAATATCTTACATCAGGGATGGGCAACAAGGGCCGTATCTGTCCCTTGTTTTTGCACCAACTTCTGGGCTTTAATTAGTTGATTATCTAAATTAGCCAAACTATTCATGAAATCTGAAATTTTAGGCGCATTTCTTTAAATTATCATGAATGACCACCAAAGACTGTTCTTGTCTCCCTTCATGAAACATTTTGCTTTGATCAAACCTTTGCACAAATTTACATTTGCGTATGCAACCAATTAACTCAATTAGTCAGAGTAATTGATGGAAATAAAAACCTGCATACACACCGGCCCTCCAGGACCAGAGTTGCCCATCCCTGTCTTACATGCATTGTAATTTGTTTCAATAAGCTGCTGGAGCTACAACAATGTTCCTGGAGAATGAATTTAGGCAGTTCATGTCAAAGGTAATTTCGAATACTTGAGACTGATTCTGGTAATGGGCTGTTGAACAGCATATCTATCGGCTGAATGAGTCACGCTTTGTTCGCGCCAAATGAAAACAATGAGATGGAAGATTTCCGGGAGAAGCTGTGCTCACGAGGTTTATTTTCAATATCTGTCCTGTACCACAAGGTGGCAGCAGAGAATTATATTTTTGTCTCCCCCGGGGCTGCCCACTGCCCATCGTTTTCCACCTTGGGTATAAGACACGTTTGGTCACTATTTTCTGCCCATTTCTTTCAGAAAAGAATTGTTAGACCTTTTATTTTTTCACAACTGCATTGGTCGACCAATGCGATTTCAATATTGGGCACTATGTTGACTTCCGCACAAGACGAGGAGAAGATCTTTTATTGAGGGAACCTTATATTTGATCCGAGTCTCTTTGTGCTTCTTATTTTAACAGAATACCAAAACTGTGGAATAATGTGACAAATAAATTTCGTTTAATTACCTATCCTCTAATATTTAAGAGATATTTATCCAAGTTTTATGCATCCAAATTGGACGATTTTAATGCAGATATTTCTTGTTCCTGGGTAAGCTTTTGCAGACGTTGCTCTTGCAGGCTGTCGTAAATCTATTTTATCATCAATGCAAGATTTTTTTTTTTTAACTGACTCATATGGTATATATGGTGTTACACGTATATTTTGCTTTTTTTTTGGGGTGCCAGTGAAGAGGTATTTTTAACCGACAGGTACTCTCTTTCCACTCCGCTTTTATATTGTTTGAAATGTTTTATTTTGTAGTGTTGCATTTTTCTGTAGAGTGGATAAAGTTCTAAATAATAATGAAAATAAATTAATCTCTTCTCTGACATGCCCTGTTAGACAAGTTCAGACAGACTTGGATAAAATTGTTGATGCTCAAAATATTCTCAGCTAATTTACAGGTTGAACTGTGGTGTCAGAATAGATGGAAACTTTAATGAACCCCGTGGGGTAATTAGTCCTCTGCATTTGACCCATCCGATAGTTAGGAGCAGTGGGCAGTGTTATGGCCCCAATTTGTTATTACATTTATAACACAACAGCAACAGCAAGGGATGACAAACACAGTTTTAACAACTAAAACACATTTAATTTTTAACAAAGACAAAGACTAATAACAACCTACAACTAAAGACCAAGATTGATAAATAAGAAAAAACAGAAATAATTACAGTCCCTTTTTGGTGGGGTGGCTTGGTGATGTCCTGGATGAAGAAAATGCTCAAACACAGGCAAAGAAATCCACAAAAGAAACGTCACAGGTCTTGAACAGAATGGCAGGTCTGGTCATCTTCTTGCAATTTCTCCTACTACTTTACTGTCTCAATTCTTTTCCTTATATACTCTTTTGCAGACCCCACCCACATTTAGACCTCTTTTTTTTTTATTTTCTGAGACTTGCCCCAGACATGTCCAGGACATGTCTAAACATGACTGCAGTCCGAGCTTAACAAAAAAAGGTAAATACTGCCATCTAGTGGCCTATATTCACATTACACCTCCATTCCAAAAGGGAAAAATTTTGACTCATAAAGGCAAAATTTTTCTTTTCAATACAAAATGGTAAAGTGAACACTTGTCTATATATACATATCATACACATACAAACACGGGATAAGCAATCAGCAATTACATTGTCTGTACCCTTCACATGCTTAATTTCCAAGTCAAACTCCTGTAAAATCAAACTCCAATTCAACAATCTCCGATTCTTGTTTTTCATCTTACTCAAAAACATTAACGGATTGTGGTCAGTGTACACAATCATTGGCTTTTGTCCTGTACAAACATAAACCTCAAAGTGTTGTAAAGAAAGGACCAGAGCCAACAGTTCCTTCTCTATTGTGGAATAGTTCCTTTGGTGGCGATTGAACTTCCTTGAGAAGTATGCCACGGGATGCTCAATGTCATCAGAGTCACTTCTCTGTAGGAGCACAGATCCACAAGCTTGGTCGCTAGCATCGACCGCGATGGAGAACGGTTTGTTGAAGTCAGGAGATTTGAGCACGGGGAAGTGACACAGCAGAGACTTCAGGTGATCGAAGGCTCTCTGGCATGCATCATCCCAGGTGAACTTTACGCCTTTCTTCAGTTGGTTAGTTAGACTGAGAGCAATCTCAGCAAAGTTCTTGCAGAACTTGCGGTAGTACCCGATCATTCCAAGGAAGCGGCGCAAAGCTTTTTTGTTGTCAGGAACTGGAAAGTCCATGATGGCTTGGACTTTAGCATTTATGGGTGCCACCTTACCCTGGCCTATGATGTAGCCAAGATAGGTGACAGTAGCACAACCAAAGTCACTCTTGTTCAGGTTAACAGTCAGGTTAGCCTGGGTCAGGCGCTGGAACAACGTCTCTACATCTTTTAGATGTTCTTCCCAGGAGTCACTCCATGTGATCAGGTCATCGATGTATGCACCCGTGTGTGGCAATCCGGCGATTGTAGACTGTATCATCCTTTGGAACGTGGCTGGGGCATTTTTCATGCCAAAGGGTAGGACTTCATACTGGTACAATCCAGATGGTGTGGCAAAAGCAGAGATGCTCTTGGCCCTCTCAGTTAAAGGCACACACCAATAACCCTTCAATAAATCAATCTTGGTCAGAAACTTTGCTTGCCCTACACTATCAATACAATCATCAATCCTAGGTATTGGAAACACATCCGTTCTAGTTACAGCATTGACTTTGCGATAATCTGTACAGAATCTAGTACTTCCATCAGGTTTTGGAACTAGCACACAGGGTGAACTCCAATCGGAGTTGGAGGGTCTGATAATATCATGTTTTAACATGTACTCAACCTCTTTCTCAGCAATCTTTCTCTTTTCAGGATTCATCCGGTATGGATGCTGTTTTATTGGTTTGGCATCACCAACATCTACATCATGAGAGGCTATAGTAACTCTCTTTGGAACATCAGGAAACAAATCCTCATATTTCTTGATCAACCTTTCAAACTGATCTCTCTGTGAGGGTTCTAAGTGCTGGAGTTTTACATCAAGATTTTGCAACACTTCAGTGTTTGACAATTTACATGAAAGAACTTCAGCTTTAATTCTTGGTTCATCATCTTGAAACTCCCCCTCATCTTCACACGTTTCGACCATTGGAGAATCTGAAGTGACAGCTGCAACCCTAGCATTTCTGTCATGATAAGGCTTTAGCATGTTAATATGACACAATTGTTTTGGTTTTCTCCTATCTGGAGTCTTCACAATGTAATTGAGATCATTGAGTTTTGTCAGAATTTCATAAGGACCATGAAATCTAGCCTGCAATGGATTGGACTGCAAGGGAAACAACACAAGGACCTTGTCTCCTGGTTTAAACTCACGGCTTCTAGCCTTATGATCATACCAAGTTTTCATTTTTCCCTGACTTGATTTCAAGTTCTCTTTGGCAAGGTCACAAGCTGCACGCAATCTTTCCTTGAACTTGCTAACATAGTCTAACAGACTGATTTGCGGCTCTTCCTCTTGCCATTGTTCACTCAATAATAGCAAAGGTCCTCTCACTTCATGACCAAACACTAGCTCAAATGGACTGAATCCAGTAGACTCCTGCACTGCTTCTCTCGCTGCAAACAACAGCAAATGAACCCCTTCATCCCAGTCTTTCTCATGGTCATAACAATAAGTCCTCATCATTGTCTTGAGAGTGGAATGAAACCGCTCTAAGGCACCCTGACTTTCTGGATGATAGGCACTAGAAAGAATCTGTTTTGCACCTAGTTCATACACAACCTGCTGAAACAATCCTGAAGTGAAATTGCTACCTTGGTCTGACTGAATTTCCCTGGGAAGACCAAACAACGTGAAGAACTTTATCAAAGCCTTCGAGATTGCAGTTGCCTTGATGTTACGTAGAGGTATGGCTTCGGGGAATCTGGTAGATGCACACATGATTGTCAACAAGTACTGATTTCCAGATCTAGTCTTGGGTAATGGACCAACGCAATCAACAATGACCCTAGAGAATGGCTCCCCAAATGCTGGGATAGGCTGCAATGGAGCTACAGGTGGGTCTAACTGGTGTTTTCCAACTACCTGACAAGTGTGACAGGTTTTGCAAAAGTTGGAAACGTCTTTCCGAAGCCCAGGCCAAAAGAAGTGTTTCATGATCTTATCAACAGTCTTGTTAACACCAAGATGACCTCCTAAAGGTAAACTATGAGCCATTGTTAAGATCTCATTCCTATAGACCTTCGGAACAACAATTTGCCTGACCACTGCCCAATCTGCATTGGCAGGGATATCAGGAGGGCGCCACTTCCGCATCAACACACCATCCTTGAGATAATACCCAACTGGAACTGCATCTATTTCTTTTTCAGGAAGGGCTCTCCTCTTTAGTACACAAATTTCAGGATCATTAGTTTGCTCCTCAATCAACCGCTTTCTGGACAGAGACAAGTCTCCAGACACATCAGAATCACCAGACCCATCCGGCTGGCTGAATAGAGAACTGATAAAAGTATCTGATAAGTCCTCAAACGGAGAAACCATAGTAGGCCAATCAGAGTCATGAGGCGAACCACCTGAGTCCTGACTATTCAATGTACTGGACGGCACCACATCATCTTCTTCTTTAGCCTTCTTGGCCATAGCACGAGTCACTGCGCAAGAAGGATACAGAGATGGGTCCTCATCCCCATCTTCAGTGCTCGGCTGTGAAGTAAGATGTACAGGGGGAACTACTTTGCCCCCAGCCAGGTCATTGCCTAGCAACAGAGAAACACCCTTTATAGGTAGACTTGACATAAGTCCCACCTTTACCTGTCCTGTAACTAAATCTGACTTCAAGAATATAGAGCGCAGGGGTACAGATACAGTCCTCCCTTCAATACCTTGTACAAGTATGAAATCCCCTGAAGCGGTCTCATCACGTAACTCCAAGGAGTCCATCAACAAAAGTGACTGAGAAGCTCCGGTATCCCTTAGGATATATATGGGGACAGGAGTAGTATGCTCATTCAGAGCCACAAATCCCTCTGACACAAATGGAAGAAATTCCTCCCTCACGAAGTCAGCTGTATCAGGCTTTTTAGCCCCACAAGAAGCAGGCAATTTAGCAGATTGGTTATCTAGTACAGGGGTTTCTAACCTTGTTTTCACAAAGGCATTTGGTTTGGTATCCTTTTCTTTTTCTTTCTTAGCTTTAAGGAACCAACAGTTAGTTGTAACATGACCAGATTTCTTGCAATAACTGCAAACTAGACCACTTTTGTCACTGTCAGCTTTCACACTTTGATCAGACCTGTTACTGGATTTCTGAGCACCATCACCAGATTTGTCTTTGTCTTTGGGTGAGGAATCTTGGGTATCACCGTAACCCTTTTTCTGAAATTGGGACTATCTATTGTTACTGCTAGACTGAAATTTGGACTTATGAGTGAGAACATATTCATCTGCAAATTTGGCAGCTGATTTCAAGTTCAGTGCTTGCTTCTCATTAAGATAGGTCTTAACATCATCCTTAACACAGTTCTTGAATTCTTCAACTAACACCATCTCTTTTAGTGAGTTGAAATCATCCTTGACCTCCATAGAAGTACACCAGCGCTCAAAGCAAACCTGCTTCTCATTAGCAAATTCAACATAAGTCTGATTTTCAGATTTCTTCAGACCTCTGAATTTCTGTCGGTAAGCCTCTGGAACCAACTCATAAGCTCTCAAAATAACCTTTTTGACAACCTCATAATCAGAGGAATCATCTGCAGACAAAGCCGAATAGGCTTGTTGAGCTTTACCCTTGAGGACAGTTTGCAACATCAGAGGCCAGTGTTCCTTTGGCCACTGGCAACTCTTTGCTACCTTTTCAAAACACTGGAAATAGTTGTCAACATCCTTTTCCGAAAATGGAGGCACCAATTTTACCTCCTGGCTGGCACAAAATTTATTTTTAGTTTCAATTTTAATTTTTAGTTTCTCCATTTGGAGTCTTTCTTCTCTATCGAATTTCTCTAATTCAAAATCTCTCTGTCTCTGTCTCTCTCTTTCTGCTCTTTCCTCTTTCTCTCTCTCAAATTCTCTTTGTTTTTCTTCTCTTGCTAATTTTTCTAACTCAAACTGCCTTTTTTTTTCTTTTTCTTCCCTCTCAAATTCTCTTTGTTTCTCTTTTTCCTCCCTTTCTTTTACTCTTTCTTCCCTTTCTTTCTCTTTTTCCTCCCTTTCTTTTTCTCTTTCCTCCCTTTCAATCTCTAGCATTTTTAATTTAAGTTCCATTTCTATATTTGGATTTTCCACTGGAAACTGTTCTAGATCTCCTGGTGCAAACACATTTTCATCAATGTAATATTCAACTATCTCTCTAGCCAGTCTTGCTTTTCGCATGGCTGGTTTTACCTCTGTCAGCTCCAACTGTCTGCAAATTTCTAGCAGTTCTGTCTTTTTAAAAGACTTCAAAACCCCTACGGTTGGTGATGCCAAGAAATCATCCATTGCTGTTGTCAATATATATCTAGGAAAATTCACAAAAACAATTTCACAATTTGGAATGTTAGATTTTCAATAAATTACTCACACAATGGTCTATCCCGGACCTTGAGCCCCCAATTTGTTATGGCCCCAATTTGTTATTACATTTATAACACAACAGCAACAGCAAGGGATGACAAACACAGTTTTAACAACTAAAACACATTTAATTTTTAACAAAGACTAATAACAACCTACAACTAAAGACCAAGATTGATAAATAAGAAAAAACAGAAATAATTACAGTCCCTTTTTGGTGGGGTGGCTTGGTGATGTCCTGGATGAAGAAAATGCTCAAACACAGGCAAAGAAATCCACAAAAGAAACGTCACAGGTCTTGAACAGAATGGCAGGTCTGGTCATCTTCTTGCAATTTCTCCTACTACTTTACTGTCTCAATTCTTTTCCTTATATACTCTTTTGCAGACCCCACCCACATTTAGACCTCTTTTTTTTTAATTTTCTGAGACTTGCCCCAGACATGTCCAGGACATGTCTAAACATGACTGCAGTCTGAGCTTAACAAAAAAAGGTAAATACTGCCATCTAGTGGCCTATATTCACATTACAGCAGCCACAGAGCAGAGCCTGGGGACCAACTCCAGTTCTAAAGCCAGTTCCTCGGTCTGGAGCACTGGTTGGTTCCTATAATGCATGTAAAACAACGATAATGTGTTATAGTGCCTGGTGTTGCACACAAAAGTGGGAATTTTACTGTTATGGCAAATTTTGAGCCAAGTATGATTGATCAATAAGATTATACTGTATAATTGTGTGAGATCTGCCCACAGTATGACAGGTCAGGAAAGATATTTTGACTGATTTCATGATTGACTAAGAGCGAAAGACAATTTCAGTTGTCAAGCAAATGGTTATGTGCCAGTATTCACTACAAAAGAGAAAAGAATGTATTTCTAATGGTGCTGCAAGACTGAACACTTGTGAAGGCTGATCTCATTGCAGTGGTTAGTGACTGTGCACTGGAAGGCATTGGGATGCATATCTCTGGATTTTTGTTTAGATCCCAGGGAACACTGTTCTGCTTGTGTGGAGAGGAACCCCAGCCAAATACTACAGGGAGATGTTCCTGATGACCAAAGCGGGGTACAGGGTGCTGCTCACTGCGCCCTGGTACCTCAACCACATCAGCTACGGGCAAGACTGGCGGGACGCCTATTCTGTGAAGCCCCTGAACTTCAATGGTGCGTAATCCTGGTCAGTACTTCCGGTGCTGTTCAGTGTGAATATTGACACGGAGGTTCCTCGGATATACACTACCTGGCAAAAAATGTCGCTATTTGGATTTAAATAAGCAACTACACAAGAGTCCATGATTGAATCATTATCGCAGTGATCGATGTGTTTCAGTTCGCAATGGTTCTTTTGACCCTTACTGGTTTGGTGCGGCTTCTCATATCTCATGCGAACACTTTGGAAGATGTATCCCATAGTTGAAGTAAAGATGTTAGTGTTTCAAGTGTACAGTGTGCTGTTTGTGTAAATACACTGAACAAGTGTTGCCAAGCAAAACAAATCCTGTTCACCAGCACTTATTTTAGTGCTTTTCATACTGACTCAGTTTTGCAAGTGTGACCTTAGCCATTTTTAGCCATTTGAAAATCTGCGACCTTCACTTTGACCTTTCAAGGTCACCCAAGGTCAGAGGTCATGGTGTCAAATAAAAGCCCATATAGAAGTTCCTATATGCTCATTATAGTAAACATCTGTCTACCTGCAACTGTTTTTGAGTTATAATTGAAAATACGTTATTTTTACTGATGACCTTGACCCCCCAGCTGCTATAGACACTATCAAAGCTGCCTCATCATGCAGCATTTTGTTGGATGCAGAATTGAAAGATGTACATTTGCTTTTGGTTTGTAGTATTTATAGTATGTATTTGAAGAAAGTTATCACAAAAAAAAAGACTTTGACTTTTCCGATGACCTTTGCTTTGACCGTGACCTTGACCTGATCACCCCCAAAAGTCAATCAGGTGATCTACAGACCATTGCCCACCTGCTCTGAAAGTTTGAAATATGCTGCGTTCCATTTGTGCTTGGAAGTCGGAATTTCAGAGTTCTGAGTCGGATGTTTCAACTGGAACGCCCCCTCGAGGTCGGAAAGTCGGCGAATCTTCACTACCCCTGAGTTAACATTTAAAGATGGCTGCCCCAGGTGTAAACAGTAATTGTAAGCTCCTGTAATATTCCGTTTATTACACTTGACTCATGTTTGTCGCACTTAATCAGACGTATACATTGTTTGACGTATATATATGGAAGTCCACCGTATTTGAAGGTCGCAGAAGGACCGCATATTTGTCCAGAAGTTGCTTATATTCGGACAAGGCAAACGCGATAATAGCTTCCGTAGACGTAACCATCTTGTTTTACTACTCTCCTTCCCAGTTTTTGGCGGTTAGCAACTTTTTTCCGACTTTGTAGCTGGAACGCTGATAACTCGGCTGTGACGTCTTTCCCAGTCCGACCTCCGATACCACCTCCAAACCACACTGATTAGAATACTTTACCCCGCTGACTTCATTGCGGTTGAGGTATTTACCCCAGAGGCAAAGCCAAAGTTACTTTTGACTCTATATCCCTTGCCATCTATGTCTCCCCCTTCCTGGGGGGTGGGGACACATATTGTTTTTGCCTGAATTCCCGTTGGCGTCTGCGTTCCCATTTGTTTCCGGAGCATAACTCTGAAACCGTTCTACTGATTCTTACCAAATTTGATATAGTGTCTCTCCATAACATGTAGATGTGCCTTTTGAGCGTTTGAACTGCTTTGGAATTTTATTTTTTCTGTTTCAATGGCAACAATTTGGACTTAGGCATTTTGAAGGGTGGGACTCGTTTCTGGACCATAACTCTAAAATGTGATATGGGGGAAGGGGGAGACATCTGTTTTTACGTGTAAAAACCATTCTAGTCTTGACTATGAATTAAACTAAGACCAAAGCTAACTGCTTTGCAAACTGTTTTTTCGGGCTCATAAAATACCATGGAAGCCTCTGAATCTGCGGTAGAATTGGTCAACTAAAGCATGAAAAATTTTATGATACTGCATCAAAAGTTAATAATGAAATAAAGCCAAAGTTACTTTTGACACAAAATAACATTTTTACTTAAATGATGCTGCATATCTCTTGAGGTATGGGTAGCATGGCAGTGTACTGCATACTCAGCTCCTAGTGGTACAAGCTGGTATTGCACCACGCATGCATATTTTTACTCTTTCCCCCTCACAGCCCTAAAGATAGCGCAGCTGTCTATACTCTGTGGGGAGCTGCTGGTGATGGCTGCTGCAGCCTTTTCTGCATACAGAGCTGCTGATGTGATCACAACAAAACTGCTGACTTCATCGTCTCGATCTCATATTAGCTTAAAATAGAGAGTCGTCCACAAACGCTTATGGGGAAATCCTAGTGAGACGTCAAGAGTCGCTTGTGTGGTGATCGAGACCGGGCGTCGATAGGCACTTTGGGGGAAATGAGGATAGGCGTCGTGAGAGGGAAAGAGTTAATGGAGTATATTTGTCAGTCAGTCAGGAAGAGACATTGTGGAGTTACTGCCAGATCTCCTGGGTTTGAAAAAGGCCGCAACTTTTCATTTTGGTTTCGGTAGGCAGAAAAAGAAACAACTTTTATAATAGGCCTACAGGTCTTGCTTTCTCAAGCTGCTCTTAGAATGCAGTTCGTTACCCCAATATATCAAGGTCCCTACATGGTGTGAGTATAGTATTTTCTGGATACTTTGACTGGCAAGTTTAAAATTATCCAGGCAGTAACAGATTGTACTGGTCAAAACTGGTATTTACCAGCCAAAGATAACATTGGCTGTTGGTGTGATGTCATTATCACAGGAAGTGAGGAACAGAAGAAGCTGGTGATTGGAGGAGAGGTCTGCATGTGGGGGGAGTATGTAGATGCAACTAACCTGATGGCCCGTTTGTGGTAAGTAGGCTGGGAGGGAAGCCTGCAGACATTCAAAAAACATTAATCAACTCAAAATAAGAATCAGTCTTTACTCTGATGTGCTGATCATCAATCAGTGTGGCATTAAAAGTCCTCATGAAATCAAAATGAACTTTCTAAGTGATTTACGATTCATCCTGCATTTAAGGGCATACTAAGTTTGTGTCCAATGAACATTTTTTTTTTTTTAGATTTTTAGGTCTTTTTCCCCGCACCTGTAAGTTCTGCCAGTGATCGACTAGAGTGCAGGAGCTTTGAAGGAGCCAGTTAGCAGTAATGGGTCGTCATCATGTCTGGCTTTGCTAACTCCACTCCTCTCCCTTCTCCTGACATTTCTTGGCTATGATGGAAATGGTTAGAGCTCACCAGAGCTCACCAGTTTTGCGTGGGTTGGGGGGGGGTGGTGAAGTGGAAGTTTAAGGCTTTTTGGAAAACATAAAAGAAAATCTTCAATGCTCTTGACTGCTGTAGGGATTGCAGTCAATGCCCTCAACGAGTCCGCCGTAGCTTCCACTTTGTACAGGAAATGCCCACCTTTTCATGGGGTCTTTAATAAATCAACTTCATATTAAGAAGGACAAGACCGATTGGCGTTGCAGTTTGTGCAGGACAATGCCTGCATGCATGTTTATGGACTTTTAGGTGTGTAAGCCAGTGTCTTTCTGGATGTGTATGAGTGCGATCCTGGGTCTTTAAGGATAAGTGTGTGTGTGTATTTGTGCGTGTGTTCCTGTGTGTTTGTTCTTCTGCATGTGTGGCTGTGTATGTTTTGCTTGTGGGCAAATATGTGTGTGTGTTCCTGTGTGTTAGTGGACTGGTATACAGTGTGTGCATCCGTGTGCGTGCGTGCGCGTGTGTGTGTGTGTGTGTGTGTTCCCGTGTGTCTATGGATATGAACACGCTGTACGTGTGTTTGTGGACATGTATACAGTGAATGCACATACTTGTTTTGTTTGTGCATGCGTGTGATTGGCCCTGCATGTGGTTTCCTGCAGGCCCAGGGCCAGTGCTGCAGGAGAGAGGCTGTGGAGCGATGAGCAGCAGACCTCCAGCCTGACCGCAGCTTATGATCGACTCACTGATTTCCGCTGTAGGCTCGTAAGGTACAGTACTGCCAGGCAACTATCTGACTCCTTTTCTAACCAGTGTCATATGGGGCCAGACAAGTGTTTGACCGCTTCTGTAAGGATGCACAAGATCGGCCAGCCACAGTCAGCAGAGGGCTCTGCTTCTCAGTCAGTATGCAACAGGAATCACTTATTATGGTTGGGGAAAGACTGGGGCACATTAACCAGAGATGAGTCTTGGGGTTTTCTAGATGTATGGAAGTCATGATGCACACAGGTAAAAAAGGTCTTTATTGTGTTTTTCTCTCTGCAGTAAAAATGGCTGGGAATCATAGAGAGAATGTTGGAAAACCAGTTAGACTTGAGTGTCTTTTCCAAGCGTTACATTCCTTACTGAGTAAACGTGTGATGTGCCATCAGACGCAGCTCTCAATGCCCTTCAGTAACCTCGCCCTATAACGCCAGATTATTCCAAACTGGTCCCCATTTAATTTTCCTGTTTACCAACCAAACTTTTAATTCACTCAGTCCTGAAGACTGACTGATAGAATGACTGGCCAGTTTGTTTTTTGCTGGCATTATTGGTCACTGCATCACACAGTTATCAGGCCTTTTCCTTTCCATCTTAATGATGACATGAAATGTCATATTTGTTCACTCCGCTTATGTAATGCTGTTTTGCACCACTGTTGGATAGGATTTGATACGCCAAAGATGCTCCCATTTTAAATGTGTTCTTCTTAATTCTGAAAACATATGGATACATTCAGTACCATCTTTAAAGAAATAGCACTGCTGAAAAATGCTAAAATGGGAGTCTGAAAAAAGAGAAAATGTTGGATTAATTATGTCTCCCCTGCACAGGAAGGGGGGACATATTGTTTCGTCCGGTTACTCGTGTGCTTGCACGTCTGCGCCAGCATTCCCACTATTTCCGGCCCATAACTCAGAAACCGTTTGATATTTTTCCATGAAAAATTAAATCAGGTTGTGCAGATGCTCCTTTTATTATTTTGAGGTTATTAACTTTTCTAGTTTCTTCCTGAATGTCTGTGAACATTAATCAGAGGCGCCTGCGTTGGGGGGGGGGAGACGTCTGTTTTTTTTCCTCAACAATCTTGAGTTAAGTATTTGCATTATTGCCATCCTTACAATATCACATGTATAATATGTTTGTCGTGAATGTAGCCAATCAGTGATCTCTTTCAAATTTCTTAGTGATTTCTTAATCAGTATTGCCTTATATATCAGTCTTGATTACTCAGTAAATAATACAGTTTGATTGTCGATCTAGTGATCTTTAAGGTCCCCTTTTATGCAACCAGGTGTACAGCTAATTAGCCATTATGAGCCAGTTTAAAGTCTCCCCTTCCTGACATCACAAGGGGGAGTGACCACCCAGAATAATGGAATCTGATTGACTGCTTGGCTGAAGGTGATCAGCTCTTCTTGCCTCTGGTTGGTTACTTTTCCCCATGTGATGTCAAGAGGGGAAAGATTTTGAAATGGCTTGTAATCACTAATTGGCCGTGCAGCTGGTGACATAATGGGGGACCTTGAAATGGGAAAAGGTTGAGAGAAATCCTGTGTTGAAAGGGGAGGTTACTGACAGACTTCTATACCTCTGACGGTGAGCCAGTGTTGTTGCCATAGCACTGGCTTCCTGGTAATTTATGTAGAAGGTGTGAGCTGCCTGTGCCTATTTCTGTCCTCTTTCTCTTCTGAAATTATATTTTATACATCTATTTACAAAGGGTCATTATTGTTGACATTATATTGGTGCGGTACATTAAAATGTCTCCCCCCCCCCCCCCCCCCCCCTCCATGTCCTCTGTCTCGCCCGTATCTCTTCGGACACCTTCCGACCCACTGCCAACACTCCTCGCTCAGACGCGGAATACGGGCCGAGCCTTTGTTCATTGGCTACTGCAAGCATGAGTACAAGGGCCTATGACTTTGACCAGGCCACAGCCCTCAGGACAATATGATGTGAACAGTCCTGCTGAATCAATCAGGTCTCCAGTCTTTGTCAACAAACTGATGTTTTGTTTATTTTTCCCTCAATTCCTGAAACATGTCGCTCTCTAACTGTGTGTAAAGGGCGAAATTGATTAAGTCATATTCTGTCTCAACCTGAAACAGGAAAGCCAAGTGAATTTAAATGCTGTTCCTTCAATACTGATGCAGCTAATGAACATTAGTTGGGGTGTGAATCTGTGTCCTCTTGGCACGTCATATTCTTGAGTGAAGATGCTATATTGCATGTCATTTCCCTCACAATGTGACCGTCCTTCTTTCTGTGGAATTTTATCTGGGTGGAGGGAAAGGACCAAACTGAATATTTTATGTAATTCTTGCCTTGTTTTAGCCCCCCGCTAGTGCCAGCCCAAAGCCTTTGTTCGATCCCCTAAATTAATTGTAAATATGTCCAACGAAAAGCCACATGCTCTGCATTCATAATACATTCCATGACCTGGACATTATTCTGTCAGAATCGGAGCAGGTGTTTCTTTGTTGTTCGAAAAAGTTGCTTTTGTTTCCTCATTACTGTTAGCGTCCAGCAGGAACCACGTCAGCGGCTCTGACAGTAACAGGGCCGGTGACAGAACTGAGGGGCAGTACAGACTGTTTAGAGCAGATGTCTGGGGCGTGATCTTTATTTACTGAGTCATTAGCTGTAAATATCTTGTGGAAATTTGGACTAATGCAAGCATTTGCCAGGCAAGCGAAATTCATTACAACTTACAAGGGATTATGTGGTAATTAAATGCAAACTGTGCAAAGCTTATTATGAAAACAGAAACATGTACAAAAAAAAAATGCACAAAGCCCTGCTGTTGATTGGCTGAAACAAGGCATTATGTGGCTGGTCTTTGGCCCTGTGGTCCACCTTCGGTTTTTAGCGACTCTTGCCTGTCCCAGGCATAAGGAAGTCATGATGAGTGTGTTTATAGTGATCTTATAAGTGGTTTTAAGTGAGCAAAAGGTGTTGCATATCATTAAAGGGAGCGGTATTATGTGCTAATGGAAGATTGAATCATAACCTAAGTGCTTTTATGGGTGGTGAAGAAATTTGAATTCTTATGAAGGAGTACTACCTTACGGCAGGGACTGTTATATTATTTGCTTTTTAATTCTTTTGTTATTATTTTGTATTCCAACCAGAGAGGGAAAAAAATAAACCATAAACCAAAATCAATCAACGGACAGTTTGTTTTGCCTTTTTTATTTTTGCATTTTCATTCTTGGACTCCTGGCTTGATGTTCAAGCTGTGCTTTGGGACTGTTCACACCTGTAGGCTCATGAGAATATTTAATGAATTTTAAATTAAAATAGGGAGAATAACAAGCACATCAAAACCAAATTAGATTTTCAGACTATGGAAGAGCAGGTTGTTTTGATTCTGCCACCTCTGGGTTAATTTCATTCAGTGACTTTTCCCTCCATTTCTGTAACCTGAACAAGTGCTGGTCCTGCTGAATCTAGTCATGATCTGTGTGATTATTACAAACTTATTTTTGTAGATTGCTAAATTCTTTCAATAGACCCATAGGATCCATTGGGTGATGCATTGCCATTTAAAATTGTGTATGGAAATCTATAACATATATGAGGTCGATGTCTGTCTGTCCGTCTGTCCACGTTTTTCTCCTACATTTCTCAACCAATCATCACCAAATTTGGTGTGAATATCCACTTGGACATCAGGAAGGACTTGACGTCGCCCGATTTTTGAAAAACAGTCATGCGCGCAAAAAAAAATGCCAGTGTCACTCCAGGTAGCGGGCAGTAGCTAGTACTGAATGCGTTCTGTAGTCTAGATGTAGCAAACATAGGTCATTTAAGATCTGTCTCCGCCCCCCCCCCCCCCCCCAGCTCATTTCAGTCAGTGAAGAGAACAACTTCAGGAAAGTAAGAACTAACCAGAAGTAACCTCAGTTTTTGAATTCACTTTTAAGATAAAATTTGTTAACCTTAATCGAGAGTAAACTGTCATTCACCACTATTAAGGGGTCTTCAGGGTAAAAATGTAAACTTTTTTTTTTTTTTGAAAAATGCGATATTTTTCATTTTCACATAAGATAAATAAAGGAATGCAGTGAGATGCCAGTAAACACCAAGAATCTATGTTCTTCCTCTGCCTCAATTGTTACTTGTGACTTTAAATGCAAATTACCTAAAATCACAATTTGGACTGATTTTAATCTCGTGGCATTCATAAAATCATTAATATTCATCTGATTGACTTGAAATTTGGATTGAAGTTGTATCTGTTGGAGATCTATGAAATAACACATGATTTTCTAGATGGGTGCATCCCTAGGGGGTTAATTTTGAAAATGAAGCAAGGTGATGATTGCGATTTTCGTTATGGTTACATAACAGAGCTCCTATGAAAATCCTATCTCAAACCTTTCATATGAGACTAATATGAGTAAAATCTGACCATGGGTTATTGAAATATCAGTGCCACAAAATATTTTCAGATTTTTTTATTAAAGTACCGTTTCCATGACAACCAATTTTTTATTCAAATACTACATTTTATGAAGTTAAAATCATGTTGAGTATGTTTCTTAGTTTTTACATTATTATGGTTATTTCGACACTTTACCCTGAAGACCCTTTGTAATGAAAGTTTTAGTCATGTAGCTTTCTTGAAAAAAGCAACCTGGTACAAACTGAACAATTCCGCCTCACTCCACCAGCGAAGGTGATGCAGAGCCTGTGATTTTGATGATAAACTGTGTTTGCCCAATAGGAAGACAGAGTTTGAGGATGTACACCTTTAATGTTATCAGCGAGCCTGTCTGCAGTCCCGTCACATGGGCATGATGGCCGCCGAATATCCTGTTAAAACTGCGGGGGTCTTCACATGAGCTCTGGAGATGGGCCAGGGCATCTGTCACCAGCCAACACAAGACCGGTACCTGATAAGCTCTGCTATCACAAGGCTACCTCATGTGCCTCATGTTGCAGGGATCACTTGTGACATGACACTGAATTTTGGCTCAACAAGGATATGCCTTTCTGTGCTGTCCAAATAATAATTAAAAAAAAAAAAAAAAACAACATTCCTGTTTTCCATGATGAGAATTATTTCTGAAGTGACATTTTGCCTGAACTATATTCCCTGTTATCCGTGTTCAGGTTTTCTTTTTAGACGCATTGCGAGTTCACATTTGTGTCCCTGCTCTCTTATTCTGCAGAAATGTGTTCACTGAGCTTAAAATGCTTTGTTTTGATCCAAATGCAGTCAGTTTATGGTGGTATTTACTGCAACAAAACACCGAAAATACATTTCGAACTACCACTGGCATTTCTTTTTCATGTAGCAAAGCCAGTACCTTCTGATGAACTGAAAGGCAATTTCGATGAAGTTTACACAGATTACATACATATTAATCTACATATTACACAGTATATGTAGATTCCACATATTCTTCTATTTTACAGGCTTCACTATTTTTTCTTTTCAAATATTCACTGCTCTTGCCTACTTCAACTAATTTCTCTTGTTCTCTGCTTTTGTGTCTGGTTCACTTCATATGTATAGCCTCAGTGTGTAAATTTTATGCGTCAACTATCCTCCTCTCTTTTTACTCTGTTACTTTTATCTTCATAGTCTATCTGTGATTTTTTGTCTGTGTCTGTCTGTCTGCCATGATCCAAACAAAAGTTCAAAACAAGTTCAGTTTTTCGATATGATCATGCTGCCATGCTGGAATTCAACCTACCAGTATTTTATATGCTAAAGATGTTGCATGCACTGGTTAGTCAAAGCTGATCAATATTTGAGAAGAATCAACAACCTTAATTTTCTCAACACGTGTACAAACAGGCCAATCTCATCTGGACTTGTCATATAGTGATGCTACCTGACTAAGCATCAATATACGACGCTAAATAAAAATGACAAAAGCCTCCTCAAACGCCAGTTTAGAACAAATCCTACCCCCTAACCCTAAGCCCGAACGCTAACCCCAAGCGTCAAATAAGGACACCGGACAGACAGTGAGTTTACTGTCCAAAAAAAGATGTTAAATAATAGGATGAGCTTTAATCACCCGATTCAGAAGGATCCACAGTTTTTTTTTGTTACTTGTCTTTCTGCAACGTTTTGTTTAAACTGTCGTTAGGCAGGAGGGGATTTAGCTTCGTTCTAGTGCGAGTGATTGTGTCCGTGTGTGTTCGGGGGGGGGGGTACGCAGCGGTGCCCAGTTACACTGCCCATTGAGAGGCTTGGTTCGGAGGGACAATGCTACTGTTAACACCACTGATGGGGACCTTTGGGCCCCCTGAAATTTTAATGCGATTGGCTGAGCGACCTACTGTGGGAGGTCAGAGATGAGCCAGTCTGACAGCGATATAAGCCTGCCTCATGTCGTCACCTCAGTAACCAGAAGCCGACATGCACAGTAGGATGTTGGGACGAGTGGTAGGGCCGTGGGGGGCATTTGGTACCGGGACGCTTTGTTCCAGCAGCTTGGACAATGAGGCACCTGTCTCCGCAGGGGGTAGAGCAAAATGAGACCAATCATCCCACCTGACAAGAGCACAGGTTACCGATGCAGGGCCAGTCAGTGACCTGATCCTGAGCACCAGAGCCCAGCTCTGAATCTTTCATGCCCGTCTCCGTCCCGCTCTCATGGACCCCCGTCCCCCTCCCAACAGTTGTAATTACTGGACGGGGCAGTTGTAGTGGAAGCCGAACGAGTCCTGATCTGAATCAGTTCAGACTCAGTCTGGACATCAGACACATTAACCTGCAAACAAGACCTTTATCTCTCCTAAACACTGAGATCTACACTGTTAATATGCTTTTGATGCCATTAAATACTGTGTCCACAAAAATGCCGTATTTTCAAAAACTTATTTTGAGAAAATAAAGGAGAATCCCATCATAAATTTTGGTTAACAGGCATCCAATCTCTCTTAAACAGTCAATTTGATGTTGGCCGATGGTGTCATTTTTTTGGTATGAAATGATAAAAATAGTCCTTCAAAACAGTCCTTCAAATATACGACAGCAGAGCGTAAAGTAAAATTTTCGAGCAACTTTGAGCACTCAGAAATATATGATGAGCTAAAGGGACACCTTTAGAAGTTCATATTCCTCAAGTTAGAGTAGCAGATTTTCACCCCAGAAAATTTGAAGGACTTTGCTGAAATAATTTTCTCGATACAGCCATGTGAAAGTGGCTCCTCAGAAATCGCTGTTCAAAAGGGGCTGGAACTTGGTTGCAAAACTATTTTTTTATGAAAAAACTATTAGGAGTTGAGAGCTAAAATTTTGGATTTCTCCTATTCAGAGGTGAATGCAGTGTCTGTATTTTTTTCAGGCAAATCTGAGATGGTCAAATGGGAGCCATTGGGACATTTGACATGGAATGACCCAGCAGTCATCCTCATAGTGGCTGGCACTGTCGCTACAGTCCAGACTAAGTGCCACTGTATTGTCCATAATGGTCAGTAGGAATCATTATTTGAGCAATAAGGGTAACACCTCTCACTATCACTGCCTTGCAAACACAAAGAATCTTGGTCCAAGTGACAGTAGGCAGCACCTTTATTACCTTTGTCTGCGGAACTGAGACCCTAAACTCCTGCCACAATTAAATACATGTTTTTCTTCCCATTGACCAAAAGTTACGTTTCGAGAGCTTCTCAGTCTCCATATGCAAAATGCAGCATAAAAACAAACCGGTAATGAGACGATTACACACAATCCATGGATTTAACTCATGGAGGACAAAGGAATAGCAGTATAATAAAATGCACAGCAGTTAAGAGTATCTGCAGCAATAATTATTGATGTAGCTGAAGCAGGTGATTATATATGTGACTGTAAGGTGCATATTGTGCTCTGGTCTGGTGATATATGTGGTAATGTGCCCTCAGGTGTGACAGTGGGACATTACCTGTGTCATGCTTTTTCAGGAAACATGCACCCACTCCGTATCAGTGCTGATCGTGGTGCCACAGTTTGAGCCTTTTACTCGCTCCTGTGCTCGAGCCACTCGCTCACACAGTGACATGTGCCTCGCAGTGCTCATCTCCTGCAGCGGCTCCAGTTACAGTGTGCAGGCAGTGTCGGCACTGTGAGCATGCCCACACCGTTCACGACCTCTGAGAGGTCAGCTCTGCCCCAATGTACAAAACAAAAAAGTCCACAGTAAAAGGAGCACATGGGCTCGTCTTTGCGAAGCAGCAGCTTATGTGACATCAGTGGATTAAAATGAGTACCTTTGGAAAGTAAGAGCTTCAGGCAAGTTCTGCTTGAAAAGAAATTGCAGAGGAGAACTAGGAAAATGTATCGGTCACAGTTCATCGTAGTGATGGATCTGGAAACGGAGGAGATTGGTTTGCATTTACAAATTTACCAGCCAGAACCTTTAGCAATCCAGACTGGCTGTATGCAGTTTAGCTGAACCTGCTAGCTATTTAGCTAAAATCAAGCCTAGACTATTACTCCGGGCTTGATCTAAACATTAAGTTCCCTTTTAGGTCAGTTCTTTCACTAAATTCCCTCAAAAAAATAGTCATTTGCTTGCCAGTAAGTAGTCAGGAATGCAAAATCCCCAGCCGATGAACAAAACGCCGTTTCTTGATAATGGTCTAATATGGAAAAACAGCAAGAATATTGGCTCTCCTAATATCAATCATGAAAATAATCACAAGAACAAATATTTTTGCAGCAACAACATTTTATAGGGCTGCACAGTTCATTACATATGGATGCAAATCAATTAAACTTTAATTTTAAAAATGAATGAGTTCTTCAGCTTTAATACAATGGCACTGACATCAATGTGGAGGAAAATGCAAGAATTATAACCCATTGAAACTCTTTGTTGCTATCTGCTTGACCTCAAATTACAATCTAAATAATTTCAATTCATGCAGTACATTTCTGTTGGAGCGCCATTTAATCAATACTAGTTTGTGAGATTTGCACATGAATGTCGGTAAATAGACATATACATGTACAAAATGGGATATACAGCACATACAAAATAATAAATGCATATGTTATAAATTACCATGCTCATCTTGCAAAAGGAGAGTAAGCTTCCCCTTTCCTTGATCAGCAGTAAGTTGGTCTTTGTTAAGTCTCTCTAATGTTTAATTTACTTGGTGAAATGAGCTTACATGCCTGTGATATTTACTTAGGCAATTGATTTTCTAATTTCCATGATTATACTGCTGGCAGCAGATGGCATGGGCTGTTAATCCCTTCTGACCACTGGGCTCCCCCCTCAACCCCCACATCCCCCCTCATCCACCGTGCAGCACCCCTCCCGTCCTCCCTCTCAGAGGGCCCTTATGGCGGATCAACATGGGGCTGTGTACAGCCAGCGCGTTCGGCAAGCCTGCAGTCACAGGAGAAATACTGTACTGTCCAACAGCGAGGGGCCCCAGGCCCATCTAAGAAGGGGCTCATTGGGCCACCCAATCAGTAAGCCCCGCCTATATTAATGAAAGGGTTACTGTCTTTGATAGGGAGGCTGGATCATTTGGTAATAGGATTTGAATAAGAATTTTAAGGCTGGATTTTTTTCTGCAGGCAGAGAGGTAATAAGTTTGTTTTGATACAGAAACAAGACAGGATGGCATATGAATGGATGACCAAGTGGCTTACTTGCTCGTTAAATCCTGGGCCACACAATTAGCCTTATGATTATATAAATTTACAGTTCTCTGATAGAACTGTGTATATTTAATATTAAAACCAAACTTGAAAGATGCACTTCCTGAGGAAATTGTGTGGACTAGCTGCTTAAGAGCACATAAAATACACTTTGTTAACGGCGGAAGTCAAACTTCAACAAAGTCGCAATGAGCTTGCGAATAGTGGCAAATTGTGCCATCAAGTCAAGTTTATGGGAATTTTCTTGCTGAAGGGATGGGAGTGGAAAGAGGGGGAATTAATTTGAGCATTCCACCCATAAACTCCCATTTTTAAAATGCCTTGAAATTTTATAATTGTTTCAATATAACTTAATCAAAAAGTCAAACTGAAGTATTCACGCTCTCAGTATGCGGAACATTTTAAAGTTTGATCAAAAGGTTCTATTTAAAATCATGTGGAAATGGTTCGGTGGCAGAAACATGGAGATTAATCAGAGCGAGAACACTAAAGCATTGTGAGGTACTCATATTTAAACCAGACTAAAGAGAGCTGGCCAGCCATGCCCTCTTAAAGTGCATCTTCCCTGGATGTTAGAATTTGCTAAACAACCCCGTAGCACCATTTAAATTTCCAAAAAATGATGACGTCTGAAATCACTGTGAATTTTTGAAATCTTTGATGTGACCAAACTTATGCTAGACCTCTGAGCAGCCTCTCGGCAAACTTTGGAGGCAATCGGAGCAATGATTTCCATGTGGAATTTCACATTTTGATTAGTTAGACCACAAACCATTTTCCGCTTATCGCAGTCCGTCTTAAATGAGCTTAGGCCTGAGATGGTGGCAGCAGTTCTGGATCTTATTTATTTATGGTTTTATCAGTGCCTGCCAGAGTTTCCATTTGCATTTTTAGGAGCACCGAAGAACTAATGACTGATGGTGATTTTCGAGAAGTGTTCCTGAGTCCATGCAGTTATTTGCTCTTCAGATCCTCTCTTTTTAATTCAGTGCTGCCTGAAGATCACTGCTAACTGATATTGGTTTTTGTCCTTTCCTTTTGTGTACAGAGATTTCTCCAGATTCTGTGAATCTTTTGATGACAGTGTGTATCGTAGATGATTAAATCCTCAAATTCTTTACAATTTGAAATTGAGATACATTATTCTTAAATTGTTGAACCATTTGCCTATGCAGTCTTCCAGAGAGTGGTAAACCTCTCGCTGTTGATACAAGACTAACCATCTCTGGGATGCTTTTTTTAAACCCAATCATGTTATTTACCTGCTGCTAATTAGCCTAATTAGCGGTGAGATGTTCCACTGGTCTATTTTTCAGCACCGTGTAGCTGTTCCAATCTTTTGTTGCCCCAGTCCCAAATTTTTGAAACATGCTGCTGGCCTGAAATTAAAAATGAGCGGATATCTTCCAAAAAACAAAAACATTTCTCAGTATGAGCATTTGATAAGTTGTCTTTGTACTATTTTTAATTAATCATGGGGATTAAATGATTTGTAAATCATTGAATTCTGTATTATATAAATTTTACACAGCATCCTAACTTTTGGGGAAATAGGGTGATAAAATTAGCATGTCCTTCCTCAAGATTACTTGGTTCAGTATATCAGTATGAGAAACTTAGATTTCCATGTTAATAATTCATTTTTCCCCCCCTCATCCTCATTTTGGAAAATCTCAGTATCCCCAGGCTGTTGGATAAATCATATAACGGCCTAAAAGTAATCTGCTGCCTTTCTGAACGAATACGCATTTTCAGCAGTAATTTGCCTAATCCCCTTTAAGAGTGACGCATATGAATAATGTTTATGGAAAAAATCCCCATGGCTACAATCTGCATTATAAGGGGTATAATTAGTTTGTTTGAATCAGCCCCCGTGTTAATGCTTATCTAATCAGATTCCAGAAGAGTTGGAGCAGTTGATGCTGAATGTGACCAGTTAGGAAGAGGAGTGATATCAGTTGGTGCCACGTGCAACGTTCTGGTCACACCTCTACACCACCGCCTGACATCTGTCAATTACTACGCCTCTTGCCCGCATTATCATTTCACCGGGACTGAGTGCAGTTTTTTTTTTTTTTTTCACTACGGCTTCTAAGTGATCAATATAAAATTTCCCCCTTCCGAAGACAGGCAGAGATACAAGCTAATCTTCTGTGGACATGACTACAGCACAAAAATGATCATCAAAGCCATGCCAGAAAAAAAACTAGCAATCTGGTTCACTTCAAAGGCAGAGAAACACAAATACAGAATCAAATCTCATGAAATGTGTTCAACAGAGACTGACTTTATCATAAGGTGAAACAATATTTTTTGGCTTCAAGTTACAAGCTAAGACTGCAGCTCAGTTTTGATAGTCTCACTGGGCTAATCCAATCTCCTGAGGCAGGTTGCGTACAAACATGGCGTTGGGCCTGAGAAGGACGGAAACCAGAATGCAGGAATCTAACACACAGTCTGACTGGCTCTCAAACAACCGGTCAGTATTTTGTCTGGGATCTTGGTAGACTGTGTTCTAGAGCCCACTATTTCATGCACTGATCTCTATTTCATACATCCGATCTGACTGCTACCAACAGCAACCCTTCGTAAGCTCAGTGACATGGCCTGAAAACTAGGACTGTATGAGACAGTTTGTGGCTGGTGAATCACTTGGTGCAAACAATTAGTAAGTGAATAAACTATTGTTTCCAGCGTAAGGCCAGTACTGTCTGTGCTGGACCGTCACTGGTGGGATGGCAGACTGGGACGGCTTCATAGAGAACCACATGAGTAAAAATAATGTTCAATATTCTGTCAAGGTACTCAGCACCCACATCTAACCCCCAGCCCTGAATATTAGAGTTTGCGATTCTCCCACCAGCACTGTTCAGTATTTAATAGTGGAGCCGAAAGAAGCTCGAACACGTGCATTAAACCGTGACTGCGGCTCTTCTCGCCCATGCAGGTAAAACGTGCGGCACCACGGCACTCTTAAAAAGTTAATCCCACTCTTTGACAACACTTGACATTCAGAGCGATTATATGCAAAGCTGCTTAAGCTGATGCATCGCGTTATGAACTTCATTTTTGTGTCCCCACAAGGACACTATTTCCTTGGAGGTTCTGCCAGATGGACGCTGGAGTGCATCCTCAGGGAGTACAAAGAGCTTCCAGAAAAACTCCCATGGGATAAGTTCCCTTAAACAGATGTAACGTTTCTTTTTAAAACCCCTTTATGCATATTTATCATACAAATAACACCAATTTTTGCCTGTTGTGCATGAGACTATTTAAGGCTTTATAACCAGTATGTGTGACAGAAACTGGAAACAATTATTCCAGTGAAGCAAGACATTTAGAAATTCAAGTACAGAATTAACTAGTGATTAAATTTCAGGATTTACGGATGCCGGCATGTTTATTTGCATGATGAGGCTAAAAAAAATCAGTGAGAAATTTTAGAATTACCAATTGTCTATAACAAGACAAAAATGAATAATGTTTATGAAAATAATCTTCACAGTTCATCATCCCTACTTAATATACAGTAGCCTGCAGCATCATGCTGTGAACACACATGGGAGTCTGGTACATGGGGTAATATACCTGCTCTATTGAGCCCAGAACATGCAGAGACCTCAATGCTCTTTCCTATATGCAGAGCCTGTAACTGTTAAAATGCTTGCGTGTAAACGCTACGAGAAACCATAGCACTTGGTTCAACTTGATAGGCTTAGCTAACAGCTAACAGGTTCAGGTCAACTCTGTCCAGACAGCCTGAAAGCACAGTGAATATGCACGTAGCTGGAGGAGTGTCACGTGTTGATGGTCGGGTAGCATGATCAGCAGCCTCAGAATTTATTTTGAACTTGTTGCTCCCCCCCCCAATGCATCATGGAGTCTTAATTACATGGCTAATGGCAACAGTTGGCTCTGTAAGTGCTGTGGGATCTTCTAAACAATCTGAGGGAGACTGATCTCCATCAAAGGGCTCAGGAGAGGAGCAATCTGACACTTATCTCCCCCCCAGCCCCACCCAGCCGTCCTATTCTGCTGATAGCAGCATGAGCTCGCTTTGGCAGCAGCTGTTTACTGTCAGAGATCTGGGTCAAGACCATGTCAGTGCAGGACATGATGGTGAGGCTGTGCACTGGAGGCTGGGGTCAGAGTGGACAGTGAGAGGGGCCTCGTGTCCACCCCCCCCCACCCACCCCCTTACACTTCTCTGTCCAAACCTCTTGGCTCTTCTTATGCCACACTGAGGACCCTGAGTACGTCATACGGTATGAACGAGGGGAAAATCGAATATCAAATTGTATTTCGAAAGTATGAAAGGGTAACGAAGGGAATCACAAAAGTAAGTGACATTTCGTGACCATAAAATCTCAACAGGATAT
The DNA here is from genome assembly GCA_029721435.1 of Gymnothorax reevesii. Classification (NCBI taxonomy): domain Eukaryota; kingdom Metazoa; phylum Chordata; class Actinopteri; order Anguilliformes; family Muraenidae; genus Gymnothorax; species Gymnothorax reevesii. The sequence continues at coordinate 64,188,475 of CM056588.1, read as the reverse complement.
CACATGAAGTGGAAGACAGGTAGGCTTGAATGGGTTTATCTGAAACCTGTAGGGGGAGCAGGGGGCTACCTCTGGAGCTGAAACGTGAGGCCAAAGCGAAAGGGCCAAAAACTGCAGTTCCTCAAATGGCCACTTGAGACTGTCTTCAAAAACGCGTCAATCGTCATTGAACCCCATGTTAAAAAAAAAAAAAAACCTAAGTTTACTGCAGAAATAAACATGTTCCATCCTAGTTCAAAAAATGTTTTTTTGTTTCTTTAGCTAATTTTTCCCTCCATGTAAACTGAGGGGAGGGGCCTGAATTTTTGTATAATTCACCAGTGAAGTTCTGCATAAATGTTTGGCCACTGTGAGTGACAGGTGGCTATAAAGAAATATAAACTTTTCAGTTTCAGCTCATCTGGACCTAAGGATCTTATGTCATGGCCTGCTTTTCTGTCATTGCCGGCATTCGTCAGTCGTCGTTTGTCGTTCGTATGTAAAGGTCGTCTTCTCCAAATCCTCGAAGATAATGAAGCTGAATCTTGGCGTACAGTAGATGTTGTCACTGGAGATTATTTGCCTGGATGAAATTTAGAAACATTTTTTGCCGCTTCTGTGAAGATGTTTGCTTAGCAGAATTCCTTTAAAATGTGCCAAGACTTTTGTTCACTATGACATATTGCTGGATTATGTAATCAATCGGCACCTTTAATTCAATCAATAAATTTTCCTGACAGACGCTCCAAAAATCAACTCCATAGATTATTTTATGACACAGAATGCATCCTGTTAGATATTGTCAAATAAGTTACCAACTTGTCGCACAAACGCCACATCCTGTAATGGCGGAGTGCAGTGAAAAGGGTAAATACTTCTTATGAACAATGGGACAAAAGATTCTCCACAACCCCAGTATTCATGCACAAGAGAACCAGAAATTAAGTGGACAATCACCGATAAGATCATTAATAACATTGTTACATAATGCATATCTAATCTTCCCTTGCATTCTAATATTAGGTTGCTCCTATCTAATCTCTTTGTCTTGCCATAATCTCTGGCCTGCTCATCTAAGCAAGTCCTCTAAACTAGCAGCAGATATTCTCATCAGCAGTTACTGCCATCCCCCATGCTGTGCACCAGGTGCCTGTTATATAAACCGATCTAATGCAAACCTATATTACCGATACGCAGGGACTCAGATCACGGTGAGCAACAGGCAGAGGGCATCAAATTATTATCAGCAGCACGTGACTAGTCTGGTGCAGCAGCCGGCAAGAAAACGTGTTCTAAAAGCACATTCAGCGATACTATAGGAGAGGTAATGGGTCTGCAGTTCTTGAGAGCCATTGACATGACCAGGAGAATGTCTGCAGCTACAGTCATGTGACGCTGCAGCCTGTGCTGCTCATGTTTTATAACATAACCCAGACTGTAGCAGCTCAGATCAGATTGTTGTCAACAGTTCAAGGTCTGGGCATCCATGATCTTGTTGGTTATTAATTTTAAGGTCCCAGATTTACTATTAGCACTGACTAATGTTGTGCAAAATATTAGTGAAAAATCAAGACCACTATTCCCACTATCCTGATCACAAACATGGCACTTGCATGAGATGGTAGGGCTAATGGATTATTTTTGGATCCAGTTTGAACCACAGCACGGAGTGCTGACAGACTCCGAGAATCAAGAGCAGGGCGGCACTCACAGAAACCTGAAACTTAAATGAGTAAAGATAAGCAGAGCAAGATCAACCGGGCAGTTTTCGCCACTCTGATTCACAGCCGCAGGCTCCTCTCCGCAGTGTAGCTGGGTAACCCCATTGGCAAATGCCCAGAGCCTGAAGTGGGACACAAGAAGCGGGAAAGCGAGGCCGACCCGTGCTGAATGGCAGATTTCACGAATGGCACAAGGATACAGCCAACTTCCAAAATGCCTGCCAGCTTGAGGCTTAGCACACATCTGTCCTCAAGCCTAGATCATTAGCTGCAATTCGTCTGATTTAATCAAATGCATATTGTTTCCCTTTTCCATTGTAACTCTTTCATTATCAAAAGCGGCTTGGAGGATTGGATAAACTAATTGCAAGCACTGGCAGTTATAGGGCACAGATCTTCTTTGGTTTGTCCTGCCAATGCCACACGTAGAGCACAGTATGCATACCCCCCGGGACCACCCAACACCACAACAGCTTGCAAATAAATAACGGCATAAACCCTGGACCAGCTGCTTAGTGCAACACTGTGCATTCAGACAGCTAGAGCTGCTATACTGCTGACAGAGACACACGTCTGTAATTACGCGAGTTATTAGATTATGATTGTTGGACACTGATGAGAAAGTTAAGCTCTAATGTAACTTGCATTACTCTCAATCAGTTGGAAAAACACAAAAACGACACCAGTCTGCACTCAGCTCCAGAATGAATTCATCGCTGAACAAGCAATGCAAAGATTGGCACGAGTCCTATTATTCTACAGATAGCAATCACAATCAGAACAATAATAGAAATAGAAAAGTGAGCTAGTTCTAAGGTCTATTAGATTACGCTGAAACTGTAAGCGCACTGATTCAGTGAAATGAGTTGTGATAGAGGTTATGTCAATAATGAAGTTCGGCAACACATTTAATTATATTCCAGTCTAGTTGTTTAGCCATTAGTGTTATCATCCAGGAATTTTTTTTGCTATACTGCCATCACTGAACCTCTGCGTGAAAGATGGACAAACAGCGACTAATAAAGTTGGCCAACTACCTTATGACAGCGTATCATATAAATGCAATCAATGTATTGTGGTACAGTAGCGTGAATGGATTACTTTAACATCAATTACCTATATTGTGCAGGCAAACGATATAACAGTTTATGAATCCAATTAAATAAAAACAAAATGCCAGTCAAACGATAATATTACTTTATCTTTACTAAGCTAACAACCTCATCTATCACATTCAGTCTTGCATGTGAGCGTGAACTCAAGCAACCTAATGCTGACTACTGTTCACTTAACTGCCATCAGTGTCAGTAATGACAAAAAATTGCTGAAAGTTGCATGTAGCACCTTTTACAGACACATTTTAAAACTTAACTTCTGAAATAATCATTGAGTAAAAAATATTTGTGAGAACCAGACAGAAATGGTAAAAAGCCTGTTGAATCACAATTATTGACTTGTTTTTTTTTTTTTTTTTTTGCAAGGAATATTTATGAGATACCAAGATTCTCCCATGAAGGTGAGTTTGTTTGACATGCAGTGTGGAGGCAGTAAAGGGTGTTGAAGTGTCATGCAGACAGTGTGGGTTGATCCTGGGGTTTCGCTTAAGGAATGAAGAGGCGTATTCATCTGTATTTAAAATGCCCGGTTGTGTGGATACATTGATGGTTTCCATAACCAGCAAGAGTTAGGACTGTGGTCTGAGACCCAGCCCAGGGACAGGGCCCACGCATCGGTTCCCAAACCGAGTTCAGGAGCCCTGCTCCACCGACTGAACGGCTAATGAGCAGAGAGATATCAAAAGCAGAAGCAGATCTTTATGGTGGCCAGGAACTCTTAATCTTTTTACACACTGTGTTAAGTTTAACAGAGAATACGCTGTGCCCTGGTGCTGCACAGACACCATAGCTAACGAGAGATTTCACTGAGATTATTCCATCTGCAGCAAAGCAGCCATTACCTTCCTCACTCTTTGGGGCGGAAAAAATCTGATTTCTGCTAAATATTTGCATTCATTGCATAACATCACCTTTGCAAATGCAGAGTGAAGACAAAGATAAACAGCTGTATGTATAACATCACTCTGAAATGAAATATGGGATATTTGAAGTTGGTCAGGAGCTATAGGACACAGGCCGTTTTCAGCGTGTGGTTGGATATGGGCAGGGTCTCCTCAGTTCTGGCTGAAGCTTGTATCTCCCGTATCTGATTATACATCTACTACTCCATCGTTCCCCCCACCCCCCTTGCAGATGGATGGCACACAGGGTGACTACTCCTGCCGCCTGGTCACTTATTCTGCCTCTGAACCTGACAATCTTCTCAAAATATGTATAAGAGAGATGCTTATTTACATAGCTGCTCAATAGGCTGGCACAAAGATTTTGTATTTGATCCAAGCTGGTATCGGTGGCTTCTGCAGAAGGATAAGAGGAAAGAACATACCGGATCTTACATGCAGGTGGCAGTTCAGCACTGTGATAGAACTGCAGATGTTGCTCCCTCCAGCAAATCTCTGTTACTCAATTTTCAAAACTTCTGTTTTACCTCACACAGCTCAGCTTAGCTAGTGAACCAACAGCAGACCAAGACTTCAAAATATACCATGTTCAACCCTGTGGGGTAATTTGTTCTCTGTATTTGACCCATTCTAATGCCGCAGGTGTAGAGGAGTTCACCTGAACTCCAGGTGTAGAGGCGGTGATGTGGACGGCACCCTAATTCTGTTAAATATGTAGCCTTTCTACTTTCCTTTCCCCTTTTATCTTGACCTCATCATCATAGGTGAACGGAAAGTCCCAGGGAGATTTTAAACTTACCCTGTGACATGTTTGAGATAAATTGGGGTTCCTTTCTTCAATACATCATGAGCTTCACGCCGGAAATTGCCTTTATAATTTATCTGAAATCTTTGGGGGGCAAACAACATATCAAATCGCTACAGCTGCAAAGGATTGTGGTCAATATTCCATGTTTCTTTCTTTTTCCAAGGTTAGTTCTATGTTACCTTACTAAAAGGAAGCAATGAAGATCTAATTGCCCCCTGGCCTTCATGATATAGACAATTCAGAACTGCTTGTCATGGCTGCCTGCCAAACTAGATCTATGATTCATATCTGTTAACAAGGAAGGTTCCTTACTTTTGGAGAATTTGGATGCAGTCGTGGTCAGGTGCAATGATTGTGGTATTTTCAGAACGCGAAACAGCCTGCACTAATTAGCTTGATATTAAAACATGAATTATTAGAATTAGGTGTCCAAGTGTGCAGTAATGCTGCATTTACATTGCTGGCCAGAAAGCAGAACGATTGGACGATTTCCTGTTGCCCTGGTACGTTTGTGTCTCTGCTTTGCCCGCTGACCCCAACAACCATAGTTTGGACATCAAAACAGTTGCAAGTCGGCATTAATAAACACTGACCGTGGAAGCCAGTACAAATCAGAGATTCAAGAACTCTGAGCTCTGTGTTTACAGTTGAGCAAATTTGCTCCCTGATTGACTCATTTGCTCTTCAGAGGAGGGAAATTGAACCAGACACGAGAGGGTATGCAGCTAGAATAGCAATTCTGAATAATTCTTGAAATGATAAACCTATTACCCGTTTCAGTCCGCCCAGACACAAAGCTGAAGCAGCCCAAGTCTTTGCCTTAATTTTGAATGTTATTCATGGTGTAAGACAGAGGGCCACATATAATTCCAATGGGCAATGTAGCTCCCTACATCCCAATGCACAGCCTGCATTCAGTCTTTGGGCCAAGGGCTGCACTTACTTGCTTCTTGTCATGCCAGTTGCACAGGCTGTGTGGGCAAACACCAGCCCAGCCTGACCACCGAACCCAAGAGGCATTGCCAAGGACACGGGAGGCCATGCGGTCAAGTTTTTCTCAGCAACTCAGCACCGTGCAAAGTCCTTAAGACAAATCCACAAATCAAAGAAAAAAGCAGAACCATTGACTTCAGCTCACTAATTACCAGTAAATCACACAGGGGTCACTAATTAGGCAGACTAGTATGCCGAAAGCAGCGGCCATATGCCGGAGAAAAAGACTGAGACGAGCTGCTCTTTCAATCTTACGGCTAATTGCTTTTCTACCCCCTGCCTTCCCCGACATGCAGGCTTTAACTAAGCAGAATGAGTTTTTGTCGCAGGCTAATCTGCTAAGCCGGTTTGTAAAGGTTGTTTTTTAAACAGTACGCATCTTGTCATCTTCTAGCCGGCTGACATCACTACAGTATGATTGAGACAAAAGATAAATGGACTGTCCTGTGCCTGAGATTGGCCAAGTGCATAGACAAGGCACAAAATGGAGGATTTTCCTCCCTCATGAAAAAAACATATTTTAACCTGATGAATATCTGGATATGCTAAAGTTGTGTAATGGTTGCGGTTTCCACAAGGAAAGAAGGCCGTAGACTATTACTGAATGTATACCTAATTGTAATCTATTCATGAAATTTATTTTGAATTGTGGGACATTTTGGTTGAGAACGAATCTCTCAGAATAGCTTGTTAAAGCTCATGGGCGTCCAGTAGAGGTCTTTGGCCTTGTCCCTAACGCAGAAAACTTTCCAGTTTCTCTGAATCTTTTGATGATGTTATGCACTGTCGATGATGAGACCTTCAAAGCCTTTGCAATTTGACTTTGAGGAACATTGTTTTTAAAGTATTCCACAATTTTTTCACAGAAGGCATCACAGGTTGGAGAGACTCTGGCCATCTTTACGTCTGAGAGACTCCGCCTCTCTAAGACATCCCTTTTATAGCCAACCATGTTAGACACCTGATACCCCATAACTTAATTATTGGCTGAATGTTCTTTCAGGTGATTCTTTTAAATGTTAATTGCTTTTTCAGCCCTTTCTGCCTGTGTTCCAACTTTTTTGAGACCTGTTGCAGCCAGAAAATTTGAAATAAGCTCATTTTGTGGATAAAAATGTAAAATTTCTCAGTCTCAACATTTGAAATTTCTATTCAGTTCTATTGTAAATAACATATTGGCTCATGATCTGAAAGCCATTGCATTTTGATTTTATTCACAATTTACGCTTCCTCCCAACTATTTCGGAATTGGAGTTGTATATATGTGTATTTATTATCAAAAATGTTTTGTTTGTTACGAAATATTTCTTGTAATGTAGATATCTGCATTACAGAATCTGCTTCTGCAAAAGATGAGGGTCTCCACGGTCTCACAGAGGAATAAATTAATTGCCACAGTTTAAGAGGTTAATTCTCCCTGCAGAGATTTCAGAAAAAGAAATGAGGGAGGTTCTTCAGCATCTTTGCTTCACAAATTGACCTCAGGTTTTCCACTGCTGCGCCAAACTAGGTCCTCAGGTTTATTCTGCCTGAGCATCGTTAATGGTTCACAGACAGCGGAGACTGCGGATCAAATCTGTTTTACAAGGTGTTAATTCTCCACATGAAAACTGCACCGATGTCACCTTTTATTTAGACACAGACACCTGTGTGGTTCCTGCTGGCTGATCTTCATTTCCACCAGATACTCCATCCACGTCCCCTTCCTGCTCTCGGCGCCACGAAACACAAATGCCCTCCGCTCACATGACCCTTTATTCCGTGCAGTCTGTCTCGATTAAGATCGCACAAAATCTCTTGAAAATGGAAGTCTGGTCTAACAAAATTAGGGATTTACAAGTGATGAAACACCAGGGAATCCGTTACTATGGGGTGCAGGTCCAACAGTAGCTATAAGACAAACATATGCAGTGCATTCAAAGTACAGTCAGGGGCAAAATTACTGGTGCACTTCATTAAAAAAAAAAATCTACATGTAATAAGCAACAGGAAAAATGATACCTGAATCAATTATTAGTGCGGGATTTGCTGACAGTAGTCCAGAAGCACAGGTTTTTATCAACAGCGAATTAATACCTTGAGTTCTGGGGTGGTTGAAGGCTGAGACTTCAAACGTGTATTAAAATCCGCACAACGAAAACAACATCGATGTTTTGCAATGGCTGTTACAGTTTGTCTCTCGGCTTAAATTCCATCAAAAACCGGTTTGAACTTGAGGGGGAAGACCTTCAAAATCTTTGTTTACAGAAACAGTCAAAAATCACCCCAAATATGTTCTTTAACATTCTCACAAATCACAGGAAACAACACCTCGCTCTCATTTCTGTCAGGGGCGTTTGCACAAAGGACTAGGGGTGCCAAAACATTTTCTCTCTCCAAACGTTTCTTGTTCCCCTCATATTACCTCAGGTTACAAGTCATCTCACGAGTCTGTTAAAGTTTGTTCCATGACTCTATCGTTATTTACGTACTTGTAGCACGTCCTAACGACCTAATACAATAATGACAGCCGAACACCATGTCCCACATTGCATCACACCCCGGCCCCTCCCCCCTCACCTACGCCTGCCAACTAATGAGAAATTAACAAACAACAACATCCATTTAAACTTCTATTATTCTGCTTCGCCTTCCCGCCCCGACCAGAGAATAGAAGGGGAAGCTAATGGCGGTTAATCGGCAGCTGGTCACCTTGGCAAACACAGGACATCATTATCAATGGGCTGCAATCACACAGATCAAATTTACAAGGGAGAGGGAAATTGAGCTGGAATTCAGCGGCGCGCGGTGGGGAAGGAAGAAGAAAGAGTGATGCCCAACGAGAGACAGACGACCAGACCAAACACAGTCTGCCGTTTGCGCTTTTAAACACGGCAGGCATGGCACTCGGCTGCTGAATGATCAGTGACTTCAGAGACAGATGAGAGAGGAAGAGGAGAGGAGAGGAGATGGAGGCGTCTAATGTTACTGCAGTCCTGCCTCACTGCCTGCCTGCTGTGTCGTTTCCCCCCACCACCCAAACCCCACCCTCTTTTTTTTTGCACTTGTTGAAGATTGGCCACCTTTTTAATTCTTACCGGTGTGACTGATTGATCCGGCTCTGGATGGACAGTAAAGATTAAGAGATGACTAATAGCCATGTGCTTACACAGCGATTGAAGCTAATCCCCCTGCTTTTCTTTAGAGGGCCTGGACATACCCCACGACTCTCAGACGCAGCTCATCACGGCCAAGTGGAAGGTGCAGACCCTACCTCTCTCTGCCTGGTTAAACAATCCATACTGCAGCTGAACTACATACTTCATCTCATCACCCCTGGTTCCAGCCGTCAGGACCGAAACCAGAAGAGCTGGCAGAAGGACCCAAGCACTTCAGCGACTTTGATGGGCACAACTGAGCAAACTGAGCGTCACTGTATGGCCATCTGGCCTGCCTGTGTTTGGAGACTGACAGACTAGACAGTTCTGTCACAAAATCCAGCCATAGGAACCGGGGATCTCGCCTTCAACACTCCACTCTTCTGTTAATCAGACCCTCCGGAGGAGTCACAGACTTACCAACTTTATTGGACCCCTCAGGAGGCAGGCCGATAGGATCGATCACTCTTCTTTAGAGAGGAGAAACGACCACAACTTCACTAAAGGGAAGCATTTAGTCTCAGACTTTGAGAAGAGGTTAACCCTGATCACCTGCCGGCTCACCCTCGCACCACACTGCAGGCCTCCTGCTCCGATGGACGATCACCTCGCCAAGATGTCCAGAATGCCCTCGTCCTCCTCTCCCCGAGACTCCCCGGGGAGCAGCGGCACTGATGAGGGCCGAGGGGGTAAGCACACGCCCAAATGTTCAGTTTATGAGGTATCTGGCGTACTCTACATGTAAACAGCAAAGAAAAAAATCTACTTGAAAATGTTAGGGCCCCGGCTGTCTTTTCGTTTAATGTGAACTTGAGTCAAGTTTCCTTCTGAAGCTCCATCAGCTCATAGGTCTATGGCAGTCAAGACACCAACGATTTAAATGTGAAATAAGATGATTTTTTTCCTCTATACCAGTCTCTCACTGACAATAAGTTCATTTAAAAAGCTAAATTGTGAGCAAATTCTTACTTTGGTATTGAAGAGCATGCCTTGTCTACATATTTTAATTAACACCGCCAAGAAGGTAATTTTTTCACCCGTTTGTTTGTTTGTTGGTCTGTTTATAGTTTCACTCAAAAAGTTACAAATCATTTGACATCAAATTTGGCAAGATTTTGGCATGATTGGTTGACATAATTTTGGAAGTGATCCAGAACATACTTTGTCACCAAAAAAAGAGATATATAGCGTGGAGGAGGTATGCGCTCTACCGACTGCCCTCTAGTTTTGATTGTAATGTTTTGTTCACAAAAATAAATAAAAAAACTATATGTCATGCATTACTCTGTCATGATCCCACAAGTTATTCTGGATAGTATCATATGCCAAATTAATATAATAAATAATAACCATGTAAAATATCATTAATATTTCCCACAAGCAATGTTAGGGTTACTAATGTGGGCAACATAAAAATAACAATATATTCATCATATTGATAATTAATTTCTCAGCTTTATTAGCTTATTATGAAAATGTGAACTCATATTTTAGAAAATGGTACGCTATCCTGGTCAGGACTATAATATAGCCAGTTAGACATGCTATAATCTAGAATTTTGGCTCTATTTTTGGGTTCTGCAGGATACTGATAATGACTCATGTTCTGCACACATTGAGATGTACAGTCTGCAGGGAGAACCTGTGGATGATGCGTAAGCTGGGTTCTTCTGGAGCTGGAGCTGACGGCGGGGTCTCTGTGTTTCTCACAGCTAAGAGCCCGGCTCCAGGGAAAGCTCTGAGCCCCGCGCTGCTGTGCAAAGTGTGCGGCGACACCAGCAGTGGGAAGCACTACGGCATCTACGCCTGCAACGGCTGCAGCGGCTTCTTCAAACGCAGCGTGAGGAGGCGGCTCATCTACAGGTGAGGAGAGCCAAGGGTCCGGGAAACTAAGTGCGACGGATCGCTTTATCCCCGATCATAAAACAATTCAAGGGCGGAACCTGATGAACGCACTCTCAGAATTATCGGCTCATGTTTATATGTATTGTATGCCAAACTACATCATTCAGATGAGAGACAATGAATTATCATTATTCATTTTGTGATTTAGATAATGTTTGCTGTCCTAGATTAACCACCCACCCTGTCTTCATTACCTGTAACAGGTGCCAGGCTGGGACGGGCATGTGCCCGGTGGACAAAGCCCATCGTAATCAGTGCCAGGCCTGCAGGTTAAAGAAATGTCTTCAAGCGGGAATGAACAAGGACGGTAAGTAGCTGTCACAGCAAAAAAATAAATAAATAAAATAAAGTAAATAAATAAAAAATAAATCGCAACCTAAAGTGCATCTACATAAATATTGATTAATATTGACTTCTCTCAGCATATATCTAATACAAATAAAATCGCCCCCAGCGGTACAGAATGAGCGACAGCCTCGCAGCACGGCGCAGGTGCGCATGGACTCCATGGACATCGATGCAGAGAAGGAGCACCTGGCCACCACACGAGAGCCCTCCTCCTCCTCCTCATCTTCCTCCTCCTCCACCTGCTCCGTCATCACCCGACCCCACATCAGCTCCTCCATCACCTCCTCCGCCCCCCTGCAGCGCTGCACCAGCCCACAGAACAACCATCGCTTCATGGCCAGCCTGATGACCGCAGAAACTTGCGCCAAGCTGGAACCTGAAGATGGTGAGTCACTCATTCACTGGTCCACAGGCGTTAGGGAAGACCTGCGTTAGCGCACTCTGGTTGGTGAGACCCTTGAGAGAACTAACGGTGTTTACTTTCATGCCCGTGTCCTCGCTCTTCATCAGGCCTCAACCGCGTCCTTTAATAAGATCGCTACTGCTCCCCTTTGCCCTTCTCCTGCAGTTGATGAGAACATTGATGTGATCAGCAACGAGCCGGAGAGGACCACAGCAGAGTACCAAGTATCTCTGTATCCTTCCGGCAGCCCCGAGAACGTGTACGAGACCTCCGCCCGCCTGCTCTTCATGTCTGTCAAATGGGCCAAGAACTTGCCCGTATTCTCCAACCTCCCGTTCAGGGACCAGGTGAGGAGATCGAATGGGTGTCTCAGCCAATAGAAAATTGGCTGTAGTTATTTTGAGTAGTTGGTTGGAAATCTTCATGGAGGGCCAACCTTATCCAGAGAAGACCCATGCAGGGGAAACGAGAGTTACCCAGCATTGCTGTGCCAGATTAAATTAACAAAAAATGCATGATCTTAAAACAAGGGAAAAAAAACAGCATTTAATGACCTCTGAGGCATAAGTAGAACTTATCGGCACAATCAATCATTCAGTGTTTGGAAATTATGGAATTCCTGCATTGATTACCTGATGCAGCTGAATCTTTATCACACTGTACATCACTGCCTATCTCCTCAAATATTCCATGAACATTTGTGCTAAGTTTGAGGAATGGCCAGTCTATGGCAGCCAGTTAACATCTAGATACCCTTGCCCTGACATCATCTTCAGGAGAGCAGTTGGAGCACCTCACTGGAGCACACGGTGAATATGGATATGAGATGTTTCCCTCGGTCCCTCAGGTGATCCTGCTCGAGGAGGCGTGGAGCGAGCTCTTCCTCCTCTGTGCCATACAGTGGTCTCTGCCTCTCGACAATTGTCCCCTCCTTTCGCTGCCCGACATCTCGCCGACCCTGCAGGGGAAGACCAGCTTCAGCAGCGTGGACCTGCGGATCCTACAGGAGGTCTTCAGTCGGTTCAAAGGTCTTGCTGTGGACCCAACAGAGTTTGCCTGCCTCAAGGCCATTGTCCTCTTCAAACCAGGTGGGTCATCCACACATCCCACTGAATGATCTCCAACATGAATATTTATTTATCCTCAGTCTGAATCTTGTGCAATGAAAGGTTTTTTTTTATGATGAGGCTTCTTCTTGCTTGACTCTTCCTTAATGGAGCAGAAACCAGGGGGCTGAAGGACCCAGAGCAGGTGGAGAACTTGCAGGACCAGTCCCAGGTGATGCTGGGTCAGCACATCCGCACCCATTACACCAGCCAGCCGGCCAGGTAAACAAGCCCTTTCCCAGTCACCACAACCAACAACTACCAGGGAAACTGAATAATAGTACATCACAAATACAAAACAAAAGACTCAACACAAGAATGAAATTAGTCGTACGAGATGCAGAAAGACAGGGCTGTATGGATGTAGTCCTGTCCTTCTACATCTACATGGTAGAAGAAAAGTTGAAAGGTCCAAAGACATCCTGTAGAAAATGTTCTGACTCAGTAATCTATGTAAATGAACTGACCGTGTGCAGTGCATGGACAACAAACCTGCCTCCACAGTAGAGTCCATGACATAAAAATGTGTTTTCAAGTCGAGTTGTAAGGCTGTCATGTGTGTTTTCCTGATTCCTCTGGTTAGCTTGATGATGAACAGGCCCTTTGCTAATCTGTGGTTCTGTACGCGGTGGGTAAATGAAGTTCATGTCCCCGGCGCAGGTATGGGAAACTACTGCTTCTCCTGCCCTCCCTGCGCTTCGTGGGATCGGAGCGGATCGAGCTGCTCTTCTTCCATCGGACCATCGGAAACACACCCATGGAGAAGCTGCTCTGTGATATGTTCAAGAATTAGCCTGGCCTGGCGTGGACCACACAGGCCCCTGCACAGCTGTGTGCCCTGAAAGATAGATGAGAGAGAGAGACAGAGTGAGACAGAGTGAGAGAGAGTGAGAGAGAGTGAGAGAGAGAGAGAGAGAGAGGCTGGGTGCTGAGGGTGTGTTATGACAAAGCAGCACAAGGGGGAGGAGACCCCACAGACTGCAGTGAGCTACGCCTGTGAGGAAAGGCATTAACATCATTATACACACAAGCTGCACAATGACGTCCACATCACTGGGCCTTGTGACTCAGGGCTTTACTGCTCTTGACTTGGGCTACATCTGTGCCTGGAGACCACATTCCGCAGGAATAAGCCATTCCTATGTGTTCATTCATTTACCATTTCTGTTTTACACTTCATATTCCCTTTTTCTTCCAAGATTTAGTTGTTCTTTGTTTTGTCCTATTCAGTATTATTTTGTATAATAAAAGCATTCATTGTGGGCGTTACAATGTCAAAACACACATTTCAGGGTGAACAATGACATACTGCTTGAATGTAAGCCTGGAAAAGAATGGTTTTGTCTCACTATAGTCACAAAGGTAGAATCTCACACTTCATGAGCAAAGAGAGTCACATTTAGATAAATAAATGTGTTACATCCATATGGTGAAATAAAAAAAAACTCAAATCATTAAGCTATTTGAAGACTAAGGAAAGGAAACATGGATAGAGCTTAATGCATAATAACGGCCCAAATCCAGGTTTTCATGTTTGAATTTGTAAAAACGTTTTGCAATGTATTTTCTGTAAATATTATTCAATAAATATTATTCTCATGATTTTTTTCCCCAGACTCTTAAAATTGACTTTTTTTTAATCATACTTTGGTCTCGACAATAGTGATAATCATACTCTGCGGAAAGGATGATCAATAACATAGCGCGAGCAAAATTTTTCATTCACTCAATTACTCCTGAAACCGAATTATACAATCGAAAGGAAATGACACTTCATATAGTGCGTTCACACCGTCCCCTCGCTCGCAGTATGAGTGTTTGGTGCGAAAAGGTGCGTGTGCAGCACAAAATATTATCTCCAGCAGAGGGCGCACTTAATTTAGAGCGCTGTTCTCCGTTGAGACGCTTTTTCCTGACGCTGTCTTTCACGCTGTGTGTACAATCGTTAGCGTGTGATGTGATGAAAACAGGGAAGTCTAGTTAGGACTGCCGAGATCACAGCGAAGACTGCCGGATATCCAGTTTATGATCCAACATCCACATTTTGTGAACCTTTCACGTGTCGTAGCGACTAAAGAAAGGGTAAAGGGAAATATAAATTCGGCGATTAAACCAAACGATATCGTAACGCTGAATGCGAAAGGAAGAGTGCGATGCTAACATTGCCCGAGACATGATCATCATCCCTGTTCCGCAGCGAACTTCACCGCCGCACGGCTGTCAGTCTGATCAGGTCCGCGGGCTCGCAACCGAAAACAAAAGGCGTAGCGACGGAAGACTCGATCTGCCGCTTTGACAAACCTGACAAACGCAATGTTTGGAAAGACATCGGGGTATCGATACGAACCTTTACAGCAGGGCGACTCCGTTCAGTGTAACGTCACCCCTGGACTGTACGCCTCCACATCTCACTTCCTGCCGTCTCAGTCTCAGGGACATTCCTTTGACTACGTTCCCAAAGTTATTGATGACGATTTCACAGGTATCACCAGGCTAATGACTCATGCTGTCGACACTATGTTGTCCTGCGGACTGTCGGTTTGACAAGTAGATCACGTTACGTGCAAATATGTTAGTGTCCCTGTCGTCACCAACCAGTTCGCCTTCATTACATATCAGTGCTCGGCCCTGAGATCGTAACGGTGCCGATGCGGTGTTTCACCTGCGCTGGCAGTAACGGCTTCTTCGTGGGCACTTTGAATTGCTAGATACTGTGACCTCTCACTTAGTCTTAGTGACAGTGTGCCCAAACGTTAGTTAATTCAAATAGATGGCAGTTGGGAAATAATTCGTCCTCCATCTATGAAATTTCAAATGAAACCCTTAGTTCTGGTGTGGAGACCATAGTTTATTCAAAATACGAGAAGCTATTGTATTGTGCAAAATATCGTGGAGTGGGCCCACTGCGTGCTGGCCTCGATGGAAATATTTCACATCCGGCCCAGCACACTATAAAATGCCAGCTATGTTTTCATCAGTCGCATTCATCCGATCATCCCCCTGCCTTACGGCTCAACTGAGTGAGTCCCTGTTCTTTTATTTCAAGACAGATCTCAGGGATGGCTGTCCTGGATTTGCAACTTCATAGTCACGTTCCTTGTGTTCGCCTGCACCATTATTACCTTCCCTATTTCTGGCTGGTTTGTCTTGAAGGTGAGCTGCATATTTAACAGAACTAGGTAGTATAGGACTTAACTATGAAGCGAGCGAAGTGGGTTAGCGAGGTGTGTTGAGCCTGAAACCAGGGTTTTCAGTGTCATAAAGGTGGATCTTTATATCTGCCATTGGAGCTTATGATTGCGCGTTTTGTCGAGTCTCTTCACGCATAGAAAGCCTGGCTTATGTAGAACTCGCTTCAGAATGCAGTAAATCCTCCTGTTCAGCTTTAGAAATCCCCAGTCTGTTGTGGAATCAATGGGAGTGGTGGCTTCGGATTGTTAAAAAAGAATAGAATGAATAAATAAAAAATGAATGGAATTATGCGCCACTGTGGACACTGGCCAGTAAAGCTACTGTTTTTTTTTTTTGTCAGACGGTGCCCAATTACCAGAGGATTGTCGTGTTCCGTCTGGGTCGAGTCCGGCCTCCTAAGGGGCCCGGCGTGGTGCTGATCCTGCCGCTCATTGATCAGTGGCAGAGAGTGGACCTGCGCACGAGGGCTTTCAACGTCCCTCCCTGCAAGGTACCGTCAATGACGTATCTTCACCCATTTTACCGCTCAGGACCATGTATTTATTCGCTAGCTAGCGTTTGCGTTACAGTTTGATATCCCACCAGCGCACAAAAATCTTAAATCAAATGCGCATGTCTCAAAAAGATGTTACTTGGTCCTTGGCTAAGATTTTGATTTCATAAAGAATATATAGGATCGTCCCCAGCCTGGCAATTCCGTTATGATCTCAGAATAAA
Source organism: Gymnothorax reevesii (assembly GCA_029721435.1). Classification (NCBI taxonomy): domain Eukaryota; kingdom Metazoa; phylum Chordata; class Actinopteri; order Anguilliformes; family Muraenidae; genus Gymnothorax; species Gymnothorax reevesii. Next base: position 64,172,149 of record CM056588.1, on the reverse strand, counting down.
CTCGCTTGTGTACTCGAATGTTTGGGGTGAACTCCAGGCGAATGCAGAATGAACGTCAATATAAAAGGTGCCGACATATCCAGTCTTGAGCTTACTCAAAAGCAACATTTCCGGCATACAAAAGACAGTGGACAAAAGCAAGTTTTAAAACAACAATTAAGAACAAGATTAAAATGAGAAAAATGAAAAACCGCCAGGTGCTGGTCACCTGCAGGACAGCTCCCTCACACACTGCTGTTGCTCCTGGGCTGTCTTGTTAGGGGTGAGATGGGGTAAAAGTTAGGCTCTATCATGTACTGCATGCTGCCTTTGGATGTTCATTTAAGCACAACTTTGCCAGGTGAGCACTAAGGATGGTGGTTTGGTGTCGGTTGGGGCTGACATTCAGTTCCGGATTTGGAGCCCTGTGATGTCAGTGGTGGCTGTGCAGGACCTGAACGCCTCCACCCGGCTCACTGCCCAAAAGGCCATGACTCACGGCTTGGGCAGGAGAACTGTGAGAGAGATCCAGACGGATCGGGTCAAACTGGGCGAGTATCTTGGGGTGAGCCATTTACTTCCCTTGCCTTTGTAACCAAACCCCAAGTGCCTTCAGCTTAGGTCAAGTATTCAGATACTGTTTTCAAACTTTGGGGGATTTTCACAGTGCAAGATTACTAAGTTAGCTGGATAACCGCACTGAGAAAACTCCAAACTTTCTTTGACTTTAGTTTACTTTCAATATTTTTGAGATGTCCTGGTTTTATTCAGTGGATTTTCCCCGCGACTCAGTAATCCAGTCTTGTAAAACAGGCCCTCATTACGTGATGTTGCCTGTTGCGGCAGTTTCCCTGAGAGCGGTCATGTGCATCATCGCCTCTGTGCTGTAGGTGGACATTAATGAAATGACTCGGCCGTGGGGGCTGGAGGTGGACCGTGTGGAGCTGACAGTGGAGGCGGTTCTAAAGGGCCCAAACGACTCCGCCTCTGGCCCCATCATCCTGCCCCCCTCTGTGCCTGGCCTGGAGGGCATCGTCGGACCCATTCAGCAGCTGGCTGCACATTTCCTGGGACAGGGTGGGCTTTCCCCCCCTCCTGAAGGTGATTGGGCTGAGGGATGACTGGGACATTGGAAATTCCTTCCACTGTTAAAAATGTACGCATCAATGTGAATTTGGCTGTATGGTCTATGTCAGCAAAGGGTTTTGTTTTAAGGATTAATTAACATAGTATTCACGACTGTCCGTCCGTCCGTCCCGAATCGTTGTCAGCGAGATATCTCAAGAACGAATTGACGGATTTCCTTCAAATTTCAGGTCAACGTGTATTAGGGTGATACCCCGGCGCCAGTCGATTATGGTGACGTTCGCCTGACTCTCAAGGTCACACCGAGAGATTGCTCATTTTGATACGATTTCACATCTTGTGGCGGGGGACAACGACACGTTAGTGGCAAATACTTGTTGTAGTCTGGAATTGGGCCTAAAATCAGTCAGTCAAGGTTGGAATGGGGTGACTGTAAAATTGGCTCTGGCTAGTTGTTTAAAAATGTTCCCTTCCCTAATCTTGCCAATATCCCTAAACTCCATCTGATTTTTGTATTCTTTATATAGTATGTGTTTTTTTTAAATTAGGAGAAAAATATTTTAGTCATTTTATACACAGACACACGCACACACACACATTACAGATCTCACCCAATATGTATTGTGATATTGTGAATCGATTTTAGGCCGTATCATCAAGCCACTTCACTTGTGTTGCAGTGTAGAGTCTGTATCAGTCTGTTTCAGTCTTTCTCGCTGCTGGAACATTCTGGTATTGTTCTGTTCTCAGGCCTGCGGGACACGGTGTGTGTCGTAGATGAGCAGGTGTCCTGTGCTCCCGCGGTGGGGCAGAGGGTCGGTGTGGCCCAGCTGCTGGCTGCTGTGGAGATGCAGCTCTCAGAACAGCTGGTGCGGCAGGTGGGCGCCTGCTTCCAGTTCCAGATCAGCCTCAGCGACGGCTCCATCCAGTGCTACTTTGTTGACCTGAGCAAAGGTGAGGCCTGGGACCAGGCCTGGCCGAGAATTTATAAATCCCAAACTGAACTGACACTAGAACAGGATTCTCGATTCTGATTTCAAGTCTGAAAGTGGAACATGATCTCAGAGCAGCTTTTTTGCCTCAACGTTTGCTGTGACATGATTCGCCTTACTTAGGGGCGAAGAAGTTCTTCGTGGATCAAAAAAAATAAACGGGAGTAAAAGATTTAAAACACTGCTGGGTTTTGAAGTTGTGCCCTAGATGAAGTTCCTAATTTACCTGCATCTTTTTTTTTTCTGCCCAGTAACAGACTGAGCCCTTCATTGCTGTGCTGATGCCCATGAGCTCCTGTGCCCTTCCTCGCTGAATGTTGCTGCCATTAATTTCTCTGAGCGTTAACGCTAACGCTCATGCCTGAAACATCTCCAGTCAAGGTTCCTCTGTCTTCTGTCGCAGGGGGAGGGGCGGTGGGAGCTGGAGTCGCTGCGCAGCCTGACGTCACCCTGCAGATGAGTGAGGAGGACCTGCTGTCCCTGTTTCAGGGCTCCTTGCGTCCTTATGCGGCCTACAGCAGCGGCAGGCTGAAGGTGCAGGGGGACCTGAGGACGGCCATGAGGCTGGAGGACCTCCTGAAGCTCCTGAGGCCAGAGTGATGCTGACTGTGCAGCGCTGCCTCGCAGAAACAGCTGACCTCTGCCAGACGGCTGGAACATTCAAAACGAGCCTCCGTTTATGAGCTGCCTGCTTGTCCTGCCTTCTCTTGGGTGAAGGCGCCCAATTCTTATAAGTTCCTTCTCAAAAATCAGCAAAACAAACTGATTTTTGTAAAGAGGGAAAAATAATTTGACTGATACCTTTAGATAATGCTCTGGAGCTGTAAAATTTCACGTCATATTTATTATCATTTTTGCTTTCATGCAATTATTCACGCACCTTGTGTTTGCAGTGAAAATATCCACACTTCACTCCTCTTTGGCATTTAAGGAAAATAACTTTTTAGCTGTGTTTAAATGGAGCCTCTACTGGGCATTTTATTACTACAAAGGCAGTCATATTGTATTTAATTATTAGCTTTTTAATTGGAAAGACCTGGGAGATTTTTATGTTTCTAATGTCTGCACAGCTGAAAAATGGCACAGTGGGAGGTGGAAATGGCTTAGACCTGTTTACCTGACACAAACCCTTGAACAGAGGTGTTTTTTTAGTGGATTTTAAATGCAATAAAATAAAATAAATTACTGTTATGGTAACAATAGATTTTCATTGTGTTTTGTGATCATACGCCGTATGTCGTGTACTGAGCTGACATAAAGCGCTGACACAAGGTGCCCTTTAGTTGTATTCCATTGGGTTGTTTTAGATGTCTGAGCTGTTTGGCTTGAGATTCATTTTAGCCAAAATTGTACAAAATTTTGTGTAGTCAGTTGTTTTGGTTTCTGAACCCTGGAGTGGTGGATTTTTCATAATGTCTGGTAAGAAGTTTCTTGGAGTGAAACGGTATACATTCATTTTCTTGCACTGATCTTGATGTTTTTATGTTCGTTGGGTCATTTCCCATTCATTTCAGCCAAAATTTTTCCCATTTGGATTTCTAAGCCTCAGCGTGGTCGATTTTTTTTTTCCCCTTGATTTCTGGTCAGACATTTCTCGGTGTAAAACTGCAAGAGGATTAGGTAATTAATTAAGCATTGAAAGGTGAGGTTACGAAAGGCCTTTATTGCCAATGGACGGCTGCTGTTAGCATACCACATAAATGGCTGGGAGATTAACAGCGCAATTAAGTAAATTTATTACAACCCAGTGAAGGTTCTGAAAGAAACAAAAATGAAAAACGGAAAAAAAAAGATAATATGTATGCTGTGATGGAAAATAAAAGAAGCTTTGTCAGGTTATGAAAAATGTCATCTTGGCACTTAAAGTCACTGCACAGCAATCAGGTGTGGGAGGTACGCAACAGGCCACACCTCTTTTCCTCCCATTGCTCTGATGTCACAGAGGCCTTATGGTCAGAACGATGGGTTTCTCTGGGATAATAATGAGCTCGAAGGTGCTTTTCATGTCCACCTGTCCCTGGTGTTCGACCTTGAACTTCTCCAGCATCTGCATTGATGAACATTAGAGCACATGGACAGTGTGAAACACCTTGTGTGAGGGACAACTACCACCTCTGTTTTATATCCCTGAAATTGAAGTTGTGACATCAGAGATATGGTGAAGGCTATCGGGATAACATCTCAGGTAAGGTGTGGGAAGAATGTTGCATGGCAGTGCTTTAAAGAGGTATATTGGGATCAATATACTTTTAAATGTGGGCAGCCAGAATGCTTCCACAAACAGCATGCAGGCAGAGCTCTCAGTCTGTCAGCCACATCAGAGCCACAAAATGTTTTTTTTTTTTATTTTATAAATGCAGCTACAAGCATTAAAAAATTTATCAAATGTTGCTGAATATGGATTTACTACTCATTTAAAAGGTACACTATATAGCTAAATGTGTGGACATTTCACTGAAATGATGTTGACATACATATTTTTAAATTCCAAATATGTCGTTTTAACTAAATATCTAATGATTGGTATGGCCTGATAAGACCGACATTCAGCTTCTATTTGAGGGCTGTGTACTTCAAGTCCATTTCACCATAAGGGTTTTGCAACACCTCGTTTACCCCTTTGCCTCCCTCTCATTCTGCTAGTTAAAGGGAAGCGAAGCATCTTGAAAACGTCGGAACAACTATTTCCAGTTCATCGGAGATTTTGTGTAAGCATTTTTCAATCTGTTTATATCAGATTCATTCTTGATAAGTTTGATGAAATTTTTTCCATAAAACTATCTTTATTGATCGTAGAGCCTGTTTGTAGCATCACTTTATCATAGTTCGGGTTTTTGTGGCGTTGTTATTGCTTTCAAGTCAGCCTACGTTCTTCTTCTTCTTCTTTTGGTTTAATGATTAATCAATAATAACTTATTAGGTGCATACCGCCACCTACTGTACCGGAGTATGTAGCATGAGTTACTACAAGGATTACTGTAATCACCTAATTGTTAAATAATTAATAAATAATTAGGAGTTTAAACAAAAAAAAAAAAAAAAAAGACCTCAGTTAATCTTAAATTCTACAATATAATCTTGTCCCCTTCAAATATTCCACTACAGCTTTCTGTGTGTCCTGTACCCCGTTTTCTGTTGTTCCCAGAATACCCTTGAGGCTCCATACTCTGCCTGCCTTCGCAATCTTTCGTATTAATTCTGTCCTCTCTCCTCTATATTTCCGACAGTGCATTAGCACATGTTCCACATCTTCTGTTATTTTGCACTCTGGACATTCATTTGAATTACTTTTCCCTCTCAAGAACATTGTTTTATTAAGACCTGTATGTATACTCCCTGTGTTGTAGCTGATTTCTGCACACTGTAATATTTCCTTCCGCTGTAATATTTCCTTCCTTCCCCCTGCCATCCTGCCGATTCCTCATTATTTCTCTTTTGAGTATCGCCTTCCCTTCTCCTTTACCAAAGAGTACATCTCAAGAGTTTGGCATTCTGGCTGCTTTTTTGGCTATTTTATCTGCTTCCTCATTGCCTTTTATTCCAACATGGGCAGGTACCCAACAAAATTGTACTTCCACCCCAGTCCTTTGAAGTCTGAATAAAATTTGCAGAATTTCCAGCATTAAATCTTCCCTGTTAGAAAAATGTAGATTTTAAACTTAAAAGGGCAGCCATTGAGTCTACACAACACACTACTCTGTCAGGTCTTACCTCCTCTGCCCACTGAAGCCCTATGATGATTGCCATCATTTCTGCTGTATAGACCGACATCTTATCAGGAATCCTATTTCCAATACTAATATTCATTAAGGGTACATATATTCCTGTGCCTAATCTATCATTTCCATCCTTGGACCCATCTGTATATATCTCTAAATAATTATAATATTTCTGTTTAATATAATGACTTGCTAGATATCCTATCCCACTCTCTTCCCATTCTTCCTTTAATTCTATTATACTTAAATCTATTCTAGGTCTCGGGAATAACCGGGGGGACATTACTAATAGGCATAGGGGTATTGAAATGAATGCTTTCCAGTCTATATTCCTGTGATTTAGCCTTTGTTATCCACCCAAATCCATTACCTTGAAATTTATTATATTCCCAACATTCCTGAATAACACTCTTGGTAGCATTTTCATTACCACACCCATGTAGACGGCTCCAATATGTAAGTGTAAGTTTATCTCTTCTTAAATCTAATGGAACTTCTCCTAATTCTACCTGTAGTGCCTTGATTGGTGTTGACCTCATTGCCCCAGTGCATAACCTAAGTGCTTTATTTACTACTCTATCAATCTTATCTAATTGTGTCTTGGCTGCTGCACCATATACGAAACAACCATAATCTATTATTGATCTGATCAAAGCTCTATAAATATACATCAATGCCTGTTTGTCTGCTCCCCATTCATGCCCCACTATAGCTCTCATTAAATTAACAACTTGTTTACACTTCGCTTCCACCTTCTCCACATGTGTCTTCCATAGGCCCTTCTGTTCTAACCAAATGCCCTGATATTTAAATGTAACTACTTTCTCCATGTCTTGTCCATACAGTTTCAGGCTCTGATTATAAATCCCTTTCTTCCTTGTAAGAAGCATGTAACAGGATTTGCTTGTAGAAAGTTTGAATCCCCAATCATATGACCACTGTTCTGTTTTCCCTATTGCTTCCTTAATTTGTCAGCCTACGTTGATTGGATCTACGACAGCTGCATGTCAGACAAAACAGGTTTTGCCAACATTCAAGACATCCACTTGATAGAAAATTCCCCAAACTTCTCAAGGATGCACACGATGCAAACAGATTGAAACTCCACCACGAATTCACAGGTTTACCTTACCTCACACTTTAAATGTATTTTCGCCCAAAGAAATATGGGTAGTTAGTGTAATTTATTTTTCGTGGGTTTCGGCAAAGATAAATGCGGTTACTATAGCACCTCCGCGTTTGCAGGCCATCTTCTGTATTTAAAACAGGGACGATGGTGCGCTTTACACATGTACTAATAAGCTTGGGGTTTGTAGTTCTGCTCCCTTGATATCGCACCGCATGTATGAAAGTGTTTATCGACTGGACTCTACTACGCATGTGCACCAGCTGACATAGTCCATTGAAGTGTACTTGCGAGAGCAGCGCCCAACACACAAAGGGATACAATATAAATAAGTGGAGCATAATTGTATGAAAATTCAGTCAAATGAAACCTGAAAGTCCGTCCCATCAGACCATACTGACCAGTTCATTCCAAATTCAATTAAAATATGAGATATTTATCATTTTAAAATGCCAATTTTAGTCGACCACTCCACCAGATGGGCGTATATCGCGATCACCCCTCTCTGTTGGTCAGCCTGTCCTTCAGTCCGTCCATCATATATTGTTATCACTCTACAGTTTAAAATTTTTGTTGGATTCTTCTCATTCTGTTTTGTGGTTCAGTGGCAATATTGAGAAAACTTTTGGTGAAGACTGGCTGTCTTTTATGTATGGCAATGAGGTTTCAGTAGTGTCCACACACTTTTGGCAATATAGTGCACCTGGCAGCCATTTTCTGATCCAAATACGTATTTCAAAGGGTGCATCTCAAAGCATAGGCTGCATCCTTTGAAGGCTGCAATTTTAGGAGTCATCACTTACTTCCATATGTCAAACTGACTTTTAGGGTTTGGGATAAGGTTAAATTTTAGTTTAGGGTTAGGTTTGGGACTATGTTTAGGGTTAGGGGTTAGAACTAAGGTTGGGGTTAGGGAAACCAGACACGATTCGCTTAAGCCAAAGCGATCAAACAGAAATTATGTCATGTCAGTTTGGCGGATGGAATTAAGTGACGACCCCTAAAAATGCAGCCTGCGCAGGACGTAGCCGACGCTTTGAGATGCACCCAATGTCATCGTCTTCCCAGCTCCTGTACCATTTGCAGGACAGAAAACTGAGTCACGAATGGCTCACGCCACAAAGCCCAATTTAAGCAGACAGGATGGGCCCTAAGACCGTATTCTCTTTTTGCCAATAACTGCTGCATTCTGATTGGTTGCTGAAAGAGTCGCCCTGAACTCACATGTATGAGGAAGAGCAGCATCTCTGTCTCAGCGATTCGGCGCCCGAGGCACTGTCGGGGTCCGAACCCAAACCCCAGGCTCCTGAAGTAGCGGTTGTTCCCCTGCAGCCAGCGAGAGGGCTTGTACAGCTCCGGACGCGGGAAGATCTTTTGGTCTCGGCCCATGGCGTAAAGGCCTAACTGGACCAGGGTCTGTCCAGAGAGACATGAAGTTAAAGAAAAAAACGAACACAGTGTGACCTCCCATCAGCAGGTGACTCAGATGAAGGTGCTATTGATGCCCCAGTCAAATACACCAATTAATAGCCATATATGTGAGTGTAATTATTGGAAATGAGTAGATCTTACCCCTGAGGGAATGTGGTAGTTCTGAATCACGATGTCTTCAGTTATGTATCTTTGTAAATTCACAGCAACAGGATGTAACCTGCCGGATGGAAGTTGCAAAATAATAATTTTTGCATCTACAGCATTGTAGAATTTTTATTTTCAATTAGCTTATGCAATACTAATGTAATCAACGATTGAGGAGTGAACTCTTAGGTGACATAAGATATGCTAATTCTTATTGACCCAGATTAGCATTTCATCTGGTTTAATTTCACCCTGTTGAACCCACTTTCAAAATGATTTTCAAGCATTTTCAAAATCATCCACATACTCTGACTTTCCTGACTAAGTTCTAAAAGTACTAAAATCAGTCACAGTCCTATTATAATCTCAGACTGCATCAGTCCTTTGCTTCTCCAGAGTATTGATCCAAATAGGGCCCACATTTGTTCCTCAGTGTTATTTCTGTAACGTCTCTCACCTCAGCGTTTCCTTCAGCGCTCCTCTGACGAGAGGCACCATCTTCAGCATCTCCATCACATTCCCCTGCGCGGACCCCCGTGCTGCCGCTATCTCTGCCCGCAGATCCTCCTGCAGCTGCGGCTGTTTCGCCAGCTCGTACAGAGTCCACTGCAGCGTGGTGGAGGTCTGTAATTCGAGATGAAGGCAAGCGTAGCCATTACATGTAAAGCAGGAATCCAGGCTCGTTCTGTGGGCATAATTCAGGAGTTTAAATGTGCAACTGCAACTGCTGCGGATGAAGTGCGAGTTTATTACCGTGTCCACGCCGCCAGCCATCAGCTCAGTAACACTGGCCTTGACGTCCTCGATAGACAGATTCCCCTGCATTAACAGGGTGGTCAGCACCCCGGGGTACCTTCCGCCTCGACCCGACTCCCGGTTTATACTTCTGAAGATATTTTGGATGCAGTGATCAGCTGCAAAGCCAGCAGCCCAGGGTCAGGGTCAATAATTCTTTTTCAGAATTTAAATGCTCCACAAGGGTCAAATTTTATTGTTCTAGAAAGAACAAGTAACATAGTACTTGCTTGGGAAAAAAATCCACACAATCATGGTCACATTTCAGAGTTTGGTTTTGTGCTTTACTTCCCCCCTCCAGACTGTGTGCGATTCTCACCGTGGCTGAAGATGCCGTCCCAGGCCTCCACATGGTCCCTCCACGTCTGGGCGCCCAGCCGCTGCAGCAGCCGAGGAGGAATGTAAAGCATCGGTGAGGTGGACTTGAACATCAGGGAGACGCAGTCGATGAAATGCTGAGCTGCTGGTGCGATGTTGTCCTGCAGGAGACCCAGTCTCTCCCCGTACAGTACGGAGCTCACCGCTGAAACAGACAAGGTACAGCTTTCAGCCAAGTGACTAACATTAACTATCCACCCGCTCAGTGACGCGGAGAGTATGATATTTAGGGCTCTCACAGAGCTGTATGAAACCCTCACATTCCAGTGCCAATTTGAAGAGCTCATTGGAGAGATCAACCGTCCATTTATCGCCATTCTCTTCAATCTTTCCTTGAAGTCTCGCCATAAAGTCTTGTCCAACCTCATTTAACAGAGGAACAAAGTTTCCCTGCACCTGTGGGGCGATCACCTGCTGATTAAGGACCAATCGGTTTGACTTCCAGTCCTCACCACTCCTAAGGAGAAAGAGGTATGTTGGTCCACCTGGTCCAAGTATGTATTACCTAACCAGTACACACATTCATAAAGAATCTCGTGGGTTATAAATAGGTTTTAAGAGCTTGAAAATTACTGAGAGCAACACAGTTCAGTCCTACATTTACATCTAAATAGCGAACACCTCAGCCTTCACAGACTGTTTTTCACTGGCTTTCATACCAATGGGCATTATGCTTGTGCTAATGAAATCATTTGGCTAAATGGTTCACGATCTGAGGGAAGCAAGTTACTATGTGTTTTTAGTACAGACCTTTGCAAAACGAGCGTATAAACTGCAATTGAAATGATAATGAATAATTATAAGCCAACTATTGAATTTTAGTGGAAAAATCTAGAACACTAACCGACTGAATTGACCGAGAGTTTGGTTATAGCATAGTGCACCACTGGCAGGAAAACCAGCAGCTTTGGATGGTATGATAAACAGAATTTTATCATGTCAAAGGTCACTTACTTGAGGAGGACTCCATATTTTTTATTTCTATAATCTCTGTAATAGGTCCACGCCTCTATCATCAGTCTTTTGGGGTAATGCCCTTCCGCCTTAAACATAACTGCGGCATCTTCAGGCTCTATGATGTTCACACTCTCATAGTGTCCTATTTTCTCACTGCAGAAACCGTAAATTAACTGGTCAATACTCAGTCACTCAGGAAGTTAGCAAAGAATACTTTCATGCGCTAAACATACTCCCTAACAAAAACTTAAACATAATTTTACAAAAACTGCTGTGTACAGTGCAGACACAAAATTTAGTTCCATGCTCACTGGTGCCAAACCAGTTTTTAAAATGTATCGGTTATGAATAACAGTTAGATGATGTAAACCAAAATCGTTAACCTCATTGCCGATTCATTGCTTTCATTTTCTGAGTCAACTGGTTTACTGGCTGAATCTGGTTTACTCTGAAAAGCTTTGTTTTGATTAAAAAAACCAATACTTCATCAATCAGCGTTTTTATTTTAACAAATGCATGTGAATTTTCAATTGTATATCTGAAGGTTTCAAATTTAACTCAAAATTCAAAGTTGAATTTCCTTTTTTAATTAAGGCAAATACTAATCCTGATTCATCTGAAGAAAGTCACTATCATCACGTGTGAAAATTAAAAGCAGTAGCATTAATTTCCTCGCATTTTTATCGTTAATAAAGAACCATTACCGGTATATGGGGCCAAAGGTTCTGAAGTTTTTGAGCATGATATGATGAACATTGCTGAATCCGTCCTGTTTCCAGAATCTGAAGAGGTTGACGACACCGCTCTTCCACATCCCAGGAATCTCGTCGAATGAGCGGATGCCGTGGTTACTGTGTGGTCTCAGGGCCTGCTTTACCATGGGCACACAGGCACTGTGGCAACACCTACCCGGTACCATTATCCCACCGTCAACATACTGGGCTTGTAAAGTGCAGCATGGGTTTACAGAGCGAGAGCAGACCTGCCATCTCCCAATCATAGTGAAGCTCTCTCAGGGAAGAGTCCTGCCGCGTGTGTCCTTCAGTCTTTATATCCCACCACACCTCCCTGCCTGATCCTCGAACCTCAGTTGCACGAAGATATATTTGTTTTCATTATTCTAATGAAAATGCTGCAGTGATGAGCACATAACAGCAGAGGGCAGTGTTTCACATTGGAACAGGTTTGATTGTAAAATGCAATAAACAGAATTTTCATAAACGATAACAGCTGGTCGCACAGGGTGCTGTCATTAGCCGTAGAGTCTGAAAATGGACACCATATTCCAAGAGGATCAGTTGAACTCTATTCAGAAAATCTGGTCATTCCGGTGGTCATATGGATATGTATATCCAGAGAAGAAATACAAATAATTAATTTAATTTAATTGATGCATTTAGACAGTGTACGATCATTACAAGTAGTTATTCTGCATCATAATAAAGATATGTGCCAATTTTCCATATTATACAAGCAGGGATGGGTTTGAGTAATGTACACACTACTGAGTATCTGGGCAGAGTCTACACGCCATCCTCCAATGACAGCCAAAGCCTCTCAGGGACACTACACTGCCTGTCCTTCAGTTGTAACACCCCCCTCAGCACATGATCCTGCCAGGGGCTCATGGCTCTCCACACCAGCCTCTGCTGAGAACCTGCTCATTTCTGCCGAACTACAGACGCATTTTTATGGCACAGTCTTAAGTGAACTATATCAGTCAAGGAGGGAAGAGGGGATGTAGTGCTCAGTTACAACCAGGACCTGCTCATCTGAGATACAGCATAAGTATCATCATTATGTAGAAATGTCCTTTCTGTTTTTTTTTTTTTTTAATGTATACTTCATAATTTTTTATCTCGATCGTTATCGTGCAGAAAATTGCCCAAATTGTGGGATAATAAAGAGGTATTGTATTGTATTGTATTGTAAGTGTGCTTCTCATTAAAAGTGATCTCATGTTGTTTCAACTGCGACAAAGTGCCATGATAGAGTTTTCAGATTCCTGGTTTCAGCCACTTTCTGATTGGACCAAACGTGAATATATCTGGAGGTTATTCATCTTAGAAAAATATCGCCTTAAGGAGGAAATGCACATGGGCTTCTAGCTACAGTTATGATGGAATATGATTCGAGCAATCTTCTACAGCCAAGTCTACTTTTATACATAAACCTTGGAATTCAGTCAATTATCTCAATAAAATGACACAGGTTAATATGAGATATAATTCAGGTTAATATGAGATACAGGAAGTCCCGCCCCAAATGAAATCCCTGAGCAGAATGAGTGATTAAACCGCATAAACTTCATGCTCATGTAAGCCTACTGTCCAGGTTGCAAGTCTAAACATGGAAGAAGACCGTGGAGGCCAGGAGTGGCCTCTCTCTCTCTCAGACAACTCGTGTGAAATCGGACTGATGATCTGCTCAGGTTGGGCCTCATGAATGGGAAACTGGTAAATTTTAAGAGATAAAATGAGGCCACAATTTAATTTCAACTGCATTCATCTCAGAGCGACATTCGAAATGCACTTGTGCGCGTGATCAGGGGCATTCAGAGGTTAAGCAGCTGAAATCCACACAGTCACATTTATTTGCTGCTTTTTTTCATCTGTAGTTGCGCATTTGGTTGGTAACAGGTCCAGTTGTATTGCAAGCATCCACCATTCAGCTGCGGACTCTGGATTTGCGGGCAAAATGGCCTGAGCTGTTGGGGCGTCTGGCAGAGGCAGCTGCTGCACGAGGGTCCTCACGGGGGGATTTAAAGTGGGCGTGGTGCCCCTGGTCAGGTGACCTCTGAGGGAAACGCTGAGGTGTGAGAAACTGAAGTAAAATCTCAAATTTGTCTACTGTAGGACCAATAGCTGACAGAGAAGCTCAAGTACAGCATTTCTTGGGGAAAAGGACCGACTGCATTAATTTTCTTACACATATATTGGTAACAACAAAAACAGGTGCAGGCTGCAGACGCACCACGGCATTAAATTCTCAAAGAATTCCACTAGTTAGCATTTTCATCCTGTCTGAACAATTTCTCTCTTGGCATCCAGGATGTGACAAACTGCATGTTTTTTTGATGGTCATACGTGAGAAATTTGCTTTTAGCGAAGCACTGAGTGAAGGTTCGTCTCTGCCCTTCATGAGATAAGGAAAATTTGCTGATTTATCCAAAGCATGAATCCTTATCAGGGAGTCGCACAAAAGCAGTGAGCAAGGCAGATATAATCACCAACAGAGCTGAATAAATAAAACTTTCCTGTGATAAAAATAAAACTCACTTGATGCAGGAAGGGAAGTTTGACAGGTCTTGGTGTAACTGGCACAGGATGAGCTTTGTTTTGTAATGTGAGCCACATTCACTCAAGTTTCACTGAGCACTGATTAATCTCTCAGGAAAGATGTACAAGAATGAATCAGGAGAAAATGCCATTTCAGGCGCAGCTGAAAATAATGATTAAATGTTAAGAGTTTCAGGGCTATATTTTGATTTGTAAATTCTTTGTAATCAGCAGAACCCATTGAACTATATGGACAGAGCAACATAGTACAGTGTGTGCATACAGTAGTTGGGCACATACACACACACACACACACACACACACATACACACACACGCTCACGCACACATACACACACACACACACTCACACATACACACACACACACATACGCACACACATCCACACACACACACACACACACACACACGCACATACACATACACAAACACACACACACACGTGTGGTTGTACTTATGATCTTCATGCTGATTAGATCTTATGTTTCTGTTACTCTTCTCATCATGAGCAGCAGCTCCTGCAAACATCACAATACCCAAGAGGACCTTGAATCTCAGATCAGGGACGTGTCACATCCTACGTAGCGCACTGAGTGTCAGGGACAGGAACTGAGTCACAGGGTGGTGGTGGTGGTGGTGGTGGGGGGGGGGGTGGGGTCCAGTATTTTACAGACATTACTGACCTGCGATTGTTCACACAAATGCTTGAGGCTACAGTGAGCAGCAGTGAAAATACTGGCAGGAGATATCAGTGGAAAAATCATCACTGGAAAAAACAAGGAGACAGGAAAGGACAAAAGAGGGTTTTTCCCAAATGTATCAGGATTTCAAGATACGTGGAGACAGCCATGGTTCCACCACAAGGTGTCACCTTAGTTCCACAAACTCCTTTAAAGGCTGCAGTGAAAATATCAGAATCAGGAGTTAGCTCACTTTACTTAGTTAAAAGACATTTCTCATTTATTACCACCGCAAACGAAGTTGGGGCAGAGGTTATGTTTATGCCCTGTCTGTCTGTCTGTCTGTCTGTCTGTCAACAACATAACTCAAAAAGTCATGCACAGATTTCTCTGAAATTTTGTGGGTGCATTGCTATTACCTCAAGGATGGACCCTATTGATTTTCACCGCGATCAGTGAAACAATATGACCACCACGGCAGCCATCTTGAAATCGTATGACATGCGATAACTCAACTTTGCTCCCACTCATGAAAATTTGGATTGTGCTGCCTTGGTGGAGGTTTGCACTCTACTAGTGCTTCTAGTTAACTCTATTATAATAAAAATTCAATTCATTTTTACAGGAAAATGAGCATGAATTAGAGAGGAGATCAAAGAGATCAAAGATTTCTATTTAATTTAGTTGGCTGTGAGATGAGGAATCTCCATATAGGTTTATGCAGCTTGTCCTCACTGACAGTCAAGTGAAATTGGCTGACTACATTGGCCTGTCAGGATATCTTCCTCTGGGCCACTTGGTTGAGATGAAGCACCTGTCTGGAAATTCTCTTTAACTCACAAAATGAAGCAACTTTCACTGTTGTTGCGGATTGAGATAGAAACTCACAGGGAGTGAAAATTGCTGGGTAGCCTTGGATTTCAGACTTATTTGATCTTATCATGAATGAAAGAAAAGAAAATTGCTGGTCTAAATCACAATTACAAATACAGATTCATGCCCGTATGCTTTTTCAATACCTATTGAAATGGCAAAATGCACATCCCATGGATTTGATTTTCAAAAAAAGAAATAAAAATACCACTGTCAGAAAACATTCATGCCTCGACATCTTTTAACAGTGATTAAGCGTCTGTTGGCAGGGCATTTTTTGCAGTTTATTGCTGGCAGATATTCAATCATGTTATTTGTGCAGAAGATTTAGATATACAGTTTATTCCTTTGTCTGCAAAAATGATTCTGTCTCAGATCGATCAGCTGGGTGCTGTCAGTGAATAACCACCGCAATATGCGCAGGTATAAAAATATTGCGTGCTGCTTGTGCTCTGCAGAACCAATCATGGCTCGATGCACCTATTTTCAGAGGCCCTTTCAAGCTCTCATGCACAGTCTGTCGCTGGCTGTGTTAAAAGGCCTCAAGCGCCTGTGTGAGGGACTGTAGTCCGGGTTGGACAGAGGGGCACACGCACAGCGCTCAGAAGACTCCAATCGAGGCCCAGTGTGTCAGCAGCTCCCCTGGGGCCCACAGGCTAAACTGAGCGTTTAATTGAAATCGAAACGGCAAGTGAAGTGTGGGTGCGGAGATAGAGGATGACTAGAGGAGGGTGAGAGAGGGATCCTGGTGGTGGGTCTGTTGGTGGCTCAGTCATTTCTGTGAATCATAACACTGAGAGTGTGCCACAGAGTGCAGCGAAGGCAGCCTTCACACAAGGATTTTTTAAATCTGAAGAGATATTTTATCTGCTACAGACCCCACACATGAAGATAAAAAAATCAGGCATTGAACAGCTTTGATCGTATGGTGTGTGCTGTGCTCCGATAATCCCAACACAGCACACCACACACATAACGATTCTGTTCCACCACCAATCTAGACTCTAGTCCTCCAAGACATTAATCTTGTGTGATCAAACGTGACCTGACAGAAACGAAGAAGAAGAAACATGGCAAAAACAAACACAAGACGGAACACGGAGGAGGACGAGGGGAGGAGTCATGGTGCTCAGCTCGCTTCTTGATTGGCTACATTCCGTTTCACCTCACAATTCACAGAGTCGTGACTCGGGAGTCGTCGGCTTTTCCCACACACGTGAAGATTTTTGGTCTTAAAAATATTTAAAAAGTTTAATATTTACGATCGTCGGGCCCGACACGTTTCGGCCTTGATTATCGGGACAAACTCAATCTCAACACACCTCAGACCACAGGATAATCTTATCGGCTAATCTTATAGGACAGAACATAATCTTCCGATCGTCGTTGTTGGTCGGGAGGGGGAGAATCGGGGCAAAGTCCGCCAGATTATGTTTACGTGTGCACCCCTCTTCACACTGTCCTCGAAAGAAAAACCCAACTATGAAGAGAATGCTGGGCCAAGACCTGGGCAAGAGCTGAATTTTAGCTGGTGATGCCAAAGACTCGTCCCCCATCACATTTTAAAATAGCTGCTTGCAGGTTGAAAGCTGAAAATGAAATCTCACAAAATAGCACGGTGAGCAGTATAGATGAAGCCTCTTTGTAAGTCATTTTGCAATGTTAAAATTACGCCCCGTATTGTGTTTTTATTATTCTTTTTATTTTTTTTTTTCTATTGTATTGTAGGTCACAACTGGTTGAAATATATTAATTGACCCAGGACCTTTTGAACTATAAAAGCTGTGTAGCTAGATTGCGTGTTGTAAAAACGCACATGCAAAAGAATCACCTGCATCATGGTGTTACGTGTCGGGGAATTTCAACCACTTGCTGGTCATCCAGTTTCTCGATCTACACCTGAAATCTGAAAAAAAGTTTAACGAGCAGCTGATTGCTTGGTCGTTTCCACTTGGCTGCAGCCTACAAGAGGACCTGCTGCGGTTTGAGATGGGTTGAAAGTGGGTTTGCCAACCGCCTATAAACTCCAAAGAAGACGAAGAAGAAGATGAAGATGAAGATGAGGAGAATGAGGACGATGACGACAGGTTGGCTGGTTGTGCACACGGTTTAGGCCAGAGTAGGACGGTGCGGAAGACTCACCCTAATGTTTTATATGTGTGAGTGTGTGTGTGTGTGTGTGTGTGCGTGTGTGTGTGTGTGTGTGTGTGTAATAATTTTTATTTTTGTACATTTTAAAAGTTTAAATTAGTGGTGAATCTCATTAGTCTGTCTGACATTATGTGTGGAACTTGGGACATAATGGGTCTGTCACAACTGACCACAGAAGTAATACAATTACTCACAGCAAACACATTGCGAGCTCAATAGTTTAGAGCCCCAGCGATGGATCTGTATACTGAAGCAGTCTAAGCTAATGGTCCAGGGTTGTCACTACAACATGCCATATAAGATGCGAATCATGGATTTCATTTTTAATGTTTGGGTATTGTACAGGATATCAGTGCTGTGAAATTGTCAGTGACTCATAGAGAACAGACACACAGATGTTCGTGTAGGACGGTACACAGGCTGCGCTGTAGTTGGCTAATTCAAATATTGATTTTCATGATTGAACAAATACCTTGTTGCCAACAGTTGTACTCGCAAAGAAATTCCCCTCCTCTCCTAACCCCCCCAACCCACACACACACACACACACACACTCACACACACACACACACACACTCACACACGCACACACACACTCACACACACTCACACACACACACATACACACACACACACACACACACACACACACACACACACACACACGGACACACCCACACACACACACACACACACACACACACACACGCACACACACACTCACACACACACACACACACACACGCACACACACACTCACACACACTCACACACACACGCACACACACACTCACACACACTCACACACACACACATACACACACACACACACACGTTGTGCAGTACACTTGGGAACTGTGGCAGTGAAGCTTGCTGGAGGCCGTTTCATTGACCTTTACAAGTCAGAAGACACTGTATATTCAGCTGATGCCAACAAACACCTCCATCTCGAAGCAGTGGGGGTGACATTTGGAATGTTCTGGCTTACAGCGAAAGACTTATTTTACAGTCCAATCCGTTTGTGGAAAGACACCCCCTGCCTCCCCCGCTGAAGGGCAGAGACGGTGACAGAGGACGGGGGCCAGAGCATCAGCACATTATTAGCAAAATTATTATTACATTATTGCACATTATTTGGTGTCATTATCTGGTATAAGAGCATTAAACTCATGAGTCAGGAATTGAACACCAGCCTTTTCTTTTAACCAACCGCGAGTTCAAACAAACAGGGTCTCTGCGTTACAGACACTCAGGTACAGACCCTGGGGGACAAAGTGATGAGAGACTGCAGTCTGTGGCTGAGAAGCAGCAGCAGTTTATGTCAATCAACTCGCGCTGCGGTCTGCTCACGCTGCGGTCTGCTCACGCTGCGGTCTGCTCGCGCTGCGGTCTGCTCGCGCTGCGGTCTGCTCGCGCTGCGGTCTGCTCACGCTGCAGTCTGCTCACGCTGCGGTCTGCTCACGCTGCGGTCTGCTCGCGCTGTGGTCTGCTCGCGCTGCGGTCTGCTCATGCTGCGGTCTGCTCGCGCTGTGGTCTGCTCGCGCTGCGGTCTGCTCATGCTGCGGTCTGCTCGCACTGGGAGCTGCAGAATCAGGCTGTTCCCCGAGGCTGACATCTTAATCTGTTTTTCTTGTCTCCTAAATTTGAATCCCACAAAAGGTCCCAACAATGTCATATATGCGGTTAGACTACACATTTAAGGTCTACAGGACACAATGGTTAAGCATGTTAGAGTTTGAATTGAAAAGTCCTGAGTTTGAGTCCGTGCCACAGCTTTTGCAGTATGTTCTGGGGATAAACACCTCACTCCTGCAGTGCCTTACTCCACCCGGGTGAATGATTGGGACCCAGTAAATTGTCAGGGAAACCTGACTAAATGCCAGGATGTAACCTGTGATGGACGAGCATCACATCCAGCGGGAGCAGTGATACTCCTAATCACTTCATGCTGTTATAATCAGAGCTGAACATCAGTTTTAGCCACAATTGGCTCAGGACAGACTTGGGTAACTTGCTGTGGGTAACACAAAGGAGAGATTTTTTTTCTGGTAGTTTGATTCATCACAGCAGGGTTATTTCTATAATGCAAAACAAATAAGCGAAGATCAACACTCCGCTTATGTGAGCAGTATAGTCCACTCATATCTATTTTCATCCATTTCAATAACTTTCATCGAAACTTTACCGTGGTGCCTTTAAGATGTCATGTGACTCTTATTGTTCTACACAACTCAATGGAAAGAGAGGATGGACCTGCAAACACAGACTTCTGGTTCACTTTGAAACATAGAGGAGCTTCCTGTAGGCCCTCCTGTGTTGAGGAAAAGCTGCCGGACGGTTTACGGTGAGGAGCGCAGGCGTCTGCATGAGAGCCTGTTCCTCTCCCGGGGTCTCAGGACACAGGGCAGCTTCTGTCGTGTCTCAGGATCTGTACTCATAATGGGCCTGACAGAGATGAGTCATCAATCCTATCATGACTGAATCCTATTCCTCTCCCAACAATGACCACTGACTGAAAACAAAACATGAAGGAAATTAATCTGGTGATTGTTCACATGTAAATAACAAATAAAGCATTTTTTTGTTAAAGCTACGCGAGTGGCTTTTATTTCCATGGCAACGCCCGCAAATTCAGCCATGAGTAACTGACAGGGTAAAATGTATTTCTCAGTTCAAATTAATGATGTAATTTTGCATGAATGATTGCATTGATTTTGCGGAATATATGCTTGAAATAGAGTAAAGCCTGTTCACTCAATTAAGATAAATATTTCTGCACTTAAATGCCAGCCTTTTAGTTAAATTAATAATTCACTTCCCTCGCAGCAGCCTTACAGCAGTATCGCACAGGGAAAAAATGTTCCAGTTTACTGAGATTTTCTGGTGATGAAATCAGTTAAATTATAGTTTGATCATGAGGGCCCTGGAGATTCAACCGAATGTAGAAATTGAAGCGACAATTTTCATTATAAATAGCAGTGCTTGGCTGTGGTACCTCAGCTGCGTTAAAATGATGAACATTTCTACAGCGATGTGGAAATGGTTGCCTGAGAGGACGGAGCTCAGGTCCATCTGCATGCTGCACACAGCCTGGGAGATTCAGGAAATGGGCTGTTTCAGGCTGGGGGTGCTGGTGCCTGCTGCTGTACAGGGCTACTATTAACCCCCCCGAACCCCCCCCCCCCCCCAGTCTCAATCTCACCTCCTGAGTGGACAGCAGCTTTCAGTCAGACGAACGGCGCAGCGCTGAGGGAGGAATCGGCGAAGGTGGTGGGGGTGCGGTGGGGTGGAGGTGGGATTTGAAGACAGCAGCAGGACGGAGGCTGGAGGAGGGAGGAGGGAGTGGGGGGGGTCAGTAGAGAGAGAGCAGGTGACAGAAACAGACCGCGGTGTCAGTGCCTCTGTGCCGTCGCTCAGGAAACAGTCATTAGGACCCAGCAGCCTGTTCCAGGATGATCTCTTCATTCAGCCTCTGGGCTCCGCTGCCTCCGTCCTGTAAATAAACTCCCTGTTTCCTCACGCTTTTCTCCCAATATCTTTATATGCACTGTTCATGACCAAGGCTTTTAAACCTGCCATATTACAACATTTTTGACAGCAGATTGTCACACTAAAAATGGCATCACCTGTAACCACAATTTGGGAAAAAAATTTCCTTCCAGCAAATGATAAAATGGATATTTTTGAGCAATATCAGGATTCCTGCTAATTGCAAAGCCCACCTTGAGGAAACGAGAAAAAAGGCTCATTTCAAATTCTGTGGCTGTGAGGGCATATTTGCTGTTTTTCAATTTTCAGTTTTTAATGCTCACATTGTCTTTGTGATGTAAACCTGACTCCAGCATAGTTCTAGCCTTTGATTCATAGTGAAATATAAAAAGTGTGTTACCTGAAAAATCAACCATTAAAAAACACACACACAAAAAGAAATTGAAACCTGCTTTTGTTTGATATCAGCCAAATGCTTTTTATTGTCTTCCTGCTCTGAATTTTCCACATACTAGAGAAAAACACAGGCCATTCTTAATTTCATTACATAAACATCAATCTCCCTTTGAAATCATATTGTCATGTACCCCTGCTAACCTGTGGCTGACCTTCATACATATTACATTCACTGAAATAGCATTAAAACGATGCTAAATTAATTTACTCCTCTTTATTTGGTTCAGATTCTCCATGAATCTCAAGTCTAATTAAATTCTGCTGGTCCCTTGAGGAGCCCTGAATGGTCCTTTATAAACTCGCCGGTGCGCAGTCAGCAGATCCAAACCATACTGGTGTCACATGTCTGTTCACATCTGTGTGGGAGCGCTATGCTACACGCCTTTGTTAAGGACGACCCGCAGCCCAGGCTGAAGGACAAGCGAATGACTGACCTCAGGATGGGCGTCTTTCAGACACGAGCTTCAGACTTAAATTCCCTGCACATTCTCAATAATCCCTGCCATTCCTCCAAACCCCACCCCCACCCAAACACACATTACTGCACTCAAAACGATATGTCACTTTATCTCCATATTTCTCCACTGGTTAAAAAAAATGAATAAATCCACTCAGCTGCTATATTTGCTATTATAGTGAGGGTATTACTATATCTGAATCACAGTAATAAAAGTATAGAGAGGAAAAAGGAAATCCACAGCATCATGTTTTAAATTTTATTGACCGACTGTCTAAAGATAATAAGCAAAAAATTCAAATCCCGAATTAATTGACTGGTTTTAAGCAGTCAACCGTTTTGTTTTTTTTTTGGTCAAATTGCTATATATCCAAGTCATGGTGCTTCTTTCTCAGATCATTAGACATCTGTTTTTATGATTAAACTGACTACAATGAATTCTACCATGTTCTGTCACAACAGACATTATAAGCACAGGGTGTATTAAACACATTCCTGTTGTATCCAGGAAAATGCCAATATAATGGAAATTAACCGACATAAAGATGCAGCCATAGACTGACAGATTTGCAGAGGTCTTTCGGAAACCTCACCTATAGTGTACTGCTCTTAAGTTAAGTTCTTAAGTTCTTAAGTGATTAACAGTCAAACAATTTACCCAATAATCAAGACCAATATATGGCCTGTGATACACATATGGGCCAGGTCACGCGGTAATGGAGTTAAATCAAGTGAACAAAATTGGCTATTTAGTTGTTTGAAGCTCTGGGGAAGGCCGACACAAAGCCATTTAAATTTTAACTCTATCTTAGTTTTGGAGCTCTGATACAAAATACACCAATTTTGTGACTCCGTTACCGTGTGACCTGGCCCTCATGGCTTCATGGATATAATTGATGTGAATTTGCAGGATGGCAGTCACCCAAATAAATGACCAAAAAAAAAAAAAAACATTCACAGACTTCCCTCTCTTGCTTTGCCTTTTTTTCTGCAATCTGCCCAATAATTCCGTAAACCTGAGCCTGAATTCACAGATTGCTCGCCCCCTTATACCTTTCAGCTTAATAAGCATCGCAAACTGATTGATGGAAATGTGTGCCGTTCCATGAGCTGCATGAAATATAGAATATTTGGAGGACATATTGACGGGTAACATTGTTATTTCTATGCGGAAGAAAATGCCCCATCACCTTGTGATGTATTGTACACAAGCTTCAGGCTATCAAAAATAAATTTGATAGTCATTCGACCAATTAGTTTATGCAATCGGGCAAAGTAAAGTGAGGCAGGATAAGTTAATTAAACATTGGAAGGTGAGGATATCGAAGGCCTTTGTTACTACCGATGGTCCCCAACTGATGGGCTGCATCAGGATTTGTGCAAAAAGAGTCATGGCGCTATAGTTGTGTTTTGGAAAGAATGTGCGCATTAAAGTGTGTAAATAAATGTGGCATATAAATGGAATACGGAGAGAATTATATACAATAATTAATTACCAATTAATAAGTTCAAAATTTTCAAATTTGGTGTTTAATGAGTTTTGAAACCAAACTCTTCACCTGTTTGAGGGTTAACAGTTGAAAAGTTGAGAAGTAATTGTCAGAGAATCGAAAGCAGGCGATCAGGTTCTGCTGAAGCATCCACGAGGCCTTCAGCAGAGGCAGCCCGGACAGGTTATACTGCATTTGCCCCCCTCAGTTCTGCAGCTCGGAGCGGCGGTGTGCGGAGCTACAGTCGGCCAGAACTGTGTTATCGTCACACGTCTCTCTTCACTGTCATTAGTCACAGGGGATTTTCCCCTCCGAATGGTGATGATAATTTGTCACATGGAAATGCCTCAGTCTTTTCTCCTCCGTGTTCTCTGAGCCGTTCGCCCCAGCGGGAGTCTGAGCGCCGGCCCAGTCGATGCAGCAATCAGCTCTGAAGTGAGGGGGTCAATGGACCGCATTATTACTAGATAAATTGCTTCGGCTGGGTGGTGCAATTTAGTCTGAATGCTGAGCATCGTCTTCTTTTGAGCTTCGCCATTCTATCATGGTCACGTCTGCCATCCTGATTGCTCTCTCTAAATCTATCCTCCTGAAATGACTGGGCTTCAAATGAAATGAAATGAAATCAGTATTTTATGAAGAAATGCATGTGTCTTGATATATAAATTTTTGTTGTCAAGTGCAGTTGCAATGGCATCAGAAATGCATGCCTCTAATAAGAATAGAAATTAATTTGTATTCGCACCAATAATTAGCTATTAGAATGAATAAGATTCATACTATTTAATAAGTACATGCGACAGGTAAAAATTACAAATGGCAACTCCCATGATGATAATAAGTTCTGTCATATTACCATTTTAATTGAAGAAATAAAAATACAGGCAGCATGTGTGAAACCATGAGGCCTTTGATTTATTCTTCATGGGGACATTTGCAAAGTAGATAAGAAACAAGAAAAAATAATTGACGATAATTTTAAAATAATAAAAACAAATATCAGCTCAAAGACAGTGGATACTCAAGCTAATTTCTTCCATGCAATTCAGTTCACAGAGAACTGCTTCTTTAAAAAACACACTTCATGTATTTACCATGTTTATGTAGCTATATTATCTGTGTGTTGCATCGGGAAGAATTGACTCGGTCATCCTAAGAGGTGGCAATGATTGTAACACAATGACATTCTGATAAATGACCTAAAGGTTATACTAACACTCTGTTTGATAGGGTATAATCTCAATTTACGTGGAACAAGAGATATCTGATGAGCTGGCAATTTCAGAAAAAATAAAAATGCCCTTCACTCCTTATCAGGCAATGATGGCCCTGACCAGATTTACTGCTCAAGGTACCCCCCTCTACATCTGCCGAGGGGGAGGGCTGCACTTCTGCTAGGCTCCATGAGAAAGGCCTTGACTGCATCAGAGGCTCTTTGCTTATAGAAACCAGGTTAGACGATTGAATAAAACCCACTGATGGCTTTATTGAACAATTATTAATTTGCTTCCAGGGGTGAGAATGAGACAACTTTGGACACAAAGGAAGGTGGTTTAGAGTGGAGATGGAGTGTGTGTGTGTGTGTGTGTGTGTGTGTGCGCGCGCGTGGGCATGTGTGTGTTTTGTCTATGTATCATGCTGGGGACCAAAATACCTCACAAAGATAGTAAAGTCTGAGAAACCATGTGTTGTGGGGACCATTTCTGGGTCCCCATGGGTAAAAATCTTAATTCTGGGCTTAGGGCTAGGTTTAGGTCTAGGGTGGCTATTGGAATTATGGTTTGGTTTAGGTCTAGTTTTAAGGTTAGCTATTAAAATTAGGCTCTACATTAAGGTAAGACCATAAATTGAGGTTAAAGGTTTGGCTGTTTTGGGGGGTGTGTGGTTTAGGATTAGGGTTAGCTTCAAGATTGAGGTTAGAGTTGGGGATAGGGGGATGCTAATAGGATTTTGGAGCAAAAAAAATTTTTTAGTCCCCAGGGGATAGAAAAACCTGCCTATGTGTGTGTGTGTGTAGTTTACCAACCGTTGTGGGGAAAAATGTCCCCATAAGTCCTAGAATACCAGATTTCTTCATCCTTATGGGGGCGTTTTCAGGTATTCAGGTGCTCCAAACCTCTCCATCATTTCCTCCGGCAGAACAAGCAGGCAGATATGCACTTCATTCCCGATTCTTCAAAACCAGTAAAGTGTGACTGTAGAACCCAGGAGAACAGAGGTTCTGAAAGGTTCCTCTCCTCTCTTATCAGAGACAAGCAGGAAGCACCAGCGCACTCCAGTGTTTCTCTCTGTAACAAACAAGGCCGATTTATTGAGAAACTCAGTCACTGACTGCTGCCTCTGCAGGATTATCTGAAAAGCAAACTGAGATGAGGACTGAGAGCAGAATTTGCTCCCCTGTACACTATACAGTCCAGGAATGACACTATACTCATGCACCTCCGCAGGATCATACCCACCCACCCACCACCATCAACAGCCCTGACAAGTTCTGGCGAGAGACACTGTTACATGCGTGTGGATGCAGCTTCTGTTATAGGGTGCTCCCGATAACAAAAATTAATGAACAAGACCACTCCCAATGCACCTTTCTATTCGTCCGCTCGCCTATTTATACCTCCTTCATTCCCACAATCCTCGCTTGTCTCAATTCTACGTCCCTCCCTCTCCAAGAAGGAAGCGAGAAACAGTCACTACCTGGGAACCCGGGGGGCTTAGGAGCCACACGAACTCCGACGAGGGACGCGAGCACCACCCTGAGTCTCGCCACCTGGGGCTCCCAATGTTCGCACAATCACTGACCAAGTCCATACGACATCACATTTGCCCCGATCTCCTATCCGCAGTTCCACCTAACGCTCTCCTCCGCTTTGGGAGTGATCCAGAGTTCATTAACATTTTGTAAAACTATTTATTTTGTTCAGTACACATGAAAAGTCCTTGAGTGGCTGCTTATGAATAACTGACAAATGTCTGATTTACCACTGCTGCACAACAAACGCTATTTTTTAGAAGCGATTCTCTGGTCTTAACTCTGAGGCTTTTCTCAACACTGCCCATCAGAAGTTAAATCCCTTCCTACTATATTACACAGTGTCGAGGTGTATAACAGTCAGGTAGTTTTATAACACCAAGACCCTGCTCCCTCAGGCAACCTGCATCTGATTTTATAAATTAATGCCATGGGATATTTACTAATGCTTGCAAGGAGACCACCCGATTCGGGCCCACAGTGAGACAGGAAACTGCAACATCATCACATTCTGAGAACACAGGGCTTTTCCAATGTGCTGCAGTGAGAAGATCTGTAATGAAAGCAGTACCCCTGACAGGCGGCGAGACGAGAGTGCTTTTATATATATATATATATATATATATATATATATATATATATATATATGCTTTTTTTTTCAAGGATCAGTTCATGGATTGGAGAGAGAGTATGAAGGGGAGATCGCCCTGAGCACAGTTAGACTGTCAGACTGAGGAATAATTTATAATGTAAACCAGAGCGCTGCCTCCCACATGGGAGACAGAGGAAGAGGAGGGTGTCCTACAGCCCTGCTGAAGGTCAGGCCAGCCAGACTTGCGGGACGTGCGGCAGCCTCAGAAAATGGCCGCCAAGCTCTTCTCTCTCTCGGCGCAAATCAGCTCGCTTTGAACAAACAACATGAAAGGAGTGGCTTTCAATAGCTCAGCCATCCCTTTTAGGCATAAAAATCACTACAGATAACCCATGATCCTCAAAGCGAGCCAGAGAGTGTGTGTGGAGGTGTGGTGTGTGAGGTGTGTGTGGGTTGTGGGTGGGAGATCAGGGGGGGTTGGATTGTTTGTGCAGAAAACAGTTTTAGTAACCATTTATATTTCAGTTAAAAACATAGCATGATCATACTGCAGGGCTCAGACTGTTGTATTCTGGACTCTACGATGTGTGTGGTGTTGGAAACACTTAATTCAGAGGGGTCTTTCAAACTGAAACCTTGTGTGATCATCAACACGAGTTCAGCTTTTTTCCCCTGTGGCAGTTTGAAATAAACTCAGAGTATTATCGCTGGGTAAAATTTCCATAGTGAAGGCAATACTGATACGGCATTACTGCTGTTCACTTTATTAAAAAAAAAATAAATAAATAAAAATCCGATTAAACAGTGAGCGGAGCGGCGGGGCTGGATGTCGTACACGTGCACGAACGGCCACTAGATGTCACTGCGAATCCATCTCAGGCCCAGTCACTCATGCGCGGAGCCTGCTGCGTGTGGCCAGGAACACACAAGCGGGCAGACGTGAAAGTGCGGGAAATGCTCGCACCTTCATTGCTATTCCGCACCCGTCTCTCCCGTCCCCTCCCTCCTCGTGTCCAATATGCCCAAACACCGGGTCCATCGGCAGGGGTCCTGGAAATTGCAGTAAATTCCAGAGCAATAACGCTGCATGCATTATTCCACAGCATTGCCTCCCGCCAACAAGTATTTCCCCGAATAAATGAAAAACACAAACCACCATCAATGTTTAAAAGGGAAAAAAAGAAATATGCCGTTTTAATAACCGGCAAAACCATCAACACCAAATAGTGATTTTAGCTCATGCTGAATTTTGGGAGAAAATTTGGGAGAGCTGGTTTCAGTTTCATAGTAAACTGGTTTCAGTGGTCTCATGTATAGCAGATGAAAAAAGAGGGACAATTTCAGTCAGTTTTTTTCTGATCTGAATCAATTTACTCACTCAAAAGCAAGAGAAAAATGTGTCCCGTGAGGTGAACTGAATAGCGGACATCTGTAGGCGCCATACTGAAAAGATGGCGACAGCACGATTACCATTGGAGAGGCCGCGTTTCTCTTTGTGAGTCGCCATATGAAAGTCTCTCTAAGGTACCAGATGCAACAGGAAATCAATACTGCGGGGGGAGTTAGAAATATTGTGCACTATGCTGACAGACACCTCTAACAACACAGGTTTTAGGGTGTATATAGCATGTAATGCTTCAACACACAATTCACATAAACGTATGACTTAGGACTGTGCAACTGGATAAGCAAAGTCATTGCGCAGAAAAAACACGCAGGAACAAATTCAAATATCTTTCAGTGCAAACAAGACAATTGTTAAATGATTGCAGTGGTCATTTAACCCTGCGCTACCCGGTCTATCCGTCACCATCACACATGAATTGAGTGATGTAAGCTCTGCATCTCCTCCGAAATGGACTCGGCCAAACGCCACACAGAATTTAATAGGGATGTAAATCTCGGGCGAAAGCCTGATGGAGCTCTGAGCTATAGGTGGTGCTGGGAGGAGGGAGGTGGGGGTTGGGTGTGGGGTCAGGAAGGGGTAAGAGCCCTAAACCCACAGCCATTTGAGGGTGAGCGCAATAGGACAATAGCTCCGCTGTCTTATCATTAGAATCATCACGGCTCTCCCGCTGGAATGGACTGCTGCACAACAGATATTGCTTGTAATTACACTGACGGAGAAGATTGGTTTACATTACCGCACAGGAGAATTACCTCTTGACTGCCTGTTAATATGAAGCTGCCTGTGCTGATCGGTTCTGCTGACAATTACTGGGCTCGTGAGTTATGATTCTCCAAACGGCCCATTCAGGAGATCAAGGATGTGTCCGCACACACAGCTCTTTTTCCACAGAAATAAATGATCAAAATAATTTCAAAGACCACAGTGTCAATCTCAGTGTCACTGAAAAGACTTACTTAGCTATTAGCCACAATGATTAGCCATGATCTCAGAGACACCTGATGCAGGTAACTTAGGGTTACACTGCTCACACACATACTGAAAGGAAAAAAAAATCAAGTACCATCATACTGGTAACTTTACAAATTGTGATGGTAATGACTCCTGGCCAGATCTACTGAGACCTTTTGCAGATGAAGAACTTTGTAGCACATGCAAACCTAATAACACAGCCAATGGTTCGTTAAAAAAAAATACCTGACCAATCACTGGCCATATTATTGATTTTGCACATACTAAAATGTCGTAGTAAATCTGGCCCTCTGGATTTTTATTTCAGTCCACAGGATTTGACTAAACTAAAAAAGACATTTTGATGATTTACATAATAATAATATTTATAGAAGGGAGAAGGATAAATGTGTATACCAAATACAATACCAAATATTTTGTCAAAGTTGCTAATTTAATGCTGTTATTTTTCTAAAATAAAGTTGTAAGTGATAAATATGAACACTTTACAGGGAAACAAATTAACAAGTCATTTGATATTTTGACATTCGTTTTTTTATTTGTTTGGAAGTGGTTTCTCTGTCTCATAAATTACAATTTTTGTTCAACACTTTCCCCACCAGTGTATTATTTTTTTAGTTGCCAGCTGCTGCCAGCAATTTTGATAATATTCATTGATCTTTGATACCTATTTTCATTGGAAGATCTGTAAACGCACCTCCCACCAATGGAAATACAGATTTCCAGAATATCTCATCAATGGCAAGGAAAGAATTCTGTCTCATGGACACAAAATCTCATCAATGGCGGGGAAGTGGGTAAGTACTGTGGTTGCTGCTGTTCACTGACAGGTATTGTCGATATCAAGAGAAATATCAACGCCCCGCACATTATCTAAATCCGCTGAAATGCACATGACATTTGGCTCATACTTTACATACAAAGTTCATTCTAAACATCTAAAAAAAATGACATCAACTATTGAAAATAACGACCTTCAAAAATGGGAGACCAATAGACTATGAATAAATGCCAGGTCCAGACACAGAAAATGGGAATAATTGCTCTCAGTATCGAGATTTTTGTTCCCTATTTGCCTGTGCATTAACCTAACATCTGGAGGAAAAATTCAAATTAGCACAGCTTTATTTGGAACAAAAGAACAATCCACCTCTACAAATCAGGGGCAGAGACTGCGCCTGTAGCAGCCGGGGACCGTCTCCGAGCGGAGCGTGCCCAGAACAAGAGCAATCTGGTCAGAGAAGTAATGAGAATTTCAGCCAAACACGCTAAGCTATGCGCAGTCACACAGCACCAGCCTCCTTTGTGGATGCATTTCTCCAGCCACGTGATTCGCTTCTCATGAGAAAAACAACATGTTTGCTCACAAAACCGCACCCTCGCTCATCTTTGTGTCCATTCAACCAAGCTATTGTTGCTTACTGCCATCTTCTCCAATCCCTGCTCTCTAAAGCAGAAAAAAAGCATTGCTTTGCTTGGATCACCACACACCCTTGGTAACACTCAGACCTGTATTTGTGCATTAGCACATAATTAAATGCTTCAACCAAATGCCCACTGGACTAGAAACTCATGCATTTGAAGCACTGCTAAAACAAGACATCAGCCACGCCGCACCCTGTGGCACCGTCCACAGTGCTCACGAGAACAAAGGCTCGTCAAGTGTGGGCCGAGAATTCGTCCACCCATTCAAGAGCATAAAGGATTCAGCAGCTCAGGCATCACGGGTGCTTAATTTAATTAGCAGCCCACCAAAGCCCACATGGGACAGCGCTACACCAGAGTGGGGTCTTGGTTAACAAAGACATTCATGGAGGCTCCGCCTGGGTTACAATCTCCTCATTAGTCAGCACAGGGTTTGTGCACTGAGGCCTACAGGACAGCGTATGGCCACACAGACGTCCTCATATTGCAGGACACAGCATACAGGATGATGGGTGGGAAAGGTTTGTATGCCCAGGTATGTCAGCAGCGTCCTGAATTTTTCCTGCACTCCATCAGTGTATAATGACACCGTCTCTTGCTGCTGCATGGCCTGTCTGCTCAAAGTCACTTATATAATTGAGTACCATTGAATCTGATCATTTTTCAAGTTTGATTAACAGAAAACAACTTCTGCAAATCTGTTGCATTCCCCAGTATCTATGTGACCTCAAGTACATTTCAGTGGTTTATTTAAGGTGATCATAGAAAAGCGCAAGAGAAATATCAGACTCCAAGCCAATGTCATAGTATAATTTAGTGAATATCAGCCATTATGAAATTCTGTAGCAAATGCATAAACTTAAAAAAATGCTCTGATTTTCACAGCATGTAAGGGGACAAAAAAAAAAAAAATCAAGAACTTATCTTTTCTCAGTTCAACATTGTCCTCATATCCCCAGAAGAAAGTTGTGGTTTCAGGTGACCCAAAATAAGACATCTTCAGAATGTCATACATTTAGTCAAACTGTTTCCTTCTGATTGGGTAATTCAGAAAGATCATGAAACACACGTACGCACATACACACGCAAAAATACCAAATTGCTCTCAAGTCATTTAGGTCACTCTGCACCTCACAATGTAATAATATAATTGTTGTTTTAATCAAACTTTCTTTTTTCTTTTTTTTTTTCATAAGAGTTGCTTTGCAGAGAGTTGTCTGTGTTTAAGTGCGTTATACTGAATGATAGCTATCTGAAAGCTATCTCATTTCTCCTGGAGCAGCTGTTATAGTAGCTAATATCTATTTTTCGACCGTAAGAGTTCAAGAAACTTTATTTCAAAAAACAAACCAAAGAAGGGGAACTAAAAGATGAATGGAAAAAATGACACCTTGCGGAAATGTGATAATGGCCGTGACCTGACCTGCGATAGTGACGAACAGCGTCAGTCTGACTCAGGCTGGCAGACCCGGTGCCGGAGGAGAATCTCTGAGCCAACATCTGTGCTCCCGCCGCTCTCCGCACTTTGAAATGCTCTGCGCTATCTCTCTGGCAGGCTCTGGCTTTCATATGCCGATAAGACAAACTGCAGAAGATTTTCTCTACATTTATTTATTTTTATAGAGAGCACACAGGCTCGCGCATTTCCCCAGCAGTCATGAGCAGGGCAGTGCAGGACGGATAGAGCAGACTGTGCGTCGGTAGGATAAATAGAGCTGCTTTGGAGTGACATTCCTGTGCTGCGCTGCTCAGTCTTTGAAAATCAACAGATGGCCGAGTTTCAGTTTTTCTGTTATTTGAATCATGCTGAAATTTGAGATGAAATCAGATTATCAAGCGAGACGGAACCCCTGTTAGCAGTGTGTGTGTGTGTGTGTGTGTGTGTGCGCGCACGCATGTGTACGTGCGTGCGCGGGCTATTGATCAAACCGATGTAGCTTGCACTCAAAAAAGGAAAGATCTAATGCCTTGTAAACGATGTCTGACTATGCACCTTAGACAAATTAAAACAAAATACCGCAACACAACATTTGTCATCACTAATAAAATGCAGCAGACACTCATGCGAAAGCGTCCGTAGATCAGTCGTTGCGGCAGTGACAGGGTCCTACAGCGGCCTCTAATAGGTGTAATTGTGGGCGATGGGGCGTTTGATCGGTGGCAGATGCACATCTGAGGACAGCTGTATGTGATTGCAGTGTGATGTATGGCGTCTGGCCCCTGGGATTTTGTTTGGGCGCCCCTGACTGAATCGAGCACAGTGTGATAAATCCATCACACCTGTTCGGGTTTAATTAAAAGCATTCTGACAAATTGTGGGAGCAGCATGTTGCCACTCTTTCACAAATCCAGCATCTAAGAAAACACAAAGGCTTCATCTTCAAACACAGGAGTACATCACCAACAGTGGCAGCCATGGGCTTTCTCTATTCCCTGCTGCGCTATAACGGTCCTTTTAAAATCAAGTACATCGCAATAAATATAGAGTTATGAAGCACAGCTTCATAAACACAGCTTTATCTGATGAGTCACATGACCCCTGTGTGTTAGTGTCTCAGCACATCTGTTACTTACTGCAGCATCTACTCTGTATAAATACACTTGCACATACCTGTAGAAACAAATAAATATATCCTTCAAATATCCTGTTCTTTCTGCAAAAAATATCATGTATCAAGTTCATACACAGTGAATATAGACCCTTGCATATGCAACATTCCCCTTCAAGCAATGCATCCACAATGCAGAACTGCCATATGTGAAACCCTGGACTGGATGTCTGTCAAAAATGTGTGTGAAGAACAGCAGAAATAAAATTGTGAACCAATAACGAAACTAATCTCTCTCTCTCTCTCTCTCTCTCTCTCTCTCTCTCTGCATGTGCATGGCTGTGTTTTGGAGAGGCTACTTTGCATAAGAAAGACCACTTCGGCACACATGTCTGCCCACGCGCGCGTACACACACACACCACACACACACACACACACACACACACACACACTCCCCCCAAAAAGCCTCAAGGGAAAATCATGACCATCACATGTGCCAGGGAAATAATTACAGCACCTCCATCTCAAACTGCAGCCAGGCTTTACAGGAACACGTTATTGCTCAGCTGCGACAATAACACTCATCCAAATGAATTCCCCAGCACTTTACTGCATGGCTGCAAGTGCTAATTTATTTTGGCCACCAGCTGGAAACAAAAAAAATACCATTAATGCTCCACTTATATTCCCCCTCTTTTGAATAATTCATTGCCCCCGCCCACACCAACTGATTAAAGGACGTCCCTCTCTTTCCAGTTATTTGACCACATATATGTGCTGTCATCACCTGAAACCTTTAATTCATACAAACCACAATGGAGCACTTCATGGAAAAATGTCAGCAATATCGGTGTCGTGGTATAATGTTAAAAAAGCGTGAATAAAAATCCATAATTTCTACCTCAACATTCAACATGAACATATATTTAAAAATATCTATATTTTCACACTGCATAAAGTATACCTTTCCATTGAATTTCCGGAGATTCAATAGGCAAAAGTCTCCAAAAAATTAATTGATTCATCTATTAATATCCTTACCAATTAATAATAATAATAATAATAATAATAATAATAATAATTTCATTTATGTAATGAAATGATTTATAAAAATGAGATTACAGTGGACATTATGCATGACAGATGCATTGTTTCATTGCCCTGCTTTCTAACTCCAGACGCACCCATCGCTCAGAACAGGGTAAATCCGGACTCACTGGACCACATGACCTTTTTCCCACTGTTTCACAGTCCAATCTTTATGCTCCCTTACAAACTGAAGTCAGTTTTTCCTGATTAGCCTCACTAACAAGTGGCTTTCTTGTCACCATGCGGCAATTTAGTCCCAATCTAATGAGTTCTTGTGGCAGTGTGCGTGTGGTGGAAGTGCTCTTACTTTCTCAATTAATCATATCTATGAGTTCAACGGCTGATTTTTTTAAATTCTTTTTTTTATAATGAGACTCCATCAAGCATTTTTGTGAGCTCACATCATGATCATTCATGACTTTTTTCTGACTCATTTCTTCTGCAAAGTTAACAATTCAGCACTGTCCTTCCAGGCTTTTATAATTCGGTCGACAGTTTTCAACCAAATTCCAGTGATTTCGGCACTCTTAGTTTCGTTCTATCCTTGATGCAGGGCTATAATTTGCCCCTCTTGAGACACTGGGTGCATCTCAATCCTCTGTAAAGGCATCCTGGCTTCCCTCACATGCTATAATTGTGATGGTCCTGCCCTGCAGACCCTCCACCCTCCTGCTGACTGCACCTCCACCTTAATGAGCCACATCTGCTGCTCGTTCAGGTGGAGGTGCTGTTAAGAGCTGCACTGCCAAACTGGCAGTGCAGCTGCATTCTGTGGTTTTACTCTTTGTGTCTGTTTGTAGCCGCTGTTGTCCTCTCTATGGTTTTGAAATTAAATATTTATTTATATTTTCACTCCTGTGCATTTGGGTCCCTTTGTTTGGTGTGGGTACATGGTCCCAGAGCCCGCCGGCTTATTGTCCTCTGCCGGCGGGCCCAAACCATGACAATATTTCCTTGTGTCTTAGTCCATCAAGGATGCCTTGACAGACGCAAGGAAACCACTCGGAGAGAGGAATCAAGGAAGTACGTTCTTGGAGAATTAGACGTTGTTTCCTCAGAAGCGTCACGAGACGTGACCTCCGTTTCTGATGACAGCACAGCTTGATCTGGTGTGATGTAATCTGCACAAATTCGCACTCTTGTAAGCCATGGATTAATTGCAAAATTTTATTATCATCATGTGAAATGCAATTGCTTTTTAACAACAGAAAGGTGAGGAGTTCACGCTCGGCTGGGAACAGAGGTTTTCTTTGGTCTGTATTTTTCTGATTAATGCGGACGGCAGGTTAGAGCTCCATCAAATCAAGAAGAAATAGGGCAGCAAGCTCCAGAAAGTAAGAAGTAGAACTCATCATGAATTTTACTGATCTGTAAAATAAAATAAC
Source organism: Gymnothorax reevesii (assembly GCA_029721435.1). NCBI lineage: Eukaryota > Metazoa > Chordata > Actinopteri > Anguilliformes > Muraenidae > Gymnothorax > Gymnothorax reevesii. The sequence goes on along the minus strand of CM056588.1, from coordinate 64,136,472 downwards.
AGTTTTCTTGTCATTTTCTTATTCATATTCTGGAAATTTCTTTTAAAATTTCAAGAGTAAAGTAAGACATAAGTCAACATACGTTTGTGTATTTTTTTATCACTTACTATAAATAAAATCTTGTAGTTCAAGCATCACAGATAATATACAAAGTATCACATGAGTGTGAAGTTTTAGTAAATTTAGAGGTTTGTTCATCGAATATTTTATACACAGAAGTATATTGAGAGCCCATACACTTGCTCTACTCAGTAGCAAGTGCATCCCTGAACTTCTTATGTAGCCTGGCTGGCTGTGTCAGTTTTGGACTAGAGACGTAGGTAATATGCACTTTCGTGTCTTGTTGGGAAACGTGACCAAATGTTAAGCCTATTGAAAGCACTGTTTTACCTAAACTGAAAGCTTGATAAAGGGTTAGCTAGTTTTCCAAGTACAGTTATATGAGGCTAAATATGTTTGCTGCTTTCTTCGTCCATCGCAGGAGCTTAATTGCTTGGCTCCCACACAGATGTCCGGTGCTCCTACCAGGCTCTACTTGCTTCCTACCTATTTGCAAGCAATTGGTAAATACATTCATCATGTTTTAGTACCTCATACAACACTACTTAAAAAATCCCTGCCAATCCTTAAAAATAAAGTGTATAGCTAGGATCTGTGGGTAAATTGACTCCCTGCTATCATATGTTTTAACTCTAGTTCTAACTGCCTCGTTACCTAGGTGATCTGTTACTGAGTCTCAATTTACAAGCTAAGTAGCAAGATAGCTGACTGCTTTTATCTGCTAAAAATGCTCTTTGCACTGAATAAAACTTCATTGCTAATACAAAACCCAAAACCAGTGAAGTTGGCACGTTATGTAAATCGTAGATAAAAACAGAGTACAATGATTTGCAAATCCTTTTCAACTTATATTCAATTGAATACACAGCAAAGGCAAGATGTTTAATGTTCAAACTGAGAAACTTTATTATTTTTTTGCAAATAATCATTAACTTAGAATTTAAAGGCAGCAACACATTGCAAAAAAGTTGGCACAGGGGCCTTTTTACCACTGTGTTACATCGCCTTTCCTTTTAACAACACTCAGTAAATGTTTGGGAACTGAGGAGACCAATTTTTGAAGCTTTTCAGGTGGAACTCTTTCCCATTCTTGCTTAATGTACAGCTTAAGTTGTTCAACAGTCCGGGGTCTCCGTTGTCGTATTTTACGCTTCATAATGCGCCACACATTTTCAATGGGAGACAGGTCTGGAGTACAGGCAGGCCAGTCTAGTACCCGCACTCTTTCACTACGGAGCCATGCTGTTGTAATACGTGCAGAATGTGGCTTGGCATTGTCCTGCTGAAATAAGCAGGGGTGTCCATGAAAAAGACGTTGCTTGGATGGCAACATATGTTGCTTCAAAACCTGTATGTACCTTTCAGCATTAATGGTGCCTTCACATATGTGTAAGTTGCCCATGCTTTGGGCACTAATACACCCCCATACCATCACAGATGCTGGCTTTTGAACTTTGTGCCTATAACAGTCCGGATGGTTCTTTTCCTCTTTGGTCTGGAGGACACGACGTCCACAGTTTCCAAAAACAATTTGAAATGTGGACTCGTCAGACCACAGAACCCTTTTCCACTTTGCATCAGTCCATCTTAGATGAGCTTGGGCCCAGCGAAGCCGGCGGCGTTTCTGGATGCTGTTGATAAATGGCTTTCACTTTGCATAGTAGAGATTGAACTTGCACTTGCAGATGTAGCGACAAACTGTAATTACTGACAGTGGTTTTCTGAAGTGTTCCTGAGCCCATGTGATGATGTCCTTTACACACTGATGTCGGTTTTTGATGCAGTACCGCCTGAGGGATCGAAGATCACGGGCATTCAATGTTGGTTTTCGGCCTTGTCGCTTACGTGCAGTGATTTCTCCAGATTCTCTGAACCTTTTGACGATATTACGGACCGTAGATGATGAAATCCCTAAATTTCTTGCAATAGCTCGTTGAGGAATGTTGTTTTTAAACTGTTCCACAATCAGCTCACGCATTTGTTCACTAAGTGGTCACCCACGCCCCATCCTTATTTGTGAATGACAGAGCATTTCAGGGAAGCTGCTTTTATACCCAATCATGGCACCCACCTGTTCCCAATTAGCCCGTTCACCTGTGGGATGTTCCAAATAAGTGTTTGATGAGCATTCCTCAACTCTCTCAGTCTTTTTTGCCACTTGTGCCAGCTTTTTTGAAACATGTTGCAGGCATTAAATTCCAAATGAGCTAGTATTTGCAAAAAATTACAAAGTTTACCTGTTCGAACATTAAGTAAATTGTCTTTGCAGTGTATTCAATTGACTATAGGTTGAAAAGGATTTGCAAATCATTGTATTCTGTTTTTATTTACGATTTACACAACGTTAAATTCAGTTGCACTGGGATGCAGCAACTTATGCATGTGTAATTACCTCCGCCAGGAGAAAATGTTTTCGGCAGCGTTTGTCTGTTTGTTTGTTTGTTAGTTAGCAAGATAACTCAAAAAGTAATGGACTAATTTTGTTGAAATTTTCAGAGAAGGTGGGTATAAAGTCAAGGAACAGTTGATTAAATTTTGGAATATCTAGGCCAAAGTACAGGTGAGATATACGCCAAAGTTCAAGATTTCAAGTCTTTCCAATTGACTAGTTGCACAAGATGGCACTGTGTACATTCTGAAATACGTTGGTAAGCTTAACTATTTCTGGTTTGCTTCTGCTACTGATCAATCTCCATCAGATGATGAGCAGATGACAGGTATATCATCCCGAAAATGTGATTTTAGCTATAGCCATAGTCCCAGGATTTGGCTTAATTAGCCACGAATGATGTTTGCATGATTTATCTCGATTACCTGTTACTGATGTTTGTTCATCGGCATTCTTAATGAGGCATTTGCTGCTCCAACGAGAAACGAGAGGATTTCTAACTAGCAACACATTTCCAGCCGTTCTCATTGATGAATGATGAACTGGCTTTAAGCGACAGATAAAATACGTGAAAATATCTGATAATTAATGTGTAAATAATCCATAACTTCAAAATACAGTTTCATAAAACTAACATTCGATCCACACATATTTTAATATTGTTGGTATTTCCTTTCCCTTCCCACTCGGTGTCAGTTGCTCTCAAGACCATCACATCTGGAGCTGTGGTTAGCTGAGCACATCTAAGAAAACCAGAACAATACCGCAGTACTAGCAAGCCAGCTGCATTAGAAGATATAGAAGTAAATTCAATATAAAACCTAAACAGAAAATCTTGCTAGCTCTCTAGCAAGCCTTGCTAGCTACTCAACTTTGCTACTGCTCGATGAAAAAATAAAAGCTATTTGTTAAGATTCTGTGATTCTGTCCATGCCTTGTTTAAGTTCTGTGCCTGGCCTTGCCATGTTTATTGATTTATGTGCTTAGTGACCACTGCTCTGTTTTCTGACCATTCTTTAGATCATGTATTGTGTTTCGGTAATTTTAGTATTTCTGGTTTATTATTTTTCATGTCTTGTATTTTTCATAGTCTCTGCCTTGTTTATTTTGCCATGCCTTGCTTTGCACTTCGTCTACCCAGTCTTGTCTCATGTAGGTCTTTGCTCACGGTCCCTAGTCTTGCGTGCCACTCTTTCGGGTGATTTATTGGTTTCTGGGTTTCAACCTTCTTTCATTATCTCGCGTTCTTCCTTACTCTCTCTTTTGCTATCTACTAACCCATACTAACAGTTTGTTGTTTTCGCTTAATTATTAACCCATATTAACATTGTATATTTTTACTAACTTACTGACATGCACTCGAGATTGTATAGCTGCACATACTAATTGAATAACGATCTCTCAGCAGTCGCCCATTTCTAGTCTCCGCCTCCTTGCCTATCCCTAATTATCTCTGCTACGGATTTCAGTGGATCTCCACTTATACTTTGCGCTTTCCTTTCTTTAATCTTTACACTTTAGTACTCCTTGACCGGAGCTGTTGTTCTGTACATAGGTTTTTCTTTTAAACCCTGTCTGCGTTTTGGCTTTTGCCAGATTCATGTAATTAGATTATTCCTCCTGTGTCACTCCTGATTATTGTATCATTGATTGCACCTGTTTCTCCCTAGTCATGTGTTCGCCCCAGATGTGTATTTAAGATGTCTGTTTATGCACTTCCAGTGTCAGATCGTTCTTTCTAGTTTCCTGTGCCACGTTTGTTTCCGCCTTGATTCTTAGTGATTTATCTTTCTGACTGGACCGCCTGACTACGAGCTTTGCATATTCCCTGTATTGTACCACATTCTTGTTTATCGACCTCTTTTTGCCTAACTACGGATTTTGTGATTGGTGCCCTGGTTTCGATTCTGGATTACGCCCATTGGACTTTGATTTTGGATTGCGGACATTGTACTGTTGCCAGCTCTGTTGGGGGGTTTCCCCATTCAAAAATAAAGCCTCCTTTTTGTATTCTACTGGTTGTCGCACTTGGTTCATTTCGTAAATCTCAACACTATCTCTAGATATTAATCTAATGAGGAAATTTTGGTCGTGCAACACTGGATGTTTGTTGCTTAAAGCCAGTTCATGACCGTCACCAGAGCAAACGGCTGGAAATGATGCTCGGTAGAAGCGTCAGAAACCCTCTTTATCAGTGGGGCAGCTAATGTCTCATTAACAGTGCCAATGAACAAACAGCAGCAGCTAATCGAGACAAATCATGCGAACATCATTCATGGTTAATTAAGCCAAATCTTGGGAACAGCGGCAATAGTTAAAATCACATTTTCAGGATTATATTCCTGTCACCTGCTCAGCATCTGATGTGGACTAATAAATGACAGAAGCAAACTTAAAATAGTAAAGCGAGCCAGTGTATTTCAGAATGTACTTAGACCCATTTTGTGCACATAGCCAATTAGAATAGCACATCGGATAGAATTCACCAGAGGTATGGTTGCTCACCACAAGCCATGTTTCCATCCACACGTTCTTATGCAAATGAAGTCATATCGAATTAAAAATGCCTTATGGAAACGGTGACATTCGACTTGATTGGAAGAATATCGACACAAAGTTTATACGGTTGATCTGATCAGATTTTCTTTTGATCGGTAAAAGGCTGATGCGATAAATGCTGATGGAAATCTTATTTGCCGAATAAATCTGCAACTGCATCATGACGGTGTTTTTATGTCGTCGTTGCCATCTGATAATGGTTTGCTATGTTACTAATTGCAGGCACATAAGCACGTTCAACTTGTGCAAATTATCATCATTTGAATGGTAGACGCAATTCATTTTGGCTTACTGGCTAAATTAGTCGGCTAACACACTAGTTTTGTTCCCTTGAAGGTTCTGCGATTCAGTGCGAAAATAAATGGAAACAGCTTAAAATGTCAGAAATCCATTCAATTTCACCAATTTGACCACATAACAGCATGTGACATCATTAAGCACAACTTTTTATTCGCTTTAATGACGTTAGATGGAAATGCATTTTCACCTGCTTATTTCGCATTAATATTTTTGGCTAACTTCAGATACTTTGATTAACAAGTGGATGGAAACATAGCTACAGAAAACTCAGAAATTCTATTTCAATTGTTGTACAGCTAGCGAATGGGCCGGAGTTCCAATCGCTGTGTTTTAGGGTTTTGCTGCCAACTGGCGGAGGTCTGCGCTCTCTGAGTGCTTTTCTAGTATTAACATTATTTCTCTTCTTGACAGTTGTATTCTAGCGCTGAAAGAGCTCCGAGAACTAAGCCAGTTGGCCTGTTCTTAAGAGTTGCTATCAATCACATCAGTCAATTATGAGCTTACATCCAATTTTTATAGTATCAAATAACTAAATAAAACCAAACTTATCTGAAAAAATTAACACTTGAACATACATCAGCATGGTAAGAACAACTTAAGATGGAAGAAAACATCTTTGGAAAGAAACTGACTTGTAGTTTTTAGTGAGGCTCATGTCCCATCCACTAACATGGAGGGGGCAGGTTTATAACCTGTACTGCAGTCAGCCACAATCAAAATGTTTTGGGCTAACTTTTTTTTAAACTGTCGGGTTGTCCATTTTTATATACAGCCAATGCATAATACAAGTGAAACACATTATGTGAAAATTATTTTCAAATCGGACTTTGTTACTGTATAACTCAAGGCTAAAAGTTGTCTTCTAAATCACCTTCTTCTCAAGAAGACATGCTCATTTCATTAAAAAAAGAGTAACAACAGCTAAAACTCCCAATTTTCCTTTGCGAGAAAAGTAAATTGCTTCAGTCTGGACCACTGTATTCTTCCGAAATGCAGTCTGTTCTACTGGTAATTTTAAAGTTCGGACTATTCATTTTCTGCACAAGTGGACGGAGCTTAAATTTTATAGTCTCGAGAAGACCAATCGAATGCGCCCAATGGAAACAAAATATAATTTTCGGCAGGAGCCTAAAGTGTATCTCAGTCAGAAGAAAATGGTCATTCAAGTGGCTGAATGTTTGTTCAAAGAATTTGCGGGACAAGAATAATCACGTATTTAAAAGTTAGCCATCTCACAAGTGTTCACTGTGTGTAAAAATCAACACATTACAAATGAAATGATGATGCCGACATTCTCCTCATTTTGAAAGGAATATTTCGAAGGTGTTAGATGAGGTCTGCCTTTTTTTTTTTTTTTACTTTTTGGATGATGTGGACATAGGCTATTTTTCATTCTACTATGTTTAAAGGAACAAGGTATCGTGCCTCAAATTACACCATAAATTAGTTGACTATTTTATATTGGCTATTTTAATATTTCATTTAAATACTGAACACATGTTTACTGTTTTTATTTATTTATTTTATATGTCTATGGTGATTATCTTGTATCTTAATTTATGTACAGCACTCTGGTCAACTGAGGTTGTTTTAAATGTGCTATATATAAATAAACTTTGATTGATTGACTTTGACATGTAGTTTTCATTTAAGACCAGGGTCAAAAATTCCTTGCTTAATTTGTTTCACAGAGCAAATGCAAAGCAAAGTTGTCTCCGTTTGTTGCCATGATTTTAAGGAGATTGTCCGAGATTGTATATCTACCCATTCTTTGGCATTATTGATTTCTTTATTCTGTGAGGGGTGCTCTTCTATTTTTGCTCGTTTTGGCGCAACCGATATTTTAGCCACTTGGCTATCGAATTCCTTTTCCAGGTGTCTGCCTTGCCTGAGTGGGTTAATTAATGATTCGCAGCACCTGCGTTCAGTCTATATATACGCGGAAGTTGCAGCCGCCCTTCGCTTTATTGTCTTCTATACATGAGAGCCGGTAATAGCGAGAGGGTTTTTGCGCCAGGTTCTTCGTTTGTGGCGCCTTCATTGAGGGGATTCATGAGATATTTTGGGTTATTTTCTATTTTTCTCCCTTCCTGTGCGCCAGATATTGGTGTCGATTGGGAGGATATTCTGTCCGTTTAGTTTCCTTACACCGTGAATTTCTGCATTTTACTTGCAGTTCGCCTCCGATATTTACCGTGTTAGTTTTTCTTAACTTCATTCCTCTGTCTCTGTCGAGGCCTCAGGGGCTGGGTCTTAAGTGCCTGCTTTTAGATCAGTTTGTAGCGGCATTTGGACCCCTCCAACTTCCACACTCTTGCTTTAATTTATTTGCTGATCCGAAAAATGATCCAATCCACGGGTTTTGTGATGCGTTGCACCCCTAATGCCTGCGTCTTTTGTTCGCGATTCACGTCGTGGTGTTGTGTTGAAAATGTTCCGGGAAGGCTGATCTCATGCAACCATCCCAATACCTTCTCAGAGCCCCTCACAGCAAAAATAAGCACTTATACGGCCAGCAAGATGGCAGATCTGAAACAACTTCTGGTTCAACTGAGGAGAGGAAATCCAAATAAGAGAATTGAAATGCACTAATATGAGCAACTTTTTCACCATCATAGGATACATCTCCCAACATGTTTGTCTACAAAAAAAGGCTGCAAACTGCATCAGTCATGGTCATAAGAACTGTCAGTTAAAATGTATATCACTGCAATAAAGATTTATTGGCTCTTAAGTATTTGCTCATGTAAGCCCAAATGGCAATATTTTGTTTAGGCCTGGCAGTGTACTGGTATGCCTTTTGGATACATGCACCACATTCAGTCTTTCTAGATTGAGCAGACTGATGTCTGCAGTTGGTTATTCATGTTTTTACCTTGTTTAGTTTTTTGTAAAATATGGGTTAAAGTCAAGTACAAGAACCCTATCAAAATGCTTCTGAAATGACTCTTGCCAGTGATTTCACGCTGCCTGAAGCAACTGATATTTCCAACACTTATCTGCGTCTTTGATCTGTGCATCCACTGCCATCACACCTAAAATGCTGTAGTCAGGCCATCGCCCTGAAGTCTCTGTGCCTCTCGTCTGCAGGATTAAAAGGCAGGGTCCATTAAGCCCATTATCCCATCGTCTGACTCACACTCTTTCCCTCCATCAGTTCTCTCACCTGCTGATGCAGCCACCCGAACCACCAGACCGTGTGGCCTGTGACTCCCAGCACAACCCAACACCCCATCACTCTATCCTGACTGCCCTCGAATCACCCCACCCGACTCAGTGAATTAAAATGAGCTCCCTGGGCCTCCGGTCAGGCCTTGTACTCCTGTGGTGTGGCAGCAGGGTGACATTGTATGCTACTCAACCTTATTTTTATGAAAATCCCCAAAAGGTACAGAAATACAGGGCGCTGGGTGGCTAATGAGCTCTGATTGTGATTTTGAAGAAGTCCGATCTCATCACGGTACTAATTGGGGGGGAAATGCTAAATACTCACAAGGGTATAAAACAGGAAAAGGTAAAGCGAGAGGAAGGGAGCGGATAAGTAATCCCAACAAAGGACTTATTTGAAGCAGGTAATCAATCAATTATTCGACCAATAAGAATATATTTATTCTGGCAACAAAGTGCCGCACAAAGCATTTTATCCGGGGAGCTGAAAATTATTCCCTGTCTTGGGCCAATGGCTGCAACACTACATAAATAATCAACTTCCCACAATGTCAACACAGGCAGCTGTGTGTGTGGCATGTGCACATGGATCTGGAAAACTGCCTGTATATACACTCGAAGGCAATGAAAACGCAACACCAGTTTGGATTCAAATAATTTTGTGACTCATTTATTTTAAATATTCAAACATGTTGGGTGGGTTGACTTTGATTGATGAATTAAATGTGTTAATGGGACGATTTGGACAATAATAAACAGATGCATTAAACATAACAAGCACAAGTTGAAAATGAAAAATCACAAGACTGAACAGAACACACACTTAAAAATGAACTCAAAAGAACAGTCAGTATCGGGTGTGACCCCCACGAACATCCACACAGGCAGCACAGCGTCTCCTCATGGACCTGACTAAGCGTCTTAGATTGTCTTGGGGAAGTTGTCACCTCTGCCAGTAGTGCAATCTGGAGCTGCTGCCTGGTTTGAGGTCTGGGTCCTCTTGATGAAAGAGCTTGTCCCTGTTGGATGTACCACACCCAAAACGTATTGATGCTGGACGTACTACACCCAAAACGGTGATCCACCTGCCGGGCACTTACTCCCGCCTCTAGCATACCCAGGGCCCTGTTCCGTTGTTCAGTCGACAGACGTGGCTTTATGGCACTTAAATGTTTTTTGTGTGGCTTTTATCATGCCTTTATATAGGGAAGACAACCCCTCCTTCATTTCAACCCCTGTACTCACACAACTCCTGATCCCATATGTTGTTCTCAATAAGGAGTATGATGAGGGTCCAACTCACACTGTTGAGTTACATGATGATCATTCATGTGTAACAAGGTACATATTGTGACCCCAATGGTCACTTAAGAACTCAAATTGGACTGATCAGGTCCTGAGCAAAAATAAACCAAAATTTAGTGTTGTGTTTTCATTGCCTCCTGAGTACAATTTCCTTTGTGATGCATTGATACAGAAACAAAAATTCGATGAAAATACAGCACAGAAAAATAACCCAGAGAATTACAAAATCAACATGAATGAAGATGTGTCTGTAGAATGTCAGTTAATGAGCTGATACAATTTCCACACTGAGCAGATTATTGTAAGGCATTCAGAAAAATCATTTTAAATCTGAAAGCATATTTTTATTTTATTTTTCAACAGTCATAAAAACACTTTTTCATGGCTTAAATACCTCATGCACAAAATAATACAAAATGTCTGCCTGTTTATGTACAGTAAATGATAAAATCCAGCTCCCATACACAAACATACAGGCACAAACATAAATAGGTTGTCCATGAAATACAATACAAATGGACCTGCATGAATCCATATACACATGTGCCACTGCACGCTGATTCATAACCACGTATAACGGCTTTTCATATTGATTGGGCTCTAGGGCGCAGAAGACCCTCCAAGTCACAATCCTCTCGCCTCTATAATGCGCACCTGAGACTCAGATTTTACATCCTCTCTATTTAATCCCTGTGCAGCTGGACTGGACGCTGCTCACTGCCCTCATAAAACAGTGAGAGTCAGTGTGTGGTAAAGCAGAGTGAAGACTGACAGATAGAGATGGATGCCTCATTCCCCACCGTCGCCACATCGTAAAATACTGACTGCCCCCAGGAGCCTGTAAAGGAAACCGCATTAAGATAATAATGTTGTATAGTAATTATTAAAGAGCAATAAAATCAGTTTAGTGCTATCCCCAGGCTACTGGCTCGGAGACTCATCATATTTAGCACCTTCCGAGCCGCTCCGCTCTGTGTGAGAGGAATTGCCTGCCCAGAGATGGGTCCAACGTAACAAGGACTTGGAAGCGAAGCCGGTGGTTGTGCAATGATGAAAGAGATTAACAATTTAACAATCGCTCTCAAAACCTTTTCTTTTCTTCACCCCGAACCCGATACCCCCAAAAACTGATCTGATTACCACTGTAAAGTCATCTCGTGAACGCCATTTTATGCCATAACATTACCAGGATAACTGGGTCTAATCAATAGGCTCACAGCTATTGTTACATTCATTTTTCAGTCTTCAGTGATCTGAGATTGCTATTGCCATGGAGCAGTAAACACTCCTAACACTCATGACTGCCCCCTACAGGCCTTACAGTTGACACATGTACATACCTTGTTCTAGTACTGGGCTTGTGTGTGTGTGTGTGTGTGTGTGGGGGTGGGGGGGGGAGGGTGGGGGTGGGAGGTGCAGAACAGGGTAGGTGGGTTGGAGTCAGAGGCTGATTTTCTGTGATGCAGCAGGTGATGGGGGAAGGGAGGGCTCGTGGGATTTGTAGGCGTTCTGCACAAGCCAGAGATGGCTGTGGGAGGAGGGGGTGTTGGGTTGGAGGGGAGGATAATCCTGTGGAAACCAGATGTTCATTTTCACATGCGCCGCCGGAGATCATTATTTTTACCTGAGTTTTTTACCTTGGCTTTGGCTATTTGTATTTATTTATTTATATTTATTTTCAAAATATTGTGATTTCTTTTTTTTTTTCTGAGTGTCACCCGGTTTTATACATTGTATGATTAGAAACTAAGGGACATTAAATGCAAATGTCCTGAGATATTGATTTGTCTTTGGTCATAAAATCAGCGCTGAAAGTGAGTAATGCTGAATTATGCAGAGAATCAGAGGCATCTCCCTCTGGACAGGCCCTGCATCTCATTTGTCCCAAACCTCCCATAAAAAAGGGCTTTCAGTGAGAAAATCGGCAAAACTGTGTTTAACTGTTGGTGAGTTAACAGTCCGCAGTACTTCCTAAAATAAAGCGCTATGAAGTATAATGTACATTGAAGTATAAGGTATACAAACTTAACGTAATTATTGCATTTTATGCATTTATATTGCATTCTTCCTGGAAAACCTCCGTCTCTATATAGCTGATATTACCATAACTATGACTTCAGATTTTACAGATCATAGCAAGGGCTTTAGGGCCAGAGTGTGGCGGCGCTTGGCTTAGGTACCTGGCACACAGGACGGGTGCAATTTTGACAGCGCAGTTGAGCACCCGCCCCCTGAGGCTGTGGAGATGTCACCGGCTTGTGCGTCACACACACACACACACACACACACACACACACACACACACGCACAAAGGTCAGCAGCACCATCAGTTCCTGGTCGTTCATTGATTCTCGATCCGCCGCCATTATACAGGGGAATCGTGCCGTGAGCTGACATTCTCAACATGCAAATGAGTGCAGATCTTTAACTGTTTTCTCCTGATTGTTTATTCTGCTCAAATTAATGCCATCGTTTCTTTGTCAATGCCATTACTTTTTTAAATCCACAGGGTTATTATTATTCGTGTAAACTAATACCCATGAGGTCCTCTTATGTTACAAAATACATTAATGGCACACAACCGCATTCGTAATTTTATTACATTTTTATTGTCTGAATCCATCCAATGATGAGACAAAACTTAGCTTAGAATCCTCTCCTCTTCCCCTTACAATGAATCCACAATCCAATCATGTCAGGGACGAGAACACAGACAGTGTAGCCTATGTATGTGCACGCACGCACGCACGCACACACACACACACACACACACACACACACACACACACACACACACACTTTATGTAGTACATTACTTGAGTGTTATGGAAAAACCTAGTAAGTCTAATTTTGGTTGAAATTGAGTTAGGACCATATTTGTGCTTCGTAGGCTTTGCCTCATCATATACGATAAGATACATGAAAAATAATCATTGATATCCCATGATTCGCAGTGGTAAAACCCAGCAACTCATCGGAATTTAATCAGTAGTGAAGTAAAAACCTGGCAAGATGATCTTCCTGCTTCTTCCAATAAAATTTTCTATGTCTTTGTTATGACAAAACCTGGCGAGTTGAATTGGCCAAATATGAAGCAGCAGGCTGATGACATGATTTGTTAGTCCCCATGCAGGGCATTGGATGCGCAGGAGATAATTGGTCAGAATTTATAATTCACACAATTCACGCACTCATAACGACTGAAAAAATGGCTTCAAGAGGGAAGCAGATGGTGCCGTGAACACTGAACTGTCAAAGACCACCGCAACTGCATAATCGTTAGGTTTTTCTCCATCATTTAGAGAAATGACATTTTTCATTTTCAAATAAAAAAATTGTGTAAGTCATATTTCCATGGATACTGATGAAGAAGAAAAAAAAAAACCCTCCATAAATATTGCTTATTATGTAATGAACAAATAACTGCCAAGTCAGTTTCACTGTTGAACAAGAGCTTAACCACAGAGGGATACAGTTTTGTCTTTTTCTCAGAATCTGCTTATTGTAACTTACTAGGTTTTTCCATAACACTCAAGATCAGATGCTGAGAGATGGAGTTTAGGTGCAGTATAGAGGAGGACACAGGGGCTGCAGGAAGGGGCAGCCCCGCATGCACCAGCGCGGGGCACAGATGGAGCGAGAGCAGGGTGTTCGGCGAGGCCGCATCTCTGACAGCGAAAGCCTTGTACTCGTGCCAGGCTATATACAGACCACAGAGGGGGAGGGGAGTGAGAGAGGAGGGACAAGCGCTCATAATTACTGACATTTCAATACATATTCATGAACACGAGGTTCAAATAAAAACATTGAAATTTAAAACTGAAGTCCATTTTTAAGAATTGAGTGAATCTGTCTCTGTCAGCCGTAATATGGACCATAATATCTGCTGGACTCCTGCTCTAAAAAAATACACATGCAGTTCTACTACATTAATCAGCATGAACCTTCAACAAACATTCGTCAAAGGACAGAGTGCAGAGTTGAATTACTGACCAGTGAAAACTTGAACAGATTTGCCCTGTTCACATGCTTGAAGGTGATAATCTTCACAGGCCACTAACCACACTTAGCTTCGTCTGCATTACAGTGCACAGAGACACACTGCACACACACTGCACACACACTGCACACACACTGCACACACAGCCTTACAGGGAGACTGGATGAGCAGGGAGGGGTGGGTGATGGTCAGACAGAAGAGGAAGATGGATGGATGAGCTGGCCAGACAGGAGGAGGAGGATAGATGGATAGGTAAATGAAGGCGAGCAGGAGAGCCGATAGGTCGATGTGAGCGGGGTCAGAGCGGGTCCCGTGGGACAGGTGTTAGCGCCGAGAGAGGAGAGTGGTGACACGTTTCCTGTGAGCGCGGCGGGGTCCGGTAGTGACTGCTCTGTGACAGAGGCATGAAGCGAGAGGACGAGTGTGCAGGCAGGACGCGGCGGACGGGGCGTAAGAGCGATGGCAGAGAGTGACGGAGAGAGAAACACGTAGGCGGGGGGGGAGCAGCAGACAGATGTATTGAGATACAGCATCGCTCTCATCTTCTGAAATACATTTCATTCCATATTGAATTCTATTTCACCAAAATATGATGGGAAAACGGCTATAAGCATTAGCGATGCAGTATATGAACACTTTGTTATTATTATCCGTCAAGTTACACATACGGTATTTACACGGACACGTCATCCCTCCTGCCTTTTGACAGAAGCCCAGGATAAAGATTAAGGTTCACATAGTGTGAGCTCAAGGCAGACTTATTCTAACTATTCCTATTCTTCTCTCACTCACAAAACAGAGGCAGGACTGCTGAATGGCTATTTAATTACTAAGGCAAGGGAGGAGCCCTGGCTCATTAATTGAGAGATCTGTTGGAGAGCACACACAATGCACACCGCCATACAGAGACAGCTACACACAAATCACACGTGCTCAGACACTCTTAAACAGATTAAAACACACATACACATGCACACGCAACCCAGTGACCCAGGCATTGACACAAAACCACAACACATCCCTCAGATCATCAATCACGAACACAAAGGTGTCATCCTTAGAGTACACTCATCATGCAATCTAAATTGCTCTTCGCTGTCCTTCAAATAACTCACATGAGATTTACGATGGCTACAGCGGGCGATAATTTTGCAATTAATTCCACTGTTGATCCCATTTATCCTCCTATACAGCTGAAGCCAAACTCAGTTCAGGACACCAGCATGTAAAGACATAAACCTTATCAGCCATCAAACCATCTCCCAAACACATCATCAACAGCCAGATATGGGCTCGTTTTCCAGGATGCCAGGAAAGCCGAAAGGCTGTTAATGCAATTCTCTGCAGCATAGGGAACGAATGAAAACATGGAGGCGTCAACACTGCGCAAGTCCCACAGATTACAGTCATAATTCTACACAGCGGAGATGTATTCATGTGGAAAATAAATACAACCTTCCCCCTCCCTATTTTCACCTGGGCCAAGTACAGACCGCAAGAAAATGTCTTTAGATGTAGGGGCTGTATCTGAAAGAACACGTTGCAAGCAGGCTTTCGATTCCACTGATCAAACGCAAAAAATATATACACGCATTTTTGCATTTGCACACACACACACACACACACACACACACACACACACACACACACACACACACACACACACACATCCAGCTATTGCACCACATACAAGGATCAGCGGAATCACCTCCCACACAAAAATAGCCTTGTTATCATTATAGATGAACGGCCGAATCTAAGACTTAAAATATAAGATGGCATATAAGAACGCAATACTGAAGTTATTTCTTTAATTTCGCTCATTAGAAGCCACTTCCCCTTTCCAGAAGAGCTCATTATGAAATGAACATTCCTCAGGTGAAATACACAGTCAGATGCTCTGGTTGAATTGTAATCCAGTAAAGCACTTAGGCTGTTCCCAAATCAAAAGGGCATTTCTACAAAGTAAGTGATGCAGCCTCATGCTCCATGCAGCTTGGCAACTATTCAATGAAAATACACAAGGTCTGCACCCTTTTAATAAAAATGCACGATACACAGGCCTGTAAAGTAATGTGTACTTCATGGCCTCCTGCCATGCAAAAGATCAATGAAAATTTACACCGCTGATAGGATACATTGAGAAGCTACGCATTAGTTACTCTCTTAGGTTCATAAAACAAATTTCACGTTTGGCACAATGGATTGAATGGGGAAATAGATGATTATTATTATTTCATTATTATGTTTTTGGTCCGACCGCCGCCGCGCCGCCCTACGTGTTAACGCGATAACTTCAGTAATATTTCAATTAGAAATTTCAAGTTTTGCATATAAATAAGTATCATAAAGAGGAAGAACTGACTCGATTTTGGACAATTTACAATTTCTAGATTGGCCACCAGGGGCCAAAAACTGAAAAAAATCACTGTTTTTATCATATCTCTGAGAATATTTGTCCGATTGACCTCAAATCAAGTGCAAATGAAAAGTCATTACCTGAGAATCTGTCCCATGATGACATTAAACCTGTTGGGTTCAAAATTTTGACACAAGGTGGAGCTTTGTCACATAAAATTCACCGTTTTTGCCATATCTTTGGAACTATTTGTCCAATTGACATGAAACTATGTGCAACTGCAAGGTCATGACCTCACAACGTGTCGCATGATGACATCATAACTGTATGGTTTAATATTTTGCCACCGGGTGGCGCTTTGTGATGGAAAATTACCATTTTGGCCATATCTTCAGAACCTTTTGTCCGATTGACCTGAAATTAAGTTCAAATGAAAGTCTATTCAAGGTCTATTCAAGGATTGGGGAATTGGAGGATTGGGGGCGTTCGGGGATATACCCCCTGCCCTCCTATATCCTATAGGATTGTCTCGTGATTCCTGTCCGCGTTTTGGCTTTTGCCTATTTCTTGTGATTAGGTTCTCCCTCATGTTCCCTCCTTTGTAATCAGTCTGACTTCCTCCACCTGTGTTGTGTTAAGCATGTGACTTCCCGTGAGTGTATATTGGGAGTGTTGTCACGGCACTTCCTTGTCGGACGTTTCTCTTGTTTACCTATGCTGCTATTTCTTCGCCTTGTACTCATAGTGTTACTCTTCTGACTGGACCATCCGACTTACGATTTTTGGCTCTGCTCTTTGGTACTATTGTCTGCATCTGTTTAGGAATCCTTTTTGCTCGACTACGAGTTTTGTGATTGCTGCCCTGGTATTCAACTCTGTTTACGCCCACTGGATTTTGGCTTTTACTTCTCTGACATACCTGTGTATTGAACCTATCTTTCTCTGACCTCGAGTATTGCGATTGGTGCCCTGTTTACGGTTCTGGATTTCGCCTTAAGGATTCTGATTTTTGTATTGTGGACATTGTACCGTTGCCCGCTCTGTTGGGTCTCCCCCCTTCAGAAATAAAGCCTCCTTTTTTCTTTTTTTTTGTACTCTCTGATGCTCGCTTGCGGTTCCTTCACGTAATCTTGACAGAGGTATGCGATTCAATCCAATAACCCTCTAGTCATATTCAAATATCAGTTTATGACCAACAATCTGATGCACACAACCAAGGTCAACTCTGAAGGGAATCTAAATGAAGGTTTTTGAGTGCCCTAGTCAAAATTCTGACATGAATCTGGTTGAGACGCCGTGGCATGACCTTAAATAGGCAATTCATGCTCGAAAACCATCCAATTTGGCCGATTTAAAACAATTCTCCAAAGAGGAGTGGGCCAAATTTCCTCCATATCGATACAAAAAATTATTTACCTGTTATCGAAGAGTGGCAGGACCAAGTATTGGTGGCAAAACCAGATATTTTGGTTGAGGGGGACCTTTTGTGTTTCCGTACATTGTCTTCACCTCGTATCAAGATTAGCTGGATGATGTATAACATTTAAATATGACAAACAAGGAAAAATATTAGAAATCAAGAAGGGGACAAATGCTATTTCACAGAAACTGTAAATTAGTTTTAATTCAATATGTGACTTGCCATGACTAAACTGCTTTATACCAGCATCATGTCGGCTATTAACATTTCTAAAGTAGAAATGAGAACATTCGGTTTAATTAGAAATTTTTATGCATCAGGCTTTCAGCCTGCAGGCAGTCCTGGATTGAGACCAGGTCGGGTAACGAGACCTGTGACTACTTCTTAACAAATCATCACCCAATTACACTGGATGGATTAAAATTTATAACGGGCATAAACAACGAGGCTGGGAAATGCTCCCTTGGGAAATATGCTTGAAGGATATCCAGCACGGCCCATCCATCATGCCTCCTTTCTAACCTACACCAGGACACAGAAAGGGCGACCCCTCATGGCCATGACCTTTACCACATCCGCGT
Organism: Gymnothorax reevesii; assembly: GCA_029721435.1. Taxonomy (NCBI): domain Eukaryota; kingdom Metazoa; phylum Chordata; class Actinopteri; order Anguilliformes; family Muraenidae; genus Gymnothorax; species Gymnothorax reevesii. The sequence continues at coordinate 64,118,331 of CM056588.1, read as the reverse complement.
AAGACTGAGTTAGACTCGCTGTGTGGGTTCAGTTCTCTCCTCTGCTCTGTGAGGGAGACACAGCCTTGGCTTTGCAGTTTTTTGGTGTAGGAAATGTATACTGTCCTGTCATTGACGTCTTTAGTAATGTCTGGATGAGAAAATGCATGCAGACGAAAGGAAAACTACTGCAGGTGGGGCGAACACGGTCTTGGTGGAGCCATTACCAGCTTCGAGAGGGAGATGAAAAATTCATGCCCCTCAGTGTCAGCTCGCCAGCTCAGTCTGAAGCGAAGTGTAGAGCAGCCTGTCATGTGCGAACTGACTCTCCACCTCTCTTCTCAGTTCACCGCACAAGACCCCCAGCACAGAGTCAAACGGCCTCAAATGTGACATCGCAGCTCGTTTATCTCCACTGTGATTCTTCACCTTTTTACACATCCTGCTGTTTTACCACAAGGTCGTCCAGAACAGAGACACATCCGAGTTTTTCCATGACATGGGGATAGAAGGTTGTTCTGAGCCTTCGGCGAGATGCTGAATAGTCATTTAAAAAAATATGCCATTGATCTCGTTACGTCCATTGGCAGCAGAGATCAGGATCCCCTGAATGTCAGCGATCCTGTTAAGACTGCAGTTTAAAATCCACAATGCAAAGCACATAACTTGGGTCAACCTGATCCGGATGACAAAGAAATACAACCCTAAATTTAACTACAAAAACAATACTTACACTAAAACAGAAGTCATAGCAAATACTGTCACAACGAAGCCCCAGAAGAATGAAGGTTTACATGATGAATCTCAACTCGTTTGGCGAAAGCCTGCCGATCATGGATAATAAAACAGCAAAAGTTCTGCTCAGTTCATGGAATGAGAAGCCGTGTCAACATGAGCTACTGCGCTAAGCTAAGTCACCTAATTGTGCCAAATGCACCATACACACTCACTCAGGAGCTTCCCTTATCCAAGCAGCTCATGCAATTTTTCCTGAAACGCCGCAGAAGTTGTGTGGGCATCGATGCAAAATCCATGGAGAAAACATCCCACATTACTTATGCAACAGGAAATGCATCCAATTGAAATGTATGTCAGGTTTTAAAACATGAAGGAAACCAATATCACTGAATGTTACGGCTGGGCAATGAACAGGAAAGGCCAGCTGCCGTCGTGGAATCAATTTCTAAAAATCTATACTTCAGTCTGTGTTTTGACAGTTGCTTACTTTACCAAATATATTGGATTATGGTCCATCTTTCTAGCAACATAACAGAACCAGCAAATGAGCTCTTGCATGTCTTAGTCTGTATCAAGATCATAAAAGATTGTCCGCAAGTATCTTTTCACAACCCTTGAGTCCTCAGTCAGCTCTTCCCCTGTTCCGGCAGCCTGCATGTGTTTTCGTGGTTATATCATCTTTAATGAATCTATTTTCTCCTTTCCTCCCTAAATCCCAGGTGTTGTTATTTGTATGCCACGCCCCTTTTGCGAATGTCTTGTCTATATGAGTTCATTGTGATTTCTGCACTGTTGACGGATTGTCCTGCTATATACCCAACATAGCCTGCCAGATAAGAACGAGCCCCCAAACCTTCATATCGGTCTCCAGGACCGGGGCTGCATTCTTCTTAATCCATTATTCCTGTCAGTTTATTTGCAACACCTCACAGGCCCTCGTCGATGCACAGGATTGGGAAGGTGTTCCAAAACCCTTCGGTTTACCTGTCAAGCAGTCCTGCTTCTGTGAGGGAGACTCACCACCTGCTATATCTGTTCCTGTAAAGGTCTGATACAACATGTAAGATGGTGGACAGAATATGAGGTAATCCGATATAAACTCCTGAAATAGAATTATGTGAAAGCACAGCCTGTGTGCATTGCACACACACAAACTGATGCAAAAGAACATGACGGACATACAGCCCCTTATTAAAGATAAGTTTCTATCTTCTATTACCTGGTAAAGATTACGCGTTGCGCATTACGCACTTCTACCCCCGGGAAGGTCCGGCATTTTCTGAGCACTGAAATTTGACTGAAGGGGAAACAAATGGCGTTCCATATTCATGCTCTGGTCCTCCAGAGTAAACAGTCTCTCTTTGATGAATTCTGCCTGCGGCGGAGCATCCACTTCCAGCAGCTCAATACTGCAAGTCTCCAGCTTCCTCAGGCCCCTGATCAAGCCCCCGTAATTGCATGCACCTCCCCCATCCAAATCCATACTTCCAGGATGATGAGATTTCAGTACATCAGTGGGGGTTTGGGGTACACTGGTGTACCAATGATGGTGTGTGGTCCGGGGGAGAGGGTCCCAAAATCCAAATTAAAGAAAAGGTGATGGAGTCGGTGTAACAGACATGCTGTTGATCACATAGGGCAGTAAAATCAACGTGCAGAGAGGTTAGTCTTGGCTGACACGACTGTGAATGCTCCTCTGTGAAGGCCATTCTCACTGCGCATGGCTGGCTGCAGGTCAACACCATTTAATCTCATTTTCCGCACCATAAGATTCACATCAAATTCCCAACCAATGAACTGCAGCAGTTGTTTGACTGACAGATGACCCAGGCCACTCTTTACTCTAAGAATATGAACTGCGGCACTGCCATACAATAGATGGACAGAAACTTTATTAATCCTTTTTCAAGGAAATTGCTTTGTTACAGCAGCAAAAAACACTAAGATAGCCCATCATCGCCGAAACACAGACAATAAATAAAATAAAAGATCACTATTGTGAAAGATCAGTATTGCACATGAAATATCACTATTGCACATTAAAGAGTCTAATTGTTGCTGGCAGAAAAGACTTCCAGCAGCATTCGGCTATAACATTACATTTCTCCTTCACTGAAGACCAGTAGGATTGTATGCTGAATGGAATGAGCCAATGTAATCTCAATTAACTCTCAAAGAAAATAAAATTAAAAAATAGATAAATTACTTCCAGCCAATATTGAATGTCCGCTAGTGATAAAGTCTTCCCATTTAAATCTTCGCAAAGTTTAAAATAATGGCAGAATTATATTCACATCACAGAAGAAAAGCGGATTAGTTAAGAAACAGATCTCCCATATCAAATTCAAATTCTGCAGAACAAGTCTAATCATTTCAGACAATCATCCATTTAATTAATGCAAATATTCTCTGCTTTCATCAATTACGACTACTGAATAATTCAGTCTGATAACCCTAATATGGATTGCACATCAGTGCGAGTAAATATGGGGATTTTTTGCATAAATGAATGTCAATGGCCTTGACAACATGTCTAATCCAGACTCAGACACTTTATTCTACCGCATACGATATATTCTTGCAAAAAAAAAACAAAAAAACTAAAAAGTGACGGTAAATATGTTGAGTCAGACACTACATACAAATGTAGTCGTACGGCTGAGATTCAGAGGGAGTGAAATGTACCAAACTCAAGAAAAGCTTCTCTTCATGGCTCCTGCTGTTAGCAGTTTCAGCTCCTCTAAACTCTGAGCTGAGGGAGGGGTCAGGGGTCATCGGGATTCTGGAGCATTACTGCGCTCTGATCCAGGCAGAGACAACCTCATAAGGGGACCTGCTCAACTGCTGCGCACCTCAGTAGAACTTTATTAGAAGGTTCGATCATTACCAATCTCATTTATTTTAACATCATTATCCCCCGCCACAAACTCTCGAGTTTCCTCTGTTTGTCCGTCCGTCACACTTTCAGTGGAGAGACGTTACCTCAAACTATGACCATTACATTCCCTCTCAGAAATAGGGGTACAGCAGGGGTCCATTTCTGTTACCCAAGGTATAATGTATCCTTTAGGGCTAATTATAGGACCTCAAAGTACCTGTGTGAACCTTTTTAGGGTCTAAAAGGTACTTTTATGTTCCAAAACAAATAAAAACCCACTTCTAAGGTACAGCAGCAGTACCTTTGAGGGTACTGCCCCAGTGACAACCAAGGTGTAAGGTATGAAGGAACAAATGAGGCCACTAAGGTATGAGAACATATGCTACTACATCATGAGTGCACTAAATGAAACGGCATCATGGGTCAGGATAGAAGGTTGTACAAAGGTGGTGTCAACACATTACTTCAGTGATTTACAAAACCATTTAGAGCAAAGGGAAAGAGTGATTCACAAAGCCAATGCACACAGAAGAAACAAGGCAAATGCTTGACTAAATAAAACTAAGAGCCAACTGATGTCATGATTTGGAGGCGGAGTCCTCATTTCCTCTCCTGGGGAGAGTGATTTTTGTTCATCTTGCGACAGGTGTTGTCTATCCGCGCTTGACTATTTAAATCACTCACTGTCCTTTTGTCGGCGCTTTAGTGTTGCCATTTGGTCGTGCTGGAGCCGGTATTTGGAGGTCCTTATAGCAAACTCCTCCAGGTTTAGTCCTCGTCTTTTGCGAGTTATATCGTAGTGTTTAGGATTTGCCTGTCAGCTTTGTCAACTCTTGTGGTTCAAAGCCCAGGTTTTTGCATTAGCGATTCTTCGTTCTAAATTCGTGCTTCAAAAGAGATTCATTGTTTTGGCGATCGGGAACAGCTGGCCTTTTCCTTCCCGAGTCGCTTAAATTAACTGAACTCATAGTTCGTTTTCGTTTCTCTTTTCCGGAGCTTTGCTCTCTAGTTTTGGGTTCTAGTTATATAATGTCTCTCGGGCCAGTTTTGCTTTTAAATTCCCTGTCTTTCTCTCTCTGATTAGTCTGTTAGCAGATTTAGTGGTTGCCTGGTGTTTTACGTAGTTTTTAGACTTCCTGATTCTGCGCGTGGATCCGTGTAAAACACAACCCCGCAACAGCTGAAATCATTAAGCGTTACTAAAACAAGAATGTAGATATCGAACATATTTAATAACCAATGTCTGGTCCTCTCACAATTTAGATCAATAACAATTTCAGACTACCCTTCAACTGAATCAAAACCAAAGAAATAAAATGCAGTAGAGGTCCAATAATTTCTATTTTCATCCACTGACCAGGCCGCGCCCAAGTCTGACGCTTCTCATAACCCCACCCATCTCTGCCTCACGTGTCCACCTGCAGCTCTTCACTGCTCCAATCACACACATCCACTGCTGGCAGGTGGAGTCATCGACAGCCTAATCGACCGACAAACAAAGGAACGCGGCTCCATCAGCATGCGGCCCACATCCAGCCAATCACCTCCAGCGCACTTTGGGACTGCCGTCAAGGCCCATGTGTAATTATTCTGTCACTTAACAGCCCGAAATCACACTGCAGAAATAATGAGGCTTCACTCCGCAATTACCATCAACAGGAACGCTTTTTTGAAGGCTGATTCGTGGATGAAGGAAAAGCCATTTTCACAAGGATAGATTTCCCCATCGCGCTCTCTCTCTCTCCAAAGAATAGACTGAATACACATTCCATGAGCATTCGAAACAGGACAGTCAATTGCAGTGATAACTGATATGCAGTCTTGATGGCTAGTGGGAATTTATGTTCCAATTATAAATTCAAAAAGGTAAATATGCAATCTGAATTGTGCTCATTCATACCCAGTTCTACTCCTTGTCTCAGCATCACATATCATTCTGCCTTTTTTTTTTTTTTTGCGATGACCATTGTACTGCTGAAACATCCAACAAAGCATTATATTCTGTACAAAGGAGGGCTTTCAGTGCATCTTTAATGTCCTCGTACCCTTTACCTATGTGGCTTGTTGCCTCTTAAATGTAAACCCCATTATCTCCCACCAATATGAAAGCAGTAGAATTTAGTCCTGGTTACAAAAGAAAGCATTGAATGAAGAGTATCTTCATGCAGAAGAAAGAATACAAGTCAACAAAAGGTACAAACCATGAGTGACTCGAATCGCCCTCCACCATTGGTTTTCTCTACCCAGCTGACTTTACCAGGAAGGTGCAACACAATCAGCACGTGCACACAGGTCGCAGAGAAAGGCTCCACAGCACAAACCAGCGCCCAGCCAAGGCTCAGCCTCCCCCAGACAAAAGCACACCTCACTCCTTTTTGCTTTTGCTCGATAATTGCTTCCAGGTCTGGCCTGACATTTTTCTTTCAGTAAAATGCCTGAGCCTTCACACTGAGCAGCTGTTCGTACTGTGCTTTTAAATTAAAAGCATTGCCCTCAAGTCATAGACACAGAAAAGGGCAATTGGATTTTCAAGTTTTTTTTTTTATTATTCTTGTCGTATTTTCTGGCCCGGATGCATTATTATTGCGTTCAAATCCAATCTTTTACATTAATACGAATGTGACATAATTGCGATGTACCGCGGATGGAATTTCACCGCAGTTATTCGGATAGAATCTTCAAACATCAATTATTCTGGGTCTTTAATTTTAATTTTTTTTTTTTTTGAATGATTAGTAATTTTTTCCTCTTTGTCCTGAAATTCTCACCATCATTAGTGCCATGTAATTCCAGCACAATGAAGAGAAGGACGATCATCAGGTGGGAACACAGCAGCTGCAAGAATAGCACAGGAGACAGGCAGACAGGAGGTGACGTTTCAGCGATGCATTACTTCAACCTGTAAGCAAGCTAATTTCACCAAGTGCTTTTACTTGCTTGCCAAAATCATGCAATTTCACAAATCTAAGTGAGTGGAATAAAATAATGGAGAGAAGTTCCACTTTTGGACCTGGATTCAGGAGACACTTGATATGTACTGACTCCTGACTCCAGAGCACAAAACACCAGCTGATAGAAAAACTGATTACATTGCAGGTAGACCCGTTCATTGGCACACTCTGGAAATGTTCAAGAACATTCACCTACATCACACGACAACAACGCTGTCAATTTAGATGCCCGCGAGGAAGTGCAGCTACATCTCAGTGGTGTTTTGGGGCATCCACTTCAAATTAAATTCCGGTATGTGACCTTTAGGTCATGTCTCAAGTCTCCCTCATGACTTTAAAACTTGTGACTTGTAAACACGGCTGACAGCAAAGGCGCAAAACAAGCAATTGGAAAAGAAATCGTCAACGGACTCGCAATTTAGTCAATAACATCAGGCCCACAGCATGAGAATACTCTATCAGATTATGGTTAGAGCCAAATGATGAAGACGCCAAACAAGATGTGAGGCTGTATCTCTGCAGAACTTTGATCTGCCAACACTGAACTGGTACATATATTTGGCAGCAAGTTCTACGGATGAAGAAAACAATTGACATTGTTTGACCATGGACAAAACTGTTGAAAGAATGAAAATGAAAAAGTGAAACAAACTAAATTTTGGGATGAATGCACAAACGCAAATGGGAACAAAAGCAATATTTGTTGTAACAGAGTTAAAATGCTATTCTCACTTTCATATAACATTATTTATCATTCAAATGGCCTGTTCTTGAAATACATTTTCAATGGAAATTCCAATTGTTCCAGAGCATCACTCAAGCAGAGTCACCGCCAAACTCAAATGCAGGTCGTACTGTAATAAATGGTGAAATCTGACATGTCCTGACTGAATTATTATTATTATTATTATTATTATTATTAAATAATAATAATGATAATGATAATGATAATGATAATAATAGTAATCGTAATAGTAATAATAATAACACGACTACTTCAAGTATAAAGCAAATGACACCACGATGCAATTCAGTTGCAAAAAAAGAAATGGGAAGGATTATGAGCATTTGCTTAAATGTCAAGACCAATCCGTATGGATGGAGAATAAATTTAGCCTTTCACTTGGTGCAAATGCAGTTTCTAGTCAATCACATGAACACTAACCCCAAACATTATAACCATTTATATATTAAAAAAGACCCTCTAACCTCTCTTAAAATGCTTAGCCATCTTTTTTCTTCCTATGTGCCCCCACCTGCCCCCTTCCTTTGACCCCAGTCAGCAGGGGGGCTTAAGGGGTGGGGGGGGTGTAACTCCTAATCTGCCCGATGAATGCAGGGATACTGCAGCAGGATCAGCCCTGGCACACAAAGCCCCCACCATCCGCACCATCACATGCATCAGCTCGCGGGACGGGATTAGGGCACTTTGGACCACAGGCAACCTGGAGTAATCAATGACCATCGCTTCTCACAAAATTAGCCTATAAAGCTAAATGCCTTGTGAATGTGCATCTGAAGAACAAGGGCCTTTCTCTTCCACTGGATCTCCAAAGAGGTGCTGGTGCGGTAGGATTGCAGTGTCTATGACTGCATGGACGGACATCCATGAGTTAGGCATTGGAGTGATATAACTAGAGGCAATATTTACAGCTCAAGCTAATTACTATACGATGTCAGCAAATGCAAAACAGTCCCTGCTCCTTTCAGCAGGGGATCTCTGACATGTTAACGTGAAAGTCAACAGAGTAGATTTGGTGTACAATACCATCATCCATTCCACCCTCTGTTTCAGCCAGTTTTCAATTTTATTTCTTAAATTGGCAGGGGAAGAGCTCAATACCTGCATCATACAAGTCCAACTAATAATGTTTATTATTCATCTTCTCTTCTCTCGCCTACATTTCCTCAACTCCGCAGCTGAACGTTCAATGAACCCAAACCTTTTGTACCGAGTTAATAAAACCGCCTCGCTTCTAGAAAAAAGTAATTCTGCACTTTTGTGAATAGAGGCAATAGGGTCGGTTGTGGAACCGAGTGATTGAAGCCAGCAGTCTTTTATCAAAGGTATTATGCTGGTGAAATTATAAGCAAATAATTGAGCAACTGTTTAAAAGAAAAACCAACTGCAGACGTCTGTGCCCCAACCCTGCTCGGTAACAGGGAAAGGAGGCCTCTAGAATGGGTACCTACAGATTTACACCAGAACATGCGGGGTGTTTTTTTTTTACCGTAAGTTCACACTGATTGGACATTGAAATATTATTGGTGGAGAATACCAATGAATGACCTACAAGGGGTTCTGGAGGGACATTCAACCGATAACAATGTGAGGGGACAGGTGAGGTGGCCAAGTACAGGTACAGAATGATGGGGGAGGGGGAGGGGCGGAGTGCTTCCTTCCTCCACAGGTGACATGAAGAAAAATTCAGCACAGTTTTCCATTTCACTCATAACTTGTTCTTGACACAATCAAGTTATCAGAATTACTTTGAGATTTACGTAATTTGTACACACTTTGGAAATAATGGCAGTCTTGCTACACGATTGTACCCTCATTCAATATATATAGAAAGTGGCGAGCGTAGTTGGGCTGAACAGCCAGTTCTCGCCATTCATGTTCTGTTCTGATACTGGACTGGAATTGCCCACCCCTGATTTATACTCTTAGAACACAGCCACAGAGGAGATGTGCGTTACTGAAATGGTCATAATCCCTCTTCCCCAGAGATGATAAGTATCTGAAGGTAAAGAGCAGCAACATCTCTCCCCATAACAAGTTTCTCTCAATTATTCCTCTGATTTAGAAGCTACTTACCATCCAAACATTCTGAGTTCAGATTAGCCATGTTATACCGCAGTGAACAAGCGCAACCAGCCCATTATGAAATTCTCAGCGTGTATATTAAGTAAACTCAGTTTCTCTGTGCCTCAAGTAGATGTAAAAGTTGTGAGCCATATTTATAAGCGCCTTGAAAACCATTCATTACTTTTCATGCATATCCGCATGTTTTAGTTTTCTTTACGAGGCCAACCCCACAAAAACACAGGCTGAGAAGAAAAGACTAAAAGTGAGTTACAAATTGATTCAGCTGCACAAACTAGGACTGAATTTCCAGATTCTTGTCATTGATTCACCACAGCAACAGATCTAGCAAAAAAATCTGCGGTAGTATGTAGCATTAAGCGACCAACTTCTGAGGACGTACAATAGTTCTCTGCATAATGATGACAGAATACCAAGTTCAACAATTATATTGTACATACATTGGTCTAATATTCAGCTTTCAGAAACCCTTCTCCAGTACTCTGGACTAATTCCATCAAGGCCAAGTCAGATGAGTAATTCCACGGAGCTGCAGACAGGAGCCACTGGAATCCATGATTTTCCCAGAGTTCCTGTTGCCAGGACTCCCACACAAGAGACAGGGGTAATGCAGAGGTCAGCCAGTAGGATCTCAGAAGTAGCAAAGTAGGACAGACGAATAAAACTCGCTTAATTCCTCTGCATTGCTCTCTGTCCTGAATGATCTTAGTTGTTTTAACAAGCACGGAGATGTCAGCCGGCATTAACACTGAAGACTGGCTTCAGTACCCAAAGGATTCCTCATTGCCAGGAAGTTGTTCATTTTGCATGCATCTGTTTGCTATTGTATGTCTTGTAAGTTGCATTTGAATTGTATTTATTATTATTATTATTATTATTATTACAATCCCAATTCCGAAATAGTTGGGACATAGTGTAAATTATGAATAAAATCAAAAGACAATGACTTTCAAATCACAGCAGCCAGTATTTTATTCACCATAGAACAGAAATAACATAACAAATGTTGAAACTGAGAAATTTTACAATTTTATCCACAAAACAAGCTCATTTCAAATTTGATGGCTGGTACAGGTGTCAAAAAAGACTTTTCATTTAATCATGCGCCAAATGTTCTCAGTCGGTGAAAGATCAGGACGGGCCAGTTCAGTACATGGACTCTTCTACTATGAAGCCATGCTGTTGTAATAGCTGCAGTATGTGGTTTTGCGTTGTCCTGCTGAAAGACAAAAGGCCTTCCCTGGAATAGATGTCGTCTGGAGGGGAGCATATGTTGCTCCAAAACCTTTATATACCTTTCAGCATTCATGGTGCTTTTTAAAACATGCAAGTGTCCCACACCATATGCACTAATGCATCCCCATACCATCAGAGATGCTGGCTTTTGAACTGAATGCTGATAAGCGAAGGGGTGGTCTTTCTCGTCTTTAGCCCAGAGGACCCAACGCCCATGATTTCCAACAAGTGCCAAAATCGGACTCATCTGACCACATTACACTTTGCCATATTGCCATTTTAAATGAGCATTGGCCCACAGAACACGGCGGCGCTTCTGAATCATGCTCAACAATAGCTTCTTTTTTGCACGATGGAGTTTTAGGTGGCATCTGTGGATGGCACAGCAGACTGTGTTTACAGACAGTGGTTTCTTGAAGTAGTTCTGGGCCCATTTAGTAATGTCAATGACAGAATGACAAAAGATTTCAAGGGCTGACTGCAATAAACAGTTATGTCCAGATGTTATATATTGGACATTGTTTATTGTAGTCAGCCGTCGATTTTTTTCAGTTTCTCTGAATCTTTTAATGTTATGCACTGTCGATGATGAGACCTTTAAAGCCTTTGCAATTAGACGTTGAGAAACATTGTTTTTAAAGTATTCCACAATTATTTTACGCAAGCCTTCACAGGTTGGACAGCCTCTGGCCATCTTTTCTTCTGAGAGACTCAGCCTCTCTAAGACATCCCTTTTATAGCCAATCATGTTACACATCTGATGCCAGTTAACTTTTTTACTTGCTAAATGTTCTTTCAGCTGATTCTCTTATACAAAACCCAAAATCAGTGAAGTTGGCACATTATGTAAATCGTAGATAAAAACAGAATACAATGATTTGCAAATCCTTTTCAACTTAAATTCAATTGAATACACTGCAAAGACAAGATGTTTAATGTTCAAACTGAGAAATTTTTTTTTTTTTTGCAAATAACCATAAACTTAGAATTTAAAGGCAGCAACACATTCCAAAAAAGTTGGCACAGGGGCCTTTTTACCACTGTGTTACATCACCTTTCCTTTTAACGACACTCAGTAAACGTTTGGGAACTGAGGAGACCAATTTTTGAAGCTTTTCAGGTGGAACTCTTTCCCATTCTTGCTTGATGTACAGCTTAAGTTGTTCAACAGTGATTACTCTTGGAGGGGGTGCGGGAGTGACTGGCTTAAATTTTCAGAAAAGAAGACCGTGAATTAAAATGTTTATAAAATATGCTCCTATCACTTTGTGCTGTCAATCCTGTGACAGTCCTGTACAATCGGAGGCAGAGACCGTAACTTCTGGTGATGCCTTACATTTCTGGTGCAAAATACTTCCAGACGAACGCTAGCCGGCAGAATCCACCGAAAAACAAAGAAAACATGACCTCAACGCTTTTCCACGGAACTGAACATGACGCATTCACGCACGCACACGCTCTCTCTCCCATTGGCTGGCGCCGCATAAGCTGCGATCACATGTCCCAAGCAGGGAGGCTACAAGACCTTTTCCTCGGGCCAGGGAGTCTTTCAGCTTTCGTTTCTCTGCTGTCGATGGTTTTTCTGGTTTTTCAGTTCTATCTGAAAAAGATACTTTTTCAAATACTTTGAGTCATTTCAGCAGTAACAATATGCTATGAAGCAACCAAAAACTAACTTTATATTCCTCATATGATGTCACCATACATTATGTCTTGTTACCTGCGGACAAAGCAATAATGGGATCACAGCGTAATATATACCCATTATTAAATGATGGGTGTAACAATCAGTATGAGAAATAAGAAACAACAATCTGGTCGGTCAATATCTGAACAGGAACCCAACTCCATTTTTGCTTTTTATTCCACCAGAATGGATTTAAAATAAAATAATCAAGACGCACTGGAATTGCATACGTACAGCTCTATTTTAAGGATTCTATCAAAAAACATTGCATGAGCGTGTAGGAATTACAACCATGTTTATACATAGCCCCCTAATTCATCGGCATAAAAGTAATTTGTAAAACTAACGATCGTAAATTAAATTGTCATTTTTACAATCAGGTCGTAAATCCTGAGCAGTCAATGGCGGCCAGATGTCTGGAACCCCCAGCCATCACCAGACTGGTGAGGATCTCGCTGGATCTCACTGCAGCTTCCATTCGTTTTGGCCAGTTCTTGCAGTTTTGCCATCAGTTTTCCCAGTAGCAAGTGAAACGCACGCTCATTTGGATTCAAGTCAGCCCAGTGACTGAGGAATACCCCGCTTTTTTGCCTTTTAACAAGTTTTACATCGGTTCCACGGTGCTTTTGGTCATTATTAATCTTTGCAATAAAGTGCTGTTTTGAACCTTTTGGCGGAATACATGTTAATATTTTAGCCCAACGCAGTGAGAGGATCTTACAACTTCTGTCAGCAGTCAGACCACCAAAAAATATGAGGAAAATGGTTCTATTGGCAGCCAACCATGCCCACACCGTAACACCACCTCCACCATGGTTTACAGATGGTGGTACGCTGTGGATCATGAGGAGTTCCTCCCCTTTTCCCAATACTTCTCCTCCCATGATTCTGATAGAGGTTACTACTTGTCTTATTTGTCCATGAGATGTGGTTCCAGAACTATACAGCCTTAATCTGCTGTTTTAATCCGACCTTCCTCTTTTTCAGGCTTACAAAGGCTTTACATCCTCTTTTTAACATTCAGTATTTACTCTGGTGATATCTTCTTAAGATCATTGATTTAGATGGAGATCCGTCGGCCTCCTGGAGGGTGTTCTTGACCAGACTTATTGTGGTAAAGGATTATTTTTTCACCAAAGGGGGAAAAAAAGAACTTTCCTCTGTTGATCCAATACAGCAGTCATGGCTTTTTGGGCCTTTTGGTGCACCCAGTAGATTTGGTTAAAATTTAATGTTTTTGCCATCTCTGTAATGGGTTTGTTTTGATTTTTCAGCCAAATGTTCACTCCATTTGCTGGAAGAGACAGTCCTTCAGACTTATTTGGGAGTTTAGAGAGTAAACAGCAACTGTTTCCAAAATGCACTTCAAATCAACTGAAGATCTTTTATTTGCTTACTTAACATTTACTGCATTTACCTCCTGACATAAACAAAATAATGAAGGTATAACGCATATGGCAGATGAGCAGTTAATTTTCGTCACTTTGAAGGGGGAACCACATAAGTGTTGTAATTACTAAACCTTTCATCCAAATTGGATGCAAATACCTTTAAATTAAACCTGAATGTTTCCGTTCATCACCATTATGCTGTGATGGACGCTAAAATAGCAATAAATTTGTCACTGTCCAAACTATCATGTTTCTTTGTTAGCCTGGCATGGGAAAAAAATCTAGCATAATAGTACTTTTATCTTCAGTTGAAAAAATTCTCAAAAATGAATAAAACCATTAATCTTATTTAATGAGTAAGAATCAAACTGAGCAACTGAGAACTTATTTAATTTCAGTGCTTAAACATCAAACAATAAGAAACGACTATTTAGCAAGATGGATATAAACATGCAGGATTAAAATGTTTTAAATCCATTTTACAAAAAGCTTAAAGAAGTTGAACTTAAAAAAAAAACCCAAATCACATGGGCAGGTTTTGTGAGTGTATTATTGTCAATGGCACAGCTGAGGGATTGTTTTGTTATGCTTCTTGGGTTAAATAATATTCCATTTTGTAAAATGCCTTTGAAACCTTCACACTACATTTAAATTCTTATATACCAGCAGTCTAAAATGCATTTGCTTGTGGGTGGCAATTAACACCCAGTAACAGTCATCCTTGCACATCAAAAGACTCCACAATCAAAATATCGCAGTTGAGCAGCAGAACACAAGGTAAAGATCTCTGGAGAAGCAACAGCAAATATGATCCATACACAGAGAATGTAGCCTACAGAAGCAAGTTAGATAATGGATGCTGGTCACAGTCCCAACATTCATTGGGTGAAAGGCGGGGATACGCCCTGAACACCTGTACTCACACACATGGGCAATTTACAGTCCTCACTGAATGTCTTCAGACAGTAGGAGCAAACCGGTGAACTCAAAGAAACCCATGCGGGCGGGGATGAACACAACAAGGCCGAGATAATAACCCAGCACCTTATCACAGCGAAACGACAGCGCCGTGTTTTTAGTTCCTGGAAATGCCATGCAAAATATAAGCAATTCAAAAAAGTTTAAAAAAATAATAATAATTAAAAGAAAAAAACAATTTGAGGGAAATCATGGCAGCATTACTGCATAAAATGAACAATTTACTCACTAGTGCACCAAGTACTCAAGAGGATTGATGTGAAATGAAAGGGAGAATGGCTCATGAATAAATTAGTTATTGACTGAATCACGGGCCCACACACTGACTAATTCAAGCAAAAGAGAAGGGAATATCTTTGTGTGTGTGTGTGTGTGTGTGTGTGTGTGTGTGTATATACCCACGGGCATAAATACATTCATTTGCTTAATTCAAATACAGTAGTTGCTTCAGTGGTTGGAGATGTCAGATCATTGAAATATCCTAAACTGCTTTGGTTGATTTATTCCTTCGGCAAAGGCCCTGCATGCATGACTGGAAACCAGTGTATTGTCGTTCATTCCTTACCTGTCAAATGCAGAATACACTCAGTGGTCACTTTATTAGAAACAGCAATAATCCTGCTTGTTCATGCAAATTTTGAATCGGCTGATAATATGGTATCAACACAGCACATGAAAAAATGCAAATATGGTCAAAAGGTCCAGTTGTTCTTCAGAACAAAGATCAGGATGGGGATGAAATGTGATAAGAGTGAATTTGACCTGAAGGTTACTGCTGCCACTCGGTGGTTTTGAGTTTCTCAGAAACAGCAACAGTTGAACTGTCCTTTAAGTCAACATTAGTCATGATATTTTCAAAGCCCTGTTCAGCTGAACATGTAACTTGGGGAAAGTCAGAAAAGCAATTTCATACACATGACAATCACGAGACTTAAATTTATTGAGTGTCTTGTACTGTTAGGGTCACTCAGGCTAAAGGCCCAGTGCTTTAGTTGGCCTATTTGCTCTGGTTGTCTGTAGTTCTAACATTGCATATTGTTTTCTGTATTATTTGTTTAATGAATCCCAATCTACACCAATAATAGTAATTCACAATATTTATTGAATTGACTAATCATGGGAATCTGTCCTGATGAAGGATGGAACAGAGTTAAGTAGGTAGATACTGGTTGACAGTGGTGACCTGCAGTTCGATCGCAAGAAAGTTCAAAACATGAGAAATGGTGGGAGTGCAAACAGGAATGAAGCTCTTGTGGGGGGGGGGGTCCTTTATGTCCATTATGGAAGGTTTTTCACTGGTAGCCCTTACAGCTTCGCATTCCTGCATTTAATGTATAAAACGTTAACAATATTACATGCCTTTGTGAGCTCTTTTTCAGTTGATAAAGGTACATCTTCACCAGTGTATTCACAGCAGAATCTGGGATCAGTGTTTTGTCAGTAGTCTGGTTTCAGGTAAACGTTAGAATTGTATTGTGCCTTGTAAAGCGATGAAAGGCTGTTCCTTTCATGCTTGGCCCTTTGATCAGATGAGTTGAAGTGCTGGCGATGAACCGAATGGGCCCAATTGTATATAGAAAAGTGATTTGATACATGTTTTCATGCCAACTTATATAAATATATTTTTTTTCTATTTTCAAAATACAAAATGCCGTAGTTTATTTTTGGTATGTTGCATGGCTGCTGTGTTTTATGATTCATTTCCAACAACTTACAATTAGGGTATTTTGTTAGGGCATTTCGTGCCTTAAAACAAAAATCACTTTGTTATTTTTGCCTAGTGCTGACTGACTATACCATGTATCAAAATATATTAACAAATTTCTCAGGATACCATAATGGCAGAGCATGTCGGCAACGGCTGTCACCCTTGTGAAAGGTTTATATTCGCAAACTAGACACAACCACATTTTTCATAAAACAAAGTCTGAACTCATCGCTATTTTACAGCCCAGTCATGGATTGTGGGTCAAAGGTGATTCCCCTCGGCATTTAATGATCACACTTTCCCTGCAGCAGTCAGCTCTATGCAGATTTATGTCCCAGTTTCTCCTGTAGAAGCACCAACTCTGTCAATAAAAGATAAATACTGAATCTGTTTTATTCAGAAAAATTTAGTCCCAAAATGCAAACTCAAACACTTTTTGTAAAGATGCATATAATTACAGAAATGGATTCAAAACAAGCAGTTGTTGACTGAAAGCCAAATCCAACTCCATGGCTCATCCGCAGCACTAAGTATTAACCCAGACTTTCCTCAAAAAACGACAGCCGAAAACAAATACATCGATTGTCGGTGAAGCAGCATTTCCAAATTCAGCTTTATTAGGCCACTCTCAATACAAGCTAAAAGTAAGTAAAATAATTTCAATCAGTTGAAGCCTCTTTGGTGGTTGAAGTGATGTGGAGGCGAATGATTGGATCCACTCGAAATCAACGTTTCCAACTCACTGTTATACCTGGAAGGAAGCAAAGTGGGCGTTAGGCACTCAGACAACGGCCTCTTTGTGCCCGATACAGGCAGCTGTTGTCTCCGCCTAAACATGATACAAATCTCACCATTTCTTTCTTTTCTCTAAGCCAACCCCCCCCCACAATCCCTGATCACCCCGCACCCCTCACCATGTGGTCCCTGACCATCAGAAGGCCGTTCCCCACTCCGCGCCCTCAAAGCCGACTGCGGATGAAAAATTAATGACCATCTCTCGCCTTCAAAATATCAAAATAAATAAATAAGTAAAGCCCACAGTCCATTTGAAGTGCGGATTTGCCTCTGAAGTGGGCGGTTCTGAGGGCCTCTCTCCCCTCCCACTCCCCTCCCTCCTGCTTCTGTGAGCTAATCAGCCATTGATTGAGGTTGATGAACTCGCAGGCGCTGGAGCTCAGGGTGATAATTAGCCCAAAGAAGAAGCTGCCATTTGCATGAGGAGGGGTTTCTTCCCCCTGGCTGAATGTGCCAGACGCGTATCCCAGGCTAATAGTCGTCCTCTGCCTCAGTCGCCCCCCCGCCAAGGTCAAAATGAGACACTCCATTTATTATTAATTGGGACCTCATTATTTGGAAAACGGATCAAAAGGGAGAGATGCTCGTAAGAAGCATTATCACGAGATCCTGCCTCCTGTTCTGCCAAAGGCAAACCGTATCCCTGAAGGTCCCACATGGAACACGTCCATTTGCAAGATTTTTTCTCATTTAAATGGTGGCTTAAAATAGCTACATGACAGAGATTACCCTCAATAGCCTCTTTTATTAAGTGTTCTGGGTCAATTTGCAATACAGCACAGTTAGTCTTCATAGCTCCTCTTGGGCTAATAAAACAAGTCATAGACCTCCTGAAGATTTTGAAACTGTTTTTATTTCCAATGTAGGCCATACAAATTCTGGGGAATATTATTTTGCCAGAATGCGCATAAAATTCTTATGTATGTACTATGTACACTTTCTCCAAAAATCATCTGCCATCGTGCCGAGTGCAAAAGAAAAAGGGACAACTACAAGCAAAATGGCCGCACGAGATTAAGTACAGACTACCTGTCTCGACAGATTGCCACTGCAACAAACAGGCTTTTTTAAGAGAATTATAATTACACAATTATTATGATTAGCAGAAAAAAGATAACGTGGCTACACTTCATTCTGTGTTCACTCTTACTGAAGACCGTTGATTTCACAAGGTGTTCACTGTTACGCATTTCCATTTGGTTTGCATTGAGTAGTAGATTAGATTAGATACAAGTCTTTAGTGTAGATATGATAAATCAAAAAAATATGAAAATAAACTGAGCACGTCTTCAAGAGCATTGAAAATTGGCATCCGGCAATATTCATTTTATATGACTTAATTTTTTTTTTAGAGTTAGACTTGAATACAGCTTCAGCACTGACTAGTTGGCTTCATATTAAGATGTCCACATGAAACTCTCCATGAAAGCATCATCAGTCTTTTCACTGACACAAGATCGAGAGACCTTGACTCTACAGCCACACGCACCACGTCACATTGGTTCCTTAGCAACAAGTGATTCTTGGATGAATGCCTTGTACACGTTTCTGAAACGCCTTTCAGAACAGTCAGGATCCATTTTATTCTCAAAGGCTATTCAGCAGTGAGTCTGAGTACAACCTTGAGACGCTCAGTATTGTTCGGTACATGAGGGTACAGGCAGCTGCATAATCAACTCAAACAAAGGAAGAATAATAATCATTCCAGGCTGAAAGACACTGCAAACGTCTCTGACTTTCGGTCCCCCCCAGCATGCAGGTATGAACCTCCTCCAGCACTGAAGATGGTCCCCCGGCACATGTCTGAGATCTTTCCTTATAAAGGATTTTTCTGTAAGTTTAATTTATCGGGTTACTGGAAGCTAAGCCTCTTAGAAACAGGCAGTGTAAAGCACACAGGGTAGTGCTGTGTTATAACACGTGCAGGCCTCATTACCCAATCATACAAAGCCCTCTTCATCTTGTTTACAACAAGATTTTTTTTCTGCCCTTATTCCAATTGGCTGGGCATCCTTTCACTGGCTAACAAAAATCCACTAAATATAAATTCTGTGCACCAAAACATCGGAAATTTTAGGGAACTCAGACTCAGTGCCTGTTTATGCTTGAATGGCCAGAGATTAATTATCACAGATTTCGATCAGCCCTTCTTGAGGCAATGAAAAATGACCAAGGTTGGTCGAGCAAAATCTGTGCACAGCAACCAAACAGTTCTACACCGAAGCAGGCCGGCTTCAGGAAGTAGAGATGGATGGTTTGATCTAACTGTGCAGGTCACTGAGATCCTGGAGCACAGACACGTCCCCTGATGTGACAAATCTTTTTTTCCACTGTTTTAAATGATTGAACCTAAAAATGTCAGAAAACAACATTACATTTCTGCAACTAGTTCTGGCAAATTTATCCCGAAAAGTTATTGAGTTGCCCAATTTTAAAAATATCGCTCAAACCCATGTCTGGTAGGAGAAATGACAAATCAGTGTGAAGTTCAAAAAACTACCTTAGAGTCTTGCAACTAAATCATCCTTTTTATCATTAATGTATGTAATATATACATATGATCTGTTCTCAATAAGGTACATCAAACATAGAGAATAAATGGGCTTAGAATTATAACAGCACTAAGCAGTTGCGAATTGAAATAAACAATTGCTTACAGGTTTAGGTTTCTGAATCATGGTCACAAAATCCTGACTAACTGCATTGACAGCCCCAATCTCACTGATAACAAACCAGCATGCGAGCAGCAGTGCCGTCAGCCAAAACGGATCAGTCTGATGCGCCTTTCCTGTAAAAATCACGGGTGTAGATACAGTTCTAGAAAATCTCAAAACAGCAAAACAAATCAATCAGGAACTCGATGACCCTTAAAAAAAACATGAAAATAACTCATGAAATTATCCTGAAAAAGTAATGGTACTCAAACCAGTCTCCCACCTCAGGCTGACTGCATTTGAATACTAATTGCACTATCAAGCGTAAGGACATAATTACAGTGAACAAACTATTACACTAATTGCAATAAAAGGGTTAGACATTCCTAATATGAATACAACAAAAATAATGCATTCAATCAAGGAAAATTCTGAAACCCTCAAATGATTCAATAATAAAGATGCGAACAAATCGGATCTCAAAATCTTGTTCCTTTACAATTCAGTGTAAATCTTTATCAGAGGGGATAACGCAAACAGACAGAGACCCAACAAATCCACCGAACTGCCACATAACCCAGGAGCTAAAGGGTTAACTGCTGCGTATCTCCGCAACTATGGCCTTCTCCCCCCACCCCAGACCAGATCCACAGAACTAAGGTTCAATGTGGACGAGGAAACTTCAGTCAAATGTTCGTTCATGTCCTCACGAGAATCCAGCCTCGCTCAATAATTCAGGCCGGCTGAAGAAATTTCATAACCAGAGAGAGAGAGCGAGGGAGGGGGGGGGAAAGCAGGACGGGGTTGGGGGGTCTGAGGAGAGGAAAACAGGGTGAATGTGGAGGGGGGGGCAGAGGATGGATATCGACGGGAGGGGGGCTGGAGCGCACAGTAGAGGCTAACGGGGTGGAGTCCCTCAGGCCGGCAGTTCCACAGTGACAACACCAGCGCTAATAGCCTCCGTCTGTCAATCACTCCAGTCGCACTTCTCAGAAGCAGCAGGGACAGTATTAACCCTTTCCTTGCATCCTTAACATCGACGCAAATGCATTCCGAGCAGCTGAGAAAAACAAGCTTATCTTCACTCTTTGGCAATAGTCACTGATAACGCCTGACCTCCAGGCATGTGTCCCGAGGCTGAACAACATGTACGGAAGTACGCAGACAGAAAAAGGGAGAAACGGGGAAAAAGAGCTGCGCTCAGCCATGTAAAACACACTTCTGTTCCTCTTGCAGCGAACACACCTCATTTATAACTCAATTACAGATCCTGACAGCATTTGCTTTGAAACTGCTGCCGCTTTCACAGCGATTTCCCCCAGTGCTGATAGGGGTTATTAAGCGCATGTGTGTGTGTGTGTGTGTGTGTGTGTGTGTGTGTGTGTCTGTGCGCACTGGCAGCTGTACTGCACGTACAGACTCCGTGTGCCAATTACACTGTGAGAAAGTAGGAGAGGACACTATGGAGGAGTGAAATGTTACCCCTGCTGAGCATTATCGCTTTTGTAATGAACATAATTATGGGACACATGATACGTTCCTCATTCCTCGGTAACCTTTTGCAAAATTCTGTTCATTAAAAAAGGGAAAGATGCAGAAAAGACTAGTATTCGACAACTGACAGATTTTACAATTAACAACTGATATTAACAATATTGTCTCTTCTCTATCTCAATCGAATGTAAATTTTTACACGCGTTACACAATTCTGTATCGTTTTGCAGGCTTCGTACTTTACGACTCTCTGACTGCTATTCAAGACGCAGTTTTCAACCTTCAGTTAGTAATCATTGCAACAAAACAAAGTTCATGCTTATTTTTTCAAGCAAGAAGTACTGATTTGAAGAGTCTACGCCTATCCACAGCGCATGGGAGCAGTCTTGAGAAAGTCACAGAACATAAATATCTAGGCATTTGGCTTGATGAATCATTTACATTTAAACATCATATTGTAAATCTTATTACCAAACTGCAGCAAAAACTTGAACTGCTGCACAGAAGCAAACCAAATTTCCTGTGAACTGTAGGGCAACTTTAGGCATCTCTCTATCTGTTTCTATCTCTCTATCAGTCCTACATCACGGTGATGTAATCTAATCACAAGCTGCAGCTTCCACCATTGCATTCTGTTTAACGAAGTTGGTTATGCCTCTGTGGCACAAAAGCATGATAAACAACTGTGCTTTTTCATCAGTCAGTCCCACATTGGACACTCACCTCCCAATACACCACTTATGATGAGCTGGACCACAAGACCCTACCAAACTCTCTCGAGTAATTGACTTAAGCTACAAGATGCACAGTTTTATTCTGACTTTGGAAAATATACCCTCAGTTTCTGTGATTATTCTACAACACAAGATAGATGTGTTGCACCTGGACAATTTAAAACTATGATCTGAAACTGTCTCCTCTGTGGCATTGTGTTCACTAGTCGGCTACTGCTGAGAAATGACACACTGCCCTCTTTCATTTGTTTCATCTGCATTTCTCTCAACGTCATTGCAAATGTGGGAAACCTCAATGATTTCCGATGCTTAAACGAAGGTTTGAAATGAGTGTCCCATTTGACCTTGAAACCATGGCTAAAGGTCAAATCTAAGGTCACAAACTGATGTGTAATACGTGACCTTCCTCAAGTCCCTAAAACAAACTGAACCTTGAAATTCAATAATAAGGGAGTTACAGGGGGTTTCACAGTTTGAATCATAAAAGAAATCGCGCACTCAACAGTAATCTTCCACTTACTCTATTGGACCATGTCCATTAAGCACAAACACATTTGTGCTTAATGGACATTGTCCTGTAAAGTGAGTGGAAGATTACTAATGAGAGTACGGTTTCTTTTATGATTCAATGATTACTTTCTAAACTCGCACCCAAAGACATCTAACATTTAGAGTTGAACGCGCCGTTTTCGAATTCGGGTTTCACAGTTTGACCCTGAGCACGAGATCAAAGGTCCAATCCAAGGACATGAAGTGATGTGCAATTTATTACTTCCTATCAAACCCAAATTCAAACCAAAGCCCAAAATGTGACCGTAAGTGAGATGTAGGCTACTTTGTGTATGTTTGACCCATTTAGACCCTTAATGAGTTCTGCCATAAATTCTAATCTGATTTTTATCGAAATTGGCATTGGCTTTGGTTGAGGCTTCTCCACAACAAAAATGCCTGTTCCAAATATGAACAAAAATGAGTAATAATTGTGACCCGCAGTTTGACTGCAAGAAATCTCTGCAGACCCAACGAGGCATTCAGTATCCCCAACTTTGTCAAGCGCTGCAAACCAGAAAGCAACTGTAGTATCTTAATCTCCTAGCAGAAAGAACTTTTCAAATGCCAGAAACGCAGTAACTTAACATGAGCTGAACTCCAACTTCTGAATAAAGTTCCTCAAATGAAAATGAGTCTGGCTGCTCACAGCTCACAGACACAACTCGTCTCTCTTCAGCCGAACTTTCACAAGGGGATTAACAGACGGCTCTTATCAGACAACATCCAAAACCCACGGCAGAATAATGCTGCCTTTAGATAATTTCCCTCCTCCAAAATACCAAATGCCACCAAAGCCCCTTTTGAGGGGATTAATTCCAGGACAGTGACTGCATTTATTCATTTGAAGCTGATTTCAAAACCAAAGTCCTTAGAGATTTC
The DNA here is from genome assembly GCA_029721435.1 of Gymnothorax reevesii. NCBI lineage: Eukaryota > Metazoa > Chordata > Actinopteri > Anguilliformes > Muraenidae > Gymnothorax > Gymnothorax reevesii. Next base: position 64,094,850 of record CM056588.1, on the reverse strand, counting down.
CTGCAACAGGTAAAGAGACATGAGACACAAATCTTCTAAATTCAAAAGGATTATAATGGTGAAATAATCCCTTTATCAACATTCAGCCAGTGTTTATTATAAACAATATTCACGTCTGTCAGTGTAGATGGGTCTTAGTGGAACTTTAGCAGGTACAGAACTGGAACATTTCATTTCTCTACCGACCCACCATTGTTTCTACCAAACCAACAATCTTTCATGATTTTAACGAGCATCCAGAATTAAAATGGACAGTAAATTTAATTATTACTTTCTGTGTTTTTTTTTTTTCATGTGCATGTGTCAGAGTCAAACTCAAATTTTACTTCATGCCACAGATTCTTTTTAACTGAAGACACAAAATAGTGTTGTCAGGAAAAAAGAAAGACAAGCAAGAACTGTCCAAGGCCCAAATCAGTAGCCATTTACAAAAGAGAATCAACATTTCCAAATATAACTGGCCACTCAAACATATGTATATGAGGGTATAGGAGGATATTAAGTGCAGCGGTAGGATTTATTTAAACATTATTGGGTCAATCTCATATTCGCCATACTGCCCTGTGTACAATCACTGCATGAGCGCAGTCCAGCGGTCAGGACCGCAGAAACTGCCAGAACTCTGAAGATAAGCCTCAGTTCCTGTGTGTCAGAGGGTCCCTGCAGTTCTCTGCAATGCAGTGATTTCAGAAGCAGCTGCCCAATCACTTCACACTCCCAATGAGATCCTTATATATGCCTGCATGATTTTTCTAATTCTAATTAGTAGTTTAAAAAAGGCATTTATGAATGCATACTTGCACACATACTACAAACCTTTTACCAGGAAAATTAAAGGATTGACTCAAATTCCAGGGCAACAGCAGTCTCCGTAAGCACAGATAAGGAAGGCAGACCAAGTAAATAAAATTTAACAGTGTTCTCAGGGTAGTTTTAAATCTGAAAGATGTATTCTGGTGCCAAGTCTTTGCAGGCTTAGATATGAAAATAGAGCTGTAGGCAGACAGAAGAGTCTCCCTGATTCAGACAATAATACAGTCTGAATTACCTGGATATTTTAGCACAGGCAAAGTCAATAACAGGGTCATGGTATTTAAAAACCAGGTCTTACATCTACAAAGTGAGATCTCACTTAAGGTGCTGGCCGACAAATATACAGAAAGACAAAGGAATCCAGGTCCATCCCAAAGCCTCTTCAGATGTTGGGTGGGGGCTGCGCCTCTTCATCGAACACGGGTCTGCTGAGGGGACGTTTGCTGTGTTAAGGCCGGAAGGTTTGTTGCCCGATTACACACCCTGAGCTCCCCAACTCTTCCTAAAACCTTAACCTTTTTTATGGAGTCTGCTCACCTCAGTGGGTTTAACCTCATCATAAGATACTCTGCCGTTAAAAATGTTTTAAAAACAGAAAGACGTCAAATAAACAGCACCAGCAACCAGTAAATGCAGGGCTATAGCGACTTGTCTGCTAAAGCATGTCTTCAAACGAGACATAGTGACCAGGTGTTGACCTGCCCGCACGGAGCACTGCTTTCCAGCTTATAAAATGTCCCAATATCCCCTTCTGTAGAGCTTTCCCTCCAAAACACCTGATAAAATTACCTTAGCAAAGAGTTAGGAAGTCAATATTTATTCCGACGTTTTGGCACACAATGTGGTGCAGGGTTGTGGTTTCATACATAAAAAACTTCGACTTTACTGTCCAGGTAAACTGCTTTAATCAGGAAAATTTTATGTTTCTAAACAAATGTTAAAGTGACAATTTCATTGACATTATAATTATCTGTAATGGATTACCGGGAGCTTTGGCACATGGCATACATTATATATGCACTAAAAAGGGAAAAGAATTCCTCTTGCCTAACTACAATCTACCAAAGACGCTACATGTGACTCACCTCCTGCTATAGTTTTAATCTGAATAAAACTGCGTATTCTGTAAGTTCAATTTTATACACAGTACACATTTATTTCTGCGATGATGAATTGCCAGTAGTGTGGCTTAGAATATCACATCATCACAGCCATCTATCAACCGATGCCTTAATCACAGAGATAAACATCATGTTGTAAAACTAATATAGTGAGGACATATACAAATTAGAATGTTAGCAGCCTTCACTTTTCAATTTTCAGAGGTGGGAGGTTTCTTTATTTCTCCATTATATTACAGTAAGAATTTGCGATCTATGTAGTGCAACAAATCCAAATCACAAACTCATGTATTAACATGAAGACTCCAGTCTACCGAACCAATCAGAGGCGCAGCTGAGAAGCTGAACCAGACCGTCTGCTGCACAGACTGGGATTCTGAGCATTTTGATTCGCTCTCTTTTTGGTGTGATTTCGACAGATTTTTTTCCAAAACAAAAATAAAAACAAAAAAAGAATCAGAGGCAGCAGGCTTTTGCCAAGGGAATGCTAACCAAGACATTTTTATCATTTATTTATTATTATTTTTTAAATGGCTGAAAGAATACTCCAGATTTTAAATCAAAGTGAGGGTCTGCAGTATATGGATGTGTATGAAATATGCAGTTTGTGTGGGATTACAGCACCAGCCCAGACTCTTCAGGATTCTGCTGCATAACTGAGGACGACAATCAACAGTGAAAAGCATCTCTCTGCACCACAGAAACGATTAACCATCTTACATTAATCCTTAGGATTAAAAAGTATCTGATCATTGCAATCTTGGGAGTCTCAATGTTAATACCAATAATTCACTTAATTGAAAGAAATTGGCAAACTGACAGGAGACAGATGGGAATTAATTATTCAAGATTTAAACTCTGATCTTCTGTACAGCACTGTCTGGGATCATAGCAACAGTGGAAACTCCCTGGATTCTAGGGAACTGAAAATACACCATTTTTCTTGGAAATAAGTTAAAACATTTCCATGAAAAATACCCAATTTTCATCTTTTTAAAAAATATTTTTACATGCCTTAATAGCCGGAGCAAGGCACAAATTCAGTGCAAGGTAACCCTTCAATTTTCTTTTACCCCCATTTTTTTTTAATACTATAAAATGCCAAAGGGTCTGTGAAATGTAAACCGGTCATTGTATGTAAACTTCACTTCCTAAAAATGGTTTCTTTGGTGTTTTTAAAGTAAATCTCGACAGATTGAATGGATATTCATTTGTGAAGCCATCTCAGGTATATTGTACCTTAGATAACAGTCTCTGGTATTTGGAATTAATGCAAGTTGCTACTTCAAGCTAATTGTTTGCTTCATAATTGCCTCATCCTAATGCAGCTCACAAAGCACAGTTAGAATTTTACCTGCATTATGCATGAACACGGAAGCAATTAAGACAAACCTCCAGCCTCTTTCTGTCTCAACTCCTCTGGCCCTTGGGGACTTTAAAGGGCTCAGGCCAGAATTAAATATTTACTGCTGTTTCCAGGCTAACAGGATACAGACTCTGACTTATCTAATCCTGAGCAATAGTCACAGTATAACACTTTCAGATTTTTCTTTTTTTTTGTGAACATACAAAGGCATTTATCATTTCTTGGCATTAATGCAATTATCAATGTATAGTAAGCATCGGACTTTCAACCTTAGAGACCCATATCAAGTGACTGTAAAGGAATTCAGGAGACTGCTGCTCCATGATAAAGCTGCACACATCACTTGCTCGCGCGCACACACACACACACACACACACACACACACACACACACACACACACACATGCACGCATGCACACAAGCACTCAAAAAGCCAAAATAATCTTCTGTCCAATACAGTTCCTTTGGCCTATTGCTTCATGTATGTCGTCATTTAAACTGTTCCCCGTCATGCAAAATTAATCGTTTCTAAAATTTGACAAAACCCGTGTGCTTACAGGTGGAATTTATAGTAAATGTCCTTTTTATTTTAATTTGGTGTATCGGCAACGTCACGCTGACCTTCCTCAAGTTCTCTTGATGTCTTTTTCTGAGACCAAAGTAGACTAATCTGTCAGGGTTCATTTTTCTGACTTCTTTGGCTTTCAAGCCAAGTAACCATGAATTTCTTATCATATTGGTGCCATTTAATCTTAATAATAGTGCATTTATAGGTAAGAGTTTCCTGTCTCCACAGCATTCTTCCCATAGCCCAAGCCCTTAGACACTGTGGCGTGCGGTGATATCTGCTGCTGGGGGGTGTGGGCACAGGGAGGGGGGTGGGTGTGATGTACAGACGCAGTCCTGGCGCTGCCAGGCGGATCCCAGCGTGATACCGGCTCGGAGATGGGGCGGAACTGACTCCGCACAGAGCCTGGCAGCCCCTGCTCTCGTCCCGCAGGCTCAAATGTTCAGACTCTTCTTTCACCCAAACCCCTCCCCCACTGCAGCACAAACACACCCATCCGAGGGATTTTCAAAAACATGAGCTATGAATGGATATTACACTCAAGGATTTTCCCTTTTTTAAAGCTGGTATTTTAGAGATGTAACACTGATGTTACTGATATGTAGACTAGTGGCTCAAAACTTAAAATATGTTACGGCGCCTTGAATAATTATTGGCACCCCTGGTTAAGATGTGTTAAAAGCCTTAAAATAAATTCAATTTTTATTGTAGAAGCATACTCTCACGCTAGAAAAATGTAACCTTCAACTCAAGTGAATTTTAAGGGGAAGAAAAAAATCCCTTATTAAAAAATTTTTTTTTCATAAAATCACCTATTCCACAATTATTGGCAACTCTAACAATTACTAGGAATTAAATGTAATTGAAGTATTTTTGTCATTTCTACAGTAGTTTACAAAGTTGATCAGAGTATCTTAGAACATTTAATTAGCAAATCATCACTTCCTGTTTCCCTGGGGTTTAAATATGATGTGACACAGAGGCCATTTCTCTTATCCACTCTTCAACATGGGAAAGACAAAGAAACACACCATTCAAGTAAGGCAGATGTGTGTTGACCTTCACAAGTCAGGCAATGGCTACAAGAAAATAGCCACTCGCCTGCACCTGTCCATATCTACTGACAGAGGAATCATTAAGAAGTTTAAAACAACTGGAACAATGGTAAACAAGCCTGGACCAGGACGCAAGGTTATTTTGCCACCACGCACAGTGAGGAGGATGGTAAGAGAAATAAAAAGTTCTCCAAAGCTCACTGTTAAAGAATTGCAACAAATGATCGCATCTTGGGGTCACAAAGTCTCTAGAACAACCATCAGGCGCTATCTACATGTCAAAAAGCTGTTTGGGAGGCATGCACGGAAAAAAACCTTTTCTCACTCACAATCATAAACACAAACATCTGGAGTTCGCTAAGCAGTACTGGGACTTCAACTGGGACCGTGTGCTTTGGTCACATGAGACCAAGATGGAGCTTTTTGGCAACAAACACTCTAAGTGGGAACACAAAAGATGAGTATGCAGAAAAGCACATCATGCCCACTTCGAAGTATGGGGGAGGATCGGTGATGCTGTGGGCCTGTTTCTCTTCGAGGGGCCCTGGGAACCTTGTTAGGGTGCATGGCATCATGAACACTTTGAAATACCAGGACATTTTAATTCAAAATCTGGTGGCCTCTGCCTTAAAGCTGAAGATGGGTCGTCACTGGGTCTTTCAGCAAGATAATGACCCTAAACATGTGGCTAAATCTACTCAGAAATGGTTCACCAGACACAGAATCAAGCTTCTCCCATGGCCATCTCATTACCTAGACCTCAACCCCATTGAAAACCTGTGGAGTGAGCTGAAGAGGAGAGTGCAGAGGAGAGGACCCAGGTCGCTGGATGATTTAGAGAGATTGAGCAAAGAGGAATGGTCAAAGATCCCTCTTTCTGTATTCTCCCATCTTGTGAAACATTATAGGAGGTGCTATTATATTAGGTGCTGTTTTGTTGGCAAAAGGGGATTGTACAAAGTATTAATATCAGGGGTGCTAATAATTGTGGCACACATGATTTGATGTAAAATAATTATTTCCTAATGTGGGATTTTTTTCCCACTGAATAAATACACTTGAATTAAAGGTTGTATTTTCCTCTTTTTTTTCATTGTGGTCCTATATTATTGAGAAAAAAACTGAATTTATTAGAAGCTAATTTTTTATCAATTTTCTAATTTCCGCATCACTCAGCTGAGGGAATGCATTGGCCTCGTTGCAATCGCAGCAGCTCAACACCTCCGGTCATACATGCTACATATGGAGCCCTAAACACCATTGAGTGGACTATTAGGCCAGTGCCTGTTTGTGGACAAATTTACCGTGTGAAGTTAAAGAATAAATCTTAAAATGTTAGTACATTTAGTGACATATCAAAATGATCGCTAATAAAGCAATGCAACTGAAAATGTTTTATCTTAATTTCTTATGTCTCCTTCTCTAGCATCTTTGTTTACAAGCAAATAATACAAAAGAAATAACTGTTCAGTATTTTTAAATATGCAAAAGCAGAGAGAATGTCGTTATAAGCTACGGGACTGGAGTAGCAGTTACACCTTGGTAACAGCTGCAGATACACAAATACTTGGACTGAGACCATCACAGCTCGGGGCATTAGCATGCTTTTCATTTGTCTTTTTCAGAGGAATTGAAGAAGTCTTTGGCCGTCATGGGACTCCTGTCTGAGTGATCTCCGCAGGGAGGCAGGGTGTTAGGGGGTCCCGAGGGGGGGTGGTGGGGGGGGGGGGGGGGATCTGAGTTCCGGGGGGAAGAGAAGAGGTGGGGCTCCCTCTCTCCCAACCCCCCGGGACCCCACAGATGAAAGGGGCACAGGGCTCTAATTTGTATCCATCCCTCTAGTACCATCATCCAGCCAACAGCTCCCCGCGCCGTTACACTGCGCAGTTCATCCATCAATCGGAGTCAAATAATTCTTTAAAAGGGACAGTCCCCCACCCCCTTCACCAAGGCTTTTCAACAACAGGTTCCTCACCCATTATTGTGTTTCCATTCTTCTGACACCGAGCGCTGTTGGTAGATTAATGTTCAACAGATTTGCAGTTTTGATAACGCAGGTTGACCATGTATGAAGTACAGAAGTGCAAACTTTGAGCAATAAATATTGACTTTTGCCACATCTAACTGACAAAGCTCTTAGATCCACTGCCAAACACATTTGAATGAATTGTTGAATAAAAAAGAAATTAATATTGTAAACATATCCACTCACTGCAAGAGACTATTTAATTGTGCGGTCATTTCACGTGAGCAAAATATTTTGTGAAACAAATGTCCCTACATACAGAGGATTTTTGGAAAATCAAATGATGAAAGGGGTATTTCAATATCCAGGCATTTCAGCTTATTTATCTGTACCGAGATGATAATACAGTGGTCTTGAGTGCCTGTATGTGAATGTAGTGTGTCGGAATAATGGCTGTCAACATTAATGACAACGAGCACACAGGAACGGAATATGGGTTTCCGGGTAAAATTCTCGTAAGATACTAGAGAATTTCCCTCTCCAGTGCAAAGCAATAACCCACCACAGAAGAAGAAGCAATAACTCAGACAATAAGACTGGGATTCCTGAGATCTGATTACACCTGCTCCAGATCAAAAGCAGTGCACAGTTCAACAAAATCAATCAGTTGCTTTATGAGGTTTGGGAGTGAATCCACAGCCTGGGGGGCAATGTGCCAACTTAAAGTGCCTTTTTTCTTTAACACATTATTTTATTCTCCAATCAAATCAAAATTTATAGACATTATGACATTCAAAAAACAGGCCAATTTTTTTGGTTTATGAAATTGAACCAGCAGCTGACCTGTATATGTGTGTGGGTGTGTGTACTGGAAGCCAAATTTCCCTGACTATCACTTGAACCTTATGCCTATTTATTCATTTACATTATTTAAAGGGGACCTATCATGTTTTATCTCGGTTTTCTGTCTTATACAATATATAGTGTTGCAATGAAGGATATTCTTATTAAACGTAATCAAAATGTTTTAATTTCATAATGGGGACGCCTGCGTAATGGGGACAGCCTGTGTTTCAGAGGGTTAAGAAAAAGCTGAATTATTTTGAACACGCCCAGCATACACCTGTATTAAAACGCCTGAGCGGTCATAAAATATTTGGAACCTAGAGAAAATAATGACTATTGACTGTATGCAGCAATTTTTACTTGCCGTAAGCACCATGGAGGGACGTACGCTTGTTTATCCCTCTGTTCTATGCATCATCAGTTGTTTGGGAGATGCTGCAAGACCAGAAATTATGCATTCAAGGCCTCTCTCGTAATGCCTAAGTGTCAGAAACAGAGATACGAAAAAAGCTTAATTAGCCGAGGCACTACATAACCTATCATTCCCTCCTTTGTGTTTGTGTGTGTTTAAACATGGTTCCCTGTAGCTGCTGGTGTATCTAAGGAGACGACTGATTTCTACGGCATCCGTTTCTCCTGAGACTTTGATACCGGTGCAGCCATGAGCACAAGTCGAACAAACTGTGAACATTTACCTCAGACAAAGAGAACCTCACTCAGCAGTCAAATCATCAAAGAGAGCAGAGGATGGTAGAAACACCCATGGGAGCATCTTGCCTCAAACCCGAGTCTGTTGAACCAGATCTGCACCCGAGCTGAAGACTCCTGTTCTCTCCCAAAAGTAACAGTCAAAGAAATCAACATTGCCTGCATCGTATTTGCTTTGATTCACTGCTAAATGCAAAAAGACTGCACCAGTTCAAAAGACTACGCTGAATTCATTTTGACTGCAAATACATGAGGAAAGTTCATGCCTGACAAAACTGAGAATTAAATGGCACCCGAAATCTGTACCCTCCTGTTCTGCGATCATCATATGGGAAAATGCTCCATAAATGAAAAGAGCTGGATATTCAGGCATTGCTTTGCCAGGGCATTATGGGCGCCGCAACGATTGTCAATTATGCAAAATCAGCAGTCCCATGGAGACAGTGCATATTTGCATGGGGCCGTTTCAGTGTGCAACAATTGCGCTGCTCAACAAAAATATCATCAGCTTGAATTAATATTAAATTTCACCATTGTATCTCTTCAGTACTGAGTTCTGCCCTGACTAAGGCCAGTTGTAGAGTTGTATAAATGAAAATGTTAAGGCTTCAGTAGTTTCATTTTGTTAAAATGAAGAACACATTCAGAAGTCCTATGAAAGTTATCGAGAGCCACTTTTGTTGTTTACACAGTTAAATTATAGTTTGAACATGTATGCTTGCCAGTTGTCTCTTATGATTAATCCGAGAAGAACTCAACATTATTTTGGTCTACATTTTTGAGAATAAAAATTTGAAACTCTACAAACAAATATTTGTTCTTGAATTTTTATAAATCATGACAATAATTTGTTTATCCCATTTCAATAGCATTAATACAAAGTCTAACAATGTAAAAAAATACTGTGTTTACGTTCAATTTGCGATCAGAACATGCTGGAAAACCACCCAAGACACAAAGGAGCTAAAATATCAGCATCAGGTTTATTTTTCCAGGTTTGAGGTTCTTTGCTTTTCTGTACCATCAACTACATATATTTTCTAGTTCAAACAAATCAGATAAAAGTCACCTATTAATGCAAATGGTGTAACCACATTTACACAATCTCCGCTGTTTTTAATAAATGCATTTTCTAACAAAAGAGCTGCTTTGCTACAGCTTGCCAAACAGCAGAGGCAAAATTTGCCTTAGAGAATATGAAACCTCAGTTCATGTTTAATTAATGCTTCGCCAAGAGTTAAAACAACAATGTGGAAAAAAATATTGAACAAGAGCGAACTCCAGCGCCTCCACAGGCTCCCACTCGCTCCCCTCTTATCTGCATGAGAGAGGAGCGACAGCGAGACGCTGCTCGGAGCGAATGTGACCTCTGTTAATGACGGGGACAAGGAGGACTGGATCATCTGAGCACGTCCACACCGAGCTCCAAATAACTGCAAAGAGCTCTTACTGAGTTATCAAATGAAAGTGATTAGCATGCATAACAATATATACTTGTGGAAGAAAATTTAAGCATGGAATATGCTAATTCACATCAGTCAGTTCATGTGGCAGAGGCTTTATGGTGTTTTGTGCTTAGAAACCAGAGTCAGGGCCTCCTGTCAGATTGAGATTCAAACTCTATGGTCACTTTGTGCCACAAAACATCCTTCCTGCATCATGGTTTTAAAACTGATTGATTGTGGGAGCTGAGGAGAGTTGGTCTTGTTACAGAGATCCACTGAGGCACTTCTGACCACACAGCGCTAAGTGGTTTTAGCATTTGGGCAAAGGACATCAGAAAGTAATTTAATTTTAACAAGGCACTTATTAACATACATGCTAATGAACTCACCGATCATTCACTCGCACACAAACACAGACACACCCAGCAATCTACAATGCACATGCACACACGTGGATGCACACACACACACACACACACACACACACACACACACACACACACACACGGCTACAACTTGTCACTACATCAATGTGTTTGTCAGGCTCCCATTCATCACTGGCCAGTAAAATATTCCTCTGCGGACCTACAGCTCACAATTAGTCAGCCAAGGCACACCCCAGGGACCAGGCCTCCCATAAACAGCTGTAAATCCCCTATTTTAATCACAGCATCAATTTATTACAACAGGTTTTCATTATTTTTACTTTTTCACAGCAGGAATGCAGCCTGTCTTCAGAAAGAGCTTTCACCATCGAGCAGTCCCGCAACCAAAAGAGTTTTTTGTTTTATTTCCTTTGTAGGGGTGGCAATTTGAAGGTCAGTCTAACCTTGGGAAAGGAGGTTAGAGGGAATTCTGGGTGAAACACATCAGCTGTAGCACTGATGACCCATTAAACCCACTGGGATACACAACAGGTTCAACACAATATTATCATTTATCCTGCTTTAATGTTGCGAGGAGGGATGGTGGGAAAGAGAATAGATGACGACTTTACTGTCTTGCGACAAAAATTCAATATCCCTCCATTTTTCTGACCTGGTAAAGCACGTGTGCTCCAACGCACACTTGATCATGTATGACTGAGAGGAGGGGAGACGTGCAACTGAGAGCAAATGGCCAGATTCAAACAGATATCAATCCATGTCGTGGGTGAAAGAGAGAGACTGAGACACCCAGCGCTGTGCCAGAGGTTACCAAAATATCAGCTGCTTACAGCCATAAAATTTCATTGTTTGGCTTGTTTTTCCATTTTTATCCATAACCCGCCAAACCCAAGCATACAGGCCCTTAAAAACAGCCAGAATTGGATGAGACCCAATGGAAGCCCAAGAGATGAGACTCAAGGAGAAGGAAGCCGCTCGTCTGGCGGAGTTTATTGTCAGGGAGAAAAGAAAACAGATTTAAAGGAAGAAACAAGAGAAGACAGAAAAAGAAAGAAGAGAGAAAAAAGGAGAGATGGAAAGGACATCAGACAAGACGGGTCAGGAAAGTAAACTTGGGGCAGTATAAATAGGAATTATAGAAGAACGGCTTGATAACCCTTTCCGCACCGTGGGCAACTATAGTTGCACAACGATGTAAGATGTCAAAATCAAACGCTGATGAAAACCTATCATGAGGCAACTTGTTGCGTGAGCTCTTTTAAGCAAGTTGCCACATGATAGGTTTCCAACAGCTCAGGAAAACTACATTTTTAATTCCTTAAATGTATTCAGCACTCGAAGGGTTAATGGACTGGAGCTTAGGAGTGGCCTGGTCTTTAACTTGCTTTAAGGATTAACTGCATTAAAATATGAATCAACACCTCCTATGGATTCACAATATTTTGCTAGGCCATTAACACAGGAAAAAAAACAAGACGATGAATAATCTCTTGCTGCCTTCGCCAAAAAAAGGATGAAATGATTCACCTCGACATTAATCATTGATACAAATACTCAGTTGTCCGACGTGGAGGTTTAAGGCTATCATTTGTAGAAGCGTAGTCATCCAGCAGTTTGATATGGGTCAGTTATACAACTTTCACATTTTTTTATTATGATGTTAAAATAATATGTATTATTATTCCAGTATTTGATGTTATACTACACTCGCTTTAATGCTGTGGGTTGAGAATTACACCATCGTGGTTGTGTCCAAGCAATAATGATTCCAGTAGGTTCTCATTGTTTTCTCTCACAGACATTTCCTTCCTTTTCATCATCGGGAATCGCTGGGAATCGACCACCGCAGAAACAGATGAAGGCCTCAGATTAATTGCGTATCTGCGATACTCAGTGAATTGCTGCCAGTCATTTCAAAGAATTTAAATGCTTTGGCACACCACGGCACTTTCAGGCACGGCGGCATACAATTTGTGATGTCTCTATTATCTCCTGATTGGGGAAAATCGATTGAGACCAAGCAATCATCTGCTGCTGGTTATTTGCCCAGCCTGACGGGCAGTTTCACTATAAATCTGCCATATGGAGCTCGGCACAGTGGATCGTTCCAAGAACCAGCCAGAGCTGCTACATTAATAACCATCAGGGAGATTTGTACCTGTCAGAAGCATTTTGCTTTGAATAGATCTGCTGTGCCGCATTCATACATGTAAGCCCAGGTGAAGAGAGATTCAATAGGGTATTCAATTGGGTTTGTAAGGTTTACGTGGGCAGCGATGTTAAATCACAGGAGAAACAGCCCGTTGATAGTCGATATTGATTTTCTTTATTCAGCGGCCATTTTGGAAATCTCACCAGGCCTTTGTGTAGGGTGCTGCTGTACCGAGGGCCGTCCTTCAACAAGCAGCCGACATGGAGTATGAATCAGATTTAATTCAATCCCGTCTATGCAGTATGCATGCTGGCCGATGAAGGCCATAGTATTTACACATTTTTTAAACTAATACACGGATGACTAAAGCTGAAGATACAATGAAATACAGCTACTAATTACGAGCAAGAGAGATGCGATCAGTTCTCGTCATTGTGAACATCTGCGATTGCTTTGCCACAGCATTTGTGAGAAACCAATTAGCCGACAGCGAGCGAGCGAGAGAGTGAGTGACAAATGGAGGGAGGGAGAGGAAAGGCTGTAGTGTTCAAAGGTCCTGCCAGATTGGTTTAGGGTTCATTTACAGATACAAGTGTGTGTGTTTGCTGCAATGGGCAGGAATTCCTTCCCTCTTTTCACTAGCACAGCGTATGAGAAATAAAGAGGAATTAAAGGAGCAGTGTCACGCTCACTGCACATGCTCACAACTTTGAATGAAGTAAATCTGCTTGTCTGCAAGTTGAAATCTTCTTCCATCCTTGCAGATCCATTATCATTTTGCTCTGTATTTATATTTTTTAGTTACTCATGCATAATGATTTTATGTTAAGGGGTTTTCTATGGAAATTTGAGGATTGATAGCACTATTTTAGCACTTTAGCTGAAGGATATGAATGCTGCAAACTGGTTTTCCAACAGCATATAATCATAGAAGGGATTCTTTTCTTTATTTATTGATGGGGGAAAAGCTATCCTACCCTACCAGGCCGAATGTGAAAAAGCAACTGAGACCTCAGTCTAAATCAACCAATGAAAAATATTCAATCAATAATTGGGTTCAGTTTCATTCGATGCACCAAGGCATAATCACAACCAGCCCAGTTGATTCTACATCACATCACAAACATCACATCATCTTCCGTTTATCCGGGGTCGGGTCGCAGGGGCAGCAGTCTAAGCAAAGATGCCCAGACTTCCCGCTCCCTGGACACTTCCTCCAGCTCTCCCGGGGGTATCCCGAGGCGTTCCCAGGCCAGCCGAGAGACATAGTCCCTCCAGCGTGTCCTGGGTCTTCCCCGAGGCCTCCTCCCGGTGGGGCATGCCCAGAACACCTTCCCAGGAAGGCGTCCGGGGGGCATCCGATATAGATGCCCAAGCCACCTCAACTGGCTCCTCTCGACGTGGAGGAGCAGCGGCTCTACTCTGAGCTCCTCCCGGGTGACAGAGCTCCTCACCCTCTCTCTAAGGGAGCGGCTCGCCACCCTGCGGAGGAAACCCATTTCAGCCGCTTGTACCCGAGATCTCGTTCTTTCGGTCATGACCCAGAGTTCCTGACCATAGGTGAGGGTAGGAACGTAGATTGACTGGTAAATCGAGAGCTTTGCCTTTCGGCTCAGCTCCTTCTTCACCACAACAGATCGGTACAATGACCGCATTACTGCTGCCGCTGCACCGATCCGTCTGTCAATCTCACGCTCCATCCTTCCCTCACTCGTGAACACGACCCCAAGATACTTGAACTCCTCCACTTGAGGCAGGAGCTCTCCTCCAACCCGTAGGGGACTAGCCACCTTTTTTCCGGTCGAGAGCCATGGCCTCGGACTTGGAGGTGCTGATTCTCATCCCAGCCACTTCGCACTCGGCTGCAAACCGCCCCAGTACATGCTGAAGGTCCAGGTTCGAAGGAGCCAACAGGACAACATCATCTGCAAAAAGCAGAGATGAGATCCGCTGGTCCCCGAATCGAACTCCCTCCGGTCCCTGGCTGCGCCTAGAAATCCTGTCCATAAAAGTAATGAACAGAACCGGTGACAAAGGGCAGCCCTGCCGGTGTCCAACATGCACTGGAAACAGGTCTGACTTACTGCCGGTAATGCGAACCAAGCTCCTGCTCCGGTCATACAGAGACCGCACGGCCCTTAGAAGAGGGCCCCGGACTCCGTACTCCTGAAGCACCTCCCACAGAATGCCACGATGGACACGGTCGAATGCCTTCTCCAAGTCCACAAAACACATGTGAACTGGTTGGGCAAACTCCCATGAACCCTCAAGTACCCTGCGAAGGGTATAGAGCTGGTCCAGTGTTCCACAACCAGGACGAAAACCGCATTGTTCCTCCTGAATCCAAGGTTCGACTATCGGCCGGATTCTCCTCTCCAGAACCCTGGAATAGACTTTACCCGGGAGGCAGTTGATTCTAAACATCCCTTAAATCAAACCTGTTTGGCAATGATATGTTGGTAAAAAGCAGCACATGATGTCACAATCTAAAGAAATTCAAGAACAGAGAAAAACAAAGTTTTTCAAACTGATGAGGGCTATAAAGCCATTAGTAAAACTCTGGGACACCAGTGAACCACAGTCAGAGGATTTATCCCTTATCCTTTTAAACAGGAGTGAACCTTCCCAGGAGTAGCCGACCAATCAAAATTCCTCCAAGTGCACAGTGACGACTCATCCAGAAGACTATAAAAGAACTCAGAAGAACATCTAAGGTACTACAGGCCTCACTTAAGTTCAGTGTTAACGTGTCTACAATAAGGAAGAGACTGGGCAAAAATGGCGTCCATGGGAGAGCTGCAAGGTGAAGACCACCGCTGACCGGAGGAACACAAAGGCTCGTCTTACATTTAGCAAAAAAGAGAGAAAAAAACACTCCTTAATGTCAGTTTTGGTATTGTACTGGTTTAGTTCCACAAAGAACTAATATGTCTGGCCACAACAGCAAAACTTGCATCTAATTTCTACCCGCCAAATTTCATTCTGTGCAACAGCATTCCAATATTTGTCCTTAAAGTATAAGGTGCAGTCGCACGGTTTCATTTGGAATTCCAGTCATCATATTTCAATGGCCGTTCAGAAAATATCTCCTTTACCTGCTCGTTATATAGTCTAAAATGTATGCAGTAGATTCATATAAGGCAAGTGTTTCTGCAATGCTAATAAACCACTGAATTATTAAAATGGGTTTTTCACATTATAAGCAGATAAACAAACCCTCAGCCTGACCAATCTCAGCACTCGTACTCACCGCATGAAACACTCCCGCTCTGCCCATAAGCCCTAACAGATCCACAGATATTAACACCAGCAGCCACTGCGCCAGAAGGACACTGTGCCAGTACGGCACAGCATGATCTTTTGGGCATTTGCAAGGGTATAAAAAGATGGCAAGTTACCATGGCAACTTCCAGCAAAATTGCATGATTCCACTGCACCAAGCGATGACCACTGAGGATTAAAAAAATCAAACATTGCAATGAATAGAAAAAGCATTTATTTTTTAGCAGTGATGTCATGGCATATGATGCAGATTTAGGCATTGTGGGTAAAGCTACAGTGCAGTGACAATAACAGTCACTCAGCTTCAGGAATGTAGCCAAC
This sequence comes from Gymnothorax reevesii, assembly GCA_029721435.1. Classification (NCBI taxonomy): domain Eukaryota; kingdom Metazoa; phylum Chordata; class Actinopteri; order Anguilliformes; family Muraenidae; genus Gymnothorax; species Gymnothorax reevesii. Next base: position 64,078,821 of record CM056588.1, on the reverse strand, counting down.
AGGTATAATAACATAAACTATGTGAGTATAGAAGCTTTATCACTCCAACCCATTACATACACTGCGATGGCACTGGATAACAACAGCGTCATCACTCTGACTGTTGTACCTCCTTGCCAGTGTGGATATACCTTTCTACTTCTGAAATGGGACATGACTTTCAGGCAGCCAGACATACAGCTCTAACCTCCTTTCCCTTATTGGCTGTAGGACAATTGCGTCCTGCCTGGTTCACACCCAGGGTTCCTGTGGAAGGCATAATACAAGTACGTGGGCAAACCAACACTGGTGCAGTTTATGCAGTACTATAAGGGGAGTGCAGCCTAACAGAGTGTGTTTTATCACAGTGCTGGCACTGCAGCCTGTGTGAGCAGATGAACCATCAATTTGAGGATGGAGAAAAAACGTTTCACGTAAATAATCAAATCCCAATTTTTTTGTTGTGTGGAGTATTGCATTTCTAAACATTTACATGGCTAGTCCAAACCGTTTTCCCCCTCTGAAAATTTTAAAGGTGTAAAGGTGTCTGCTCAGTAAATCATAAATAAATTGTACGTTGTTAGATAAGTTAAAAAATAAGCATGTATGCAAAGTAATTTGGAGAAGTAAATTAGTTTGGAGTCATGCAGGTTAATCAAATGTGAGCACAATGCCATAAAATGCCTTCAACTGAATATTCTCATTTGTTACAAACAGATTCTGCAGATGCTGCACATGGATAAGGTTCAAAGTCCTGGTTTATATTGATGGCACCAAACGTATCAAAACTGTGGGCCTCTGTGATTCTTGTCAGGCCGTGTATAAATGCAGTCACTCAAGCAAAAATGAGAAAGAGATGTGTTGAACCAGGAATAAAAGTCTAGAGATAAAAGTAAGTATAAAATGATTTAAATATTCAAATATTGCATAAACTCTGAAGTTGAATTGGGCATATTACTGTGCACTATGAGAATTTAATACAAATTAAAATATTCACAAATTAAAAATTCTTTGGCCCTTTTATTTAATGCTAATTTTATTTATAGCAATAGGAATTTACAAGTAGATGTTATTTTACATTTTGGTTCCATACTTTTGCATTTTCTGAGAAAAATGTCAAAGTACTGTATATTCGGCAAGCCGTGGATACTTCAGACTACTGCAGGCCTTTTGTCCGAAAACGAGGTGGTGATGCATGTCTGAAAGACTCTGCTCGATAGGCTAAAAGATCAAATGACTGATTTCAGACACTGATTCTGTTTCATATCGCTGTTAAGAATAAACTGAAAATACGAGTTCTGTTTTGCTTACGCGGGAATAGGTGAGTGACTTAAGCACAGGGGAAATGGATTCCCCACCTTTTACCTTAAGTTTTTGAGTAAGATGAAAAGCAAGAAATAGAGATTGTAGAATTGGAGTTTGATTTTACAGGAGTTTGAAATTAAGTCAGAAATTAAGCATGTAAACGGTACTGACAATGTAATTGCTGATTGTTTATTCCGTGTTGGAATATGTGTTGGAATATGTGTATATATCACGTGTTTATTAGCATATTGTATGATATACATGAGATGTACTTCAATTCTTTTCACAGTACAGTACAGGGATGCACAGTACAGCTGCTCTGAGCTGATCTTTCTTGAGGGTAAATGTAAATACTCTGCAGGGACCCTGAAGGACGAAGGGGGATTTGAGGTCATCATGGTGATCATAAATTCTACCATGTTGACTGAGCTGGTCTTGCCTCTGACAGGACATCTCTATCACAGTCATAGATTTCTGTTTCACAAGCATGATCATTCTTCTTCTCATTGACAAGAAGAAAAACAAGTAAATGAATGCAAATAAAACAGAAGACAAGGTGTTCTTGTCATGGGAGATCAGCCTTTGTAGTTCAGTTCTTCAAGGGCCATTTGTTTTTAAGCCCCCCCCCCCCTTCAGACACATTATCTCTGTCACAGAGTTATTGTAGGGCCCCACTTAAAAAAAGTGTCAGACTTTCCCATCTGGAAAATGCTCTTATAACCAAGTATAGTCAAAGCAAAACTACTGTAAATTCAGAATGATTGGTAAGTTTTAAATGTTTGACATTTCAGACAGGCGAGGCACACAAACCAGCTGGCTGAAACAGTTATTTGAACCCATGTTACTGTTATAACTCAATTTATGTTCATTTAGCAAAAATAATGCATCATGTAAAATGATGCATTTCCCTGCCTTTCAGGTTTAAATACACATGCAACAGTGCAATTGACTAAAATAATTCTTTCGGTTCTTAGATTCATGAATTTTGCTAATGTTTCACATTGTCCTGAGTCTGCTTAAGTTGTTTTCACTTTTCGCACGAATTGCGCGTTTTTCGCGTGTATTCGCGTCTTTGCATTGACCTTGAATGTAATCCGTCGTGCGAAAAATTCATTTCGCGTCCGGTGTGAAAGCAGCTTTATTCAGAAAATGAATGCCGTGAACACTGGTTTGTCTAAAAAATTACGTGCGTCAAAACCAATGCGTAAGAGTTTCTGGCATAATCACATCCATTGAAACTAGTAGGTTATGCAATAACTCATCTTCAAAGCATTCTTGAGTGACATTTGCATTTCAGGGTTGACATATTTTGTATGATTTGAAAGCTTGTTACTTTTCTCGACGTGAGTGTAAAACCATACACAAAACCATACACACATACAACCATACACCATAAAATGCTGCGTTTGTCAACAAACATTGACTGTAATCCTTGTGTTATCAAGGGGGCAGAACCAGCCACTTCACTAATGAGCAACAGCACAGACTGCGTTGTCCTCGAAGACTAAAACAGTTTGGCAACACCATGGGCACCATACACACCCCACATCGAGATAAAATGAGCTGCACTTTTAGTTGATAGATACAGTGAGCACCTTCATTCGTCAGACAATGGCACATGTATTATCTTGGTTTTGTACACTAACACTTTGAGACTTAACCCTTTGAGCGCCATAGGCAACTATAGTTTCCCAGTTGTGCAAGTTATCAAAACCAGATGCTGTCGAAAACCTGTCATGTGGCAACTTGTTTAAAAGAGCTCCCGCAGGAGCTTTTCAACAGCTCAGGATAATTACATTTTTAATTCCTTGAAAATTAATTCAGCGCTCAAAGGGTTGAAGGATGCAATCACAGCACTATTCAAGAGCACAGCGTCAGCGATGATTTTAGGGCTTTCTCATCTAAATCGGATGAAAAATTTGGAAATGACAGTGCTCTTCGTACAGAGCCCACCCAAAAAATTTTTCTAGTCGCATCAAAAGATCCTGAACAGTTTATTTTAACCCACTCCTGGGAAAAGAACTCCTCGCTCTAGCTTAGGATGGAACCATGTTTGACAGTAATAACCATAAACACAACACGTGACATCATTTAACTGCACCTTTAGTTTAGATACAAAAGGAAGAGCAAGGCAATATGCATCACATTTAAAACAAGACCAGGTGCACCTAGTATATGGCTGGGCTGCCTCCTCCTCGCCGGCTGACCAATCCTTGAACTTGATCACTCAGTCAGTCACCCACACAGTAACTCAGACAGCGATATTTGCGTTCATAAGGGCCGGATCGAGCACTGGGCCCCGTCAAACCAGAAAGAATTATCCCAATATGGGATTCCTCCACAGTTCAAGTACTTCCAGTCAGTGTTGCACTAATAACAGAAATAAAAAAATTTACTTAAAATTTAACCCTTAGGGTGCCAAATAAATTTCAAGCAATGAAAAATGTAGTTATCCTGAGCTGTTGAAAATCTTATCATGTGGCAACATGTTTAAGAGTTCCCAAGCGGGAGCTCTTTTAAACAAGTAACCACATGATAGGATTTCAACAGCATCTTGATATCTTAATTGGGCAACTACAGTAGCCTATAACGCTCTAAGAGTTAAGCCTTTTGTTCAGTTGTTTATAAACACTTCAACTGCGCATAATTTTAATAATTTCTAATTTAATCCCCTTTGTTTTGCTGGGTTACATTATCATGGCGTGGGAGAAAAAAAATCAATACTTGGGTCTGAAATGTTTGCATACGATGCCAGCATGACATCAGCAGGCATCAGTATCTGCCTCCCCTGGTGATGCTGTGCCAGCCCTGGTGATGCTGTGCCAGCCCTGGTGATGCTGTGCCTCCCCTGGTGATGCTGTGCCAGCCCTGTTCTTCAGTCTTCTGCAGCTCCTGCCCGTTTTGGGACTTTTTTTGCCTTCATTCTCTTCAGCCTGTAAAATTCTAGTTCACTTGGATTCAAATCTGGTGAGTGACTTGGCCTTCATGACCAAACTAACAGAAATGCGTCACTGTTCAATGAATTATGGTGCTCCTCATAAACATACTGTATACTGATGTGCAACAAACGTTGAATTTGTTTTAAAGAATTTTACCTGTCTCAAGATGGCTGATGACTAACATCCCATAGCTACATAATCCACCAACACTCCTCACTCCATATTCTCACTGCCTGTTTATGAAGTTGAAGCATGATCTACAGTGGAGAGAAAATGAAGGTCTTGCTTCACTATTTGCAAAGTCCAACTGTGTTATACACCGACAAATTAATTCTGCAACTACTAAACCTAAGTGGGAGCATGTAGACCATCGCACGCGCTCCTGCAAACTGTGATGGCACCTCTTGTTACTTGCCTGCAGACACGCTCGCACAGATGAGTCAAAGCGAGACATGTATGGGCATCAGAGTCACTGAAGACTGATGAGATTACGATCACAGCCAGTGAACTTGTATTAACACTGTGGTACTGTAACGCTGCTGTCATGCATATCTTCCCAATTATACTACAGGGGCCAGGGTTCGATTAAGTATAGAGCCCCTCAATATTGCAGAATAATGCCTTAGGTTAGGTTCCCACTATCACGAATCGCGGCACGATTGAAATCGTGGTCTTAATCGTGGAGTAATCGTGGTGATCCGATCAGATCTTATCAGATCTTGAGGTCAGTCGTGGCAATCATGTTGATCGTAGAAAAGTTTTGGACAGTTCAAAAGTTTCCTACGATCAACACGATTAATTGTCAATCGTGATCATTGCATCACCTCGTATCCAAACCTGAAATTTCAGAGAAGTTCCATGATCAGCTACGAATGCCAATCGTGGCGTTTGTAACGGAGCAAACAACAGCGTGAACTAAGCATTAGGAAGAGTTCAATCCCATATTTAAGCTATACATCACAGACCTAATTTATTGTGTGACAGAACCATTTCTTCTTTTATACTGTTTTCACTGGCAAAGCCATTTTATATTCAGATTTACCATACTAGTGAAGTTCTACAGTCAAGACTTCATATCTACTATAAATTTTTTTCAGCTTATATCGATTTTTTTGCCGTTTTGATCTATAAAATTCTTAGATGGAGAACTGTTGAAAAGCACGTATGGCAGTTGTTGAGACCAGTGGCAATTGTGAAAGTTTAGTGACATTTGTCAGTAGCTCAAGACAGAGTTACGGTTTTAACCTTTATCGTTTCATCAATCAAAATGAAAGGGCTTAGATAATGCGATAGTTTCACCTCTCTACTCAAAGCTCAGGTTGAGGTGTTTCATGGAGAGAGATTTTCCCCTGAAACCTGGGTCACAGAGTTATAGGGTTATGGTGGTGAGGATGTTATTTCGCTCGCCATTAACCGGCGGCAAAGTAAATTTTTCCTCTTATCACTGCAGAAATGCTGAACGCAATGATATTCACACATTATTTTCTTCTCTATCATTCCACAGAACAAATCTCACAACTTTCCTTTATACCCCTCCGGGTCCTTCACTGGCCCCTGCCGCCTGCAGGACGGCCCCGAATTCCAGTCAGGGATTTGATATAAGCCCCCTAAGCGGAGGGTGGTAGAGGGGCTCGCTACGCCTCCCCTGTAAAAACTCTCTTCTGCTCCTTTGACCCATTATATTCCCTCCCTCTCTCTCTCCCTCCCCCTCACTCTCTTCTCCAGGGTGGTAATCTGTGTTTCTGAGGGGTGTGGAGGTCGGGGAGTTCGCTGAAGTCTGGAGCCTTCAGGATCACACCATCCCAGGACAGCAGGAGGAACGCAGGGGGGCACCTGCTGAGAGAACGAGGGAGAGGGGATAGAGAGATACAGACCGAGAGAGAGAGAGAGAGAGAGTAAAGAGTGGCAGAGATCACAGAAGCTCAACAGCAAACTGCGGAGGGAAGTGTGAAGTTTTCCCAGCGTAGGGAGCGAACCAGACCAGCAAGCGACACCTGGGGCCTATTGGGGATCCGCTTTCCCTCTCCTGCTCGCTCAGCAGAGCTCACTCACAGTGAGACATCAAGATGAGTTCCAGCAACCAGATCTCCAAAGATTACTATGATTATTCAGACTGGTACAACAGCCTGGAGCCCACGAAACCACCACCAGAGTGAGTTTTTTTTTTTTTTTCTCTCTCTGTTTTTGTAACCAGCTATCTTCACTAATTTGCTCTCTCAATGGATTCACATATTATGGACAGTGGGAATCAGTCTTCAATTTTGTAAAAGTTAAAATGTACCTACTGCAGTGAGAAGTGAGATGTATGGATTAATTTATTGAACTATGTTGGATAAATTGTTCAGATCTTGTTTTAGGGTTTTTTTTTTTCACCTTTTCTGAAGTTAAAGATTAAACCTTCAGTGTTTCCCCTGGTCTATGACATGGTTGATAAGATCACCTTAACCGGACTGGTGACCTGGTCAAAAGGGACAGTTTTGCAGGGCATTTGATTTCATTGGCCCTTGAGGCTCAGCAGACGCTTTGATCGCTATTATAAGTGAATGTTTCATTGGCAAAATCTATTGCTGCACTGGTCAGTGGGTTGGAGGGTCGCCACTCTGGGAAGATTTCGAGGAGAGACTCCGGAGCTGATAACTTCCAGATTCGCTTACTGTTTGTTTGATCCGTTAGATTGATGTGAACTCTGTTTGACCTGTCTGAAGTATACAGTGCTGTGTGTTAACCCTTTGAGTGCCGAATACATTTTCAAGGAAATTAAAAATGTAGTTATCCTGAGCTGTTGAAAACCTATCATGTGGCAACTTGTTTAAAAGAGCTCCCCCAGGGGAGGGTTAGGGTTAGGGGAGCTGCTCCCGCAGGGGAGCTCTTTTAAATAAGTTGCCACATGATACGTTTTCAACAGCATCTGACTTTGATATTTCACATCATTGGGCAACTATAGTCACCCAGGGCGCTGAAAGGGTTAAGTGTTGATTCAGCAAACTGTGGTGAATTATGTCACACGGCCTGCGTCTGCAGTTTGCACCTGGTCCGATTTATCAGTGTCCCTTTTATGGCCGCTGCTTGACTTCCTGTTTTAGGTAAACTGTAAAAGTCACAATATTATTTGCTCATGTCCCCTAATGGACACCAGCTGTAAGATGGTGATTTTTCACGGTGTATCACAGGGAATCTGCTTGGGTAACAGTGGCAGTGGGGCTTACAGGGGGAATCACTGCACCTAACTGACTCCTTGCTTTTCTAGAACATACTGCTCATGTACTCCAGTTCCAGTGGCCTTCTTCATGCCTCCAGAGCTCATTAAATACGATGCCTGATCGCCCATCCCTTATCGCCTTCAAACGCAGAATCCCCTTTCTGATGTGTCACTGTCCTGTACCTTGCAGTTTCTCTGCATTACGTTTACTACAAACAATCCCTTTTATAATCTCCTTTTATTTCCAGAATCTTATTAACTTTTTGCTCCCAGTGGACCCGCTACAGTGTCCAGAGAGGAGATCTATAGTCAGCTCGTGATATGTTTAAGGCTTATATAACAGCAATTCATTAATATTTCATCTAAACTATATCACAAAGACACAATTTGCAATTGAAATGTCCAATTTCTGAAGCCCAAGAAAATCAAGGAGAGAGGACATTAGACGGCTGCTGGAAAAAGACCCTCCCTCCCTCCACAGTGACATTATGTGGTGACTGGAGACTACAGACGGCATTCTTTTCAAAGGGAATAACATGCATAACATGGCCAGAGCTTCACAGCTTGTGTTTGTCTCAATACAAGTTACTAGTCAAAGATTATAACTGCATTCACAGGCTTCAGTACAGCAGAATTTGGTGTTAATATCAATCCAGATGTCACCAACACAACCAGCACTACTTCATGCCATCACAGCCATACACCAGAAAACCATTGGACTCGAGGCATTGTTAAGTTCAATTTGTATAAATATGCCACCCCTGCTTCAAACTGAACGTGTGTAATAATTGTTGCCACAAATTAAAATACTTTGAGCAGTCAGAAACAGGAAGTGCAGACCGACCACAGCCTTTAGCGTGTTGGGTGGTCCAGAGGAAGCTCTCCATGGTTTGATCTCTGTCTTATTTCACCCTCTCACACTTTTACAGAGTCATCCCACCCTGTGACCCCTCTGCTGATGACAGGCTGTATCACATATGCATCGCCTCTCTATCTGTGAGTCTTCCTGACACACGTACGATCCCACCTGATCACACTCCTTCTTACTGAGACGCATGCATTATTCTTACTCCTCTTAATCACTGCTATAATGAGATTTACTTATAATGAATCTGCTGTGATCTTCGCTTTTGGCCACGAGTCAGCTCTGCTCATTTCAATGAGTTTCACACAAGATTAAGGACGACCACATGCTTGTCTGTAATGATTGTTGCTTGTTAGCCAATTGGTTATGTACAAAATTTAAAGAGATACAGCCACTTCTTGCTGACAGGCAGGGTGTCATATATGCTGCTTTATGTGATTATCTTGATTCATGTATTTCCTTTAACACAAGCATATTAGTGTCCATGAGCTTGTTGAAATCTGGTGATCATTGGCCATCTGGCGTTTTCAACCAGGTGTGAAACTACATGCATATATTTGCAGGCTGGGTAGCAATTTGTATAATCTTCGCTTTGGTTGCAGCAATGGGCTAATCAGGATTTCTCTGCACTGTTCGGTGTGAGATGCAGGTTCGGTGCTAGTCTGATCATGGATTTTCGATTCAAAAACGGGCTCTAAAATGCAGTTTCTCATGATCATTATGAATTGGCAAGGGGAGGTTTTAGATACAGAACCATAGTTGAAGTGTGTACCGAATCGCAGGTGTGTACATTGAGTGGTTGTTAAGAAGTCTCCATTTGTTTCCGTTGAAGTCTATTCCTTATACAATATACTTTACATGGAGAGAGGCATTGTGCTGAGGCACAAGGCAACAAATTTCTGGCTTGCTTTCAGGCAGGTCATGCTGCAACAGTGCAGCATAGCTGATTACCAAACCATGAGTGACGGCTTAAGCAAAAGCTCAAGTAATCTTTCGTAATACATAACCACATACAACAAACGGTAACCTTGTATTCTGCTAATCTTTGCTTGCACATGTTCAATGTGATGTTCAGTTGTTCTTGATAGTCACATAAAATCTTTTGTTTCCAAAATATTTCAGCAAGTATGTTGAAATACTAGCTCTTTCAAGGTAGATTGAATGGAGAAAATTTTAAGTCCGCTATGCCACCAAATTAGCCTTTGACCAAAGGTGAGGATGGAGGCTGCAGTGAGATGAGATCTGACTGAATCCCATTTCAAAGTCTGTTTCTTCTCATTTTTCGGACTCAAACTGTCGATTTGCTCCAGCTATGCATAAATTGCTGTCCTTCAATACAGAAGGCTCTGCTAGCAGCAGCTGGGGTCACCCATGTTGTAGGAAAAAAACATTTGAATCTTCTCTCCGTTTGAGGGGGACATACATCTATGAATATTATTGGCTGGGCAGAGATGTTAGAAAACGGAAAGAGAGGAGATAAAAATTGAATTAAAAAATGGAGAGGATGTGTCTTGTGTCCAAAAGGAAGAGGTTAATCGTCCAGAGGAGTTGGGTTTGACAGGCTGATGAGGGAGGTCAGCCATCCCTAGCGATCCGCGACCCTGAGAAAGCTCATGACGATGTTTTGAAAGTGCAAAGATTATGCCCCTGCCTTCCAGCTTCCAGCACCTCTGAGGTTCACTGGAATCTGCTGTTCTCTCGCTCTGCTCTGGTCATTATGGGCGTCTCAGTCCCATGTCAGCTAATAATCATTATTCACAAGCTGCAGGTCCTGCAGATGGTCTCTCTTCCCTGAACTTTGTCATGTGCTGCCTTGGGTCGCTGACCTGCCTCATCCTGCTCTGTGACTCTAATTAATGAGAACTTCACCAGATCTTAGGAGGGGAAGTCATTAAGCATTGAGTGGGAGGGTCTGTCTTTTGTGCTGGATGTTTCTCAAATCGATGAGGAGGGAGCAGGATTTGTGACTTTCGGGCTCAAACAAATAAACAAAGTTCCAAATCATAATATTCTGCAAATTTATTGTTGGAAAACATTGCTGGCGAAAAATGACTGTGAACTTTAGCTGGGTATAATATGGAACTATGTCACACCTCGCAGCTCGTTGTCATGCTGGTCCTCGTGGCCTTCACCAAACGCAAGAGGCTATGCCAGGGCTTCCTCAAAGGCATACCAGGCATGCTCAGGTATGTCATTCCACCACTATGCGTCCAATAAACTTGTGCGATCGCAATAAATATGAAAGGGTCTCTCACAGGGATGGCAGTCTTCATTTAACACCGCCACAAGGACCTCTCCGCTGCCCCACGCAGTCTTAATTATAATACCTCAAGATGTGCACCAAAATGTTCCATTATATATTGCATATTCAAGAGGCGAAAAGGGAGGAAAAATAGACTTGCTGAGCTTCAAAGTTTATGCTGGATTTAATTATACATGTTGCCTGCACCTCTGTCTTCACAGCCCAGTGAACTTCCTGGACCACACCCAACACAAGGGCCTGGCCATAGCAGTGTTTGGGGTCCTCTTCTGCCGGCTGTGTGCAGTGGTGTTGGCCCCCAACCCCCTGCCTTTCACTCAGGGCTCTGCATCAGGAAATAAAGGTAGAGAGCTGGTCTCTTCCAGTAGACTTTGTACAAGTGACTGCCATGGCCTGCAGCAACTTGGCTACTGCCTTTGAAAAGATTGATTTTCTTCATTTACAGACGGCCATCATTCATCTGTTTGATTTTTCTCAAAAGAAACTGGAGGAACATATCAACTTTCATAATCCAACATTTTTTTTTCTTTTTTCTGCCCAATGTGGCGCAAATAAGTACATGAAGTACACATAAAGTAAGAGTTGTATGATTGCATTATAGGCTAGAATTAGCATTTTGCATTTTTCCATTCCGGTTCAAAGCTATGATGAGGTTGAGCGGCAGCTTTTAATTTGTCATTTGAAGCTGCACCTTGGGTCAACTCCTTAGACAAATGTACTTCACAGGTCATTACGCCTGGGATAGGATGCAGCTGCTCTCAGTAATGCAGTGGTTAGCGGGGGTTAATTGGGACTGCGCTAGCTGAACTGTCTCTTTCTTATTCAGTGCCACTTGTCCGTCTCGCTGGGTCTCCCCTGAGAGGTAAGGCCCTGGAGCTGTAGGTTTGTCGCCCTGTTAACCCTTTTAGCGCCAAACACATTTTCAAGGAATTAAAAATGTGGTTATCCTGAGCTGTTGAAAACCTATCATGCCCATCTGACTTTGATATTTTTCATCACTGGGCTACTATAGTTGCCCACAGCGCTGAAAGGGTTAAGTTCATCATGTCCGGTGGCTCTGGGTAGTGGTGGCCTTTTTTTCCAGTGTTCCCATCGCATGAGCAGCGCGTTTTCGCACTGGTGACCCCGCATTTTGAGCATGCTTTTGCCTGGGGTGATTGCATGGCTGAACCCCGCCGCGCTACTTACGCCTGACGCTGCATCACAGCTTCTAACAGACACTGACTGACATTTCCAGCTCCCAATACCTCTCTTCTGAATCAGCACCATCACGGCATGTTTACTATATTTTAATACTTCAGTTCCTCCATGGTAACCCTTATTGAACATGTCAATTCATTTTCAGCTTGAAATCTGATTCTCACCCGATTTTGCACCCCTCCCGCCCCTCCCCCTCAGAGTACTGGAAGATCCTGTCCCTCCTTTACTATCCAGCCCTTTACTACCCGCTGTTGGCATGTGGCACACTTCACAGTCAGGTTGGCTACGTGCTGGGCAGCCTGCTCTCCTGGACACACTTCGGGGTGCTCGTCTGGCAGAAGGTGGACTGTCCAATGACCCCGGAGGTAGGGCTGGTAACAGTCAGGTGACAGTCAGGTGACAGTCAGGCCTGTTGGAGTGAGGCAGATCGTGAAGTCATGTCTCTGCTTTCCTTGCAGATTTACAAGTACTATTCGCTGCTCACCAGTTTGCCCCAGATCGCATGCTTGGCCTTCCTCAGTTTCCAATACCCCCTGCTGCTCTTTAAGGGACAGAAGGGGGGTGTGAAGACTAACGCCTCAGAGGTGGGTGCACACATGCGACGGCAGCTTCTGCAATGGCTGCTTAGGAGCAGAAAAGCACAAAAACATGCGGCCATTGCTACTTACAGATGGAGGCTTTAGCATTATCAATACTGAGAAGATTGATCTGGTGCCGGCAACAAACTGAACTACGGTCATGATCTGCATTCTCAAAAACTACTCCAAGCTTGAAGTACTTGTGGCAATTAAACTCTAAACTTAAACAACTGAACTTGAAATTAAAATGGAATCTCCATGATTTTACAATTGATCAATCATTCTCAACATCGTATTCCTGCTTGCTGGTGGTGATGTGGTTTTCTGTTTTGAGCGGACGACTCGAGGATTCGTGCCTCACATGACTCATATTCCACACATCAGCATATTTTGCAGTTCAGTGCAGTTTCTCATGACATGTTGGGCAAAAGAAAACAAAAATTGGAGTAGTAATGTGGAAGCATAAATGCTCTTGCATAATATTGCAGTTGTTTTTTTAGACTCAAAATTCATTGCCATTCACCATTTACATATTAGCAGTTCCATCGTTTCATGATTCAGAGACAAATACATGGGAGTTCTGTCATGAATTGCATATGTTGCATTTACATGTGTAAGGTAACTCCATACAAGCTGTGCTTATGAACAGGCTCATAGTGTTATGCCAATACAGCCAAAACGTGTAAACGTGAAAAAAAAAAAAAAATTCCAGTGCCAAAATGAATGTAAGCAGCTTTGGTATTATTGGTTTGTGCAATGCTCCTGAACAGGTTATGGAGATGTCTCCTCTCCCGGGGGGGGCGCACAATGTGCTGTTTATTTGAGGCTAATCTCTAAACTCGATTGTGACGCAGGTCGGACCTCTCACACATCACTCCTGCCCGTGAATCATTTGACCAGACTAAGTGAGACTGATAACATGGAAAAATAGTGTGAATGTTCATTCATGAAATATTCACTCTAAAACCGAAACAACCTCGGCTACCTCCGTATATCATGTTAAAAGTCTTGCACTAAGACCAGCGATAAGCTGTTATGTGAAACTCAGGTGGTTTTTGTCTCGTTGTTATTAACAAATTTGCAAGTGTTTTACTCTGTGAGTATTCTGCCCCATGCCTGATTATATTTATCAGAAACAGTATTGTATAGTGTCATAGCCTTCTAGATATTGAATGTGTGGTCTTGTGACATTCTTGTTGGTAGACTTCTGGTCACGTCTTTGAGTAGCATGTTGGAGTCATAAATGTCATGTGCCCACATTCAGCTGTGACTTCAAATACCACATTTGCTTTCACCCCAGGACCTTGACAGCAGTTACTACAGAGACTATGTGAAGAAAATCTTGAAAAAGCCCGTCAAGCAAAGGTAGAGAATCGCTGCCTTAACACTACAGATACAACCTCACCCATGGTAACAGTTTTTGCAGTTTCTTTTGCACAAAATGGGAATTCTGTGAGGATTTGGCCAATTCTTGCAAGCTTCAGTTTCAGAAAGTGAAAGTGAGACTGTGTGTTTCGATTTCCCAGAACTACACCACAGTGTCTTTCTTTGTAGTGTATTTGCAGAGGGTAGTGTTAGCAGCACTGAGTGCTGATGTGGGCCAGAATGTCGGCACATCCTTGTCCAATGAAGTGTTTAATTCCGTGTTTAATGATGTAGAGCAGACAGCCGTGACTGTTAAGTTTATGCAAATGCTGTTTATGCACCTGCTGGTGGTAAATCTGCTGGCGGGCTCATATATGATATCTTCAACCACTGAATTATGTTTCGATGGGTGGACAAGCACTCCTGCTCTCCTTTTGGATGTACTCTTATGTTTTTGTTTATGTAATTTGCCATTGCTATAATCAAGGCAATATTAATCTTTACTTGGATTCAGTCAGTGAATCATTATTCTGGAAACTTAACTGTCCCATAGAGCTTCTCTGACAGTCATGAGAGATGTGGTTGGCGTGGCTGAATCTGGACACAAATATTGCTCTCTGCACATTCAGTGAGGAATTTTTGATCTCTCTTCCATCAAAGTAGCCGCGCACACCGTGGAAGAGGACTTCCTGTGCAGCTACACAGCCGGTCATTATGTAAAATAAGCTAATAAACTAAATTAGCCGGTATATTTCCCCCCAGTCAGTAAAATATGCATTTATTAAATAATGAATCGTGACAAAAAAAAAGAAACAATTACCTTTCTACTGAAGGACACTTTGGAAAAAGCAAAAAGCCATATAATGTTGCGCAAAAGTTAAAAAAATAGATAAAAACACTTTTTTTGGGAGGGGGGTGGTGGGAGGGGGGGGATTAGTTAAGACTCAGCTGACCCAACGGCCCAGTGTCAGAAAGATTCTTTGGATGCAAATTTGAATCCTGACCCTCACCTCACCAGGTTTGAATTGCTGCTGAACCAGATACTCTGGACTGCCAGTCCGTTCCCCTTCTGCTGGGCTGCACCCATACGAATGATGGACCCCAATTCTCTGGTCCAGAGCTCACTTGTGTGTAGGGGGAGAGAGGAGGAAATCTCATTTAAAAAGCCATTATTATATTGGAATACGGCACAGCAATATTATGAGAAAACAACGCAATAATAGCCAATAGTGATTTCACTGTGTGGTTTTTCTGCCCCATTAATTTTAATGTCCATATTCTTCCATGACTTTATCTAGTGTCGTAAAGCTGCAAAATCTACTTCAGTGTGATAAAATGGAGACCAGCTGAGCGAATCCTGTGTCTTTTCAGCTCCTCCAGGACAGACAAACCAAAACTGTCCGAGAGAATAGCTGATGCCGTGAAGTCGTACGTCTACACTCCACAGGAAGGTAAGACGGGACACTTTTGTAGACGACTGGTCTTCTGGGTCTGGGACAGAAGAGCTCCTGAGGCCAAGGTGCAACTTCATTCATTGTCAGTTCCGTTTTGGCCGATATACAGTTCAATGCTTGCATATACAGTATGAGAGCTTATCTGTTGTCAAAGAGCATGGGATTTTGTCCCAGCTGCATTAGAAAAGATTTGCATAATTTAGAAGATATTTGGTCTTATAATTTGGATGATGTAAATACTCGAGTGCTTGGTGTACTTAATATTTTATTTAATATTCTTCTGATTCGTATTACTTTTGTTTTGAATGTTTAATCTCATTGATTTGGCACTGCTTCTCTCACCAGTGTTCCGCTTTCCCTTGAAACTGGCAATATCTGCAGTGGTGTCATCCATCGCTGTTTATCAGGTACCATCAGTGTGTTTTCACATATATAGCCCTGTCTATAAAGGCTACATGTAAAATAGTAAAAAGATGTCAATAAACATGCTTGTGCAATTGCAATGGAATATGATTTATTATGTATTTTTTGTGAATGTCCATCACACCATATTTAACTGAAAGAATTATATTAACATAAACAGGTTTATATTGGGTCGTGCTGGCACTAGCCAAACCAGAATGTATGCATCTTGAATTAAACTAGAAAATTTGGTCGCGCTCAACTGCTGGTGTATCCCTCAGACTGGGACAAAATTCCTCCTTTGCAGTTGCTGATCCCAGCCAAAATCGATAGGTAACGTGACCTTGCCACCACTAGTAATCACAACACATGTGACAAGAGTTTGATTTAATATGTAGCCTGTAGCACAATTATGAGAATTATGTTCAGACGCATAGTATCCTCCGCTGCTTTCATATGGGAGATAGTTAGGAGACTTTTTTGGCACTTGGGCCACCACGCAGGAAGTAAAGATACTTACTTATAACTCCTGTAGATGGCACTATTACTGATAGCTGGAGTGGTTCCCGTTCTCCATATTGTCCGCGCTGGAATCGATGAAGACATCGCCTTTCTTCTGGCCGGTTTCAACATCATTTTGTCGGAGGATAGGGCTGAGGTGGTCAAAATCGTGATCTACTATACATGGTGTTTGGAAGGTGAGTCCTATTGACTGTCAATCATTCCTTCCCTGGTGCTGCCCTCGAACACTGTAGGCACTAAAGCCCTGGTTTACAGGCCCAGTCGTAGAAGCAGCCGGAGAAATTGAGAGATTAATTTGTTGCAGTGAATATTTTCTGGATTCCTTTATTAGGTTGAACCATCTGAATCAATCATAATTACATGCACTAATCATAAATGCACACATTTGAATAATTACTGGTAATGCACTGTGGTGCACGGTAGCATATCATTGTGAACCAATGGAATGGGAGGAATAATTGCCCATATTTGGTCTTCAGTGAATGCAGTATTTTTATACCTGTAATTGCCTGTAATTGGCATGACTTTCTCTGATCCCATTAGTGAGATAAGGGTAGTTTCAGAAATACGACTGTGGAATCAGGAAGATCTTGCACAAAGATCCTTATTTAGAAATCAGCGGCACTGCAACTGGCATCTCATGGGTTGAGGGGTTGGGGTCCACAGCGAACAATCACTGACAGGTGCAAGAACCTGATAGGGCACAGCTGTAGATGAAAGTTGGTGTTTGAGTTTATTCAATAAAATATTCAGCTGTGCTTGTGATTTTTTAATGATAACTAATTCATAACTTTTCTTAAACTGTTTCTTCAAAGCTTATCTATGACTTGATGGAAAATAAATAGCAAAATAGAGTGCAGTGCTAAAGTCCCAGGCAATTAGAAATAATTCCATAAGACAAAGATGATTCCAAAATCATTAAATGGAGGGTCCCTAAATGAAGTTGCAAAAAAATTGGTGCGACTACCTTTTGGCATAAAAATTAGGTGCACTGCTCAGCAGTGTTTTAGTTTTGTAAGATAATTGGTTGTTTGGTTGTCCCAAGCGTACTAGATAACCCATCATCGTACTGCAGACTGACTGTTTCCCTGCTTCTCCAACTAATCCCAGACAGCCGTGATAAAGCTGGGATCTATACTGTGTGTCAAGGCTAACTCATCTGTACCAACTGTCTTTCAAACGAAATACGAACATTTATTTGTCAAATGTGTTTCTAAATTAATATTTAGTGTCTCGAGGTATGCTTTTCATCCACTGAAACACACACAAAAACAGCAAAAACCCAAAGGGGTTTAGGCGCCAAAGATTTACGTACAGTTTTGTGAGTGTATGCATTTTATAACATTACAAAAATGTTCCAGAAACCATACTATAGACACCTTAAAACACAGCGGATTAGCCCCATCAGATCAAGTGTATTTGCATAGCATGAGCTTGTAAATGTGACATCACAGTGCACCTCAACATCTGTCTGAGCTGATACCTGCGTAATGTGGCTTCGTGTTTCACAGTGTGCTACATCTGTGCCGTTACCCTGTCCATCCTGGTTACCCTGGTGATGCTGATGAGATCCATGGTGTTGCACAGGTAAAATAGCTCTTTTCCTCTGTTTCTTCAGCTTGCTAAACATTACAGTGTGACCATATCAGCAGTACAGCCAGCACTGTCTTCTTTACCACATGTGCACACACGACTCTGCCTGGTCCTGACTGCACCTGCTAAAGGCACCGAGAAGTCCCTGTGTGTGGGGCATACTGACTCTCAGCGTGCGGGATCTGTACTGACTATAATAACATACACTCTGTGGGTGAATTTGAGCCCTTAAAGGGAAAATATTATGCTGTTTATTTAACAAGTTATAATATTCTTGGATCAGATGGGTGGTTTATAAAATTTTTGGCAAAAATAGATTTATAACAATCCATGATTCCAAGGCAGTTTGACTCCTGTCATTCCTAAACCTCTAAAAATCACGTTGTTCTGAGTGGGTCCCCTCCATGAAATGAGCTCTGTTCTGATTGGTCAGCAACAGAGCCACCAACCCCGTGTGCAAAGAGTGAGCAAATAAATCGCCCGGGTACTGGTAAGTCTCAATATATGGATGACCGATTGAGTAGCTCGTTAGCTGTTAAACCACTCAATGAGTATGGAAAGGTAACTTATGCAGGCTGAGCAAGGATGGTAGTTACATACACAAAGAAATTCAACAAGCTGTCGCCGTAAAATTTTAACTGCACCTGGAAGTCAGTTTCCAACATTAACATTGATCTGTGGCTAGCATCTGTGTTCTACCAACCGTAAGCTAACATTCAATTTATTGAGAATGGCTGTGCTTATATTCTGAACTGAATTGACCCATTTTATTAGTTCCTATAAAGATGTATCCTACATTGCCTCTGGCTAAACAAGACCAGCAAGGTCAAAACCCGGTATATGATTGGACCGTTAATATTATCACCATTACGATGCTCATTTTCATTAGAGCCTTAATGGTAATTCCCATTATATGCTAGCATTGGGCTAACTCCATCACTCTGCTGCTCAGTCAGTCAGTGAGTCACGAACATTAGCATTTGCACTTGCAATGGTTCTAAATTTACAGGCAACTGAGTATCTAGCTGGCTACCTAATGAACTACATAGTGATTATAGAAAGGTACTGCATGCATGCTAGCTGAGTAATGTTAACTTAGGTATGAGAGTGGCACTTAGTTAACTTGCATTAGCAGCAAATAATCCATTCCAATTTAATTCATGTTACTCATGGAATTCAGGTTAGCCAAATATTAAAAGAAATTAGAGATGCTAATCTAGCTGGCTACCTCCAGATTCTCCTTGTTAAAAATCAAAGCCACCCCATCTTTGTGTCTTTCAAAAGGCGCAATTGGTCCCCTATGAAATAAATGTTGCTACCAGTCCTGCTTCATGCTGACGCAGGTTAGCAATATAAAGATATCAGACAAAAAGTGTATAGCACACATGTATAGGTTTTTATTAACAAATGTATATATCCGATTGGCTCCTCTCTCCAGTGATATGTGCTGGTATTCGCTGCGAGACACTGAGTCATTTCCTTGCTTCAGTCTTTGCTGTGGGCGGAGATATTAAGATGAGGGGTGGTATGATTCTCACAAGCCTGTATGTAACATAGGAATGATGTCGAATGTGATGTTTTATGAAAAAGGCTTCCCACAAAAAACTGACAGGATTGTCTCACTTCATAATTTTCTGGGTCGGTAAGCATTCCATATACTGAAATAAATTTGCACAAGCACTGAAAAAGTGAATTATACATAATATGTCCCCTTTAAATTAAAATAATGACTCAGCAATGCGGAATCCTCGTCCCATATTCTACATTCCACTGACATTAACAAGCTTCCTGATACCCTGTCTGTGGGAAAAAAAAAAGAATGTTGTTGCATTATGAGATCATAATGCATTGCCATATTAGCACTTTTTATTTTAACACAGTACCCACAGGGGATGGTACGGACAAAACTAATATGTTCCATGAAGCTCCCCTCTGTCTTCGGGGATATAAGATATTTCTACCTCATTAATTTATCATTATTTTAACCAAATAATGGTAATAAGCCATATGAGGCAGATAATTATTCTGTGTGAAATCTAATTTGTCTTGCATTTGATTGGCTGGAATGAGTGTGCGTAATGCTTGGGTCCCTACTTTCTGAGCCCGATTCCCTCTCCGACTCTGTCCAGGCATGAAAGCCCACATGAAGCAGGCTTGGCAAGAACTCTGTGCATGTGTACACATCCTTCATCTCCCTAAGTAAAGCTTTTTTTAAAGTAGAGTGATAGATGTACATGATAGATCTGCCCAAGGCACAGAAGTCACCATAGAAGCAATATGAAACTGGAACCCTGAGTTTTGCGTGGGACGGCTCTGTGGTGCAGGTCACTGTCTGGCCTTGTAGGGAGAGAAACGCAGTGCAGCTGGTGCTCTAATCTCCCTCAGACAGGCTACTGTTCCTAACACACTCATACATGTACAGAAACACACACAAGTATGCGTGGGTACACACACAGAAACACACATTCATTTGCACGCACATTCGATTTTTCTTATACGGTCTACTCTTCCATGTACACATGCTCACAGAAACTCAGAAATAAACTCTCTCACACACACACACACACACACACACACACAAACTAGCGCGCACAGGGAAATTAAATCCTTTGAATAGCATAATTGCCCGTTCGCCCACTGGGGGCTGTACGGTTAGATATCTAAGGAATGGAAATGAAGTGATTATATTCAGTAATGGCAGATTAGGCTTAATGAGACGCAACATGTGCTGTGCATCTCTCTCCACCCACTCGCCGTTCGCATCCCCACAATGCCCCTCTCACACCTGTGTTCATCTCGACCTCCGCCGAAAATCCATCGACCTGTCTGTGCCGCTGTGCATTCAGGAACACAACTGCAGTTTCACAATTACTGTTTGCAGGGCAAATCTGAGGGGCCTGTACAGGGGTGACATCTATAACGTCTACAATCGGCAAAGGAGCATTCGGCCGTCACGACCAGCATTGGTGTGCTGGATGGGGTTCACAGGCTACCAGGCTGCCCTCATCTGTCTAGGTAACCCCACCCCCCGCAATGCGGATGTGCTCCGAGACACTTCTGCTTATGCATGCACTTCAAAGAGTGCTGACGCTCAACAGACTTGATGCTCAGAGGTAATACAAGAGAATGTTCTGGAAGCTGAGTGGGTGTGGAATACAGTGATCCAGCTTTTTACTGTATGTGCTGAAAACCATTGATTTCAGCTTCAATGTTGAGCATTTACAGGAATGATAAAGGAATAAAGAAACAAGGGAATACAGGAGACAGTTTATACAGTAATTAACTGGCTGGACAGATTTAGAGTCAAAAATGTATATACAAGTGTTTTGGGTTTAAATGATTCGCCTCTTCATCTTTGGTCGTCTGAAGGCAGCACGTACACCTTAGGCTCATCACAGCAGAGACTGTAGCCATTAACATTTTAACATGACAGCAACAAGATGGACTTTTCCACTCTTAATCCATTCCAACAAGGCAAACGTGTAAACATCAGACTTCTGATCAAAGGCTCGGCTCTGTAAGCTGATGCATGAAAGGGGAGAATCAGTTTTTCCTTTCTAAACACAGTCCTCTGTTTTAAGTAAAAATTGGCTTTTAATCAACAATGCAGGAAGGTCATCCAGGCGAATGCAATGATTCCTGAGGCCCTAGAACTGGACTTCAGTGGCTTTTACAGCAAAAACAAGATCTTACCGAGCATTTTAATCCTGTATTGAGACTTACAACACTTGTTTTGTTTACTTTTCTCAAAAAAAAAAAAAATCTGTGACAGCCAGATCAGTTTAATTCATTTCTAGCTTTGTCAATGGGGTAAGAAAATTTCAAACTCACCCCAGGGACAAATCTACAAATTAATCAAAATGATTTCACATTCAGTGGCAGATTTATTTTTTTCTGAGGAAAAATGGTCATCAAAAGACATGTTTTAAGTCTCAATTTTCTTTTTATAGTATGTGAAGGTCCCTCTGAGCCTGGACAAAATATTTTATATCATTTTTATTAAGTATTTATTGAGTCTGAATAAAAATATTTACTCAGTTCTTTATCCTCTCAAGCCCCAGCCTCTTTTTAGGTTCCTGTTTGAAAATGACATACCCAAAATGAATAGAGTATATCTCTGTTTGTGTAGCATGAAGTATCAGAGAGGGAGACATGGAAATGTGGAGAGAGGGTTGATTTTCTGACGCTACTCGGATTTTGATATTTGAACATTAATATGCTTTGCGTTTGAGTTGTGCTTGGTGTATGTAAAAATGACTTATATGTGCTTGTAGCAGAGGCTCTGCTGTTTCATTTGATGTGTAATATGACTATATTGCTACTTAATTAGCGCGGCGTTGTAGGTATTTTGCTGCGGTGAGTCTCAGGGTCCCCCAATTGGGGGACCCTGGAGTTTAAGAGGTTAAATAATGATCGTAACACTATTCTAAATGTTTTTTGAGTTATGCATTGCAAAACAGCAATTTTGGCCTTATTGAAATGCTGAGATTATTGTGATGATGAAATGGAAAATTCCATAGTACGATTCCCCAAACTTTTAATGAGCGAAGAACAGTCCGTGTTTCTTTATTGCGCACTTTATTCTTCTTTAGTCTGAGGGAAAATAATTTCAAATAATGCAGCCCAAGTCTTTACCGACTAAGCAATAGGGGACATTTTCATTGATTTATTAAAATTCAATACGTTAATACTTAACTGAGGTGAAAGATAGTTTGCAATGACTAAAAAGATTTGTAGTTACTGACTTTACAGTAAAGATTTCCATCTGTTCCTTCGTAAAAACAAACAAAAAAAAAAACAAACATGGTTCATTTCCTGTACTTTCAATGAATAATTTCATCTTATTTGTTTTTCATCATTATCAGGAAAAAAATTTTTAGTTGCTGTCACACCGGACGCGAAACAAATTTTTCGTGCGCCAGATTACATTCAAAGTCAATTCTAAGACTCGCGAAACGCGCATTTCGCACGTCTTTGCATTGACTTTGAACGTAATCTGTCGCGCGAAAAATTCGTTTCGAGCCCAGTGTGTAAGCGCCTTTAATCTCAATGAGTAGAATGAGTCTCGGCTGCTCTCGTGCAGGGCTGCTCATCCAGACGCTGGTTTTCTTCATCTGTTTCCTCTTCGCCGTGTTCCTGGTCGTCATTCCCATCCTGCACGGGCAGAACCTCCTACTCTTCCACGTCATCGGGAGCATGTGGTGAGTGCCGGGATGGTGACATCATTGCTTGGTGACTTGGCCTCTTCAGTCATCGTGCGGGTGTGACTTCATCATTAGTCGGCATCTATTGTAGGCCTAACTTTGTTGCACATGTGAGAAGATCTGTTATGTGCTGTGGGGAGCACAGGAGATGTGCTATGTGCTATAGGCAATGTAGGAGATGAACTATGTGATATGGGGAACACAGAATATGTAATATATGCACCCAAAGTCAAGCTCTGATGTGGAAAAAATTATTCAATGGTAAATATATCCTTCAAACAGTTCAATCCACTGGTTGGACATAAGCCAATACATTAGATTAACATATTAATATGCCAGTGCGTGGATGTACCATATATCCCTACCGTTTATTCCTCCTAACTTGTCTGTTCTGCGGCAGTCCCTTGAATATGTGCCACTCACTGTTCCCTGTGACCTGAAGCCCTTCCTGGTTTCTCGAACAGGCCCTTCTGGTTGACACTGTTCTTAGCAGTGGTCATCCAGCACATCGCAGCCAGGTTTGCCTTCATCAAAAAGGATGCAGGGACCAGAGACTTGGACAACAGGTACTCGTCCATGTCATTTTGATACTATAGCAAGCTAAAGTGACACTTGAATATATCCACAGTGGTCGTCATCCTTAAAATTTGGCAGGTTTGCAAAGATATTTTCAGACATTATGGAAAAAGTGGCTTTTTTTATTTTGTTTTGTTTGTTGGATCCTGATTAGCTGCTTTAAAAATGGAAGCTTTTCTTCTGGGATCCAGTATGGCGATGTTATGAGTCAATTTAAACTTTGATTAAGTAAATGAGGCAACAGGCTGAAGGCTGATTAAAGAAAAGGTTTTGTTTCAATGTGAACCGCACCTTCCCACGCCTTAAGGATGTATACTGCAGGTATATGCATGTGAGGATGGTGTATATTTCATGGTAAAGAATGAGCAGTGGTTTGACCTCTGCCCCCCTTCATCAGGAGTGCTCTGTTCCTGCTGACCTACGTTTTATTTCCTGTAAACGTGCTGGTGGGGGTGCTCCTGGGGGTGTGGCGGATGCTGATCACCGCCCTCTTTAACATCGTCCACCTCGGGCGCCTGGACATCAGCCTACTGAACCGTGGAGCGGAGGCCCTCGACCCAGGTGAACCCCAATCCTCCAGCTCACTGGCGGAATCATCACCTCCTATACCACAATCCCCTGTGCCATTATACTGTGAATTTGCAGGACATGAGCATTTAAAATGCTATGATCTTACACCACACATTTATGCAGAAATGCTTTTTAAAACTGGTGCCATTATTGTTGGATGAGTAATGCTTCTCCAGAGTGCATTAATCTGAGCCACAACATGTATCACCGGCAACAGAGTTGGATATAATTGTCCTTTTACAAAATGGCTTTATAAAACTAATTGGCCCCTTAGCTTTAATGGATTGCTTCACTGTGGCAGCAAAAGCTGGCTCTAAACTGCAAAAGCATTTTGCCTCATTAACCAAATAAATATATTAAAGTAATATTGCATGGAAACGGGGCTCCTATACCACTTTAGCCTCACTGGATGCAAAATTGGCCTCAAGCACGGTCTAGTTTTAGGGTTTATTGTACATTTACATGATTCAGTATCTACCTGAGAGGTTATTGCACTGACTTGAGACAGACGCAGTAATGGTACCCAGGCCTGCTGGAGACGGGCTCCGTGGCAGAATACAACTATGGACATGTTATTACCCTGAATAGTTTTGCTAGTGCACTCTTCATAATGCAAATGTAATACTGTTTTTCATGGGTTTAATTCATATATTCTCCTCATTTCTGTCTCCCGTATTTCTCTTCTCTCCATCTCGTCCTCCCCGTCCGTCGTGCAGGCTACCGCTGCTACGCTCATTACCTGAAGATCGAGGTCAGTCAGTCTCATCCCGTAATGAAGGCGTTCTGCGGAATGCTGTTACAGTCTGCCGGCCAGGAGGGCGGAGCCACTCAAAAGATACGCGACGCAGAGGACGGTCAGTTCCTCTCGCACCACAGACTACAGATTAAATGGAGCCATGTAGTGCATTCTGGCTCAGGTAATGTAGTGCATTCTGGGACAGATAATTAGGCTGTCTGTTGTCCGGGGCAAAAACAAACACATTTATACCGCAATTCAGTCAAACTCAAGCTTTCATTTAATGGTGTTAATCCTTTCCATTGTATATCCTCTCTGTTATCGATGTATGCTTCTGAACGAGGACAGATGAACTGTTTAATGCAGTGTGGGGTTTCATTGGTGGACCAATGCACTTGGACTCAGATGGTTCGGCATCTGGCATTTTAGGGCATTCATTTGCATGTGTTTTATTGCTTCGTCTTTTGAAAAACAAGATTACATCATTACACAGTCTAGCACATAGCACTGTGACTTGCCAACACTTATTATTAGTTCATCTGTGCAATGTTTATGAAAGCCAAGAGCGACTTGCTTTGAAAATCTACATTCAACTTTTAAAAATCCACTTAGAATAGAAAGTCAGTGACCCACTTTCACACCTCGCGCTGACACAGAGCCTAAGTGTGCCAGTGAATTCCTTCCTGCGACAGGAAGCTGAATTTGTACATTGTTTATGCAAAAGTTACATCTACACCAGTAGACTGACCCTGGAAATGACCGGGGGAGAGTTTTTCGCACATTCACATTGCTTCATATTCGTGATTCAGTGCTGGTTTAACCACTATGTCACATGACAGGTTGCCAAAACAGGGACAAACTTCAGGGAATGACTGGCAAGCCATCTTTGGCATTCTTCTGCAGAAGCAGAATCAGTCAGTTTGCTGGGCAGGAGAATCCTTTAGCAGGTGATGTGTAGCTGCTGTGCTAAGTGCCATGACAGCCGTCTCTCAGCATATGTGCAGGACTGGTGCTGTCCATGGTGCTGCAGCTCCTGACTCAGGTCACTAAAACAACTGCTGCTGATAGAACCTGCAAAACACAGGTGCCAAAACTGTGGTGGTGCTTCTATATCACCTTTCAGGCAGCATGGAGTTTAATCTGTATTAAATCATTGGTACGTTAGACTGGAATTGCCAACAGTGTCTTTAAGCATATTTGAACAGTATTTATGTCATACAACGGAGCAGATTAAAAATGGATGGGAGCGCAACAATCGAGCACATTCCTTACCATGATACAATAATATACATACAATATTACAATATACAATATTAATCTGCTTGATCAAGTAAATTTGCCACAGCATAGAATCAAAGATCTAAAAATGAATTTAATAATGCATTTAGTAAGCTTAAACTGTTAAACTTCCTGTCTGTGTAAATGTTAACAATCTCACGGTGTGGGACTTTCATGTGAGGTAGTATGAAATCTAAATGGGAAAATGAGTTAATGTGGTACATAATAAATTCTCTGTATAGAGTATAAAAAGGTTCCATTTTCAGAATTGTATGCTTTGTCAGAGACCAGAGCGCACGGCCCTGACTGCCTGCTCTATTATTTCAGGTATCCAGCTGGTTGCGCAGGATAAAAAGCCCAACAAAGTGCCCAACGCCAGACGGGCGCGGGCTCGCTGGCTGCTTCTTTTCACCCTCGTCAATAACCCATCCCTGCTGGGCTCCAGGAAGCACTTCCAGCGACAGAGCTCTGAGAGTTTCCTGAACGGGACTCTCAACCGAGCCGCCAAAGAGGGCAGCAAAAAGGAAGCCAGCCAGAGGGAGGAGAGCAAAGAGGCGGGAAAGGAAGTCAAAGAAGCAGAGACGCCCGCCTCCAACTCCCCCTGATGCGTCCTGGCGGCAGTCGGTTTCGTGTAAAGATGTGCAACATCCCGACTGTGGATTTCTTTTTGGTTTCTGTTCCATCTGTATTGACAGTTATCGATGTTGGTGAATGATACGATTTGCGTTCTTTTTTGTGCGCACTTCACTGACTTTGTTAGGAAGGTTGTAATTTAGTTCATGACTCAGTTCTTCCAATGTTGTGTCATCGCACCCCTGTCATTCGGTTCTCTCCCATTCTCATTAAGAATTACTAGGTGAGCAGGAACGATGCCGCAATGAAACCCTCCTATATCACTGTGCCAAGTTGTAATATGTGCGTATTTATGAGTGTACAGAATATGCTGCTGTGAGAGACTTGTTAAATGTTAAATTTCACAATCATGACCGTGAATTAATTGAAAATGACTGAACCAATTGTTGCAACATATTGATTCAATCCATGCGGAATATATGACATTTGGCCATATTATATAAACATTCTACTAGCTGAAGAAAAAAAGTTTTGTTCTTGTAGATTCTAAGACCGGTCTATTCAGAGTCTAGAGCCACGTGTTTTACATGGTCTATATTCATTGCCCCGCTGATTGTTTTATCTCGCGGCACTGATTCAAGGTTTCATGTGTAGAATAACATTTTTGTTGATATATTTGTGATTAAATATAAAAAATGAATTCAACTGAATTAAAGTTTCACTGGTAAAGGCCTGCGCTCGCTGTTAAAAATGAAACCAATCCTTCATCCTCAAATGTTGTTTGCTGAGGAAGATATTCTTGGAATCAGTCTCTCCACGATCACTGCACAAAATGTCTTCATTATCATACATTGTCGACTGGGATTTTGCATTCTAAAAGTTGTATTTTTAATTAATGTTATTTTTGTACATTGTTTATGACGGAGCACAATGTTGCTCGTTATTCAGCGGACTTTGGATTTGAAGAAACATTTTTCTAAGGTCATGGTAATATTAGAATCGGCTATACTTCAATATGCACCGCTGCAAACGCGCAGGCTGCTTCGGCTCCGTTGCCTCAGAACAAGATTCCTAAAATTGAATTGGGAAGTTATGCAGTCCTGAAGACAATCGGCGATTTGAGATTTCTGGTTGAAGCGCTGTGTGTGTGTGTGTGTGTGTGTGTGTGTGTGTGTGTGTGTGTGTGTGTGTGTGTGTGTGTGTGTGTGTGTGTGTGTGTGCAAAAAGCCTGTTTTTCTTGGCCTCACACACACATCTGGAAGCAATGAATAAATGTTTTATATGTAGTGGCTACGTTTTGAATAAATATAGCTATTCTCAACTCAAAGTTGGCTAAATTTCAAAAATCTTTGCACCAACAGTTAAACTGCTCATTGTACAGGTGCTGGTCAACGAATTAGAATAATTTGAAATAGTGCAATCGTAAAATTTTTTAAGGCATTTTTTGTGCCGAAAGCAAATCAGGTGTTCACCGCGCCTGTCCTACTTGTTAGAGTAATCACAGAACTTGCTACCTGTAAAAAATTTGCTCAGCTGAGCTTTCCAAAAGGCCCATTTAGGCCATTTAACTGTGACACTGTTGTTTCATTGAATTAGAATAATTCATAAGTCGTTTCATTGAATTAGAATAAGTGCTCGAATTTTTGTTTTCTGTGAAGAGTGTTTACTGTGCAGTATGAAGTCAGGGTTGAGTAGAATTTCTAAGTTGTAAAATCAATCATGGGTAAGCAGCGCGACCTCTCAACCGGAATAGTGGCTCAAATTCAAGCCCTTCGCCAACAAGGCTTGACCCAAACTAAAATTGCTGAGCAGCTCGGCATCAGCCAGTCTTCCATCTGCAAATCTCTCAAGAAAGAAAAGAAACAAACAGCTGGGAAAGATCGCAGTCAGGAACCGGTTCAAGTCCACTTCTGAGCTCAGCGACTTGTGGAAGGAGCAGACCGGCGCTAACGTCTCGAGATCAACCACTTACCGTCGTCTGCGCGAACTCGGCTTCAAATCTCGATGCTGAACAAGAAACGGCTGAAGTGGGCCAAAGAACACGGCGAGTGGACTGCTGAAGACTGGCAGAAAGTGGTCTTCAGTGGCGAATCACGCTTTTGCATCTCCTTCGGTGACCAAGGTCCTCGTATCTGGCGTCGTGGTGGCGAAACCAACAACCACGAGGCCGTGAAAAGATCCGTCAAGTCTCCCCAGAGCGTTATGGTCTGGGGATGCATGTCCGCTCGGGGTGTAGGGAAACTCTGCTTCCTCAAGAAGACTGTCAATGCTGCCGTATACCAAGATGTTCTGGAAACGTTCCTGATTCCCATTGTTGAGGAACAGTTCGGCGAAGAAGACCTCATATTTCAACAGGATCTTGCACCGGCTTATGTGGCAGAGTCGACCAAAGATTGGTTCACCGAAAAACAGCTTGAAGTTGAAGCATGGCCGGCCAACTCGCCTGACCTCAATGTCATTGAAAACCTTTGGGCCATCTTCAAGCGGAAAATTCACGACAGAAGGCCGACTACGCTGGACCAACTGAAGCAGAACATCGCCACTGCCTGGGAAGCTGTGAGTGCGGAAACTTGTGACAAGCTGGTCAAATCGATGCCGCGGAGACTTCAGGCAGTCATACAAGCCAAGGGGGCAGCCACAAAATACTGAGAAAGTGATGATTCTAATTATAATAAAAATTATTCTAATTCAGTGAAACGGTTTCTCCATTATTCTAATTCAATAAAGCAACAGTGTCACAGTTAAATGGCCTAAATGGGCCTTTTGTAAAGCTCAGCTGTGCAAATTTTTTACAGGTAGCGAGTTCTGTGATTACTCTAACAAGTAGGACAGGCGCGGTGAACACCTGATTTGCTTTCTGCACAAAAAATGCATTAAAAAAATGTAATGATTGCACTATTTCAAATTATTCTAATTCGTTGACCAGCACCTGTATATTTCACACCATCGTATGTTTTATGTATTCACTCTTAGATGTATAGCCTATTGTATGATAACGTGGCAACATCGCCGAGTCAACATGTTTTTTTAGTTCCACTTAAATGTGGCTTCCCTTGTTAAACTGATTCAGAATCAGTGTCCATACCAGCCATTGGATCTACAGTATTTTTCAGATTAACTGTGTGAACTGGTTTAAAGTATTTTGAAACTGGTTTCAATTATTCGCAAACTCTGTTGCAGGCCTACAGTAAAACAAATCCGAACTCTAAGTTTCAACATTTGCAAATAAAGTAAACATCACCGTTGAATTATCTGAAATAGTGCAATGAGACACCTCGGGGTACTGAAAAATAATATAACTGAGTTCGACCTGTACACTCAGCTGACGTGCCTGGACAGCAAGAATGGTCTTCAGAAACTAAAGTTATTACTTATTGGTTATATAGTATAGTTATTGGTGTTAATATTTGCACTTTTAGGGCCAGCAGAGTCTTTTCGCTGGATGGAAAATGATAGCAGTGACTTGATGGATTATTTCTATCACCCGCGAATATCGGGTTTAAATATTTTAACTCCAACATCCACGAATATCGGATTTGAAATTTCAAAACACATATATAGTCCATATAAAGACGATCGGCCTCTTTTTAGGCTTCCTTGAAAATATTTGTCGGAGTAGGAGAAGTTCGCACAAACACTGCATGACACGTTGACACGATGTAAATGGATAAAAGTAAATACAAATTGGCCGTAAAAGAGAGTTTTAATATTTTATTAACGCCACGTACATAAATCATATCAAAAGAGGTAAAAGATTGATAGGTCTTTACAACATCGTTGAACAGCCACTTTAATTCCACTATGCGTCGATTTACAGGACACTCAAAGACGTTCGGGTGCAAATTACATTGGCCGACAGGCGACCGATCCTTTTCTTGGAAAATTAGAAAACTTTTTTTCAGTTTACCGGGCTTACATCACACAATGACATTAAGAATATGTAACGTCCTATACGCTATCAAAACACACGAAAAAAGCCTACGAATGTGTGACATGCCACGGACAAGTATCTCTAAAAAGAGAAAGAACAAGTTTAGAATCTCTGAGTAGAGCGAGGAGATATAGCACCCGATGGACAGAGGTTAATTATGTTTTCGAAGCCCCACTGTACATTGAACAGCTTCCGTTGGCAGTGAACTCTTTTTCTGGTGCTTAACGTATTTAATTAGCCCACATATAATGTAAGATGCCCATTAAATTTTATAGAAAAAATTGAACAGTCAATGAACGGACAGTCCAGCATTTGCCGCTGTCCAGCATTTCAGCACGCTGAAACTGGCGTGTGGAAACCGCAATGAGGATTTTTAGTCTTCACCTGATATGAGGGATTATTTTAACCCCTCTTCATCGGTTTGGAGTCTCTTTGGCAAAATAGATAGTACGCCAATTATTAATATATGTATTTCCATTAATTGTGAAGCCAACCTTTCTGTGTGTCAAATAGAGTAGTCATATCAAAAATGTGCCGTTCACTTTATTGTGGTAATAGCACGTGTGTGTCATGAAAAAATACGTGTAGGCTATGCGCATAAAATCTATCAATATTGTTATAATTCCGTTTAGGAGGTCATGTTCATGTTAAATAAAAATGGGCAAATTACCTGGTTCTTAACCAAGCTGAACACCACTATCTTACACACTGAATCCAAGTGAAACACTTTTCAGCGACCTGGTTGTTTGTAGTTGCCATTAATTTCCTCAGAGATATTCACAGCCTCTGCTCCCAATGGCAATCGATCGCTGTATTCAGAGCCCACTTCGAACTCCTCTTGATTCGTTTTGGATTGTGATTCGGGGATGGATTCAGTCACCACACTCCCCTCGACCTCGCCCTCTTCCTCCGCATCACCCTCAGGTTCGCCTTCTCCCTCGCCCATCTCGCTGGGGTCATAGTTCTTCTCCGACTCCGCAAATGATGCTCTTGGATCAAAATCAGCAGCCATGTGCTTTTCCATTGGATCTGGGTTCTGCGCCTTCATGATCAGCTTGTACGTCTTGCCTTGGTATTTGTACAACAAGTGACAGCAAGTAGCTCCCAGAAGGGGGACGGTGGCCAAGGCCAGCAAAAATATACTGACTATAACGATTATTAAAAGGGACGGGATCTTCTTTCTGGTGGTGAAAACAACCTGCACTTGACAGTCATTCCCGCCATATGTTAGACAGAGGGTGTAATTTGTGCCTGGCTGGAGACCCTGGAAGCGATATGCGTTGACCCCGTCCTCAATCTTGGACCACTGAATGACTGAATGTCCATTACCAGTGTGAACACACAAATACAACATATCCAGAGGTGCTTTCTTGTTTGATGTTTGCGAGAGGCTAAAGACCTCTTTGACCACAGTCTCAGTGTCTTGTGGATGGCTCACATGAAGGTTGGTCTTCACGCTGGACAATGACATTGGGTTCAGCTGGACCTTAGCTTCTGTCTCAGAGACCTCCAGGGCAATGACCCCGAAATCGAAGGTGTACTGTTTAAGCTGATCCAGGCTCATGTTAAAGGCATGGTTGGAGATGTATTGGGTGCCGTCATTTATGCCGCACTTGCCAGCAAACATCGGGTCCATTGAGTCTGGTCCAGGCTGCTTGATGTCTACAGTGATGGAGGTTGACCCAGTTGGAATGCTTTTAATCTTCTCCACAGATTTAGGCCAGAACATCACGCTGTTTTTGGTGTTCTTGGGCCCCGGCTGGTGTACTGCAACGGGACGGGCCCTCTCAGGTGAGGAGTCCAGCATGGAGTTGACAGCATGTTTCCGCGTACCCGCTACCGCTACCTTCACCACAGCCTCTGCTTTCCCCAGTTCATTCATGGCCGAGCAACTGTAGTTACCATCTTCTTTTTTGCTCATACGAGGGATGATGAGAGTGCCATTCTGGAAAGCAAGAAAACGGTTTCCGACCTTCTTAGCGTCCGGAAGCAAATCATTTGCCGCAGTGACGTTACCCGGCAAGCTGAACTCAGTGTACTGGTTCCCAGCTCTTATTTCCCACTTGACATCTGGCTTTGGGTTCCCCTTGGTTTCACAGTTTAGGATTAACATGAAGCCTTCGTAGAGCTCGGTGTTTTCGATGTTTGGCTGGTAGGTTATAGTGACAGTAGGTGCAGTGCAATCTAGCTTCGGCATGGCTACAACCGTCATGCCTTTCAGTGCATCTGGAGCCTCACACACAATGGACTTTTGCTCAGGAACAGAGATTTTTGATGCTAAGATCCAGTCCCTCAGCCATTCTAGAGCGCAAGAGCAGGTGAAGGGGTTGTTGTAGATCTGGAGGTGTGACATGGAGCTCAGGGCGTCGAAGGTTCCCTGCACGATTGTAGTGAACTTGTTGTTGTTGATGCGTAACGACCTCAGGTCTTTCAGGGTAGAGAAGGCATCTTTGGGCAAGTTGATCATCTCATTGTTGTTCATTTTTAGCAGCTGTAGGGCGGTGAGGTTGTAAAGGTCCTCCCAGGGGAAGTTCACAATCTTATTGTTGCTGAGGTCCAGGTTCCGAAGTTGGACGAGGGGTGCCAAGGTCCCACTCTCTATGTCCACGATCATATTGTGGGCCAGCCAGAGAGAGGTCACCTGGGTGACATTCAGAAAGCTTTTAGACTTGAGTGAGGTGATTTTGTTGGCGGAAAGACTCAGGGTGGTCACATTGGATGGCAGCCCGGCAGGTACCTCCAGCAGTGCTTTGTAAGCGCAGTCGGCAAACTGGTGCGCGTATTTATCCGAGCAGCTGCATTGCTCTGGGCAGCTTTGCACAAAGCCAATTACAGCAGTCCACAAAGCAAGACAGCGGAGGTACATCTGTGCCATTTTCACCACCTGCAAAAAATTTATTTTTCACGGTTGATATTTCATTTTCATTACTCAACATTACAACAAAATTCAAATATTTACAAAGCAACAAACAAGTTCACTGGCTCAGCAATAATATGTTGTAATGTGCTGTCATGGTCCTCATTTGACTAAACCACACCCTTACACCAGCTAATTTGGTGCGCTTGTAATTCATGAATAGTTTGCAACACATTGATAACTTTTAAATACCTATATTTTCACAGACTCTTCTCGTAATGGTTGAGTTCGTATTACATACAAACTGGATGCCTCACGTTAATGACGGTCCATTCGCTCAGAGCTTCTTCAGCTGTTACGGAGCGCGCGCTGCAACAGTAACAGCAGCCTAAAGTTCTCTGTCCTCGGTACCGAAAGCTTGCGGATTTTAAATTTTATTTCTTTTTAACTAAAACTAGTCTTTTGCAAATTTTTCCTCGGCGAACTACACAATTTACACCTCCAATATCTGTTATAAAGAGGTCATTTAGCGAAGCTATTCAAGGAAAAGCAACTGTCAACGGTCAGACTGAAGTGGTGACACAAGTAAGATTTAAAAGGTTGAGCTGACATGCGGAAGGAGAGCAAAAAAGAATATTAAGTGTTTTTTTTTTCATTCGAAAGAATTTTTGTATTGTATCGTCGGAGTTTTGAATAGTATTTGCTTCTCTGAAGTCTTACCTGTCTGGCTGTTGTGTTAGTCCAGCGCTTGTGTCTTTTTTCAGATTAAATGTGCACTTAGAATATTAGTCTAAATACAAGTCACAGGTCCACTGTAGTATTTTCCTCACAAATGGTCAATCCGGATACATGATTTTGACAGACGTGGAGTTCGCTCATTCGAGGCGGCGGGAGAGACATTTTTCTCCCAGTGCAATGCTGAGAAATCCAAAGGATGTTCATAACTCGCTGTCGAGTGTAGTGAGGGTTTGCTGCGCGTTCCCGCCTCTATCGAGAAGGGATGGGCTTGTGAACGCGCAGCCTCTCCCTCCGCTACAATATTAAAGCTACAGGGCTTTGCCCTCCACACGGTGTATTCATTATTTAGATATAACAATGTATAATGCATTTCATTTTTCCATCATCCACTGACCTCGTTTCTTTCTCTTTCTTTTATCAATGCAATCCGTAAGGACAATAACTTCACTATTCCGCAAAATACAAGACATTCTACACAACTAAGGACAGAGAAACAAATATATATTTAAAATTTCAAACTGTTGATATTAAACATTTTTTCCTCAAATAAGACATTAGATTTAATCTCAATTTCATTTGTCAAACCCTAAAACATGCAGATTTTCAACGACTTCTTATATGCAATTTATACAAGTATTCCTATTGACATTGCTTTTTTCTTTGTTTGATTTTTTTCCAACATGCGGACTATGCATATTGAATATGCACACAGTTCTCTCGATTGAATCAATAATCTACAACATAAACATGTCCGTCAAAAAGTTAAGCTATGGGCCCATGTGTAAAACCGTCATTAAAAATTATTTGATTTTCCAGCCGCACTGCGCGACAAATTCCGACGTGTTCACAAGATCGCAGTTTTAACCTGTTCCTCCGCGGACAATGTTCCAACTTCTGATATAAAGGGTTTGACTGGATTCAATGCACGTATGTTAATTGCTTTCATTCTTACGCCCACACAACCATGGTCATGAATAATAATAATAACAGCTTATTTTATTTATTTAAATGATAAAATGGCAAACAGGGTAAAGGGATTTTCTTTCTCGAAATTCCCGTGTTTTGATATGTCTCTGAGTTTCAGACCCGGAAGATCTAGGTTGCAGTTTCTTTTTTGAAAATATTCATTGGTCCCAGAGAAATATTTTCATGGTTACCACTTGCAAGCACCGCAGCAACAGTTATGTTTTCTGGTCAAAATAAACACACGAAATTGTAACACGAGACTAGAAATTTTATTGAGGATTTATAATATTTCTGTTGCTTTATAAATTAAAAAAATGTTTTATAAGTTACTGCCGTACCTCTGACAAGAACTAAAAGGAAACGGTAACATAATTGCTGATCACTTTAAAGTACACTTCTCATTTTCTTTTCATTGTAGTGATGATAGCGTGACTGAATAACGTAAACTCATCCGCAGGTCTATTGTAGATAGCCAATAGCCTAGAAGTTGCAATTGCTTTCCAAAAGAAACGTGATGAAAGTGTTTTTTTATTTTATTTTATTCATCTCTTTCTCGTACAGTTCCATTTTTTGTTTGACCTCTGTGTCTTAGATATAAAAAAGGTTTTTATCATTAACCAATTCAGTCAATTCAATTCATACTTCTTTTTTTTTTTGCTTTCAGCATATCAAAAATAGTTCCCCCACTAAACTTATGAATGCACTAATGCACAATAGATTTCATCTGAATTTAGGATATTGATAACAGTGTCCATGAGGCAATAACATTGGCTACCCAAATTCAAGCCTTCCCGCAGCTTATCCCAGAACACCAACCTAGGTAGCATAATTTTTCTGGAGATATTTTGCGGAAATACGTCTGTTATTTACTGCAGTCATCCCTTGATACAGCATGTGATCTGTATGATTTAT
This sequence comes from Gymnothorax reevesii, assembly GCA_029721435.1. NCBI lineage: Eukaryota > Metazoa > Chordata > Actinopteri > Anguilliformes > Muraenidae > Gymnothorax > Gymnothorax reevesii. The sequence continues at coordinate 64,042,819 of CM056588.1, read as the reverse complement.
TTAATTTTTTATTTATTCTATTTTTTCACTTTTGTCAAGACGATATCATTTAAAGTCAGCCAGTCGGACAATACAAATATTGGCTCATTGAGCCGACAATAAAAACAAATTCAGTTGCGTCAAAGGACGGTCAGTCGCGTGATTCTGGATAAATTGACAACCGTATAATTCATCGCCTTTGTCAAATGGGAAAAATGCTTCCGTTGTGGCCTGGATGGATATCAGCATCCTCAGTGATTAACATCGGCCGCGGAGTACAACTGCGGAAATAGCCTCGACCCAGAATTTGTCAAAGCAATGCATCGACCTACCTGAAAGTTCATTCTAATATCGCATTCAAAAACATGCATGGTAATTAAGCATTTAGAAAGGAATGTTTGGTTCGGAAAAATCATGGTTCTGCAATATCGAGCGTTTAATCAGTATAATTTATGGAGGCATACTTGCTGTAGCCAAAGGAAAATGAATGAATCAATTCGTCTTATTGTTTGTTACATAATTACGCAGAATGCGGATAAGTTTTAGGCAAACTGATAATTGCATTCAGGGAACGCTAAAATAGGCTGTCCGTAGGCTTAAACTACGACCACGACAGCGCCATTAATGACTGAATTGACAGTAAATTCAAATATAAAGCGCAGTAGGCCTAGACTATGCTGAATTCATCGTACAGTACGCTCACAGGTGACTGCATATTTTCTAATAACTGTAGGCTATCACCCAAAAGCCAATACCACCGCTAAATATTTCAGGGCCACATATAAGTGCAGTAGACAAACTCATTTTCTGATCGTCCCCCGCCTGTGAATAAACTAACATGCTTTGGCTCATGCTTTTAAAGATCTATAACCCTCAGACTCTGTGAATCAAAAAAGGTTCAGTAGTCTGAGGCAAACCGCAGGCAAAATTCTTAGATAATAAGTAAACCCTTGCGAACCGGCATAATTAAACTAGTTAAGGCCCTGTGCTCACAATGTGTCGCTTGCACGGGAGGGAAGCGGCTGTGGCGGGCATGCTGTTGAATTGATATCAGGTTTTCACTTCAAGGATACTGGGTGCAGTGTCTGAGTGGCAAAATTTTTCTGAACCTAAATCTACAGATGTCTGGGGCGTGTAAGTGAGCGAGCGAGTGAGAGACTGACTGAGTGCGTTTAGATGACGTTAGAAAAAAATCTATTGTGTTAGTCCGACTAAAACGGACATTTAAAATATTTGTAAACATGTTGGTCCGACTGGAATTGCACAAAATCAAATCTCTCAAAGTCGGACAAACACACACAGATAATGCAGTTATGAGTCAAATGACTCCTCCATGTATAAGTTTGAATCGATCTGGGGTGCGTTTCCCAAAAGCGTAGTTGCTAACTAAGTTAAGCAACTTACAAGTTTGTCTATTCATAGTCAGTGGGTCCAACTACGTTAATTAGCATCTGTGATTTTGGAAAACCCGCCCCTGAATTGGACTATGCACTCTGCGCACACAGTTCATCATGGCAGGCTTTTACCTGGAAGTTGAACAGCACAGACACACGAAGAGGCCGGTAATAACAGCAAAAGTTATTAGTGCCTGAACAGTCACGTCTTCGGGGCCCATAACTTCTTCCATTTATGTGCATCATTTATCGAATGACCTGCACCCCTGCTGAAAATTCCAGCTTTGACCAGCCTAGGATGGTCAGGCTGGTTTAAGCTGTGTTTTGGACAGTTTTAGCTGGTCAACCAGCCCTTCACCAACTGACTCCAGCTGAAACACAACACACACAACTCAGACCATCTTAAACCAGCTTAGAATTCTAAGTGCTAAAATTCTAAGCTGGTTTAAGATGGTCTGAGTTGTGTTATTAGCTGGTCAAAGCTGGTCTAGCTGGTCTCTATAGCTTGATGAAAGTGGTCAAAGCTGGTTAAGCTGGTATTTTCAGCTGGAGTTAGTTGGTGAAGGGCTGGTTGACCAGCTAAAACTGTCCAAAACACAGCTTAAACCAGCCTGACCATCCTAGGCTGGTCAAAGCTGGAATTTTCAGCAGGGACGTCATCCAAAAATTTTCCTTCCACTCGCCATTGGAAAACTCTTTCAAAACAACTCTCTCCCACTTGTCTTCTCCTGACCCCCATCTAACATCCAATGGAAGCCTGGGGTGGTAGCGAGGACACAAAGTGTAGCATAGTGGAGGTCATGTTGTTAGAGAACTCCAGGAGCATGCGGCGTTACCGCCTGCCTTCGGCTAACACCGTAACCACCAGGGATAGCGAGTATCTCAACTGCATGAAAAGCATAGCGAACAGCACGTACAAAATGTACAGAGCCGTAAAGTTATCCATGTTTTCGCCACTTGACATGCTCCCAGTTTGCCGCCAGCTAACTTGTTGGTCGATAGTTTGGTCAGTGGCGAAATATGTCAACCAGATAAAGGTCCAACATGAACAAGCCGAAGGGGGGAATATCGCCACCTTTCGTAGTGGAGACAAACATGCTTCATTCAACAAATCAATTCCCCTATAGCTATAGCTGAGCTATAACCGTAGCTCGACTTAACCTTGCATGTAATTGTACAGATTGACCGGCAGAGGGTGCTTTCACATTAGCTTTGGCCACGGTAACAGTCTGATATCAATAGCCATCGGCCGACAGGTATGTAGCCCAATCAATAACCAGCATTCACATGGTATTTCCCAATGACGTCATGGAAATGGACCGCTCAGCAAGGAGAGTTCAAGGCCGTACAAATATGCTATAGCCTATTCATAACCCTAACGAGACTAAGCGAGGTTACGAGATGTGCAGTGCGAGACTGCTGTCCTTTCTTTAAAATGAAAGATAAAGATGAATGTATCTTTAGACCGAGATATACGAGGTATGGATTCAAGAACCCCAAGCCACTTCATTTCACATTAAGTACGATTATTAACCGTATGTAAAAAGTACAATATAGTGCAATACAGGGGTGGGCGATCCACAATACACACATAGAAGAAGAAGTGAACAATTGCGTCGCCAAAATTCCAATAACAGAGTTGACAATAGAGACCACCTTTGTGCTGCGCCTACTTAAATTACTTTGGAGACTGCCATTTGTGTTCTTCCGTCAGGTAAGAACCAGAATTAAAATTATTCTTTGGACCAGACATCCTTTCGCGGGCATATTAGCTTGAATGTGGCGGTCGAATAGTTAAAACGTCACATAACAGTCCACTTCCGTACTTTACTACGGCGTTTCCTTTCCGTTGCTACCATCTGCTGGTAGATTCTTGTCATGCTCAGTGGGCTACAAATGGCCTACAGTCAGTATGATTACAAATCAGATATGAAATTAGTGGTAAGGACTAAATGTTGTCACAGACCGACAAGACCATTTGCAAAGGAGGCAGCAGCCAGTTGCCTGCTTAAGAAACTCTAATCAGGCTCTGAAATAGTGATATGATTATTTGAAGAATATGGGCAGTATGCCCTCTGGTTTTCAATAAAGAGACCAGGTACATGTGACTATTGGAGATCTAGCAGTGTAAATATCCCTAGTTGGACCATTGTACTGCACTATGCTTGGGGTCAAATATGCTCTGGTTGTGGAGCGCAAGTACACAGTTTGCTGTGCTGAACCTTCACGACAAAACATTACACGAGTAATGCAGTATACCCAGTGCATTTAGTCAGCGAACAGCAATTTCTCCGTAAATCAAACTGAAGCCTAACTGAAACAGCTGAAACTGGGATTATGCAGACATGCCATATAAAAAGAAACAACAAAATCCAACCACACCACACATGCGGTGAATCAGCATTGCCACAAATCTCCACTTGTTGTCCTAAGGTGACCTCCACTGTTTGATACGTGCAATTACACTATCCTGCTTCTGCGGCATGCGAAGCGACGAGGGTTTTGAATTAAGTCTCACCACTGCATTCTTGTCCTGTATAGAACTTTTGAAGATTTGCCGAATAAAAATATTTGACAGAGGCATAGTTAATAAAAAAAAACTTTTTTTATCGTGGTTTAAAATTATGGTCTTTGCTGATGAAAAGTCATTAATTTGACACTTTATAGTGTAACACTGCTTCCCAACTGTTGACTTGTTGCACATAGAGACAGATGGTGCGCACTACTGTAAACGACCTTGCGTGAAAATTTATCTCTGGAAGACTTTTCCAACCTTGCCTCCTAATCACAAAACTTTTGCTGCTTCCTCTGAGCTTTCAAAGCTATTAAAATTGACCCTGAGTCGATTCCCCCGGGGACAGGCCCCTCCCTTGCTGATGGGTGGGGCGCCAGTTTTGCCCGTAAGTGAGGGATGGAAGATGATGAAGTTTGTACATAAGACCATATTAGTTAAAATGAGAATTTTGGAAAACAGTGACTCAAAATGATGGACACTAAATAGGCAAAAAGCATAGAAAAGTGTAGTCAAATGTTTTTTACAGACAATTATTTAAAAAATAGACATTTATTAGGATTATAAACCTGGAGCAGCCATTATTTCAAAATTTCCTCTCTTTGTTTGCTGCCATTAAACAAATAGATGGCACCACTGGCGCCCTCCCATACGGAACATGTACAAACTGCAAAACATCAGCTTTAGTTCATGGCAATCTTAGAGTGTAAAGATTTTGCCTCTTTAAATTTCAGTTTGTTGTCATTGCAATAAGCTTGTATTTACTTAACTTTAAAAAAAGGAAAAAATTATGTTGGCAATACATTTGCAAATAAGATAGAAATAGCTTTATCGGCATGAAAGAGCACTGTGGTGCCAAAAAGGAATCTTCCGGTAAATTCTTTGACCATCAGTTACCTTGCAATATGTCAAAATGGCAAATTTTTAAAAATTTTTTGAATTTTCTCAAATAGTTCCCATCAAATTTTTTGTTTTCTTTTGTTTTCTTCATGTTAATCAGCTCAGTAAATACGACACATTTTCACTGAAAAACCCCAGCAGAATTATTTTTTTTTTACCTAAAAAGTGTTTGAGCTCAGCGTGTGTGTGTGGCCCTGACCTTGAGAGCACCAAAAGAGTGGAGAATTTCCATGTGTCTAACGTGCTGATTCCGGTGTTAATATATACAGCGGCCGCCATAAATATTGGCACCCCTGGTTAAGATGTTTTTAAAGCCATAAAATAAATAAAATTTTTATTGCAGAAGCATACTCTCACACTGAAAATTGTGGGAAAATGTAACCTTCAACTCAACTGAATTTTAAGGGAATAAAAAAAAAAAAATCCTGACTAAGAAATTATTTTTCAAAAATTCACCTGTTCCACAATTATTGGCCCCCCTAACAATTCCTAGGAATTAAATGTAATAGAAGTATTTCTGTTATTTCTACAGTATTTTACAAAGTTGATCAGAGTATCTAGGAACATTTAATTAGTAAATCATCACCTCCTGTTTCCCTGGGGTATAAATACGACGTGACACAGAGGCCATTTCTCTTATCCGCTCTTCAACATGGGAAAGACAAAGGAACACACCATTCAAGTAAGGCAGATGTGTGTCGACCTTCACAAGTCTGGCAATGGCTACAAGAAAATAGCCACTCGCCTGCACCTGCCCATGTCTACTGTCAGAGGAATCATTAAGAAGTTTAAAACAACTGGCACAGTGGTAAACAAGCCTGGACGAGGACGCAAGGTTATTTTGCCACCACGCACGGTGAGGAGGATGGTAAGAGAAATAAAGTTCTCCAAAGCTCACTGTTTAAGAATTGCAAAAAATGGTAGCATCTTGGGGTCACAGTCTCCAAAACAGGCACTATCTACATGCCAACATGCTGTTTGGGAGGCATGCATGGAAAAAACCTTTTCTCACTCACAATCATAAACGCAAACATCTTGAGTTCCCTAAGTGGTGCTGGGACTTCAACTGGATAGAGCTTTTTGGCAAAAAACACTCTTAAGTGGGTCTGGAGGAACACAAAAGATGAGTATGCAGAAAAGTACCTCATGCCCACTGTGAAGTATGGGGGAGGATCGGTGATGCTGTGGGCCTGTTTCTCTTCGAGGGGCCCTGGGAACCTTGTTAGGGTGCATGGCATCATGAACGCTTTGAAATACCAGGACATTTTAAATAAAAATCCAGTGGCCTCTGCCCGAAAGATGAAGATGGGTCGTCACTGGGTCTTTCAGCAAGATAATGACCCTAAACATGTGGCCAAATCGACACAGAAATGGTTCACCAGACACAGAATCAAGCTCCTCCCATGGCCATCTCAGTCCCCAGACCTCAACCCCATTGAAAACCTGTGAAGTGAGCTGAAGAGGAGAGTGCAGAGGAGAGGACCCAGGTCGCTGGATGATTTGGAGAGATTGTGCAAAGAGGAATGGTTGAAGATCCCTCTTTCTGTATTCTCCCATCTTGTGAAACATTATAGGAGAAGATTAGGTGCTGTTTTGTTGGCAAAAGGGGGTTGTACAAAGTATTAACATCATGGGTGCTAATAATTGTGGCACACATGATTTGATGTAAAAGAATTTTACACGAGGGATGGGCTTAAGAGGCTCAGGACCAAATTCTGCTGCTGATGGGAAACGTGGTGCCATAGAGATTGTTGTGGAATGGAGGCAGTAAGTAAAGAAATGCCAGTGCAGGGGCACAAATTACAAAAAATGTCCATTTGTTCATTACTTACTTTTCGCCTGGCAATTCAATTCGGACTGTGTTTTCAGACTTCCATTACCGAACCAGACTTACCAGTGCTGTAGAGGAAGTGGTCAAAGGGAAAACCCATGAAAGCTGCACGCCCCGTGAAGCATCTCTTATCTCACAAATTTTCCCTCAAAATATTGCATGAGAAAGAAAACAACCCCCCCCCCCCCCCACCCCCTCCATCTCTTTCATCGTTGTCCACATGGGGTGTGACCTTCCTGTTCTCCAGTTTGTTTATTTACGAGAAAACGTGCCAGTTACGAGAAGCAGGAACATCGTAGGGCTCAAGATCAATGTGACAACATCAGACGGTTTACATTCCAAAGTAGTTTCAGTTCAGTTCAACTTCTGGCGTAATCCCAAGTTCACAAATGCTATAATGGTCACAGAATTAAAGGTAGTTTTACCTGGCCAAGCCAATCATTAATTGTGAATGATATTTCAGCCAGATGTAGGCGGAGATAAAAAAAAAAAAAAAAAAAGGTCAGTGTTGGTTCTAAGAAAGAAACATATTCTGAAGCTCACAATCCTTTGACTCCCCAGCAGAGCGCCCCCTTCTGGCTGAGAAAAGAGTACTAAGCGCTACCAAACACACAAGTATACGATAACTGTTCATGCTCACAACATGACAGACTGAAGTTCAGTCATCACAATTTGGTAGCTTTTAAATGCAATCAAACCAAAGGTAAAAAAAAAAAACAGTAGCAGGCATTATTGTATGACACGACAATTGGAATCACCCAATTGATATTTGCATTTCAATTTACAGGCCAACGTATGAGCTTCCTATTATTTGCGCTGTCGGTACACTGCCATTGTGCAGGCAGCAAGATAGATGTGACCAATGAAAGTTTCTGACAGTGTATATGGGTCTACTTTTACAAGGAGTTTTGCAGGAGTGAGCTGTGAGAAGTCTTCTGCGAAGGAATTTGTAGGGCAGGGCTGCCCAGCCCGGTTCCTGCAGAGCGACCATCCTGCAGGTTTCTGCTCCAACCCTCATTCAACACACCTGATTCAGCTCATTAGCAGCTCAGCAAGATCTGTTACTGGGAGAGTAGGTGTGGTTTGCTTTGGTTGGAGTGATAGCCTTCAGGATGGTGCTCGCCAGGAACAGGGGTGGGCAGCTCTGTTGTTGGGCGTGAACTGCAGCTTAGTAATACAATCCTGAGTCCTGGCTGAGTGGGCTGAGTCCTCCACTGTGGCCCACATCACCAGAGATGTAACACAGACAGTGACTCATGCCATAGATGAATCTTCCTCTGAGACCTCAGTGATGCCTCATCGCAGTCTGAAAAAACCATTACCCATTTTGGTATCAGTTCACAAGCACACTAACGACCGCTTCAGGAACTGATGACATGCTCACAGGCTATGGAATACTTCCCTCACGACAACATAAACACTCCTGGAGAATGGTGAGAAAGTCGCAATGACGTGTTTCTGATACCACGAACAATGTTCAGAATCATCATGATTTTTGTAAAAGCAAAACGAGACTTGCAATAGGATATGACCCTGTCCAGTCCTGAGTACTTGTTCCTGTGGGAAACAGGATGCGGTAAGGCGACCACAGTGATTTAATGCGTAAATGTGTGGATTTCAGGTCTGAAAGGGTAATATGAGCTCGGTTAGAGTGCATGAAAGGATGAAACAGCTGGAGAGAAAATGTGCTTTCCTAGGGAGGGATGAGTTGCACTTGGATACACGCGAACGCAAAAACAGAAAAATACACACACACTCACGAGACGTAGACCCCACATAAAAAATATTTCCAGGGGAAAAGCCAGTGTATTGTTAAGTCTGGCTGAACTCCATCAGCGAAACACGGCAGCGTTTGCACTGAGCGACTGGAGAAGGATCCTTCTTGCACCTGCACAGAAACCCACTCAGACTGAAAAAAGACTTAAACAAAAACCAGATGCCATCAGCATTTTTAGAGTCAAAAATTTATTTGAGTGTAAGAGGAGAAAAGTTGGCCTTGGAAGTCTCCTGTAATCTAGAAAAACCTAGTGAGTTAATCAGTGGCATGGGTCTCACAACTGAACAAGAACTTTTGGATTCCTGACTTTTTAGAGCAAACGAAAAAAAAATTGAAACTTGATTTTGAAAGTTCAAATAACACTAGTCCCTGCTGAAAAATCTAGTAAAATACCATTAGAAAAAACCATTGGGAACCATTAGGTTTCTAATGGTCTAATGGGAATTGGCAGCCCATTAGGAACCATTAGAAGAAACCATTAGAGACCTACTGGTCCCATTAAGATGTAAAACCCTTAGGAACCTCTGGTCTCATTTGGATATAAAACCATTAGAGACCTACTGGTCCCATTAGAATGTAATACCATTAGAAAGCTGCTGGTCCCATTACGATAACTATTAGAAAAACATACTGAGAAACCTACAGCTGCAACAGAAATTACAGCAGAGTCCTAACACTGGGCAGCTGAGACACGTCTATACATATGTGTAGCTGTGTATGCATTGGGATATGATAACTCATTGCAGTTTGTGATTTTAATTACATTTTTTTCAGAACATGAGCCATCAAACCATCAGGTTGTGTTCTTTTCCCTCCTCTTGGATGGATGAGTCAGGAACAATGATTTCATCACAAAAGGCCAAATATAATTTAATCACAAATTTAATCGCAAAAGGCCAAAGGTGATCTTGGAATGTATTAAATGAAATCACTGAACACTGCAATCTACAAACATACTGTATAGCCTGCATGTAATGGCCCAGGAAGTAGGGAGGCCAAACGCAGCAGTGTGAGAGAGCGAGGCAAGCAAGGACTTAAAATGACCACAGAGAGAAATATAAACGAGGCAACGGAAACATCTCTCGCGCTTCCGAAAAGACCAGGAAGCAAAGCGAGAGAGGAAAGACAAACAGGGAGAGCGAAAGGGAAATAACTCGAGAGCCGAGAAAGACAAAGTACTATAAATTGGTGCGACACCAAAGAAAGAGAGGGAAAGAATCAAAAAGGAAATTTCCCTAAAGAAATATAAATCGCAGATATACCGCGAAGGCTTATGCCACAAATGAAGCTTAGCGGAAATTCAAGCAGGAAGACTTTCCCTTCGCGCATGCCCACTATGCCTTCGTATAGTATCTGCTTGCCCTTTAAAAATTACACTGCCTAATTTATAATCTAATCGGAATCCTACTCCGAGTCTCTGGACCAATCATTCGCTAGCTATCAAATTTTAAAAGTACTCTCTCTCCCCGCAGTTAACCAGCTGTAAAGCGCTTTGATATGCTCTGCAACCCTCCTCCTCCCCACCACCATCCTCTGGGGTCGGCCAAGACTCCTCTTCAGCTCTCCTCCCACTCTGGTGCCAGGACTCATCCCTGCAGCAGCCTCTAAACAGCACCAGTGTTTAGACCTCGGGGGGAAATTCATCTCTACAAAGCAGCTAATCCTCAGATTCTCTAAATGCTTTATTTGTTCAATGCCGGGGTCTAACCGCCAAAGTTCATGTTCTTGTTTATAAATAAATACCTTGTTAAATTTCATATCTCATTGTTTTGTAGTCTTTCCTGATTGAAATCCCTCACTAGAGATAACTTCTGGCTGCAGTGAAAACTGAAATCAGACACTCCAGCGAAAGAGGCGTGGCGGAGATCCTGCTTATATAGACAGGTGAAAGCGCCGCCCATGCCTGATGAACTAGCTGGAAAATGAATTCCATAGAATTCATAGAATTCCATAGACTTTCTGCTTCATTTGGTTGTCCAAATCTATCGAAAGATCTGAAATCCTATCTGCCACAGTGCTTCTCGTCAGACTTATGTTGGCAAGAGCCTGTCGCTTTTCAGGACACATGATTTCTGCAGTCTTCAGCATGCACGTTTTCACGAACTCACCCTCATGGCTTTGATGCAGATGCTATTTCACATGCAATAAGGTAGCTAGCTTTCACTGCTGCGTCACTGATCTCTCGGCTATGAGTAAAAACAGACTGTTGTTTCCTCAGACCCGCAAACAATTCATTTATCTTATTTCTTCTCCATTGCCCTTGCAAGCTGTTGTGTTTTTCGCCGTGATTAGTTTCATAGTGGCGCCGTATATTATATTCTTTGAGCACTAAAACTGGCTGCGAGCACACCAAGCACACAGGTTTCCCATTAACCTCCGTGAATAAATAGGAAAGGGTCCATTTTTCTTAGAAAACTCTACACTCCGAGTCCACTTTTCTCCTTTTAGACAAAGCCATTTTGAGTAATGCGGGTGCCACAGAGCGTAATTTTGATAGCGAAAAAAAAAGTGCGACATCGAGTGGACAAATCAGGGATAGCAGTTACTTTAATTGAAAAATTGTAGTTCAAGTTTTTTCTGTAATTTTTATTCATTGCTAAGTCATCCTGCGGGCCGGATTTGACCCTCTGGCGGGGCAGTTTTGGGCCGAGGGCCGTACGTTTGACACCCCTGGTTTAAGATATCCGCAATATCCTTGTTATCATAAACCAGCAATCCATTTTTATTACCCCTCAGCCGTCAAGGCTGACGGTATTGCTATCCTTCGTGCGATTGGGCGGGCAGGTGGGCGGTCGGGCGGTGGGCGGGCGGGCGTCTCCAAAAACTTCGACATCGGGCTGAGGGGTATTCCGTGCATTGCACGCCTATTTTTCTTTATGCACTTAACCTGCTCTTTAACTTTCCTTTTTCTGCTACAGTACTGAAAGTAGCACTTAGGGTTAGTTTTTGCCCCCTCTGCAATTTGTCTTCCATACAGTCTTCAAGCATTCCTCAGCTCTTTTTTGACCACAGCCCGCATTTTACAGTATTCAGCCTTAGTGTTCTCATTGTTATCCTTTATGTACATCTTATAGAGATTCCTCTTTTCCCTCAAAATCCTACGAATACTTTTGGTCATCCACTGCGGATTCTGCTTTTTCAGCTTACTTTTGGACACCCTTGGAATGAATCTGCATTGTGATTCAAGTAAAACCCTTTTAAATCTTTCCCACATCTCATTTACGGACTCACAGTCCAGGAGTGCCTCCCATTTTATTTCAATCAATTATAAGCGCATCCTGTCAAAGTTTGCTCGCCTAAAATTGAAAATTTTTGTTTTTGAATACACCTTTTTAACTTCCCACGAGACATCAAAATTAACAGCAGAGTGATCACTTGTCCCCAGTGGCTCCAGTACCTCAACATTGCTAATTCTATCTGGGTCATTACACAGCACTAAGTCTAAAATTTCCTTCACTCTTGTAGGTTTATTAACATCTGCACCAAGAAATTATCATTTATAACATCTAGAAATTCTTCCTCCCCCCAACCCTGTCCTTTTACCATTTCCCAATTGATACCAGGATAATTTAAGTCTCCCATAATAATAGTCCCTCCACCCCTGCAACCTTGCGTAATCCTCCTAAAAAGCATTTCATTGACTGTACTGTCCAAAGCAGGTGGTCGATAGCATACTCCTATGTTTAAACCTGTCTCATGTTTGCCATTGAGCCTGACCCAGATATCTTCACAGGACAAGGAATGTTCAATTTCGGGAATTTCCTGAACATTTATGTTTTCGTTCACATAGATTGCTACGCCCCCTCCTCGCCTATTACATGTGTCCTTCCTAAATAGCTTATAACCTTCTATATTATATTCATCTCCATCCTCTTCACTTAGTCATGTCTCTGTAATCCCAACTATGTCATACCCCTCATTAATTATAACAGCCTCAAGCGCTGGAAATTTATTTTTTATGCTTCTTGCATTTAAGTAAAAACATTTCAGGTTATTACTAATGCTCTTCCCCCTTGATTTCCCATGTGGCCGCTGCTTCAAGCCCCCCACTACACTTTGTTGCTTTAAAAGTATATCATCAATAGTGCATGTAACACCATCAGCCTCTTTCAGGGCAGTCTGCATTTCCCTATGTGTAACACTCACTAACCTCCCTGCCCCCCAAGTCCCTAGTTTAAATAATCCTGTGCTACTCTCAACATACGCTGGCCCAGTGCAAAGGTACCCCTCCGGTTCAGGTGCAGCCCGTCGGGCTTGAACAGGTCACCCCTGCCCCAGAAAACGTTCCAGTGCCCCGTTAACCTGTACCCCTCTTTCCTACACCAGGTTCGTGGCCGCGAGTTAAACCTCCAGATAAAATTCTGCTTTCCTCTGCTGGCACTTGGTACCGGTAGAATCCCGGAGAACACTACCGTTGAGGATCTGCTCCTAAGCTTTTCAGCTAATTCCACAAATTTGCCTTGCAGAACCTCAAACCTACCCTTACCTATGTCATTTGTCCCAACAAGGACCATGACAACAGGATCCCTCCCCGCTCTGGCCAGGAGCTTGTCCGCACGCTCCAGGAGGTCTCCTACTTGGGCACCAGGCAGGCAACACACCGTACGAGACTCCTTTTCGCGCAAACAGACTAAGCTGTCTATTCCTCTAAGTATTGAGTCCCCCACTATTAATAACTCTCTTTTCTGAGGGGTAGAGGCTAACAGGGTGCCCAGCTGCTCATCAGTCCCCTCACTCTCTGGGTCAGGGGCCAAGTCAAGTTCCTGCAAGGGCCAGAATCGGTTGGACACCTCAACCGCTGGAGGGGCTGTTGCTGTACGGCGTGCACGGCCTTTCCTGCGCTGCCGACCTACAGTCACCCAACTTTCTCTCCCTGCCTGCTCTGGGATCCTTGTACCACCCTGCTTTGGCGTACACACCATTTCTCTAAACCACATCCTACTTAGTTCCTCTAGGAACTCTACTGATTGCGAACTATGTTGTGCCACCAACCGGCCCTGAAGATCAAGGATCTTGCTCTCCAGATGCTCAATTAGCTGGCACTGGTGGCAGACAAACCCACCCTGGAAATCTCTTTCCAAAGGTGCGATCATCCTGCAACCATCACATAGTTTTGGCCACATTTTGAACCCCCTACCTAATGACCTTGCTCACCCTAGATAAAAGAAAATTACTAATGCCAAGACGGAAGTTGAGGAACCACAATTTATTTATTCTTCCACTATCTTCTACTATATCAGCTGGTGGAATTCTGTAAAGCACGCTGAGGTCGGAATTACTGGGTTAATTGAGGAGGGTCGAAAACGATTCCTTCCATCTGTTTAAGATATCCTCCTTTTGCATATGTCAAACACCGTCAGCAAAATCAATGGGGTCTAGGCCAGTTGTCCTGTGGCCAGAGAGCTGTTTGATGCCATCAAACACCTCTCTAGTCTTCATGGCGTCCAGAGTGAATGAATGTAAAATCTCCATCTATGAACTCGCCAGTGCTAGGGATCCTGCATTCACTGAGGCCAGCGATGTTGATGTTGAGGCGCTTAAGTTCTTTTGCCACCAGTGCTGAACGTCTTTCTGGAGCTTGCCTGTTAGTGTTGGCATCTGACAGTGTCCTTACGTTCCAACAGGCTAGCCTAGTCTGTGAAAAGATCTTCTTTATCCAGTTGTGTCTAGACTTTTCGGGCCCAGGTGGTCCAGTTGGCTTTACTCAGGAGCCGTCATGGGTGTGGTGTTGCTGTCCGTTCACACGCCGGGAATGTTATGGTGTTTTATTCCTGGAGTCTTTAGCGGGTGAATAGATACCACGTGGTTCCAGGTTGCTGGCCTAGAACCAATGGGCAAGCAGGCTGCCCACTTCCGTGCTTGTGTCCTGGGGCTGGACATGGTGAAGAGTGGACACACAAGGTGAGGCAAATCATCTCCTCCAAACCAGTACCAGCTGGGCGGTTGATGACTGGTTGGGTCAGTTGCTGACCTTGACAAGGCTGACCTAGGCATACTGCCCGTTGAAGTCAAACCGATGTCTCCTTCCATCCCAGATGTGGCATGCCCATCACAATTTTTATAGCAGACCGTTGGCCGTGAGGTCAGATGGTGCCTGTGTTGAGTGGCGTTGGGTGTCAGTGAGGGACCTTCATCCGCCAGGGTGGCGCTGGGGTGTCTGTGAGGGACCTTCATCCAACGTGGATGTGGATTGCCCGCCCTGCAGATCTGTTGGAAACGGTAAGGCCATGTGAAGGCTCTGCAGGACAGTTGTTTGGTGAGAGGCTAAGGTAGTTGTTAGTGCAAGCTAAGCAAGCAGATGGTAAGCCAGTACTGATACAACAACTACTATATTGCCCATTAACACAAACCTGTTAGTACTCGAGTACCAACTTACCCACCTGTAATGCTGTATTTAAGGGAATTTCAAATGTATTGTAACAAAGTGTAGGCAAATTTCAATCCGTTTAATTAAAGGCATCTCAGTCAAATGTTTGTTGCCACAGTAACGGTCCTTTACTTCTCTCACTGGCCTTCTTATGGGGACACAGCCAGAAAATTTCTCAACATTTATTATAATAAATTTATCTAAACCGATGAAGCTTATCAGTAATGCATTTGTCTTCCTCAGGTTGCATGTCTTTTTGCTCAGAGATTCACTGATGATCTCTAAGACGGATGTACAATGAAAAGCTGACAAGTGTGAGTTCTGAGCTGAAGCAGTTTGCAGTTAACGTTAGGTTCACACAATCACCCTTCGCGGCACTATTGAAATCGTGGAGTAATCGTAGTGATCATATCAGATCTGATCAGATCTTGAGGTCAGTCATGGCAATCGTGTTGATCGTAGCAAAGTTTCGGAAGGTTTCCTACACGGTTAATCGTTTCAACACGATTAATTGTCAATCGTGATCACTGCATCACCTCGTATCCAAGCCTGAAATTTAGGAGAAGTTTTACGATCAGCTACGGGCCAATCGTGGCGTTCGTAACGGAGCAAACAACAGCGGGACCGAAGCATAAGAGAACATTCCAGCGATCCCTTATTTTTAACACTCCTTAAAAGTCTCCACAACACAGTCACCCATTGTTTGCAGTGTTCCTGTTTGCACCATGACAAAGTCGGCCCACGGCTTAGCTATGGGCTCTTGGGACATTGTTGATGTTTCCTCCGAACTTGCGGTTTACTTCAGGAAGCCTGAGCCATGAAACGCACAATGACGGGCAAATACTCAAACCCTGCCTCTGGGCTGGAGCCTGAGGCGCACCAAGGACAGCCTGCGCAGCCTCAATCGGATGGTGTAATGATGCCAGCACTGGGGTCCCACCACACAGCTAAACCCAGTACACTTACTGTCTGTCCCATGCAGGTAGTGTTAGGCCAGTCTTCACAGCCCACTTAAGGTATTATGTAATAAAACCGTCCACATTATCATTACATTACATTAAAGATAGAATGCACACGCACACAGACATGAAAGTATAACAAGAAATCTCTGCCTTCGTCCTCACAGTTACAGGAAAAACATATCAGATGAAAACAATGTAGTGTAATGTAGTGACACCTTAAGACCCATGATTTTACTTTGGCTTCACAAACAAAACAGCCTCAACATCTAAAACCAGTGATAATGGCTCAGCCATTATACCCATAATCAGCCTCATACTTCTGAGAGGAGCGAATCTTTAAGCACCGGGGCTAATTCAGTAATACGATACAGGCGCCTGAGCAAATGTGACTCTGGTGTAGCAGAATGGTAATCTGAACTTTTCTGTCTTGTGTAAATGCCCTTTCTGTCTCCAACCATTCAGTAACGCATGTCTATTAGAAGTGATGTCTCCTTCGATTGGTTTGCGTGCCTCCTTAATTCTCGGCCGTGTCTTGATTTATGGTTCTCACCCCTTCTATTTGAGACGTACCGTACCAGTCAAAGTTTAGACATACCCACATTTTTCTTACAATATATGTTAAATAAAGAAATAAGCAGCCTTTAGTTTGCAAACAAAGATCTTAAATTCTTAAATCCATCAAACTAACCACCATATGCTGTCATATTTGCAGGGCATTCTCACTTTTTTTTACAGTCATATGACTGTAATGAATTTGCAGCTGGACGGATGTCTAACTTACCAAAGACGTGCTGCGCTGAGGTGGCTTTTCACCCAATAAATTCCAAAACCGCTCAACTTTAATTTGGCAGTTGGAAAATAGAAGCTGCTTATTTGTCTGTTTACTTTGTAAAATATGGCTTCTTTGAGAATTCCAAAATTCCTTACACTATTCAAACACATCAATTATTCTCTTTTCACTTCTGTTTTTCTTTTACCAGATTAATGATACTAACTTACTGAATCTACCTTCCTTATTTAGTCAATGAGAAGAAGCTCCCAAGATTTTCACAAAGGTCTCGAGGCTCGGGTTGCATTCTTATTAATGCAGCCCAAGTCTGTTCTGCTGTCCAGTTTATTAGGAACAACCACCCAATCTTTTTACAGTCAGCAGGATTGGAACTGTGTTCATCCTAAGCTACTCCTTCCTGCCCTGGGACAGTTCAGGTCTGGCGAAGTGTGTACTCCATATAGTTTTCGTACCGGAAAGCCGCTGGACGGCAATTACGAACGCTACTCAGCTTCACCGGAAAATCTGCACTAAGCTTTCCTCTTCTGGGCTCCACCCTACTGTTACCATAATTATTGATAAACCCAACTATTGGATGTGCTTTGCATCCACACCTGATTCCTGGTCTGGATTATGACGCTAATTGAATGAAATCAAAGAAATTGTTAGCCAGTGAATTACATCTATAGGACAATACAACTTGTAGCCAAAATTAAATTTGCTCATAGATTAATGTCTATATTCATATTAACAAACAAACAATGAACCTGGTTGAAATATACCACAGAAGAATACTTGTAAAAAAGCAATAGATTTTATTAAAAAATCAACTCCAATTAGTCATCAACATAAAACACATAAATATTGTAATAAAAACTGTCAACAATATGGGCAACATACAAATTCTTACAGCTTCCATAAAAAAATAAATTATTGCATTCCTACATTCGCTTCTTTCTTAATTTCACACCTAGAAACATAGTATGTGGAATTATTGTAGCTTTGCCAGCCATGAAAATTTATGGTGAGGTAAAACTCAGAAGAGCCATCCAAACTGCACAGCAAATTAGGGCGGATGTCACGCTCCCTCCTGGGAAGACAGCCATGAGATAACATGGAGGTAGGTTGCTAAATAGTTGTTTATCTATCGGTAAAGCCAATTAAAGCAAAATCACCAGCAGCTCTGACCGTCATCCTCTCTTCCCCTGCAAGGGCAAAAGTGATGTCAGTTGTTTGGGTCAGAGATAGATGGTATGGTCACATCATACTGAATCTTATTAGGAGGACCATCCTGTAATTCCAACTGAAGAGTTTTCCTGTAGTCTACAAGTGAAAAATGCTTGCGGCAAAACCATACATTTGTATACCTATTTGCAGGCATTTCTACTTTTATTGCCATTCTTCTACTAGTACTGTGTTGTGTTGCAGGTAATGAATAAAAAATTACACCTCTAGCTTGGGCCTTTTTTTAGACTGTGCAGCAAACAAACTGTTGGTACTATCATCAAGACCAGCCCTCTGTTCTGTGAAGTGAATGGTGCTCCAGCACAATGTACCTGTCACAGCATTTTATCACAGACCTGCACCCCATGAAAACTGCCCACTTTGTTCTATCTTTCATTTGGTGTTTTGTTTGATTCTTGGCACAGATTTGGTTTAGTGGCAAAGCTGATGTGACTAATAGGCAACAGGCACTAAAATTTAGGAGTGGGCAAGCGACCTTCATTCTATGACATGACCATCTCTTGCAGACAGAAATCACGCCCATGCGGTGTTTCTCAGTGTGCAATTTGGATGGGCTGCCAATTACCTGGAGCATTCTTTACAGCAAAATTACAGTCTTTATAAAAAGGGAAAAAAAGGCAAAGAGAATTAATACAGGATCAAATAAATATTTGTTGATATAAACATAAACATTCTAAAATAATTTAAATTAGTTTAAAGTTACAGAAAAATGAAACAAAAAAGGTCATGTATGAATACAAAATGACATAGTGCATTGATTATGTTTAGGCAAGAATTACTGAATCAAGAATAATACTGAAATAATGGTCCAAAACCAGTCAGAGGGATATGGAGCTAATCCATTGAGGAGGGTGTGGTGATATGAGTTTGTTTGTCTTCAACTATATTAACAATTTTTATATTATACTTAATTAAAACTACAGAGTGTACTGAACTAATCTGGCTGGCACTGAAACTAACTGGTTCAAGAATAGAACCATGTGGTACACCTTACACTCAGTGAAACTGAGTCAAACTTATATGCAGAGGTGGATCATATCCTGTTTGTAAAGTAGTCACAGAGTGGAGATTGAGCATAATACTAAAAAACAAACCCCAAAATTTATTTAAAAGAAATTATGAAAAATGCAAAAGGCCAAAAGTGGTGAATAATCATGTTTTTCATCTAATGTGTTCACAATCTCATTAGTTGTGCTGGGTGGTACCTGTAATGGTGTCGTGGCCAAATCAAAGGCAAAAATGACTACCACTTTAGTGATGGGAAGTACAGTAATATTTTTTATAGGGTAAAAACTTAATTGGGAATTATATATTCCTGATTATCAACAAGAGACCCAAGACATTGGGGAAAAGTTATTAAAGACTGCAAGGCTTACCAGCTTCAAAGAGTGGGAACAATTGTGTAGTTTTGCAGATCTACGCATCATGCTTGAAATGATGGTCAAATTAAGTATATGGGGAAGATGACCAGCTAGCAGCAGCACAGAATACTGTAAAAGGTTTCAGTGCTCAAACGCAATAAAATATTTGCAAAAAATTATCTGTAGCAGAAATTGCGTTGGCTGGCACCTTCACATAAAAAATAATGGGTGACGTTACAAAAGGTCATTCTCGGGTCACAGCAGGCTGCAGTTGACTCACAGTCACAGCAAACTTTATTGCCACTTAGCAGTGCCTAATGGAGCTCTAACATACTCCTGCTAAACTCTTCTTGCTTTGTTGCACCTGCGTACAAATTCTCATTTGGGACGACATGCAATTCTATCCAGTATGCAGCTCTCGAACTCAACCTTGGCCACGTCTATTCAAGTTCTACATCCTCTCAGAACACTAACAATGTTGTGAGCCTTTTGCAGACTGGCTATTTGCTTTCCCTCAGTTCACTTCCTTATCAACCTTCTTGTTTCCCCATCCTTAGATTTTGTCTTCATCCATTGCTGGGTTAAAATTATAGTGCTTTGGCTTATATTAGAGCCAAACTGTACACTTCAGTAACAAAACAACCAAAACAACCAATAACCTTGAGAGCCACTTCTCCAAGTCAAAGAACTCATGCAAATATAGTGCCTGTTGCATACTGCATAAGTCTCCCAAGAGTGCACTCCACCCTATCCTGAGAAACAATATAATCACATAAAATCTGCCCAGGGCAAAATACTGAAAGGGTCTTTTTCAACAAAGATCCAAATGACCTCCGCCAGTAATCAGATCTTTACCATTCTGACCTCCGATAGCTTGAAGCTAGCCAAAGGAAAAATTCAAAAACACACACCCTGGATTCAAAATCATTGATGATCATTATATTCATCCCCACAAATTACATTTTGAGAGCAACAACAATGTTTCAGATCACTCAGGTATTTGCTAAATTAAGTGTGCATAAGATGTGCTGAAGTGTGCAGAAGATAACGACATGTTGCCATGCTCATTGCTGCTTAAGTGCCACATCTCAGCACTTAATTCAACAGAATGAGTGGGTAGAGCAGCCATTCCCCTCATAAACAGGCATCGGCAGCAGATGGACCTCCCACAGAAGCAAGATTTAATAGCTGCTGTCCATTAATTGGATCCTGCTTCTCTTCAGAAGTCTCTCAGCAGTCAACATTGTTATGTAATCCTTCCCCTTTGAGTGAGGACTCTTGGCTGCTTCTTCTACAGGCCCTGGCTCCAAGACAAAGAACATCAGATGTACTGCACTAAAATTTTCATGTCTAATTTGTTTCACCCCGGTCTCTCATTTGAATCTGCAAACCTCATGTAGTTCAACGCATATTTCTGTTTTCATGCTGGCCTGTATGGAACTGTTTGTATAAATAAAGCTTTCTTCTGCCTCTAATTCTGTTCAGAAAGGCCAACATGAGCCCTAAATGGTACTGGAAATTTTATTGGATTCTGATGGTAGTTTTAAATACCCAACTCTAAATAGTCAGCACAATCTCTCTCTCTCTCTCTCTCTCTCTCTCTCTCTCATATATATAGGTGCATTTGGCATCTCAAATCCCACCAATACCTGGAATGTCCAATCAATGTTGAACATTGTTGGAGCATGCTCACCCACAGCGCATTGAAAACCGTCTCCAAAACACATGCTGCTGCATATTTTCATCTCTCGTTCACAGTCCTTGGGTGAAATAAACCTGAATCTGTTCTTGCTAAGAAAGCAACCAATGAATGCCTCAATGGGCAGTCAGAGGCACTTGATCAACAAACTATGCTGACTCAAATGGACTGAATCCCTCCCACATCCCTAAGTGACGCGAAGCCAATTGTGGGCTTCCCTCATGAGGCTACAGGCCACAGTCCGCACTGGCACGAGTGGATTTACTGTGAGACCATGCACAGGTACGCCTTCACTGCACCTTTGCAGTCTTTTGCGAACTTTACTTTTTTTTTAGGATGTACAGCTCACATTTTTCTATCCCTGCATTGCAGAATAGAATGCCCCTCAATTACTTTCTGGAAAACTTTCAGGTGGTTAAAAAAAGCTGACTGAGCTTCCTAGCTGGGCCAGAAAGCAATGCAGTGAGTGCCCCTGCCGGGATGATAAATGATCTGTGCGGCTCCCGATGCTATAGCCTAATGGAGAGTAGGTCCGATGCA
Organism: Gymnothorax reevesii; assembly: GCA_029721435.1. Lineage (NCBI taxonomy): Eukaryota > Metazoa > Chordata > Actinopteri > Anguilliformes > Muraenidae > Gymnothorax > Gymnothorax reevesii. The sequence goes on along the minus strand of CM056588.1, from coordinate 64,021,483 downwards.
GGCCCCACCAGCAGCTCATCTCTGCTGCAGTTAATAAACTTCAAACCTTCAATTTCCCTTTCAGACCAGAGAAGATCTTAGTAGCACTTTCAGAGGGTGAGACGCTTAGCTGCAAAGACATGGGAAAGGACAGCTACCCTGTATATGACAGAAAAGGAAATATAATGTAACTTCTAACAGGAAGCTGTTAGCAAGACGGCGACCATAAGAACAGCCTCGATAGGCGTCTGTGCCACGCCCCCGATTCCTCCACTCTTTTCCACCTTACTGGGATTGAGCTGGTATGAGCTCACCACGGTGCTATAGTCCCGCTCGCTGGACAAACAGTAGTAGCTCCCATAGTTGTCAGGGCTCATGGCGTTGATGAGGTGCAGGCAGTCCGTCCCTGTCTCCTGGCACCTGCTGCTGAGGCCCCTGTACTCCCAGGTGTAGGAGGCGTGGTAGGAGTGTATGGGGCAGGACAGGTAAAAGGGCACGGCCAGTGGGACGGAATAGGTGACTCTAGGAGGATCCCTGAAAGGTCTTTCTGAAAGGGCATCTCTTCTGGGTCTCTTTGTTTCCTGAGGATGACTAACTGCAGTAAGGAGAGTAGAAATCTGTTTAAAATGACGAGTTCTGAATCCAGCAGTTTCATCAGCCGACTCACTTATTTACCCTTCTTTTCTGAGCACAGAAAACACATGTCATCAGTAGATGAACTATCCTAAATAATATATCATCTTATTTAATGTATTAACTTTCCAGAGATGCCAACTAGATGTGTTTTATGTGTGCTTGCAAAGAGTTAAAGAATACTATATAGCATTTATACATCTAATATATTATAGAAAAAATAATAATAATATAAACTTTGTTGAAGTTAGGCATGTTTCAAGTTTTAAAATCAAAGGTTTAGAAAAAATCCCTTATAAATGCAAAATATACAAAGGAGGACAAAAATACTAAAATGAGTGAAACAGAAACCAAAGAACATTTTTAAACTTTTCACAAAACTTTTTACATTACTTTTTTATAGCCAGGATTCCAACAATAATACAACAAGAATTATTGCTTAGGACTGGAGAACTCAGTAACCACAGGGGCCGAGTCATGTACCTCCCCGACGCCCTTGAGAGGTCACCTGCAAATTTTTACAGCCGCAGTGTTACTGTTTTTACTCTCGCTGTGACATTAATACGCATCCCTGTACATGTATGTGTGTGTAAATGGGGCTCTAAAGGAGCAGAAAACACAAAATCTGCAAAAAAAAACTTTTGACAAAATGGCCACCTTCGACCATATTGGATGTCTGAAATTGCCGAACAGAAAATCTCTGCGGCGGCGGCGGAGCTGGACCATAGTATCTCCTGACTATTGTCGTCAGGGAGATACAATTATTGTCAACCCTTCGCAACAGCCATTACAGATGAATATGGTGAAGCGTGTGCATTATCTTGCGGTGCAGGAACCCAAATATTAGAATTAAAGAAAGATACACTCCATTGAACCGCGTGGGGTAATCAGTCCTCTGCATTTGACCCATCCTGTAGTTAGGAGCAGTGGGCAGCCACAGAGCAGAGCCTGGGGACCAACTCCAGTTCCAAAGCCAATAACCTTGGTCAGGGGTTCTGGTAGGAGTGTTCCTATGATGCATGTTTTTCTGGGTGGGGGGAACCAGAGTACCCAGAGGAAACCCACGCGAACCTGGGGAGAACATGCAAACTCCACACAGAAAGGCCCCAGGCTGTACTCGAACCCACAACCTTCTTGCAGTGATTTTGCTACAGCATCTGATTTTGATACGTTACATCATTGGGCAACTATTTAACGCTCTAAGGGTTAAAATAAAGAGTAATAAAAATTGTAATTAAATGCTGATATTATGAAGTTTAAAATGATGTAATATCTAATCTAAAAGGAAAGTTCAATTACAGTGAAAAATACAGCATGTTGAAGGCACAGACAGGTTGCAGATGCAAAATGAATTCAGGAAAGATTCTAAACCAAGGTTTATACTGGGATGTGGTAAGGCCAAAGGTCAAAAACAAACTGACAGCAGTGCATGATGAAAGGTGGTGAGACTACATCAGGTGTAAATTAAACTAAGTTTTATAAATTAATTTAGTAAACTAAGTTGTTGACATAACACTCTGGACACTGCTTTATTCAACGTTGGCCTATATCTCTAACAAAAGGCTTAACAGAATGTAGCAACTCATTTCAAGGTTTGGAAATCTTGTCATATTCCAATGTGAAGGATTCCACTGCAATCACTGACACAAACACCATAGCACACCCACATACTTCTAATTAAGGCTCCATTAAGGCCTGTTTAAAATAAAGCAACAGAGGTCTGAGTAGAATAGATATGTTCAGAAGCACCATGGTTCAGGTTTAAAACAGGACAAATAATTTATAAGAAAAAAAATTTGTTCAATCAATGAGAATTTACCTTCATCGTTGTTAGGACAGACGCTAGTTAGGCCTTCAGGAATGTTCTGAATTCCATCTCTAAAAGAAAAAGACCAGAAAATTCAACTCATCTATGTAAGCCAAATGTTAGGAATGCAGGAATATCACTGCCTACAGCGCCATGAAAAAAATATTTGCCCCCTCCCTGATTTTTTTTATTTTTGCAGATTTGTCAGAAATAAATGTTGTAGATCATCAACTAATTGTAACATTCAACATAAATAACCCAAATAAATATAAAATGTGATTTTTAAAATGATGCTTTCATTAATGGAAGAAAACCCCCAGGTGAAAAATTAATTCCCCCTTAGTAACAAATTTGACAGATGTTTGGGTTCAATTTCACTTGACACAGAGAGTCATGATTACTGCAAGCCTGGTTGAATCAAATCACTAAAAAAGAAAAACCTGTTAGCCAATGTCAAGTTGGCAAAAAGCAGCACATGATGCTGCAATCTAGAGAAATTCAAGAACAGATGGGAAACAAAGTCCTTGACACCTAGCAGTCTAGAAAGGATTATCAATTCATTTCTGTGGGTCTGGGACTCCATAATACCATGGTGAGAGCCATTACCTATAAATGGAGAAACTTGGAACCATGTTGAACCTTCCCAGGAGTAACCAGCCCACCAAATTTCCTCCAAGACCGCATTGACGACTCATTCCTCAGGTCACAGAAGAACCCAGACTAACATCTAAAGAAGTGCAGGCCTCACTTACTTTAATTATTGTTAGCATTCATGATTCCATAATAAGCAAGTTACTGAAAAAATGACATCTATGTGATAGCAGCAAGGCGAAAACCACAGCTGACCAGACAGACCATGAAGTTTTGTCTCACATTTGTCAGAAAACGGCTTGATGATCCTCTAGACTTTTTAAATAATATACGGTGGACTGATGAGCCAAAAGTGGAACGTTCTGGAAGACGAGGGTCCTGTCACATGTGGCGTAAAGCTAACACACCATTCCGCAATAAGAACATAATACAAACAGTCAATGTGGTAGTCTGAGGGTCTGGAGCTACTTTGCTGCTTCAGGACCTGGGTTACGAGCCATAATTGTTCTCCACCAGAAAATCCTGATGAAGAATGTCCGACCATCAGTTTGTGACCTATAGCTCAAGCACAGTTTGGTTATGCAGCAAGATAATGATCTGAGGCACTCAAGCAAGCTCGCTTCTAAATGGTTAAAAAAAAAAATGAAGATTTTTGGAGTGACTTGAATCCAATTGATATGCTATGGCATGACCTTAAACAGGCAGTTCAAGCGAGAAAACCCACCAATGTGGCCAAACTGAAACAATTCTGCATAGAGCAGTGGGCCAAAATTCGTCTCCAGCAATGTCAAAGACTTATTGCCAGTTATCACAGAGGTTTGAGTGCAGTTGTTGTTGCTAAGGGTGAAACAACCAGTTATCAGGTTTAAGGAGGTAGTAATTTTTTCACATGGGTGATACACTTTCTGAATAACTCTTTAGCTTTAATAAATGAAATAATCATTCAATTTCAGCATTTGGTGTTTGCTCGCATTGCCTTTGCATTGTATTAATATAATTTGGATGAACAAATATTTAAATATGACGAATAAGCAAAAATAAAAGAAATAGGGAAGGGGACAAATACTTTTTCGAAGCACTGTATACTCCTGAGCATTATCAACCGTGTGTGAGGGGAGTGGTTGTACTTACTTCCTGACAGGAGTACACCCCATCTCGCCCCAAGCACAGTAGGGATCGCGCGCAAGAACGCACTGTGCACAAGAGGCGTTATAATCCTGGCATCTCTGCAGATCCAGCCAAGTGATCCGGTCAGGAAAGCCCAGAATTAGCTTCCTCTGGATACAGATCAGAGAGTGAGAAGTTAGCCTCATGGTGGAGCTGCATTCTGATCAATGCAAAATATTAGCGCTCACTAATTCCAGGATGTGACAATAATCTTGGTTTGAGAACAGAGATTTTGTTTACTTCACCATCTGGGAACTGAATGAGGCTCTAAAAACAAACACAAGCTTCCTTCCTGTCCGAAGTGGAAGAGATAAACAATAAACAAAGTGACAAAACCATTAAAACTTGGTGTGTTTGAGGAAGTGTAGCAGATCCAGGCTCTGGGTGAGACCTTGTGGCTACAGTCTTTGACCCCGTGTGCATGGATAATAGTTAAAAAATGCAAGATATGTCAAATGGAAAATGTCTGCCATGTAAATAAAATTAAAATCTGCCCATATGAAAGTAGGGCTCCCACAATGACCTTCTGCCAGATTGCAGCAGCATGACAGAAATAAGTAAAGCATTATGTCACATACTCTGGACTCCCAATGCTTTCACTGTTACTTTAAGCTAGCTGATATTAGCAACATAACCAGCTTGTAACATTAGGCAGCAAACAAGCTAACAAGCAGTGTGAGAACAATAGTGCCAGTTAACTCGTATTTCTAATACAAGATTGATTTGAAGCCCTGGAAGTTAGGCAATCATTCACGCAATTTGAATGAATTTCCCGGACACGTAGAAAAAAGCAACAGTAACTAGTTACCGGAGTTAATTTCACAAACACCGGAGCACAAGAGCGGTCCGACTCAAAAATATCCTGCTTTTTCCCTTGTTCCACCTCTTCAGCTTGAGCGCCTGCTTCTGTATTTTCACTTCTGCGTCACATCATCCTGAACGAAAGCAGCCGGGGCTAGAGGGGGGACGGCAGGACATTTCTGAACTGGACAGCAGCCGGCGTTTACCATCTCTGGACCGCACATACAACTTACCATTTTGGAATTCAGTTTCAAGGACTGAACAGGTACGGTGTGATTCGAGATGACGGTCTCAGAGATGATGAAGGGCTTCGACTCTTCCTCTAAAATCTTGTGGATCACTCCTTGGGCTGTGAGTATAAGGATAAGACACAAATAAGCAGTGAAAATCCCTTATCCAGTGACTCCCAGTTTAGACTGGCAGGCAGAAAACACAAATTTGCAAGAGATGAACCGCAAGTGAAAGAAACCTAATTTTTCAGCTATGGGCGGACATTCTCTGATTCACAACAATCTCCAGGCTAACAATAGACGCACATTTTGTGTGACCATATGCATTGTTCAGTCATTATAATAAGTGAGGTAATGTCCTGCTCTCATTGTTTTCTAAATATAATTCAAGTAAAGCCAAAATAAAATCAAACAAAAGACCTGAATGAATCAATGCCAAAGAGCAAAATCGTTGCAGGACAGAGTACAATGGAGTAAAGTCTTGATTATACGACTGCCAGAAGTTTATCACCTGAAAAAGGCGTATTTTGTTCAGTCCCCTTTAAGACAACAGATAAAAAACCAGGAAGTTGATTTAGCCCCACTGATTTGATAAATATCCTGCAGCAAAAACAGGCATTATGCTGAAATATAGCTAAGGAGCAGCCTGTGGCGTGTCCTGGATGAGGCCATCATTCGAGCCAAAGAAGAGAATTGTAATGTTGTGCCTGTGTATCCATCATAAAGTAGCTCCTGGACTGAAAAATAACGGCACCAAGGGGGGCAGGGAACAATTTTATCCTGGGATTGGTCGTACTGCTCACCCGTAGCCAAGAGGAGCACGTTGTGTGCGGTCCCATCAGCTGCTGTGACACGATCCACGGCGAGTTTGGTGTAGTTGTTGGCGCTTATGTAGAAGGGAGCCTGGTGTTGGGTTGGGTGGATCCACTGGGTCATTTCGGGGTGATCCCGGACGACTTTGATGGTGTTGGGAGGTAAGCTCTTACTGTTTGGTACGCACTGTGAAAAAGGCAAAGATGTCAGCAGTCGGATCTCATGCATTCCAAAATTCCCCACTTACTGTAGTTCACTAGCCCAGTTCAAGAGTCGCATGGACCCCAACTATAAACTCTCACGAGTGCAGTCGTTTACAGGATAGAAGAGGTCAGTTCTGGTGCATTTAGGCGCTTCTTATGGTCAGGAATACACATATCCAGACTCTGACAAGATTTTCATCATTTTGGTTCCGTATACCAACACAACAGATATGAAATGAAATGATCAAGAGTAGAAGAGTCACCCTTCTACTCTAATACAACGGTTTTGTCAAGAATATGGTATGATCTGCAAGTATAACCTTTTCATTTTCATACACAGCCCCCCAAATTTTTGGAGCTCATAAATAATTGGACTGACATAATCATAATCATGATTACATTGTCATTTTTTAAACTTGGTTGCGAATGACGGCCTGAGGTTTAGAACCCGCAGACGTGACCAGATGTTGGGTTTCTTTCCTGCTGATGCTCTGCCAGAACTTACGTGCAACGGTCCTCAGTTTCTCCCGATTCGCAGAGGATTTTGTCCTTATAGTTTTGCCTTCAGCGAGTGAAGTGCATAAGCTCAGTCATATTCATGTCAAGGCCATTGACAAATAAATCACTTCTTTGCCTTATAAAATTCTTGAGTTACTTTTGCAGTATGCACACGGTTACTTTCTGTCTGCACTTTGAAGCACCATCCAAGGCTTTTTTTAGAATAATAAAAATAATAATAATGATAAAACAAATGGAATCATAGGTGGAAGATCACAAGCAACCCTCGTTATGCAGATGCTCTTTTCTGTATCCAAACATCACCTAACCCGCTTATTCCAGGGCAGGGTGGTGTGGGGGCGTTCGGGGGGTGTGGGGTTATCCCTTGATGGGCAAGAGTTAGGTACACAGCCTAAACAGTCTGGTAGTTCGTTGCAGGGTTCAGACACCATTCATTCATAAACTAATACTTGTGGCCAATTTAAAGCCATAAATTAGCCTGACATGCATGTCTTTGGACTGTGGGAGGAGCCTGGAGCAGCTGGAGAACAGCCAATCACAGAGAGAACTGCGAAGCTCCAAACTGAAGATCTGGGGACGCTTTGAACCCACAGCCCTCTCACTGTAAGGCATCAGAGATACATATTGTGCCACCGCGCTGCCACCTTTAATCACTGCTATAGTCGCACAAGGCGCAAAATATACAAAGCAAAATTTTTGATTTCAGCCTTCAAAAGGTCAAGAATTTTGTCAATTTTTAGTTGTCAATGACCTTCAGAAGGGTTGGCAGGTACCGGTGAGTCCTTCTGAAGGTCATTTGTCAACTACATCATGAATGATTAACTTTTGGAGGGACAAGGTGAGTAAAAATTAAGCACTTTTTAAGAGTTAGTATGCCTTTTTTCAGAGTTTTTTTATTATTCCGACACCGGCACAAAAACTCCTCTCGCCAAGTCCCTGTCCAAACATACTCCGAACTGATATGATCTGCACGTGGGAGAGGTAGTCCTGACCTCACACAGTAACACACAGATGCACTCAGGAGGAAGAGTAATCACTAGGGTCAGAGAACATAAACAGACTGAGGAAGTCATTCAGTCCGGCAATTAGACTAAAGGAGGATGTGGGATGGACCACTTGTAGACTCATGAAAATTTCAACTTCTGGTTAACTCTTTGAAATCTGAATTACATAGACTACAGTATACAAATGGCTCTGGCCAAAGGTCGACTAACGTCCAGACCACCCAGAGCTGTGACAAATATACAATCATAGATGTGGAAATGTTTAGCTCAAGGAATCATGGGTACTGCAGCTGCACAGGCAGGCATGTCTCAGCTCATCAGTTTTGTCTTTATTTGACAGTGTGCCCATGTTGCGCTGCGATCAGGAACCAGATGCGAGAACCAGGAAATGCAGTAGAGCTTTTTTTTTTTTTATTTTTTATATATATTGGTAAAGGGGCGGGGGTGACCCCCGCAGGGTGAAAAACAGTACAGAGTCCACAATCCAAAAGTCAAAATCCAGTTGGGCAAAAATAGTATCAAAAACCAGGGCAGCAATAACAGTAGTCGTAGTCAGACAGAAATGGGTCTGGTACACAGGAATAGTTCTATCAGAGAAGCAAGCCAGAATCCACTGGTCGTAATCCGAATCGTTACCAGGGCAGCAAACAGATCTCGTAGTCGGGCAGAAAAATGGTCAAAACACACAGAGGCAACAGTAATCCAAAAACACAGAGGCAAAAATCAAAAGTCAGGCAATCCAGTCAGAAAGATAAACACTGAGAAATCAAGGCGAGAAACGTAGCACAAGAAAACTAGGGAGAACGATCTGACAAGAAAGTGTACCAAACAGACATCTTATATACACACCCAGGGTAAACACATGACCAGGGAAAACAGGTGCAATCAATGGGAACAATGATCAGGGAGAGACACATGAGGAATAAACTAATTACATGAATTAGGCTGTAGCCAAAACACAGACAGGGATCACAAGACAAACCTACGTACAAAACAACAGCTCCGGTTAAGGAGTACTAAAGTGCCAAGATAAAAGAAAAGGTAGCACAAAGTATAAGTGGAAATCCACAGAAACTTGCAGCAGAGATAATTAGGGATAGGCAGGGAGGCGGAGATTAAAATTGAGCAACTGCTGAGAGATTGTTCGTCAATTAGTATGTGCAGCTATACAATCCCAAGTGCATGTTAGAAAGTTAGTAAAAATATACAATGTTAATAAGGGTTAGTAATTATCGAAAACAACAAACTGTTAGTAGATAGTAAAAGAGAGAGGAAGGAAGCACACGAGATAATGAAGGAAGATTGAAAACCCAGAAACCAATAAATCACCCGAATGAGTGGTATGCAAGACTAGGGACCGTGGGGAAAGACCTACACAAGACAAGACAGGGTAGACGAAGTGCAATGCATGGAAATGAAAACATGGCATGAAATAATAAAACATGAAATATAAATGACCAAAAAACACAATACATAATCCTAAGAATGGTCAGACACATGCAGTGGTCACTAAGCAGAATCAAACAACATGGCAAAGCCAGGCACAGAGCTTAAACATGACATGCAGAATCACAGATCACAACAGCCCACCTAATAAAACACAGCAGGACATCATTACAGACTTTCAAATAACTGAGTGTGATACTCAATTGCTGTGTACATACCTCCTCCAGCCTTTCTGATCATAGCTACTGCTGCGTATGTCTGTACTGCATCTATAATTGCCGTACTTGCTCGTTTTTAGTAAAGAACCATCAAGCATATTAAAATGCATTTCCTTATAAGTGACAAATAATTTAATAAATAGTACAGCACAGTAGGAATCTGCGCAGTAATGCTGCTCGTGACATCTATCTGGTAGGAAAAACAGGGCAAAAATGATATAAAGTGCTTACGGTTCCGGGCCTCGGATGCGGAGTTTTGCCCGTGAGGCCTTTGAAGGCGGAGCTCTCAAAGATATGATCAATTCCTGCCATGGAGTAAATGCAGACCGCAGTGGAGTTCCTGAAATGAGCAGGAATGGGCTTGGGTTCATGCCAGTTCGTCCGCGCACAGTGCAGTGACACAGCAGTTTTATCTCATATCAGCACAGTTCTTAAACTCAGAGACGCAGATCATTAGGTGCTGTGTAAACACAAGTTCATCTGTAAACAGGTTTCTGTTTACTAATGAAATTCCATGGAGAAGAGGGAAAGCCTTAAATGATTTAACTAGTGTCTTCATCATAGGAAAAATGGACGAGTCAAACCGTCTGAATCACTGCCTTGAATCCCGGCTTTGTGAAGCAGACGGCATGCTGCTTTTGTTCTGTGGTGATGTTTAAGCCTTGAGTTTCTGTGCTTATTCATAGCTTTCATGTGACGTCACACTCCCTAAGGAACGCCCCCTTGGAGGGCAAAACATTACGCTTGCCCGCAACCCACAGCCTAGAACCACTATAGGACACTCAAGAAAAGACGCACTACATCACAATGCCGGACAGCTGTTGTGCGGTCGGATGTTCGAACGGTCGGGGAAGAAAACCGGGATTGTGTTTCTATCGCATTCCATTAGAAAAAGAAAACTCTGAGAGGAGAAAACTTGAGATCAGCGCTATCAAGCTGCAAGCAGGGCATACAGAATGGCTCCTACGTGTGAACACACCTCTCCTAGACCTGCCATACAGGTGCAGTGACCAAAACGTACCAATCCCTCCTTCTCCACAGCAACCCAAGCTGTTAGTGGGGGGTCATTTAAGCTGTAGGAATGGTTTACCTGCCATCAGAAAATAATGTTTGATCAAATTTATCTTATATTGACTGTTATGGCATAACGTGACAAAATAATCGCTACGCACTGACTGACTACAGTGTCCCTAAAACTGACTCGTGATTGTTTCGAAAATGACAATGAATTGGATGGCTAATGTTAGCTAAATTAGTCCTCACCTTTACTCGTAGAATGAAGAAGGACTCGTCCTTCACCTCCCAAACAGCAGCATAATTTACCCATCCAGACATAAAATAACGGTAACTGTCGGTGCTTTTATATGCCTTCATTCTGGCAGCAGTGTAAGGTGACGGGTTCTCAACCAAATAAATGTAAACATCCCCAAATTCCAATTTCAGCGAGGACCTGGCGGTGTGTAATTGCTCAAATAACGAATCCGGTGCTGTATATGGGTCACAAGTCCCCAACACTTCTAGCTTGTTTCGGTATCTCTCCTTCTCGGCCGCTGACAGGTGAAATAAATGAGTATTTTGTTTTTTGTCCGCAGAGGTTGCATTTCGCGCTGTCATTTTTGAACGTTGTTTTGCCCTCCAGGGCTCCCGGCAAGTCACGTGACTGAAAGCCATGAATTTGCAACAATCCTAACTATCCATTGTCATACTTTGGGCTCAGACCCCTCCCCCATCTTAAATCATTTTGTGACCTGTGCACCTGAAATTTGGGCACAAACTACCTGGAACCTTCAGAAGTCCGCACCCTCTCTTTGCCTCGGACACCTGCCTAACAAACTGCAGCAGGTTAGCCCTCCTCTAAACAAACATTTGCATGAATTGTGCCTGTCATTAATTTTACAACTTGCGTGTAGCTTTACTTGATCCCCTACGATTACTTTATTGACTTCAGTTGCTTTGTAAGTTAACTACAAAGTCCATGGTCTGTGGCTACCCCTGGCAGTCAGATTACTGCGTCCCTTGAGGGTTTTCAGCACTTTAGGTTCAAATAAACATGTCCTTTGTTGCTCTGGATGAGAGCTTTTGTCAAATGGCAGTCATGTCATGCAATTAGAATTCAAATGCAGGAATCACCTGCATAGATGATTTTGCAATTATGCTATAGAGACTATTAAGTTATGTTTCAGGGCTCCTTCCAATATTTTGTCCAGCCTCTGCATCAGCACATAATAATTCCTCCATACTGACTGACCAAAGCAAACAGGTCTCTAGTGAACAAGTGTATTTCCTGTAATTCTCGCAGCCAATGAAGTTTCCCATGTTATTCAGCTACTCTGAGCGACTATGCTACTCACTAGCTGGAAGCTTCTCCTTTGAGGCTAATTACTTCCAGGGCCAAAGCACCTGTTCTCTTGCAACTCTTTTTCAGAGTAGGATAGGTACAGTTCCCTCCATAATTATTGGTTAAGGTGTGTTGAAAGCCTTAAAATAAATTCAATTTTTATTGCAGAAGCATACTCTCACACTAAAAATTGTAGAAAAAACCTTCAACTCAAGTGAATTTTTCTGGGGAAAAAATAATTTTTCATAAAATCACCTGTTCCACAATTATTGGCACCCCTAAAAATTCCTAGGAATTAAATGTCATTAAAGTATTTCTGTAATTTCTACAGTAGTTTACAAAGTTGATCAGAGTATCTGAGAACATTTATTTAGTAATTCATCACTTCCTGTTTCCCTGGGGTATAAATATGACGTGACACAGAGGCCATTTCTCTTATCCACTCTTCAACATGGGAAAGACAAAGGAACACACCATTCAAGTAAGGCAGATGTGTGTCGACCATCACAAGCCAGGCAATGGCTACAAGAAAATAGCCACTCACCTGCACCTGTCCATATCTACTGTCAGAGGAATCATTAAGAATTTTAAAACAACTGGAACAGTGGTAACCAAGCCTGGACGAGGACGCAAGGTTATTTTGCCACCACACGCAGAGAGGAGGATGGGAAGAGCCAACATGCTGTTTGGGAGGCATGCGTGGAAAAAAGCGGTCAACTGGGACCATGTCCTTTGGTCAGATGAGACCAAGATAGAGCTTTTTGGCAACAAACACTCTAAGTGGGTCTGGCGGAACACAAAAGATGAGTATGCAGAAAAGCACCTCATGCCCACTGTGAAGTATGGGGGAGAATCGGTGATGCTGTGGGCCTGTTTCTCTTCCAGAGGCCCTGGGAACCTTGTTAGGGTGCATGGCATCATGAACGCTTTGAAATACCAGGACATTTTAAATCAAAATCTGGTGGCCTCTGCCCGAAAGCTGAAGATGGGTCGTCACTGGGTCTTTCAGCAAGATAATGACTGTAAACATGTGGCCAAATCTACACAGAAATGGTTCACCAGACACAGAATCAAGCTCCTCCCATGGCTATCTCAGTCCCCAGACCTCAACCCCATTGAAAACCTGTGAAGTGAGCTGAAGAGGAGAGTGCAGAGGAGAGGACCCAGGTCGCTGGATGATTTAGAGAGATTGTGCAAAGAGGAATGGTGGAAGATCCCTCTTTCTGTATTCTCCCATCTTGTGAAACATTATAGGAGAAGATTAGGCGCTGTTTTGTTGGCAAAAGGGGGATGTACAAAGTATTAATATCAGGGTGCTAATAATTGCGGCACACATGATTTGATGTAAAAGATTTATTTCTTAATGTAGGATTTTTTCCCACTGAATAAATGCACTTGAATTAAAGGTTGGATTTTCCTCTTTGTGGTCATATATCATTTAGAAAAAACTGAATTTATTAGAAGCTAAAGAACATATCTTAACCAGGGGTGCCAATAATTATGGAGGGCGCTGTATATCTCTCCATCATGTGCCTAAGTAGACTAAGCCTGACACATTGCCTGCAGTAAGAAATGTAGGGAATCATGGTGAAGGGAAAACAGGAGACCTTATCCTGCTCAACATGAATGGAGTGCTTTGTTTTCAGTGATCATATCACATTCTTGCGTGAATTGTGGGCACAGTGCTAATCTCTCCTCAGGAAGCACAGTCGCCAAGGTCAGCGAGAGGATAAACAGCGAGCAGGAGGCTCCTACCAGCTGCTGCTGAAGAGCGTGTAGACCCGACTGTCCCTCCAGTCCTCGGCGTGCTGAACGTGGACGTCCTGCAGTCTGTTGAAATACAGAGACTCACTCGGTATCCCGCACATCAGCCTCGCCTTTAGAAACGATGTCCACACGTGCTGGAAGAATCTCTTTGACCCGCCCTCGTCCACCTGCGGACAGGAAAGGCGGGCGTTAGAGGCTTGGGGTCGAAGGGCAGTGGTTCTCAAATGCGATCCAAGGGGACCCCTTTGTTTGCAAATTTTTGCTCCAGCCACGATTGCAACCCCAGAATTTTAATGAGTTGTTTCTGTCTTTACTACACGATTCATTGTTACAGGGATTATTTAAACTTTTAAGCTACATAACGTCAGAAATACAGCAGCGTGTGTCCTGCAGAGTTCCATACTAATTAATATTGTAAAATAATGCAAAAAAATTTTTATTGCATAAAAAGCTAAAAAGACTGATAAAATTTAAGAATATACGATGGTCACCTCAGACTGAACGACTTGACTGAAATGATGCTGCAATGATCTCATGAGTTGCTGTGCAAATTTAGCTAAGTATAACAGCAGGGTCAAATTGCAGCCGTATTCTCAGGAGCCAAGTAAAGGCACTTCTGTACCTGCAGACACGGCACTGACGCAAAGAACTGATTTCATCCCGAAAATAAGTCCTCTGCGCAGCCTGCTCTTGCTCGACTGAGCATCAATTGCAGTCCAGTGAAGGATCCATCCATTACTTATCCCAGTTTCTTCTGGTCAGGATCGTATGGGGACTAGAGTCTATCAGAGCGAACGGTGGGCGGAGGGTAGGACTCACCCTGGAGGGTGAGCCAGTGTATCACAAGGATCAGACACCATTCACTCACACAGTCACACCTGTGGGCAATTTGGAGTTTTCAATAAGCCTGACATGCATGTATTTTGACCGTTCGATGAAACTGGAGCGCCCACTGGATACCCTCACAAACATGAAGAAAACATGCAAACTCCACAAAGAAAAGTCCCAGCCCAGAGTCAAACCCATGACCTTCTTGCTGTGATGTTAACTTGCTGTCTATAGTGCCCCCATTCCACCCCACTGTGGAGAATGCTTAACCTAACAATACGTGCCTTTCACGGTTGTCCATGTGTTCACATTCCAAATTGAGGCAAGTGCTTTCGCACGGAAAGGAAACTGGGCTGCTTGCTGATTCTGCCGCTGCTCTGGGAGGAGACAGGAATGCAGTAAAACTAACAGCTAACTGCAGCTGCTCTGCAGAATGTGAGAATGCTGACAGAGCCAAGAAGGTATTTGGAAGTATTTGGGCTGCGTGTGCAAACCTCCCAAAAAAAAAAAAGAACAACTGCCCAGCGCAGATTACGCCGTCAGCATCAATACTGCTGCCATCCTGCCCCTGAATGAGAACAAAGACCACAGCTTTCAGAGTGACGTCCCACTACCACGGTTCTAGAGATTTGATGTGGAAATGACCCCAGAGCAGTGCACACAAACACACACACGCATGCACTTGAGCGCGTGCACACATATAAAATTCAATGTGAGCAAATATTTTTTCAATAACAAAGCAATCTGACATATTGGGAAAAGAAATAATTACCAGGGCATTTCAATAAGACTACCCGAGGTAAAACACCAGAGCACTGCTACCTGCACGTTTTTATTGACAGAGAACAGGGTGTGACTGACGTTTCGACAAGTCAACGTTGACTCTGAGGAAGACATCTTGTTGAAACGTCACTCACACCCTGTTCTCTGACAAAAATAACGTTCAGGTAGTAGTGCTCCTGTGTTGTACTTTGGGTGGTCTTATTGAATTGCCCTGGTAATTATTTCTTTCCCCATACTGTCCGCTACTGTTGAGCACCACCAGATCCTCATTTTAGAAACTTCGGCTGAGGCGCATTGGACATTATTCATGTGCTTGCAATCTGACATATTGTCTTTGTTTTATCAAAAAATACAAAGTTAATATGATTTGCAAATCACCGCATTCTGTTTTCATTCACATTTTACACTACATCCCCACTTTTGTGGAAACAAGTTGCACGCCAAGTTTCAGCCAAAACTTCTTGTCAAATCCATGATGGTGGAGTACAAAACTAAAAGAATCCAAACTGTCCCAGTACAAATATTTATGGACCGAACTGCATGTAGCAATATTACTGTATCACAGGGAGTGACACTACGCAGACCTCCAATTGGTTGTGACACAATGAAGGTGGAAAAACAATCTTACACAAAAGCAAAAAGGCTATTATTTTTAATCCTATCCAGGGGGGTTCTGTTTTTAAGATTTATTAAAGAGCATTTTCCCCTTTATCTAAAATATCGATACCATAACAAGCCAGCAGTACCTTGCAAACACGAGCAACCTTTGAAATCCAAGGGTCTGCATCAGGACTGCTGTCAGAGTTCTTCTCCCGGAAGAACAGATAGATCTTCTCCTGGTCTCGGTCCTCCTTACGCCTCACCCAACTAGCCTGGATAAAAGTGGGTTCTGAGGACAGAGGACAAGGTCAGGAGTTAGATCTGCAATAAGGAGAGAACTGCAGCGCAGAAACACACACAGCATCAGTCCGGAAGGTTACAGGTTCAAATTACAAAACAAACGACCGCCCTTTTAACCCTCAGTGGGTGCGTTTCCATTACTCTGAGAAATGCGCAAAAACTGGTGATGGAAACAGGTGAATTTCAAGAAACTTCTCAAATATTGCTAAAAAGTTTTTATGGTCTCATGAGGTGGTTTATCAGATGTGTCAATATTGCAATATTTTGCAAAAGTGGAACGAAAACGCTTTTCTCCGCATTTAAAATCACACTCCCGACACGCAACAGGTTCTGACCCAATCCAAGGACATCCATCCTCAGTCAAAAAGGGTTTTGCAAGACGAGAGTTTATAAGAATTACAAGGTTTATTTGCAAAACATCCTCAAATGGAAACACTTGCAACTCGCAATTGCGCTTTGACAAATTTTTAGAAATATCACTTTTATTTTGCTCAAAACTGTAATGGAAACACAGCTAGACGCATACAAAAAATATTCATGCAATTAAACATTTCATTGTGCAAATACCCAGGAGACTTGTCTACGAGGAGAAAAGTCAACATGTCATGGACGGACGACCATGCAACATTAGATGTTTATAAAAGGCCCCTGTGATAAAAGCTTTTACCCAGACAGGATGATCTCTGTTAATCCGCACCAGCTTTAGATCCCAGACAAACACAGTGGGAACCCAAAAATTAAATATCATGTACTATCCCAAAGCATGTTCTATCTAAACTACTCAACCTTCACCGCATTTATCTGAGAATCCACATTATTGTGTTTTCCAGAACCAAATCTCATTTTTAGGTCCCGTCATGGATTTGAACAAGCAGTGCCAGCCACATCAAACCCCGCCCCTCGCGCATTTTTTTAGCTGCTCAATAACCTTGGGGGTGGGGTCACACAGACTGACGATCCAAATAGGAGCCATATATTTGTCGTAGAGCTGGCATTTTCCAAGCCGCAAGAAAAGAAGGAGTAATCGTGGTGAATTACTGGCACAGTAAGTGCCATTCTGGCCTGCTACTGTGCCAGATTAAAATGCAACATCAGCTACGGTGGAGGAGGATGCAGAAGCACTGCGGCGGTTGGGGGATGGAAACACACTCTCAGAAGGTCAGCAATTCACCCACACCCTGCCAATGGCAAGCAAGAGGAAGAGAAACAAATGCGACAAAAGGACTGTAATGTACGCCCTCATCTGCACTCCAAAGACCTTGACTGAGCGCCTTAAAATGAGAAGCATAAATTACCGTTTCCTGAATAACAAAGCAGAGCATTCACTGTGTGCAGGGTGCAGCAAATCACTGCTGTAGAGAAAACCGTTACTCCAGAGCAGGGCTCATTAAATCTAGATCTTAAATCTTCTTTCACGCCTTCGTGACGCTCTTTGCCTTCCAGGACAGCGATTTCGTCATTCCTGCCCCTGTTTTCCTCACCTGTCAGCCATCTGTCATGCATCCACATTCCGGGCCTTTGGTTGGCTCTTCTGCGGAACTGCGGCGCACTGCCAACGTGGTTCAGCGGTACGGCGGTGAGCAGGTCCCCCTCTGAGAGAGAAGCAAAACAGTGAGATGCGCAGCACAGACGTCCTGCTCACATATCAGCACTCACGGCCGGCACCGAGATCGATTTTTCCATCTTCTTCAAACTGGGCAGAGCAACAATGATCAATAAGAACTTATTTTCAGGTGAACATAAAGACTTTGCTTTCAAAACATCAATAAAACAAGATGCAGTGCCGCGCACAGCAAGCCCCGCCCCTAACACATATTTCAGCTGTTCAAGGGGAACATCCAGTTTTCGGATCCCTGTGTGGCGGGTTTGACCTTTCAAGGTCACTCCAAGTCATGATCATGGCGTCACTTTAATCTCCGTGTGTGATTGCCTATATGTGTGTAGAAGTAACCAAGTGGCCATCTACAGTGGATTATAAGATATCGTGTAAATTAGGCGATAAAGATCAAAGACATTCACCCCCCCTCAAACTTTGACCCCTCCCAATCTTTAAAAATATACACTTTTCATTACAACAGGGGATGGGATTGTATTTGACACAGAGAAAAAGGTAATGTTTTGATTTAAATCGAACTTTTTTTTTTAATAGATTTATGGGCAAAAAACAAATTTAACCTTTTCAGTGACCTTTGACCTTGACCCAATTCATTCCAAAATTAATTGGATCTGTTGTGGATCCAGGCCCAACTTTTGGCCAAATTTGGTATAAATCGAGGCAGTGTTGCTAACAAATAAATAAATTCACACAAATCAAAGCGGTTACAAAACTCTTGCCCTTGATGATAAAGACCAATGAGACATGAAAATGAAATAATTTTTACCCGTCAGCCGACGAAAGTCATGGAGGGGTACTGGCGTGGCGAGCAGTGTCCGTCTGTCTGTTTGTCCGTTAACATCTCGTTTCCGGATGATAGCTGAAAAACGCCTCGGCCAAATGCTTTCATTTTCTGGTGGTATGTTGGGGGTGGCGAGGGGAAGCTCGCTATCGACTTAAGTCTCGCTGCCATAATCAATATGGCCGCCACGCCAGGGCAAGCGCAAGGCTGAGAAGTCCCGCTCGCGACAGCGCGCTATTTTTTTATATGCCCTCACAATGAATTTTCTGAATTAGATTTCCTGCCCTTTAAGGCAATTTGATGCAAAAATAAAGGATAGGAATCCTTTCCTGCAAATGAAAACTGCAAATACTAAAAATAAGCAAAAAGGATCACAAGGGGGGTTTTGGGTGTGTCGGTCTTTTCAGGCATTTTGTTTTGCCTTGATGAGCTGGCCGGGCAGCTTCTGCCAACTGCCAACATAGGTAGCAATCGAAGAGCCTAGAGCTAAAAGCTTTTAAGTCAATTTCACACCATAAATAGTTACCCGAGTCGATAATCTTGATCTCCTAAAAATGGACATTTCGTGACTTAAGCACTTTTAGCACAGGGTTTTTCATTCGCCCATGGCATATATCTCACTCAGCAAACAACAATAAGTATTTAACATATGATGCACATACCAACAGTGAGAGAGAGGGAGCTCTGTGTGTAAGTGTGCGGAGATATTCCTGTGCCATCCCCGATGTCAATGACCACAGTGGATTGATTTCCTTCCTGGAGATGCTTTATAGAGAAGGAAGAGCAATTAAATACACAATAAGTGTTGGCATAGCAACAGAGCACTCAGGAAGGACACCATTCAAGAAGCAGGGCACTCAGATTTGTGTGCCTCTTGTCAATAACGCAGATTATTTACTGCCTGTCAAAACTTTATGGATAGAAGTACTGTAGTTCAGGCATGGAAGATGCCCAGAATCAAGTGATATCAACAGATTCTGTCCAATCCATAATTTCAGATGTAATCCCAGCAGAAAAATGCGAGTAATTAGCCTTGAAATACAACAGAGTGTCCATCTAATGTACTGCAGTTTACATCTAAAAGAAACATCATGCCACTATCCTCAAACTTTTGATGGGCAGTGTGCCTACTTTAACTTTAGGCTGCTTTCACATCAGGGGCCGAGTCTGGATCCAAGTAAACTTGACCCCAAAGTCCAGTTCATTTGATAAGTGTGAACACAAGTGTACCATACTTTGGCATGTTTCTGCATGAAAAAGGTGGTCTCGAGTACGGTTCATGCGAACCAGTACCAAATGCAAAAGCAACCGTACGTAAACACAAGAGGACAGCTATACGACCTCTTTACTATTTGACAGTCCCGTTCAAACAAACATGGCCACAACAAGATCTCTCTGGTCCAAAGAAGAAATTAAATGCTCTCTCTCATCATATGAATGAGCACAAGTGGCAGTTTCCAAAATGACAGAAGCAGGCGCAGTACGAAGTCGGACTCCATTGCCTATTCTAGCATTGGGATCTTGATCACGTCAGTGTTTGTTTCTTCTTCTTCTTTGTGAACATTAATATGTATAAAACCGACTAGGAGCATACTGCCACCTTCTGTATCGGAGTTTTTACTGACACGTGATACTCTCAGGTACTGAATGACATTACTTATGTGAAAGCTGATTGGGGGGGACAATCGTACTGTGGTATGGTACCAAACAATTGTACCTAATCTGGAAGAACCCTCAATGATAGGCACACACTTTTCTACAAGCACATTTTCTCCAGAAGGGCAAGTACTGGTTCAGAAAAACTCCAGTTCACTCACTGCTTTCATACAAATTTCATTGTTCTGACTTGCATTGAGCCTTTGTGTCTCACTGACCTCTGCTTTAGTCATGTAACCAGAGGTAAACCTCTCAACTACTGTTAATTGTCAAAGGGATACAAGCCAAATTCTATGAGAGCCTTTATAGTCTTTCATATTAGCATTGAGACTCCAGTGTGTGATGTAGTTTCAATGATACTTGAAAATGCCTTTTAAAATTGCATCAAAACCGCATCTCACAGTGGATGTCTGAAAGCAGTTTTGTGAACTTTTATTCACAATAGCAAAACTTAAGATAAAACATTACATGTTATTCAATCAGCCCAATGATAATTTTAACTGTTCTCCCTCTGATGAGAGGGATTTGGAGACTGTGCAAAATGATCACTGCTAGGTGACATAAATATGATAATACAGTATAAAATATAGTTTCTCACCAGCATCCAACAATGTGGCTTGTCTCCATTTGTACCACAAACAAACAAGCCATCCTGGAGTTGCTGAATAACAGTAATGATGTTCTCACAGGAAATCTAAAACATATTCACAAAAAGGACAATAATGAAGATCAATTATCGCAAGACAGACATTTAACGCAACTGCACTTGCACAAACATCAGTTTTAAAAAGACTGATCACACACAAGGTTTTTCTTGAATCATGGAAACAAAGATATGAAGTAAAATAAGACACTAGATTTGGAACCGAAGGGAATTTCCCCACCCACACCATCTGGACAACATTTCAAACCTTTTTAAACAAACCAAATCTTTATTTTTTTGCGGGGTACTTACCTCTTCGCAGTTCTGGCTCCCAGGCACAGAAATGTTCTATGGAAAAAAGCAAATTACTTTAAGAAAAAAGATTCATATAATGTGTGAACCCCTGTGCCCAGCATTTTGAAATATATCTCAGTTAAAGCATTTTTTTGTGGATATGAGTAGTCTCCAAAAAAAAAACTATCAACAAGACATTCCCAAGTACTGATTGACCATATCTTCAAAGGCAAACAAACCATTACAGGCTGCCAAATAGATTTGGCAAGAAACGATTGTTCCAAAGCGTACGCCTTCAGAGAACAGTGAACACAAGTGCATGCAGGTTCATAGAATTCAAATGAAGTGAGTGATTTTGAATCACTGCATGAATTTTCTTACCCTGAGCTTCAGGACTATGAACAGATTCATAATATTCTCAACAACTCAAAAATGAGTTTTCCTCCAGTAGGGACCACAGGTCGTAATGATGTGAGACTGCCTTACTGAATCACTACCTGCAAGCCTGTAAAATCCCAGACAGGCCAGAGAACATCTGCTCAAAATTGCTTGCATGGCCAGATATCATATGGGAGCTTATATTATCTCAGCAGAGATTTATTCAGAGCCCCACAGCTCTATCCCTAAAATAGCACAAATACTGTAATTAGATCCTACAGCCTAAACTGCCCATTAAATTGAACGAGAGGGCAGGAACAGGGGCCTGACGATGGAATACAGTAAGAAGCACTGCTGCCTCACAGCAAGAAGGTTGTGGGCTCGAATCCGGCCTGGGGCCTTTCTGTGTGGAGTTTGCATGTTCTCCCCGTGTTTGCGTGGGTTTCCTCCGGGTACTCCAGTTTCCCCCACCCACAAAAACATGCATCACAGGAACACTCCAACCAGTACCCCTGACCAAGGAACTGGCTTGAGAACTGGAGTTGGTCCCCGGGCGCTGCTCTGTGGCTGCCCACTGCTCCTAACTACAGGATGGGTCAAATGCAGAGGACAAATTACCCCACGGGGTTCAATAAAGCATATTATTATTATTATTAACAAAGTAGGGATCACCTCCCATTGCATATACACCAAATAACTTCATTTGCTCGAGTAAAACTGCTAAAACTATAAATCTAACACAATCACAATGCACAATCACAATGCTTACCTCAATGAGGCTGCCATTCTGTGAATTAATCCTCAGCACAAAGTTTGTTCCTCCAACGTAAAGTTCACTAGAGTCTTCTGGCTGAAAAAACACTGTGTGCCTCTGGTGCTGGTCATACCACAGACCTTTGTCACCATCGTCTTGAAAAAGAAGAGAGAAATATAGTTTCTTACTGAGTCAACTCCAAGTGAAGCAATCAAATTCCCATATAAAATATTATTAAAGACTTTCTGACATGTATGTGTGTGTGTGTGTGTGTGTGTGTGTGTGTGTGTGTGTGTGTGTGTGATAGTGTGCACTCAGAATATTGCTTGAGTTACAACTTTTCATAGAACCCCTAAGAATAGAATTGTGGTTCTGTCTGTAACTGCACCAGTGAAAAATAGAAAGTTCTGCATGATGCAAAACTAGTAGAAATAAATTGATAAAAAGCCATTCTAAAAACCCCATAAAGTGTACTGTGTCACTAATATCATGGAACATAATAAAATATAGAAACATAAAGGGCAGCTTCACTTCACAGATTCAGCAGCATGTCACTGGAATAATTTCAATTCGGTACAGCTAATCTCAATGCAGCCTGTAGGTCCATCTCCAGGTACTCTTGAATGCGTCTAGCGAGGGAATGCCGAATGCCTTGAAAAACGTCCAACGCATTCAGATCTTCCCGGTTGCACCAATTACAGATAACTGCTTCTGAATGGAATGAATGTGCCCGAGTGCTGACCACAGAAGGCTGTTCCGCATTGTATATTACAATTAGAATCGTTCAGGTATGAGGTTATCGCGAGCATAAGCGTCACTTTAAGCCCTCACATCTACGGGGGCGTCTATTTCTATATGGGTAAGCAAATGCCGAGAAGTCTCGGTATGATTATTACCACTTCATAACACAGGCGGCACCCAATGAACAACCTGCCACAGTGTGTGGCTGGTATTATCCTGCATTATTATGCGGGAAAATGACTGGATCCTCCGATTTTGGTCCACGGAAGAGGCATTAAATTATAAGGTCTTGCGACTAGTTTCGCTCTTGAACAGCTAATGATTTTATTGAAGGTTACCTCCTGAGCCAGCATATACCATTTTACGCCAAGTAGATTTTAACGGCGGTTTCCTAAACAATCTATAATTTTTGGCCAATTCATCTCAGCTTCAGTTGAGGAGAAATATTCTTGTTACTGCCTTCTCCAGAAATTTTGCAGTAGCCTACATCACAATAAGTACGATGTTAACGCGCAGATTCATCATTCCGTGCATTGCTGATTCTGCCACACAAAAATGGTTCCTCAAAATATGAACAACATTACGCAAAATTAGCAGTCAATTTAAAGTCTGGGATTGAACTGTCCAACAGCCCTTAGCAAAAGAATTCAATTTAGGTTAATCTTACCATGATGCATGCGAAGTCTAGGTACACTGTTCAGCATGGATGCTGTCAACCGTAACTTGCAAGTAAAGAGAAAAATAAGATGAAATTTCATTTTGATTTCAAATTTTGAAAAATAATAAAATAGAATAGCGACAAAATAAATTGGCTATCCGATTGTCGACGGTGCCATCATCGTAACTTGAAAGCTCCTCGAATAAGCAGATGGTCCAACTTGGCTCCAGATTGCGAGTCGCGCAAGAAAGACAATCGCCCCTAAAATAATAATTACTGCTATTGTCAAAGAAGGCGCGAAATATGAAGAGAAATTTCAGATTTCAGCCTCCAAAAGGTCAAAAATTTTGTCAACATTCGGGACTTCATGCGAACGTGCAGCTACCCCGCTCACGGACGCTTCAAGAACTCGCTGGGCGGACCGTGAGACACTTTTTGTTCTGACCTTCTCTCCTGCCCGTGAGAGATAATTACTGCAGCGAACGGAATCCATAAATGAGTAGGAACCTCAGAGGTGAAATCCTAAGAAGGGCGTTTTCTGGCCCAAACCACCAATATCAAAATAATTTTCTGCATTGGTAAACCACCCCATGGGGTTCATGAATCCACCTGAGAAACAAATAGAAAATACATTTTTTTAACTTTTTTTTTGTTTTTGGGAGGGGCCACCCATTCTGAGGCCCCACAAAGAGTCACCAATGATTATAATCATGTGGTTATCAATGCACATTGTAGCTGATATATTTTCCTAATGAATGAAAAAAAAATTTATTGAAATTGATGTCATACTGCCAAGATAGGAAGATATTTGTTAAAAAAATATATTCTGAAATGGAGATTTCCAATGGCCACGTGAGTAAACGGCGTTCGTTTGACAAAGTTCCCGGCCATGACACACAAAGGCCTTGATAAGCACGATTATTATCACTGGTGACACTTTGTGGGGCCTCACCGTGTTTGACTGTTGGTGTGGTCTTATTGTGGAATGATGTGTACACCTGCTGTATCGAGGCCCAATTCTTGCAAAAAGTCAAATTTTTAACTCATCTGCCCACAGAATGTCGGACAGAATATCATCCTAAAAGCTTAAGAGGTCATCAAGATAGTTTTTTTTTTTTTTTTTAAATCAGCAGTGGTCCTGTCTTGCAGCTCCCCCATGGAGGTCCTTTTTGCCATCTCTCATTGTGAAATCACAAACATTGACCACAATGGAAGCAGGCAAGACCTGCAGTTTTTTCGATGTTGGAGTGAGTTCTTTTGTGACCTCCTGGATGAATCTTGATGTGCTCTAGGAGGAATTTTGGTTCACTGGTCACTTCTGGGACGGTTCATCACAGTTTTCTCCGTTTGCAGATAATGGCTGTCATCCTGGTTCCCTGGAGTTGAACAACCTGAGAAATGGCTCTGCAACCCTTTCCAACTTGATAGATGCCAAAGAGTTGTTATTTGGGCTACCTGTCAGATTGTTTCATTCTAGGTTTCTGTCTGTCTGTCTGTCTTTCTATCATCTACTTTAAGAACTGAAAATTACCCAGAAGCTTTTGGGTATCACATCATGAAAACGAAGCTACACAGGAAGTTGCTACCCGTTTCCATCTAGGTCGAGGGAAATGTACTCCTACTTGGACTCTAGTTTCTCATCTGTTCTTCAATTTTTTTAGATTTAAGGCATCATGTGCTGCTTTTTGTCAACTTCACGTTGCCAGACAGGCACTATTTAAGTGATATTCAGATTCAACAGGGCTGGCAGTAATGATGCCTAGGTGTGTCTAATGAAATTGGACCCAATTATCAATTAAATGTATCTAACTGGCTGACTAACAGAGGGGTCAATTGGTTTTTCACATGGGGTATGGTAGAGTTGGATAGCTTTTTTTCCTTCAATAAATAAGGTCATCATTTAAAAATGATATCTCTTGTTTACTGGGTTGTCTCGTTTTAGTAATCAAACAAGAGCAACGCAGAGCGTGGCATATGCCCCCGCCTGCATGGTGATCAATGGCATATTGAGATGGCTGCTGTGGTGGCTATATTAGATATGGCACGTCGCTGGTTTTCGAAAGGAACCTTCCTCTAGCCACTCCCAATATGCCATTAAGAAATGGCATCAATCCGACAGGGGATTCTATAGTTATCCCACGGAAACGAAAAGTTAACGGATGACAGACGGACGACGGATGGACATGGTGTCGACATAATGCCCCCTCTCCTCTTTTGAGGGCGGGGGCATAATTAGTTTGATGACCTGAATTATTTTAGTGCTACAAATATGCAAAAATAGTAAAATTTGGAAAGGGGTAAATAGTTTTTGACAGCACTAAAGTATGGGTCTGGCAAGTTAAAGAATGACTATAATGGAAAATTCTATTTCCCAGTTCAGTTCAACTGTGCAGTAGTCTCAGCTATATCTAAGAGTGAAGGAAAGTCAAATGTGAAGACTCTACGGTTTACCGGATAGACCCACCTTCTCCACTTCAGCTTTGGAAACAAGCGATTTGAAATTTGTGCTATAGTCTAAGTTATAAACTGGCATGCGTTATGTCAGCCGAGGATGGGCTCAGAGTGGCGATGACGGCACTGCATACATTATGGCAAACAACATGTGGTCTGACTGTGTGTGGGAGGTGTATGGGTCAGATCAATTCTTTACATGGCATTACTTTAAATCCGTAAGATTAAATTCACAAATGTACTGCAGTTTTACAATGTCTTGCCAACTAGTGCACATGGAAATATTCACTAATGAATTCAACCATTTAGCCCAGCATAGTCTCTCTGAAATAAGCTAAGGTTCTCCATTCCCATCTAGTCTTGACCACTATTTGCAAAAGTCTTGTAAATAGACTTTGTTTTTGAATTCATCATCTTCCAGCAGGTTAGGTAAGGTGGGCCAGGTGCCCACAATTACAAATATTAGGATTCGCCGGAGTCTTTCCTGTGAACAAATACAGATACTTTGCCTTTTTTAAATGCATAGTAAAATGCATTGATTATTTGCAAAACAGACTAATAAGCAATGAGCACTCCCCCTATTTCATAGCAGTGAAGTGGAATGTGATTTAGGGAATTTAGTAATCCAACATTAAAAGAAACCATTTAAGTGGAAAAAATAATAATAATAAAGATTGCAGGTAGAAATTAAGGATACCGTCTTGCTTTGAGTAATAACTAGCTTTGGGGTCCATCTATGGGACAAATCCCAACCCTGCGTTAAACTTCGGTTGTCCAAAAAACAGACCGTCAGGTCGTCAGCTGACAGTTGCAAGCAACTCGGCATCCTGCGTTTCTTCGACCGCGAAAAGCCTTTTAATCAAAATGGTAACGTTGAATGTCTAAACATATTTTAGATTGTCGATGACTTGTGGGCTCAAGTATATAATTGTGCAAAATACTGCTTTGCAAACCGACAGCTGGCTTGTTGACACCCTAAACTGTTAGTGTTTTCCCCATTCGCTAGCGAGCAGTCATCCGGAGTTAACGCTCCGCTGTGTTTTGTTATTATTATTATTATTATTATTATTGTCGTTGCTCTTTCCTCTTGTTTGAAGATTAACGTTAACTACTTAACCCCGGAGTCAGTAATTGTAACTAACTGGCTGTTGAACACGTTCTGTCTTTATCAGCGATTCCGATTTTGTGGGGACCTTGACTGTCCTGATTGGATTCTCGCCGAAATCAGCACGTTGGCCAAAATAGTAAGTTTTTATTTGTCGTTTACTTTGGCTTGTAAACAACATTGTCCATGTTACTCTTTTTTTTTTCTTTTACAAGGAAAATGCCATGGTTAATTAGATTTCCGACAATTGAGCCCAGAAAGAGAACAACGTTTAATTGTAGGTAGCAATCTATAAATGTTTTGTAAAGAATTTATGAAATTTAATGAACACGGACTGTTTAGGGTAAGAGGGGACTCATGTCATTTTGCTGGAATAATTTATGAAAATTGTTTGTTTAAAATAGTGTATCAACAGACACTAACGAACGTTTCAGGCTTCCGGCCAGCTTGATAGCAAACTGACACGTGATGTTCGACGTTGCTCTTAGCCAGGATATTTATGCTGCAAGGCGTCACTTTGCACGTAAGATTTCTCAGCTGAGAGGCAATCACAGAATGTAACGTTTGAAATGCTTCTACCCTCAAATTTCAGTCGAGTGTAAAGATGAAGCTCCTTTGTGTGCAAGTCCTGAAGGATCTTCTCGGAGAAGGCATAGATGTAAGAGAATATTACTGGAAAGCCCCGTTCTGTAGTTTAAATGCATTAACTCCTCTGTACAATATTCTAATTTCACAAGCCATTCCTAAAAACTATACGAAATTACAATGTGTCGCATATTTTAAGTGCATTCATTTAAACGTTGTTTCTTTCATACAGCATGATAAAATAGCCAAGATAACTGCTGACGCCAAGTTCGGTAAGGGTGATTCCCTTTCCAGACACTTTTGCCTTTGATTTGTAAAGATCAAATGTAATCAGCAAAATATTAAGGTCTGCAAAGTTAGTGGGATGGCATCCATATGAATGAACTCTCATCAGGACCCTAATTTGACTGTCTTTGCATTTCTCTCTCCTGGTGGACTTGATTGACACGTGGCTGGTTCAGACAGTGGAGACATTAAAGCCAGTGTGGCCGTACTGAGTTTTATTTTGTCCAGTGCAGCAAAGCATGACCTGGACAGCGAATCTCTATCCAGTGAGCTACAACAGCTGGGTCTCCCCAAAGGTATGTCCAGTCCAACAGTGCACCTCCCTGGCCTTTCTGATGTCTTTATCTGTTGGAATATTCAGTCATTGTGCTGATATATTAGAAATGCATTTACAGTGTCTGATAATGTTATTCTGTTTGCAAAAAGTAGTTAATAGTTCAACATTAAACACTCCACTGTGTGTCTTGACCTGTTGTCTCTTCCGCAGAGGTGTAAAGTCCAGTTTCAGAAAGCAAAAATCCTCCCCAGAACTTTATTCTAACCACCTGGATTTACTTCCGACAGGAGATGGAGCCAATATGAGTGATCAGCTCATTCTGTGGGAGGGAGAAAAAAGTGGCAGGACTTTTACTTTCGGACCCCTGAATTTTACACCTCTTGGCCACAAGTCATGATGTGATTTGACAGTAAAGCCATTGGCTTTCAATTTTTTGTTGATTGATTGTTCAGCCAACCTTATGTTTTTGACCCTCAGAACACACCACAGGACTGTGCAAATCATATGAGGACAGGCATGGTGCCCTACAGGAAAGACTGAGGGAAAGCAGCCTTCGCTGTGAGTACTTATCTATGGATGCTGAATAGCAACATTTGCATTTTCAGGGTGCATGTTTTGTTCTAAAATTGTTCAGTTCACTGGCCTGTGTTTTCCATTGTGCATTGGCACTGGCCACTTAAAATGGCTGATTTCATTTTTCCGGGGTGCGAGCTGAGCTGTCGTGTGTCCATCTTACAGTGGGGCGCCTCGAGAGCGTGTCTTGGCGGGTGGAATACACTCTGAGCTCAAGCGAGCTGAAGGACGTGAACGAGCCCACCGTGCAGCTGAGGCTCCAGGCGGAAGGCGCAGAATCCGGCTCTTCGGAGACCACAGTGGTTTCCATAACTGCGGACAAGTTCAGGGTTCTCCTGAACGGTCAGTCTCCCTCATTACGGCTGTTCTCCATCTGCCGTTTCTCCCACGGCGCCATTGTGAAAGAATGTTGTATTCTCAGTGGGCCTATTCAGGCTAAATAGTGTTAAGGAAGGTCTACCAAAGTCAGTAAATTTAAGAATGAGATCATTGCCCTGTCTACTCTGACTAAACACTAAAATTATGCGTCTCTCGTTTCAGAACTCAAGCAAGCTCAAGCTATGATGAATGCACTACAGTGAGGTGGAACTGCAACATATTTATGTACATATAATAATAAACTTTATGTATAAATGCATGTGCATATGGGCTATCTATTCTCACAGCTTGGCTGGAAAAAGGCTGAAAAGGAAAGGTTGCTTGCTAAGAACTGACAGGTTAGTGTAGCCATATTATTGCCCTTTTCAAGAGCAGGCATCTATCCTTGGCATTAGCTATAGATCTCCCCTGATAGCTGGCCAGTTGTGACTGAAGTATTAGAGCAGGTAAAATCTGTGTAGTAGGGATAATGTGAATAGAGATGGTGAATAATCCCCAATTTCCACATACTCCTTCTGCGGTGCGCGGCGCAGCTCCGCGCACGGCAGAGTAAATGGCTCCTATTCTAGTCAATATTTGCATTTCCGCAGTGTGCGCCGCAAAATGCCTCGAGTGTCCCAAAAGCGCCACTGCGCTCCGCTTAGCTTAGCCAGAGATACGTGCCTGGTCTATTTTTCAGCAACTACGCTCCCTGACGTAGACCAAATCGCACCAGACAGGAAATTAAAAGAACCAAACGGGGCTCCGCTGTGTGGCGCAGCCCTCCAGAAATGCATCCAGTAGGCGAGGGCTCGCGCCCTCGATCGCTCCAGATTTGCGGCGCTGCGTGGCGCAGACTGAGTTTGTGGAAATCCGCCTTAACGGTGTCACCCACTTCAGAAACCTTTTCAGTTAACATGATTTATCTAAACATTACATCAACCAAAATCATCAGACAATGCACCACTCATCCTTATTCAAAGACAAAGCAAGACATATTGGCCATTAGACTGCATGAGATCAAGAAAACTGCAGAACTAAATTAGCATATTAAAGATGTGCACTTCGTTTACAT
Organism: Gymnothorax reevesii; assembly: GCA_029721435.1. NCBI lineage: Eukaryota > Metazoa > Chordata > Actinopteri > Anguilliformes > Muraenidae > Gymnothorax > Gymnothorax reevesii. The sequence continues at coordinate 63,991,228 of CM056588.1, read as the reverse complement.
GTGTATACAAATATACATAATGCTTCCTCTTACATTAATGTTGAAAGTGACCTCCTGTGACTGCTACAGCCAGCAAACTGCATCCATTACAGACCGGCAATAAGAACACATTCAGCCTGATTGTAATAATACAGATATAGCACACCTCAGATACCCTTTACATTATCTGCATTTTGCTGGAACTCTCATTTACTCCGACATCTTGTTCAGGGGTTGACAACTAAGGTCCTTTAGAGCGGCAGGGGGTTTTGACTGTCTATTTTAGGCCCAAAAAATAAGACAGGGTAGGTGAGTTTATTGTAATCAACTGCTCCAGTTGATCTAATGCGGAGTAAAAAGAGAAGTGACCAAACTCTGCAGATCTCCAGCACCATGTTTGGCCGCTCCTGATGGAGGTAAAATGAAAGAGTCAACTTTATGAGTGATATCATATATATTCCATTTTTCAATGTTGGTCTTCTATGATGAAAGTTTGTGAAACGGGTAATACCAGTCTAGTCCCTCCCTAGCCCTGGAATCTTTTGAGGAATTCCTGATACGTCTGTCTATGAGCAGAGGCTGCAGGTACAAAATGACCGCCAGGGTGAGTCAGGACTAGGGGCTTCTCAAATCTTGAGAGGAGTTCTATGCTTAGCCTGTCTGGGATCACACCATCCTTCTGTCCGTACACATGTAGAGAGGGGATGGTGAGGGGCGCGTGAGGGTAAAACCTTTCATGCAGTGCACACTTGCTTTGGAAGCCAGCCACTAAAATGGCAAACCGAAACTTGAAATCAGGGGAAGCTTGTTCTTGTAATGCACACACCATGGCCACGAGTGCGGCTCCCTGACTGAAGCCCAGAATCCCATCAAAGGGACCCAATTCGCAAACGGCCTTCTTCACCTCCTCCAAGCTCTCCTCCAGCCCAAGACTTGTCGCACACACTTGACCAGCATCGAAGCTCCGAGCCTGCACGTCTGAGAACCACCAACCCCTTGGGTCCTCCTCATCTTTGGCAGCCTCTTTTTCTTCCTGTTCCTGAACAACTAATGAAGACAAACGAGGTTAAGGCAATAATCACAACCGTAACCGAGAAAGCAAATCAATACCCTCAGTTTTGACAGTGGCACGTTTAGCGTGGAACTCCATGGCTGTCAGTCTTAAGTGCATACTCAAAGATGCTCGTATCTGTGTTGGCTACACCATAGTTACAAAATTAATATTCTGCATAAATACGGAAAATGCGAACCATCGATGGTTCAGTAGTCAACAAGACCCACCGTCCTTTTTTAGCGAAATTCTGTGAGGGGCATTCATGTACACCCACTCAACTTGCTTCTTCAGAAGCTTCCGAAGAGCCCCAGTCTTGTCCCGGAAAGAGTCGCTGTTTTGTCTATAGCCGTGGATACAGAGAACTCGAAGCGGCGCTGAGACTGTGGAGGCAGACATGGTAGACGAGCGGGCGAACCTGACTGTTAGTGAGACAGTAACCAGCTTCACCGCATGTGCACCTGAGGGACCGACAACGAGTCGGTTCAGTATGTAAATTAAGCGCTGGCGCACCAACTGTCCGAACAATTAGAACAAGAATACACACAGTTAAAATACCAGCACTTCATTAGGTCACAAGTAAATTTACTTTCCACAATTTACATCCACGATTCATTGAACTTCAACACGACTGAACTTCCCCCTACAGTACATTTGCACCGGTACAGACGTACACTTCATGCGGGTGGAAACACGAATCTAGGCAAAGGTTCCCGAAGTGACGACTCCAGCGTGTGTGCGTTGATCTAATGGCGATGATTATGCTTGTTTTTTTATTTTTTTTATTAACAATGAATGAAAGAGTCTGCAAATACCTGGTCTAATTCAGTATGTTTTAGATGCCATATCTGTAACAATTACATCTAACATTAAATGTCGTCACGGTTAAAAATAGAAATACTTCAATTCCCATCAGCTTCATTACATCCGGTTGCACTTCTTTGCTGGCCAACCGAAAGCATCAATGTGCCTGTTTGCAGCTGGCTGATACCTGCACAACCTGTAACTCGTAAGTAATTTTACCGTCATTTCATAATATATTTGAAATGTGCAATATTTACAGATTAATGTTAGTCGTTGTCGGAAATCAGTTAAAAGGGCCAATGCATGCGGCAGGAGTTTGCTAAATGAATAACTTGCCTTAGATGAAAGTTACGTGGTTGGGTTTCCCTGTTTCGTAATCTAACCTCGTGGTTTCACAACATACTGAGAGCGGTATGTATTTAGTGAGGGAATTTACCTTTGGGAAGCTCAGTATCTGTAGAGAACCGTGGCGTTCATCAATGCGTTTCACGGGGAGCGTATTTTCATGGGGTGTATTAATATTTGTGAAATGCAAGGTTTTAAATGGTACACTTTCCAACGGACAATCTGTGTTTTACTTCTGACCCGGGGCCATTCAAAAGGATATGGGGTCATTTCATGTCACTCCTGACTGACCATCTTTGATTTGTTTCCTATTTTATGCAAATAATTGCATTGTTTCCAACAACTAGCTTTCAACTCTTACTTTCTGAGATACGGAGGCTTGGGGTGTTGTGACCCTGATAAATGAGTTGATAAATTAAGTTCCATTATATTTAAAAAGTGAAAGGAATTTATGGGGTTGTTTTTTTTTTTTTGTGAAGATGTGGGGGGCTCAAAGACATCATCATTTTTTAAGTAATGACTTGGAGAAATCGGCAGATTTTACTAACCTTTAGTCAGGCCACAACCCCATTAAAGCCGCCATATGTCAGAAATTAAAGATACAAGCTGAAACAATTTGCCTGCTAGCTTTTGGGGAAAATGACATTGCTTATAAAAGTCTGCAGTAAGTCCAAGATGGTCAGTTGGGAGAATTTTCTAAAATCTGGAGAGTTAGCGCAGAATGATCCTATGGGGAGGGTTCAAAAGATCATTTCAGTAAATGCAGTATTATCGGTGGCAGTGAAGTAAAAGAAATTGCGTGATTGGAAATGGGCTGTAGTGGTGAAAGCAGTTAATACTTCTATCGTGATTGCCCCTTTACTTTAGATGGAATGCACCCAGACTTTCAGAAAATGAGGGCAAAAAAAAGGGGGGGTCATTTTCTGTGCCCTCTGCCTTGAGATTTTAAAGACAGAATGCCCTCCTAAATTTCCTGACCTGGGTCACATGATGCAACACTAAATTCTCACCATTGGTTGGCATGCTTATGACTTCCTTTGTGCCCTTCAGCTGCTTTGCTTCCCCGACCCATAATGCCGGAGGGTCCCGAGCTGCACCTGGCCAGCCTGTTTGTGAACAGGGAGTGCAGAGGGGTTGTGTTTACAGGGCCAGTGGAGAAGTCGGAGGTAAGCAAATCTCCTGAGGTCCCCTTCGCCTGCGATGCCTACAGCATCAGCGCCACATCCCGCGGGAAGGAGGTGAGGCTCACCCTCACTCCCATTAAGCGTGAAGGTTCTGCTGGTCGGGCCAAGGCTGGTTCAGTCCAACCCATGAATGTGGTTTTCCGCTTTGGAATGTCTGGTTACTTCCGTTTCACTCCCGAAGAAGAGCTCCCCAAACACGCCCACCTGCGGTTCTACACCAAGGAGGAGCCCCGCAGGGTCCTGAGTTTTGTGGATGCTCGCAGGTTTGGCGGCTGGCAGCCGAACGGGACGTGGCAGCCAGACAGGGGTCCTTGCATCATGTTTGAGTACCAGAGCTTTAGGTGAGGGGCCGGTTCCTCTTGGTCAAGACTCACTTTCCTCATCAGAAACTAATATAACTGCGATTGTTGTTCGGCAAATGAGTTATTAATAGATTGGAATTTCAATGTTTCAGGGAAAACATTCTGACAAATTTGTCAGACCGTGCATTTGATAGGCCCATCTGTGAAACTTTACTCAACCAGAAGTACTTCAACGGGCTCGGGAATTACTTACGAGCAGAGATCCTGTTTAGGTGAGTCCTGCTTTGCACCGAGCCGGACTTTCTTTATCGACAAACAACTGTGGCTGTATATAGTCAGCAAAGATTTATTTATTTTTTTTCTCTCGTAGGTTAAACATTCCACCTTTTGTTAAGGCAAGAAGTGTTCTCGAAGGGCTTCAGTCGAATGAGTTTGAACAAGACAAGAAATTGGACTGCAAGGACAAAGTTGTGAGTGACTGGAATTTATTTTATTGCTTGCTTTTGTCAGCGTTAGTTTGTCTATGAAAATATTAACAAGCAAAGGGAAGGCAGTATTGAGTTAATGGGAAGTGGGCCCATAGTTTATGGAAAGTTCTTTAAGATGACACCTGAAATGGCTGAAATATTTTGAACTATTGAAATATGACAGTCTCACAAGTTCGGTATAATTTAAGTCTGAGAATGGCAGTGTGATACCGTGGAAGTTTGATGACTTCGCCGTCTCGTGAAGTATGCCCAGTTGCCCATAACAACAGGCCTTATTTGCTCGAGTTTGATGTTCCAGCATCATCTGCCCGCATATGCCAAAACTTTGCACTGTTTGCAACCTTCATATAACAATTCTCAGAAATTACCAAAAATATAAGGTTTTAAAACTTAAAATTATTAATTGAAAAGTTATGAAAAATGCAGGTTTGCCCAGATTTTTGAGTACACACTTCCATATATTGCCATCCTCTGGGTTTTTTTTTGCGACACAGGTGAAGTACAAAGGACCAGATTTACTCCGCATGTGTCACATGGTGCCCCTGGAGGTTGTGCAGCTGGGTAGGTTACAGCTGTTGATCTCATCTGTGTGAATATTGGGCATCTAAATGTCCTTGTAAGAACAACCATCGCTATCATTTTTTGCTGAAATTTTATGCTTCCTTATCGTATGTCTCAGGATGGGGGTAATGTGACCTTGGCGAGGTAGTTATGCAGCCTTGTAGCTTTGACTCATATCTTACTCTTTGGCTCCTTCTGTTGTCCCTCTCTGATAGGAGGCAAAGGCTACGACCCAGAGAAAGAGGATTACTCCGACTTTCAGGCCTGGCTGCAGTGTTACTATGTAGAAGGGATGAAGTCAATAAGAGACCATAATGGCAGAACTATGTGGTTCAAGGTGAGAGATGTGTGGCTCTAGCACAGCTCAGGCGACTCCTGTTTCTACCCCCGTCCTTCCGTCCTTCCCTGAAGGCAAAGAGGGAGTCATTGTCAGCAGACAAACAATCTGCCATCAATTTTCCTTTAACTTAACTTTGTTCTTTCGGAGGTTTGTTTTAGTAATATTCTATGCAGCTTTTGGTTCCTGTGCTTCTGAAAGAATCAGAACCAAATCTATGAACTTCAGCTGATCCTGCAGCAAAACTCTCAGTGATTTGTTATTAGAAATTATTTTCACTGAACTCTCTTTCATTTTAGGGAGACCCTGGCCCCATGGCCCCTAGAGGTAAGAAATATAAATTTTAACGTGATTATTCTGGCATCTAACTGCCGCCTTTTCTAATCCCTGCAGAAATGTATGCTTCCACACGTGCTGTTCAGGGTAGTATTTTAGGTCCCAGTTAAGTTGTATTTCAGCCTTGTAATTCTCAATAATGAAACACTGAGATATTGACGTGGATCATGTTGTGAGCGTGCCCAAAATAATCAGGTTGGAAAAAAACCAATTGAGCGGAGTGACACCACTTTCCCTGATAAGTGACAGACACAGTTACGCCTGAGGAACCTTCAAAGAATATTGAAGGCTTAACTGCTCTCGCCCTAACAGATTCCAAATCTTCCAAAGTGAAGAAAAGAATCAAGAAAGAGGATCATGACTACAGTGAGCATAAAAAGGTGACGGGCGGGATTTTCAATTTCAAAATGTTGACCAACATACAGAGCCGGTCTCCTCAAATAACAGTCCTTGAAGTTTGAGAACTGCTAGTTTTCCATTATTTAAAAATAAAAATAAAAATTTATCTGGTATTCGAGGATAAAGATGGGCTCGCCCATCAGAATCACATTGTTCCATGAATTACTTGGGAGAAAAGAGAACCAGAAGTGAATCTGGATTAAAGGTCCAGGTTTTATGATCCCTGGACTAGTCTTTGACTGAGGACTGTAGCACATGGTGCCCAAACAGTGGCGTTGTTTCTCAGGAAGTGACGAAATGCATCTTTGATGATGAATGAGAAACAGCTGTGAGGGAAGTGAAGCCTAACCTCTGTGGAGTTTCCTGAGACGACTGTGTGTGTGAATGTTTTTATCAGTCGGCAAAGAAGAAACGTGTCCAAGTGACCAAAAAGAATGTAAAAGAGGAAAAGGCTGTGAAGAAGGCGAAGGGGATCCAGGATGACGGCGGGCCAAAGCGAGGAAGAGGAAAAAGACTGAGCAAGCAGGAAGTCAGACACACAGGTGCGCAGTCAGACGTGCACAGTAAGCGTACTGCTGGTGACAACATCACGGCACTATTTTCCCTCCCATGAACAAGTGCATGACAGGATCTGAGTGAACACTGGTTTAATACTGCACCTCAATGACTGTACCATACACTAGAGTAATTGTTTGTAAAAATGTAAAAATTCAGCTTTTCTTGCTTTAGTTGAATCAGCCAGTCAAATGAAGGAAAAAAAAAAAAAATGTTTACAGGCCATGTAAGGTCCAAGTTACAGGACTCTATGTCCCTGGACTTTTCGTCCCCGTGAACTTTTTGTCCTGTTAAGGGGGAAAACATTTTGGGGGATACAGTGTCAATCAGTTTTCATAGGTAATTGGAGGTCCCTCTTTATAAAGTCAAACGGTCTTTCATGTCCTGGGACAAACAGACCGTAGGGACGACGAGTCCTTAAGCCATAAGGTCCATTTTCAAGACTCCTAATTCTGCTTTGATTCTTTTTTCAGGTGCACAGAAGGTGGAAAGGCCGGGCACCAGGCGAAGCGCCAGACTCATGAGTTAATGGCCACGCCCTCCTCAGGGCACATGATCGACTGCTGTCAGCCATTTTAATACTGTTTGTACTTTTAAGGATTTTACTGTTTAACATGCTGTTAGTGACCATCCTGTTTCACTGAAAACCTTTGAATATATAAAGCAATATTTTTTTTACACTGTTTTTACATGTTTTCAGTCACACTACATGGGGTTTGAATGGGAATGTGCTGCTATGTGGGATTAAAAAAATAAAAAAGTATGTGCTTTTAAATTGCCTCATCGTATAAAGCATTAAGAATAAATCAATTTCAAGTTGCATCATGTAATCAAATTACAAAGAGGTGGCCTGAAATGTATGGCCAGTTTGTATGATGATTTGTTCCCAGATCTGATGCACAGAACTAAGTAGAAGTCTTTGCCACCCTAGATTTTATTACGATTTAAAAAAAGATTTTTTTTGAAAAGTCTTTTTTTTTTTTTTTTTTTGCTCAGGAAAGTTCCAAACTCTCAGAACATGACCTGAAAGTACGTACTTGGTTGCTGATATAAGTGTTTTCAAATTCACTAAATGTTTAGGAAAGGTGCTTCTGAACACATCACCTTTAGCAGAGGATACACCTTACCATCCTTTACAAAAACAAAGGCAGTCACCCGATCCCACAATTTAGAGCAACAGCGATTTTTAAAGTGAAACCATTAATCCGGCCAATCATGAAAACAAATGTGACGGGTAGAAGACACGTGATCACATCACCAAAGTGCACTCAAATTCTTTTAGTGGTGGGTTTTGTTTTCCAAAGCCATCACAAATTCCCCTTTACGTCTGTCCTTAACCCTATGACGTTTTCTTCCGAGGTTTAAGAAAGTGGTTTAGAATTAGGTGATGACGTAATTTTTTTGACTATTTGCACGCAGCCTTAGTCTTGAGATTTCTTACGGGCAAGTTTACCAGCACAAGAGTTAATTTAACAGTGTCAAACTTTTAAGAGTCATCAACGGAAGTAACCATGTATAGCCCACATTAAGGCCGTGAGATTTGCTAGCTTATGTCTGTCCATGTAGCAGGCAATTCTGCTGAAGAACTAGCAGAATCGCCAATATGCTTGGTACAACCTGCAAACTGATTTTCCCATGGAATCATAGGTTTATTTGCGAAAGCTGAAGCAGTTTTAAGAATACTTTTTGGTCCAAGACTCATACATAGTACTGTTGTTGCTCAGGATCAAACTCAAATGTAAATCGCTTTGTATATTACTTTCCATCATTCGTGAATTTTGACTTTGTGCAGTTCGGCGACACTGATGGGTTTCACTTCAGAAGAAGCAGAACTGATGCGATCTGGAAGGGGCGGAAACTCAAGGACATCCTGTTGTCTCTGATTGGAACTGGGCGTGACCAATCAGGGCGCTCCAGCAGATCACAGCTGTGAGAGGGGGAAAGAGAGAAACGGCATTAAAGACTCATTCTCGGGCTCATGGGGGTGAAACTGCAAAATAAATTATGAAACCCTAGTTTGCACTGAGGCAACTCACAGACAAGCCTGCTGAATGGGCAGAGTGGTCGTGAGGGTCACTGATGAACTGCCCCCGTGAGACTCATAGAGACGAATGACAAGTGCATCCTTCCTGTCCTCGCCCTGCAGGACACAAGAAGGCCGCGTCATTTGCCGAGACTCATATTGTTCACACTAGGCTGAGTGAGGGAACTTCCTGGGAGGTACCTGTTTGATTGTCTCGAGGACGACAGACGGCGAGCTGACGGAGAAGGCACTCCAGCTGCAGTCGGCAGGGGCGTTTGGCATTACACGCAAAGGGTAGTTCAGGTTGTAGGCGCACTGGATGACAGATGCTTCCTGAAATGAGCCTGTACCAACAGAATTTTAACAGTCAAAATGCTTTGTGGGTGAATTTACGATAATGTCATACTGTAAATGCAGGACGTTAAGAGTGCTACTGACCCAAAATGTTGCACAATGGAGATTGTAATTTCGCTATTTTTTTTGATAGTCATATAAGCAAACATCATTCTATTATCAAACTAAACTGGATTCAGCTATATAAACATCTGATGTGCAGCAGTGACTGATGAAAATGCCCTCATATATAAATAAATATGGAGACTAAATGATAATAAATAATATGGAGACTCACCAGTATGGGGCATCACCGCATACGTAAATTCATGCTGCCCCATGTCAGCGTTCGCATCAGGTGACTTCGGGGCTCGCAGCCTGAGGAGTCAGAAAAGAAAAAATAGACAAACATTCCGGCCAACATATCAAATGGAGCAACACAACTGTGTTAATGAGTCCTGCACTTAATATGAATGTTTGGAGTGCGCCCATAAATGGACTGAATGTAATACAAAATAAACAAGAGTCATCAGAAGATGACATATTCCCCGGCCCCTGATTATTTGCAAAAGTCATGTCAATCCCACACCTAATTCAAAGAAGAATGTTGAGGTGTCCTGGAATGATCTGGAAGTACACTACCACTCAAAAGTTTGGGATCACTTGGAAATTTTCTTGTTTTCAATGGAAACAACCATGAAATTATTGTGAATAGGAAACATTGCAAATAAACAGAACACGGTGACATTGTTCGAGTTAGAAATAATGATTATAATGGAAAATGATGAATATGTACTTCAAACATATTAAAACCATTAAAAAAAAAAAAAAAAAACACCTTCACTGTTGATACTGAAACTGGTGTTTGACGGGAACTGTTTAGCGCAGCTGCTAGTAGACAACCTGTGAGGTGCCTTTGTCTTAAACTACACACTCTCAGATATTTGTCTTCTTGCACAGTTGTGCATCGGGGCCTCCCACTCCTTTTTTCTGTCCTTGTTAGTGCCAGTTTGTGCTGCTCTCTGTAGGGAGTAGTTGACAGCGTGGTAAGAGATTTTAGGTTTTCAATTTCTCGCATTGAATAGCCTTCTTTTCTAAGCACAACAATAGACTGACGGGTCTCAAAAGGAAGTTCTTTCTTTCTGGCCATTTTGAGCCTGTAAACAAACAAACAACTGCTGATGCTTCAGGTACTAAACCAACCTCAAGAATGCCATGCCCCCTTTAGCGCTCTATTATTAGTTCAACAGTTTTCAGCTGTGCAACACATTTGCAGAAGGGTTTTCTAATAATCAATTAGTCTAATAAAATGCTTAACTTGGATTAGCAGCCATACCAGGAGATTGATGCAGAGGACTGACAGTTGCTGATAATAGGCCTCTGCAAAAATGTAGATCATTCTTTTAAAATCATCTGATTAATTTTATTTTAATTGTTTGTAAAATGTATAAAAATGTTTGTGAAATGCATGAAAATGTATTTTTCTTTGGAAAACAAAGAAATTTGCAAGTGATCCCAAACTTTTGAGCAGTAGTGTATTCTAAAAAAAACTATGAAGCACACGTTGGCAAAGGCAATAAAAAAACAAGGTTCATTAATGAACAGTGTTTTAGTTCCGCTCCAGATACAAACCCAACCCTGCGACTGTGTCCAAATCCATGTCACTTCCATGGAAAGGGGAAAAAAAATTTCAGAAATTTGGAAATATGAAAAGGCACCACTTCAGTATGTGGGTAATACATATGTAAAGTTTCAGAAAGATATAATGAATGGTTTTTGAGTTCTACTCCAGAAATGAATCTATCTCTGTACAGAGTCCAAATGCAACTGGTTTCCATGGAAGCGAAAAAATAAGTTTTTAAGAAATCTGAAAATATCAAAAGGCACCACTTCAGTATGTAGGTAATACACATGCAAAGTTTCAGTAAGATATATTGAATGGTTTTTGAGTTCGGCTCCGGAAACGAACTAGGCCTGATGTACACCAAGTCCAGATTTGTTTCTATGGAAACGACAAAAATAGGAATACCGAAATTTCCAAGGTAGCAAAAGGCACATCTAGACTATACATAGAATACATGTACCGAGTTTGGTGCTGATATCTTGCATAGTTCCGAGTTCTGCTCCAGAAACAAAATGATTACGGACGGACGGACAGATGGACGAGGCGATGCCTATATCCCACCCGCATTCAATGCCAGGGGAATAAAAATTCAAATCCCAAAGAAGAATGTCTGCAAATATCAAAATGAAGTAATGTTTGAGTGAAAAAAATGATTCTACACTGGAGGCTCATACAAGAAATAAAGGTGACACCATCATTTTCTGTAACATGGGTACAATTTTCATACAAGGAAGAACTGATGATGCCCATACACTGAAAAAAAAAGTTTAGGACCTCTTGAGTTTGTTCTCTATTATTTTCTCATGTTTTGAGGTTCCCAAGACACTGTCAAGCTGTGGTGAGAGCACGTGGTGGTCACTGAAGGTAATGAAATGACTTAAAACATTATTTGACATTTTGATTTAACGATCAGAACTTAGTGTGATTCTGGCCTTCCCTGTGGACACTATTCTGGGGTAATGCAGTCATCTGATCAAATGTTTTGATGAATTTTTGTGTCTTGGATTAACAACGACATAAACAATACCTGGGATTTACGTTCAGTTTGTACATTTCACTTACTCGGGTTAGAATACAGTGTTCCCTTACTTTTTTTGCTGATTATATTTTAACCGGAGTATTTCCATTGGGCAGTGGTCTGTTACAGACACTTTTACCGGATGAATTATGTGAGGAAACGCCACCCTAGCAGCAGACTCACAGGGACAGGGTCATGGTGTTCCCGTAAACGGAGTGGCCATATTTGCAGTCGTTCAGCAGTGCCACGCCGAAGCCATGCTCAGATAAATCAGCCCACTTGTGGCCCCAAACCTGAGAAATATAAAGGAAAGCAATTATGTGCAGCACAAGGCTATTTGCCTTTCTTTCATATAAATGTATTATAATATTATATTATAAACTAGAAAAGCACTCAGAGAGCGCAGAACCTCCGCCAGGGGGCAGCAAAGCCAAAAGCACGGCGATTGGAACTGCGGCCCATTGGAAACACTTGAAATCTTGAACTTTGGCATATATCTCAGCAGTACTTTGGCCTAGATATGCCAAAATTTAATCACCTCTTCCTTGAGTTAATACCCACCTACCCTGAAAATGTTGTCAAAATCCGGCCTTAAGTTTTTGAGTTATGTTGTATACAAACAAACCAACAAACAAACGGCACCAAAAACATATACCTCCTGGCGGAGGTTAACAATAAAATGTCAAGAGCGGAAAGGGAGGAAGAACCCTGGTAATAATTATTCAAATCTGATCAGATCATTAAATGTTACACTTGGAATTCAGTTTAAATATTAATAGAAACAGGAAGCATGCTCTGTGCCAAACACAGTCAGAAGTTTAGTAATGAATGACCCCCAGAGATGTACCATCTTGTATTCAAGGGGGTCCACATCGAACGAACATAACAATACAAAACATGCATGTAACCAGCTACAGATTCCCCAGGAAAATAAATTGAAGCCACCGCTTCTCAGTATCCTCCAAAAAGCATAATTGGTCACTTTAATTTAAATTTTATTACCAATCCTGCATTGTGCTGACCCAGGGCAGTAGTATAATGCAGTCAAGACAAAAACTAGATCACGCGCTTGAATTGGTTTTTTCCAAATAAAGCGGTGATGCTACAATAAAAAAATAAGGTGCACATGGAGATGTTCATGTGGGGATGGAATAATTCTCGCGTTTGCATGTGACATAGGAAGGGGAGCTGAATCTCAGTGACATGCCGAATGGAATGTTTTATGAAAAAGGCAGCCTGTATTACTTCACAGTTGTGGTCTGGTAAGCCTACTGCGCGCTGAAATATACAGTACGCGCACAAGTGCTGAAAAAGCAAGTTTTTCATAATACTGTGTACCCCTTTAAGAAATGTTTTTCTGAAAAAAATTTGCATCCCTCCATAATTTAACATTGAAACATTATAACTGTAAGAAAACATCCAAAATTATTGCCAGCAGCCTCTGGCCCAATTAATTATATTTTGTTAATACTTAGCAGCCTCCGAATGACTAACAGGTAAAGTACATAAAGGCAACGATATAACTACAATTTGAGCTGACACTGCTGAAAATGTATGACTGAGTTCATGTCTGTGTGCAGTTTAAACTGTGACCTTCCTCTGCAGAGAATATTTTCCTTTCTAATACTTCCTTTCCAGCGTTTCAGCGAAAGCAGGCCCCACCCGACCAGAGCTGGGCAGCACAGCTGTTGTGACAGAGCCTCCCCGCTGTTCGCACCTCAAAGCGAGCCCAGTCCCAGGAGGTGTTCCTGTGTGTAGGTCTCTGCAGGTGGCCAAACTGGATCTCATAGGTGGCGCCGGGGCTGCGCACCCGCACAGGAAACTCCACCTTCAGGAACTTGTGCGATTCCATCCACTCCACCTGGCAAGGGGGTCGAGAACCAACGCTCAGTCAGTCAGGGACAGCGCCACCGTGGGGCTTTTTGTGAAATGCAGTCAGCCGTTTCCCTGGTTAGTCGTCATTCTTTGAACCAGACTCTACTGACAACATTTTTACAGTCAGAGGGTGGAAAAAAACCTCAGGTCCTGAAGGTAAAAGCCTTCCCTGTTGTTTTTCCCAGTCACCTGGACTGGCCAATCAGAACAGTCCGTCAGCCAGGAGGCATGACTAATGTGTGAGATCAGCTGGCTGATTTCTAGCTTGTTTTCTTGGGCAAATCCAATCTTTGAATAAAAGCTTACAGTCACCCGATTCTCTTTTTAGGTTGATGCAGTTTATTTTTACTGTAGTAACTGGAACGCGATCACTGAATTAGTTTTGTTGTCTGTTTTTAGGATAAAGGTCAAAATTAGATTGCAGTTTGTTTCTATTTAGAGAGCCATAGAGAGACCTTTGTCTTGAACTTCAGGTAAGGACACGAGGCGTCCATGATGATCTCCTGGGTAAGAGAGCTCTTCCCACTGATCCTCAGGGTAAACTTCATGCTGCCCCGAAGACCTCCGGGACTCGTCATCTCCACTGGAGTTTCCACCTCCACCACAGGCTGCCTAAGAGGAACACGCCCAGCTCTAACTCACTTTCACAAGCTCATGTAAGGACCTCCACAATGGTACTGGCTTTCAAACCCTAACGCAAGGTCCCTTGTAACAGACTAGAGCAGGGTTGGCAAACTCAGGCACTGGACAGCCACAGTGTCTGCAGATTGATCAGAAGCAGTTGAATGTGGAGTTAACTCACATGACCTGGTTAACTGGGACCAAAATAGGAGTTGAAATCAAAACCAGCACACCATGCAGCTCTTAGGACCAGTGTTGGCCACTCTCAGAAAGTGTTTCATTATGCCAAAGTGTCTCCTTGCTTCCCTCACTCACTTCTCCTCCTAGCATCTTATATCCTCCCCGCAAGGATGTGAGAGAGAGATGCATGGAAGAGACCCAAGGACAGAGGAGCCAAAAATACCAAACGAGAAATCCTTGTGGCAATGGTACGTCTCACCACGTGATACAAGACCATCGTGTAGGATACACGTTTTTCCTCACAGTAGGCTTCCCCAGGAGTCTCCTCTCGCCTCGCTCCTCATCTCCTAGAGGTGCATTTAAGGGATCTGAATATGCTCCATAGCAGCAAAAGGAGAACAATTTCCAGGTCACAGGAGGAGAGAGGTCACGAGGAAGCAAAAGTTAGCGTAACTTAGCATTAGATCATGCGAAGGAAAGGCGCTCAAACTCCTTCACCTGGTTTGCAGGTGGTAGTCCATCACGTCCCAAGCATCCCAGTAGAGAGGAACATCATCAAACAAAACAAACTGGTTCCCACTGCAACCATCTGAAATGGCCTCTCTGCAAGACACGGGAAATGGCTGAGAAAAACACATGAATTTGAAAACAAACAAAGGTCATTTCCTGACCCCGTGTACATATGAGCCCCTTAGAACAAGAGCGGTCCAATTCTTTCTTTTTTTTGGATTACATTTGCACTGAGCACTGCAGGCATTCTTGAAGTGAAGTCCGCTCCACCTATCGTATAGTGCTGGAACAAGACAGTGAATTCATTATCGCACTAAACAGATTGACCACTTCAGTATTATTTTCAGATTAGAACTTAAAAATGACAAATATGGAGTTAGACTACTCTTGTTCTCAGGGGGCTCATACGATGCCAGAAATCTATGTGATGCATCTTTGAACACTAAGTGCAATTTTCACAAGGATCTTTTTGAAACTCAAAACTGCGTTTGGGGGAGGATGTTCGCACCTTTTTGCCTCAATCAGGCAGAGGGAGACAATACTGCCCATCTTATTGATAACCGCTTTCAAGATTCCGTTCTCCATGAGGAAGGTACCATCAGCCTATCAGGACACAGTAAACTGTCAGAGCCCAGCCCATTTTCTTGAGATCACTTATCATAACCACGCATCTACAATCAGTCTCTCAACACACAAGGCCAAGGAAAGCAACCACAATACATCATCAGCCCTCAGCGCACTGCGCGCCATTCGAGATGGTGGCCTTGGGAATTTAGAACTGACTGTAAAACCCATCTTGGGAAGATGATAAAACATTATCTCACTAGATAAGGTACTTCCTTTACCACAGATATTCTAATAAGTAAAACAAGAACATCTCAGATGACAATTGTAAAAAGAGAAGAGGTTCGCTGTTAATAAAGTGCACTTGGATAAAATGAGTACCTGAGCGATGACAGACACCGGACTGGGAGGCGGGAGAGACTCGGTGACAGCAGCTACTCCAATGCTCGGCACTTTCACTAGCGCTACAGAAACAAACGCATGAGAAATACTTTTGTAGATCATCATCTCTTTAGGAAATTCTGTATCTCTCCAACCACTACCTTACCTATTATTCCTTGTCAGGGTTACAACTCCACGCAATTAAACCAAGGACCACCTCGCTGTGAGGCAATAGTGCAACCCACTGCACTACCATCTGGTCAAAGGTAATCAAAGATACGCGGAGGAGGATTAAAAAAAAAAAAAAAAAAAAAACACTGACTCATTCAAAACGAATTCCTCTCGATTATCACTTAAGACCCCCTAGGAGTGTAAAGGGGTGTTTTAATCCCCAGGGACCCCTGCTGTTCCTCATTGACATTAATGACCTTGATAGGAATATTGAGAGCAGATTAGTTAAATTTGCAGATGATACTAAATTGGGGGGTTTGGCCAATAGTTTAGAGTCCACTAAAGTGATTCAGGATGATGTGGATAGAATCCAGAATTGGGCAGAAATGTGGCAAATGAAATTTAATGTAGCAAATTTGTTAAGTTGTACATGTAGGTAATAATAACATTAGACATCATTACTTCATGGGAGGTTTAATACTGGAATGTGCTCCACATGAGAAAGATCTGGGAGTGATTGTTGACCAAACCTTCACAGGCTCAAGCCATTGTGCCGTAGCAGTTAATAAAGCCAATCAGATGCTGGGATACATTGCCAAAAGTATTGAGTACAAATCTAAGGAGGTGATGCTTCTTTTGTACAACACGTTCGTCAGACCACATCTGGAGTACTGAGTACAGTTCTGGGAACCATACTTTAAGAAAGATATAGAGGCTCAAGAGAAAGTTCAGAGAAGAGGCACTAAGCTAATTCCAGGTATAAAAGATGAAAGCTATGAGAAGAGGCTGAAGATCCTTAATCTCTTTAGTCTTAGGAAAAAGAGACTAAGGGGTGATTTGATTGAGGTCAATAAATATGTTAATGAGATTAACAAAGTGAATTATGTAGGATTCCTTCGACCAAGTGTTGTTAGTAGAACTCGGGGTCACAAATGGAAGTTGACCAAAGGTTAATTTAACACTAATATTTGGAAATATTTCTTCACTCAAAAATTAATTTCAATGTGGAATAGCTTACCTGACCATATTGTTGAGGCAGAGACCTTGGGGGTTTTCAAAAGCAGGCTTAACTTAAAGCTAGATACCATTGAGTCATTTAGTATCTGAAGGGATGTATTCACAATACTATAAAGAAACTGGCGAGCGAAGTTGGGCTGAACGGCCTGTTCTCACCATTCATGTTATGTTATGTCTGCCTGCTTTTTGTTATTTTACTTTGCACAGGACGTTTCTGGGAGCCAACCTTTGTGCAGCGGGTGTGTAGCTCCCAGCCAATAACAGCAAAGAGGCTGTGATGGCAGGACTCAGTGAAAGTTTGGCGACTCAAGTTTGCAAGAGGAAGTTATGAAAAACACAGTAATAACACAAGAAAAAAAGAAATATAGCAAGGTGAAATGGTAAACAAAGAATCCTGTTCCGTATGAGAGTAAATCTTGGGTTGGCGTTCGCCTGCCAGCCAACACTAAGGAGATGACAGGGATTAAGAGCGACAAGGAATTGCCTGTTTTCTGTCGGACAGGTGAGTGTCAAGCGTTAGCTTTGTTAGCTCGCAGAGGCATCTACATTTCCTTTATAAAAAACTTCCAAAAACAGTAGCTAGCTAGCTAACTGCGTAACTTTAAACACAAGCAGTGTATGTACACACTACGTCCAACAACATAACAAGGTAAAGAAAATGTAACGCGTTGAGAAAATAACCCTTGAGGTCCGTAGCACTAAGGTTGACCTGAGAATGATTTTCTCTCTCACACTCTGGTTGTGGCAATCAAAAACCACCTTTGTGATATAGCAGGTAAGCAACAGTAGATCATGGGAGACTCAGGGCTACGTGTCTGTAACAAGTAGGTAATTCATATTGGCTAGCTGAGGATAGCTAACAATACAATTTTTTTTATAAAGTTGAAGAACTAGTATAGGAACAGTGTCATGCACAGCGGTGGCCTAGAACCAAAAAACTGTAATTTTGAGCCGAATGGCTAAAGTTACATTTGCATTTGCTGCCTAAGGTTTGTACAGAATGACAGTGAATATTCAGCACATAGTATAGCTCGAATTAAGGCCTGAGGGCATGCACTTCTAATATTGGTCAGCTGTGGAGGAGCGGAGGGCCAACTTTGAAGGTTGTGTTTACAAACAGCAAAAGACACTCTGTAGCTTATATATTAGCAGAAGTAACGGTTAAAAAAGACCAAAAAAAGCAACCAAAAAGTGGTATGTTCAACAACAGCTGGTTTGAAAATTTTATTAACTTGCTGAGCAACAGTAAACAGCTCAATTACTATTTCCCCAATAGTGTGAAATAATACCCGATTCTTACCAAGTCTTGGAGGCTCAGAAGCGCCCCCTGGCAGAGTGACCACCTCATTGCGCTCCCAAGGCATGGTGTTAAGAGCGGCCACAGAGGTGCCCCTGTCCTCAGATCCAGGACACAGCACCTTACTGGCCTCCTGAAGCAGGCTGGCGCCAGTACGCCGGATGTCTACGACAAAAACACCATAAGGCCAACAGTTTGATTAGACCTCAAATGATCAGAAACCATCAGCTCCCTGCACGTAAATACATGTTAGTCCTGGATTGGCTTCCGAAATGACATTGCTTTCGGCAAACTAACTTTAATTTGGAGATAGACTCCATACAGATGTTTCCGATCCAAAAGACACATCTGTGCAATCAGAATTTTTTTCAGAAACATTCATTAAAACTGCTTTTATTTCAAAGATGTGACAGCCATCACATTGATCTGTTAACCAGATCTTTAAAAAGAAATGTCATGAATATTCAGTACTCCAGAATAACCTGTGATGGAAGTGAATCACTCAGGATCATTTGTCAAAATAATCTTATGAAATGTACATAATGCTGTTCCAAGCCCACTAAAACAATATTAAACATCTGAATAGAATAAGACTAAATTAAAAGGAGAATATGGACTGTGAGGAGATAACTGCCCCATTTGTTACCTTGGTAGTAGCCTAGAGCATCCAGCACCACCATTTCAATGCATGAGCCTGGGATCACGTCATGGAACTGATTTAGCAGCAGAAGCCTGGAGCACAGGGGGGCACAGCGTATAAATAACAACAAACAGGGTAAAATAAAGCTACTGTGTGCTGAGCTGCCACACTGCTAATGTACTGCTAATGCCTCGACATACGTAGTCCAATTGAATACCCAAGTGCTTACAGTACTTACGTCATATTTTCACACACCATGACGAAAGGATGGGAAAGGGTCTTTCTTTTGTCGTTACCCAAGTCCACTGGCTCAATTTTCTCAAAATGGACATTTTGTGACTTAAGCACTTTTAGCACTGAGGTCATCAATTTCCAAGTTTAGCTGAGCGCACCACACAATTTCTGTAGACTGCAAATCGTACCAGTGCGCAGCTGTCTTGTGTTTCAAAAATCTCGCAAGAAAAAACCAAAACTACTAAGAAAATCTACAGAGGCACATCAATATATTTCTCTTCTGGCAAAAAAAATAAATTGATGGGACAGAGTCAGACAGTGAAATAGTCAAGTCTTGAAGGCAAAATACTTTGTTTTGACAGTATGAAGCAGGGCAGGGGATGTTTGCCCACTCGGTGAGTCGTTGTATCTGAGGCCGATCCGCCGCAGCTCTGGACCTACCGCCACAGCTCCTTCAGTTTAGCGGACGGGTACTGGAAGGTCCTGCTTCGGCACATCGCCAGGCTGCTTGCCACCTCCACATCATGGAGCAGAGTCTCACACTGACGATTCCCCAGCTTGATCTAAGCATTGACACACTCGCTGAGAATTTAGTCAGTATTGACCACGGGTTTTACAGATTTTCTTTGGGTTTATATTAGTGGCTGTATAGTGAATAGCGCTTAATAGTTTTCCAAAAATTTCTATTCTACACATAGTTGGCATTATGCCACATCACACTGAACTTTAACATAAAGCTTCTGGTAATCATTCACACATATTGTCTCTAAACTTTGATTCATACAAGTTATCCAATGCATTTTCATGACAGCTTTGGCTATATTATGTCAGGGAACCCACTCAGCGCATCTGAGCAGACCACAGCAGGACCCCTCAGAGGAGGACATTCCAGGGGTCAGAAAGTAAAAGTCCGGCTGTGTTTTACCTCCAGCCATGAGCTCAGGCAGCTGATTTTCCTAGTTAGTTCAAACTCTGGGCTGAAGGGTTGCTGCAGTTATTAGATCCAGGCGGTTGTAGCAAAATACTGGGAGGGACTTTTACTTTCTGGAGCTGGATTGTCCACCTCTGGGACCCCTGTAGAGAGAGACACACCTGTGCCTCGGTTGTGTAGGTGCCATTGTGAAGTTCCAGAAAGAGCTCTCCAGACCAGGTGCAGAGAAGACTAGAGTCAGACTGAAGCTCGGAGAAAAGTTTGTCTGGGGTGGACATTTGAACTCTGAGGGACACATCAGAACCGGAGTCAGCGCAGACAGGTACCAGGGATACGACAGACACACAACTCTGATTGGCTAAAAGGACTTTCTGACACGGAGCCGCTGTATCTGTGATACATAATTCAGTCAAAGCGAAGAATAGGTGGGCTGTGATGTCGATGTGAGCAACTACACTCCACGTCAACGTTGAGTATGCGCAGGAAGTGATGTCATTAACAGCGGGATGAGAAGTCTGCGCTTCCCGCAGTTTCCCCGCACCATGCTTACGCAAGTTTAGTCACATACTGAGACCAAGCGAAGGTCCTGCCTGAGCTAGCCGATGAAAACATCCCAAATGTCATTTTTTCATGACAGATGATGACAGGGATTGCACTTCCTGGTTGTGGGTAGGGAATTCACCTTGGCAGCCCATCTGTGTCCTGCACTCGACTGAGTCTGTCCAGCATGAGCTGCGTGGGGCCACCGCCTCCATCCCCGAAACCAAACAGGGCCGCACTGTGATTGGCTCTTCCTTTATCCTTGTTGTTTTTCAAAGTGTTGGTCAGCTGAGATCAAATCACAGAGAGGCGTTCAGTGACAGCGCCAAGCTTTTACTGTGGTCTTCAAACAGAGGAGCAGCTATAAAACTGTGATAAAGATCTTCGTTCTCAGCAGGGCCCACGCCTCTAACAGTATGATGCCTCTCATTGTTAACACCACCCCTGAATTAAAGGGAAAGGCACGCAATACAACATACTCACTGAAATACAAATTCAAATAAAAAATATACAATAATGATTTATTATAACTTTTTATCACTGTATAGACTGTCAGTGAAAGGCGCCAAAGTTGTTCGTTGGACCACTTCTATGTGAACAGCCAAGTTATAGCATCAGAAGAGTCTTGTACCATTTCCAATATGATATGAGTTGGGCTCCAATATACACTGAATGGATGGGCTCTGAGAATGACAAGAGGTGTAAATACAATGTGATCACAGAGGAGTTTGTTGTTTCATTTTTACTTCAGGGAACTTCACAAGCAGACCTGCGGGAGCTCTTTTAAACGAGTCGTCACATGATAGGTTTTCAACAGCTTTGATTTTGATATCTCACGTCATTGAGCAACAATAGCCACATTTAGCGCTCTAAAGGTTAATTATTTTCATTATGATAATTTACTTGCATGGTAATTTTCACAAATAGTATCTACCGCCTGCTGAGAGCATTCACCGTTACCTGAAAAGCAGTCCTGTATCTCAATCAGAGTGGGTATATACAGGGGGGGTTAGTGTGTGCTTCACCTGCCCCAGTGGATGGAAAAGCCACTCACATCCTTCACTTTGCCCATCATTTCATAGGAGTCTCCGGGGGGGAAATGGGTGATGACGCGTGAGCCGTCCAGCCCTTCCCAGAAGAAGGTGTTGTGCTGAAATACAAGAGAATGAAAGGCACATACTGCTTCCGAAAGGACTGATGTCCAACTGGTCAATGTATCTAAGATTCTGAAAGTTTTTAAACCCCTAAAAAGTTAGATCCCTCGCCAAGTCAAAGGCATCAAACAACTTGCACTGTAAACAAACGCAAATTTGCCATTACTGCAACCATGTGTGTTCATGCATCCACGCCAGCATGCATTCTCATATGCACAGCCTCACAAACACTTCATCTCTGAGCAAATTTCAGCACGAGTTACGAAAAGGGGTGTGGCTAAAGTGTAGTGGTCAGGGCAAACTGTTACCAATTAAAAAAAAAACAATCCACAGAGTGCAATGCTGTCTCTGAAAAGAGTCTAAAACGAAGTATTCATGAGTTATGAAAGGGGTTGAGGCTAAGGTGTACGGGCAGGACAACACATCTACAATTATAAAAGGAACTCTGCTCAGGCCAATGATTGCTCCCACAAGAGGCTACGACAATCAGAGCATAAATTTTGAAAAGTGATATGGCAAAGTGGTGTGCGTGTGCTTGTATGTTCATCTATCTGTCTGTATGTGTGTGTGAGTGTGTGCGTTTGTATCGATAAACTAGTCAGGATCAACCATCGCGGAATCACGTGTTATGAGGACAAGCCAGGTGGACCTCAGAAAGGAGTACGATTAATTACACCTAATTGTCTAAGATTGGTTAATGGTTACAGTCAGAGTTAGGATGAGGTTTGGGCGTGGCACAATCGCTGTACAGAATGAATGGTTGTCAAAACAATGTCCACACATGTGCAACCATTCCAAATATATGAGTGAGTGTGTTCATGTGCCTTTCTACAAAATTAGATCATCATGTCAATCAGTTTAGAAGTCACATGCCTGTAATAGGCCACTCCCACTGCCACACCCCTTTTTTGCCAGTTGGCAAAAACAGTTAATCATCTGTCCTTTGACTCATGCCCAACCTTTGAACAAAATCTTGTGCAAGTCTGTCAATCCATCTAAAGATTATGCACCTTCTTACGATCAGTCACTCCCATCGCCAGGCCACTTTAATATCCAATTGGCATGAACACTCATCTTCACACACACACTTCACCTCTATTGCCAAATTTTAGCCTCCTATTGTGAGAGCCGTGGATGCCAAAGGGTGGGGAAATTTTTGAGCACCGACCGATCGAGCTGTAGTGCAGCTGGTTGCAGCTAAAAACTAGCAAATTCTCATAACCTGTATTCTTACATGTGCGTTGCATTTACGTGCCCATAGTTTAAAGGCTTAAAACGTTCTAGCGGAGCAGCTTGTGAAACGTAACCATATAACCCTCTGTGATGCATGGCTGTTGGCAGAAGTGAGAATGTTCTTTCACAGGACACAGCCCATCAGCGCTGCCCTCTGGATCAGAGCTCTTACCGGGAAGGTGTTGACGAGGTTCCAGCTGAGCTTCTGAGTCAGGAACCGAGTGATGCCAGAGCCCTGCATGATCTGAGGGAGCTGCGCCGAGTAGCCAAACGTGTCCGGGAGCCAGAACTGAAGGGTGCCAGAGAGAGGAAGAGGAGGAAGAACTCAAAATTAAGCTCAACTTTACCCCAGGGTCATGGCTTATTTTTGCAAACAGCTTTGTCATTCTAGTCACCAAGTTATATGCCAGGAATATTCAGCTGCAGGAAACGCATAGGGATAAAAGTTTAAGAATAATTTTTACAGACTAAAAAAAACATCACACCATTGAGGGATTTGTTTTCGAGCAAAACGCTCTGAATGCTGAAGGCGTAGTTTCTTACAACCCCATGGAATGATGTGTCTCACACAGATCCGTACTTTGACGACCTAAACGCAGATGTCAAATGCCAGTGCTAACAGTATTGCTGATAAAAACTGAGCATGTCAAACTCTGTTCCTGTAAATTGGTGACATAAAGCAATGGCAAACTGTGGCACTGTTGTCAAAAGGATTGATCCACAAAGAATTAATTTCCTGTAGGTGCAGTGGGGGTTTCATTAAGGCCAATCAGATCAGCCACTGTCATTCCCTTTAAAACCAGTGTGTTAAAGGGAGACTTCATTTATTATCAACCTTATCTCCACCTTTCCGAGTCAGGGAATCAAATGAAAAACACATGCAGTTCTTGCCATGGTTCTGTTCCGGGGAATCAGCAGCAAAATTGTTTCTACTTCGCCACCCATTGCCATCATCTGACCTGTACAGTGACATTTATTTCAGTCGATAATCCAGTAACTCTGATTGGAGATCGCTTTCTTAGTCCGCAAGACAAAAATGCTCACAGCAAACTCTTCCATTTGTACACTTATTTGCTGGCATGTTCAATCTATACATTGTCAGGCCAGAAAAAAGTTGCACAGTATCATTTCATTGGACCACCTTTAGCTTTGATCATGGCGCGTATTCACTGGGCATTGTTCAGACAATCTTACCCAAAGCTGCAACATTTACTTTCGTCCAGAGTCGCATTAATTTTTGGCCAAGATCTTGTACTGATGACGGGTGACAAACCACTCCGTAAAACCTACTTCAGCACATTCTGAAGGCGTGTTGTTGGCTCAGGTCTGGACTCAGTTATGGACACCTCATGCGTCAAAATGATTCCTCATGCGCGCTCAACCACTGTTTCACAGTTTGAACCCAATGAATGTCAAAGATTGTCATCAGGAACCTTCAGAATCAGCGTTTACCAAGAATAGAGTTTGTTCACCAGATCATGAATTTTATATGACAATCTGAAAACTTTATACAAAATGGTGCCCATGCTTGTAATATAACGGCAAAACTGAAGTTAATTATTTGTATCACCCCCCACATAATAAATATACTCATATGTACAAAATCCACCTCCCCTTCCCAATAAAACCCACCACTATTTTGAAGGCATTATTTACAGCGTGCTTAACGTAGAGGAAATTAAGAAGAGAAAAACGATATGAATGATATGCGTTTTGTTTGTGAACAGCTCTGCGGACTAGAATTAATTCCCATGAACCGACCACAGAGCAACAGCATCTTGGGAGTCTGTGAGTCAAAATGCAAGCCAGTTCTTGTTCATAAAAACTGCACTGACACCCACCCTAATGTGCAATTCAATCAATTTTGATGCAAGTGCATTTCTTATCAAACACAAAACTGCCAACTGGGCTGAGGCAATAAATATGCCATTTGCAACAGTCAAAATGGCTAATTATGTTACCGCCACATGCGCTTCCATTTGCCAGGGGGCAAAAATAGGGCCAATAACCACAGGATGAGACACAATTCAGATGATGAACCGCACTCATTCACCGAACACAACTCTGTACCTCTCCACAGTACTTCCCAAACTCTCGATGGAAGAAACTTTGGCCTTCTAGAAACTGCCTGACCATGGATTCTCCCGAGGGAAGGTTACCATCCTGAAACAGAGAGGGAGAAACGCTTCAGGAACCATAGAAAAACACACTGTTGCCATGTATGGTACAGAATCCAAAATTGCCTGTAAACAGAGACAGGACTCCCAGAGCCTTGATGCCTCTCAACAGAACGAATATAGCAATAAAACCGCACTTCCACGGCAATATTATGTTCAGTTGCTAAAAGTCAATTCTGTACCATTTCAACCCATGTTCCACCAACAGGGACAAACTGCCCCTTTTGCACAAATTCTTTGATCTGTGTATAAAGGCCTGGATACCAGCTCTTCACCCATTCAAACTGCTGAGCCTGTAAAAAAAATAAAATATAAAGGAGTCAGGGCGTGTCAGTGGTGAAAGAGTAGTTTCAGGATTTGAAGAAATGCAGATGACATGAATGCAATGGTACCTGAGAGCAGGCGAAAATGAAACTGGGATTTTTCTCCATGAGGCGGATCACTGTCACCCAGCTGCGGGCACACTTCCGGATCGTCTCCTCGTAAGGCCAAAGCCAAGCTGCATGGATCAGAAAGCCATGAGCTCATCCAGAGAGGAGGATGTAAAACTCAAAATATATAACCTGTAGCTTTGTTGTCATTTCCAACTCCCGCATTAGACATGTGAAAGCTGATTCTAACTTGATTGGTAAAATATGAACTATAAGAGAGTGCTAGCTTTTAGCTTTCATTTTAAGGAATATAATTTGAAAAATAAGCCATCCTATTCAACAAGCCCTTCAATTTTCGTGGGCTGTACAGTTGCTTTGTTACTACAGACACCAAAGGGTTGTGCGGTGATGTGAAACCTGAGTCGATATGGCAGTGACCCATGGCATGGACAGTGTGTTGGCTTTCTCCATTCCTTTGACTGAAGAACTTCTGAGCCAGGCTGTGGGCAGCAGTGAAGGTACTGGGGTCACTGGGGTCACAAAGGTTCACCATCTCGTTTACAGTGAAGAGGGCCTGGTACCCACGCTGCTCACCTTCACCCAAACACTTAGAAACACAGAAGATAAATCTGTCACTGGACCTCACTGGAGCTTCCAAACACCTTTGTACAGAAGGCATTAGCTGTTTTATCATCCATGATAGCGCCGTTATCTTGGTCTTTCACATCCTGGTAGATGTAAGTTAGTTATGACTTATTTTTAGAACATTTAATACAGGATCGCGCAGTGCTAATTTCAGCTTTATTTCTTGCATGAATGCCTCCACGCAACATTGTCATCACAGAGATAACCAAAATTTGTCAAAGTGCCATGGTACAACAAGTGAAATAGCAATGTTGGTTTTACATTTGGTCATTTCCAGGCTTTACTTGTAGAAACAATAAAGACCTTTAGTGCCCAATCTAAAAAAAGTATTTCTCTGAACTAACTCCAACAGAAAGCTGGGGACTTGCTGCCTGTAAGCAATGTAAGCATTTATGTTATTTCATACCTTCACAATATCCACAAGCATCTCAAAGTCAGTCAGAAGTTCCCTAACATTGAGATTAAACACAACAAGCTCCGCCTTCTGAAGAGTGAACTTCCTGTCAGGATCAGGAGCTGCAATCATGGATCCCTTCCCCGCACCAAAAAGTCCATTACAGGCCAGCTCAACATAGAGTGTGATACTGCATCACAGATAAAAAAAAAAATGAGGAATTATACAGTATTACACTAAATAAAATAGCAGCTCACAAAAGATTATGTGGAACTACAATCAAAACTGCTACAGATACGAGCAGGACTGGCAAGTAAACAGTTGGAAGGGGCGAAACTGAGTTCTACATCCTGGGAAAGAATATACAATCAGCCACTTGAGTATCTGGACAGTGGCATAATTTCCATCATTTTGGCTTTGTATGCTGCCAGGTCTTTTTCAAAAACATTGCAAGAACTGAGTAGGAATTACAATCATGTCAGACAAACAACCATAATTATAATATATGTGGCCATTTCTAATACTTGTGCAAATCCACTAAGTCAATGACTGCCTGAAATCTGAAACACAGACATCACCAGACAACAGGTTTCCTTCCTGGTGATGCTCTGCAAGGGCGTCTTCAGTTCAGCATGTTGTTCCCATACAGTAACTGTACTAGATATTTTAATGTTCATGGCAAACTGTATTCAGGGGTCTTCCTGTTTTTAAGGTTTAACAAGGTTTACATCTCGTGGTAAATAGTTTGTATTTACTCTGGTGAAGTCTTCTCTTGGAATTTGACTGACACAGATATGCTCATCCCCTGTTGTGTTCTTGCTCAGGCCACATGATGGGAAGTGAAAATTTATCTTGTCAGTCACCACCATAGTTTTTGATGGTTTTCTGGTTCTTCTGGTATTTATGAGTTCACCAGAATTTTCTCTTTATTACCTCAGCCAGACAAAGTTGGCGGGAGGTTATGTGATCGGTGCCGTTTCTTTGTTAGTTTGTTTGTGAGTTTGTGAATAAGATAACTCAAAGTCATGAACGCATATATCTGAAATTTTGTGGGGGGTCGTTATTACATCAGGGATGGACCCTATTGATTTTCACTGTGATCAGTCAAACAATATAGCCGCCATGGCAGCCATCTTGAAATCATATGACACTGGATAACTGAACTTAGCTACGACTCACCAAGATTTGGACTGTGCTGCCTTGGCGGAGGTTTGCACTCTATGCGTGCCTCTAGTTTATTTATTTTTTGACAATGTACCAAATAGTAGACTTTTGGCCACACCTACTGTTTTTCCCATTCCTCTAATGGGTTCATGTAATTTTTACAGCATAATGACAGCTTGCCTCACTTGCAGTGACAGCGATTCAGACTTCATGAAGTGGAGAGTGGACAGAGAGAAAGCCCAAGTGCAAATGCCACACTTGAAATCATCTCATATCTGCTAACTAGCAAATGAAATAATGAGGAAATTATCCACACCTGGCCATAGAATAGATCATCAGCCAATTGTCCAATTGTTTTGGTCCCTTAACAATGGGGGTACCACACGTAAAATGTGCAGAACTTTAGATGCAATAAATTTGCAATTTAGATTTAAATAAACTTAAATTAAAGCTGGATGTGAATACTTTGTGTTCCTATCCATCATTCCATTTTCATCCTATTTATTTCAACTCCAATATGCTGTGTTAGACAGCTAAAATAATATATTTGTCAATGTTGTATATTTTATAAACCCAAATGCACCCCCCCTTAATCCAACCAGATTTCTTGTGACCCCTCTCAATCTGTGGAACCCCAAAGCTGCGGGCCCCAGTAACTGATGCTATTCAATGGCTCTGACAGTTCAGGAAGTTTCTTTACCTGTGAGGCTCATCATCCCCCAGGCTCTCAGTCAACACATAGTCAGTCTTCTCACCCTCTTTAGCCATGCCCTGTGGTTTACAGAAAGTGTGCATGTTTCAGTGAGATTCAATGCATTGAGATTCACGAAACTTCCCACCCCAATTTGTGATATCAAGAATTAATATGAATGATGTTGATCAGTCTGGCTATTTTTGGGCACCTGCACAGGTAGTCCATCTCGCCACACCATTGCTTCTCCATCACTCTCCCATCTGAGGTGCACCTGTCTACCTCTCCAAGTCTCTGGGATGGATAACAGTACCTTAAACCAACATGCCCACCATCTGATAAAGGATAAAACCATGTTAAAAAATGTTTCCTGGTTCTTGAAATGAAATGGGGCAGACACATTTATGATTTCATACAAACTAGGCAACAAGAAATCAGGGTATGTTGCGGTGTAATTTTATTTATTCTATGATGTTCCTATTGTATCAAGTACAGCGAGTAATTCATCTACAAAACCCAAAACCAGTGAAGTCAGCACGTTGTGTAAATCGTAAATAAAAACAGAATACAATGATTTGCAAATCCTTTTCAACCTATATTGAATACACTGCAAAGACAAGTTACTTAATGTTCGAACAGGTAAACTTTGCAATTTTTTGCAAATATTAGCTCATTTGGAATTTGATGCCTGCAACATGTTTCAAAAAAGCTGGCACAAGTGGCAAAAAAGACTGAGAGAGTTGAGGAATGCTCATCAAACACTTATTTGGAACATCCCACAGGTGAACGGGCTAATTGGGAACAGGTGGGTTCCATGATTGGGTATAAAAGTAGCTTCCCTGAAATGCTCAGTCATTCACAAACAAGGATTGGGCGAGGGTCACCACTTAGTGAACAAATGCGTGAGCTGTTTGTCGAACAGTTTAAAAACAACATTCCTCAACGAGCTATTGCAAGAAATTTAGGGATTTCATCATCTACGGTCCGTAATATCGTCAAAAGGTTCAGAGAATCTGGAGAAATCACTGCACGTAAGCGACAAGGCCCAAAACCAACATTGAATGCCCGTGACCTTCGATCCCTCAGGCGGTACTGCATCAAAAACCGATATCAGTGTGTAAAGGACATCACCACATGGGCTTAGGAACACTTAGGAACCACTGTCAGTAACTACAGTTCGTCGCTACATCTGCAAGTGCAAGTTAAAACTCTACAATGCAAAGCAAAAGCCATTTATCAACAGCACCCAGAAACGCCGCCGGCTTCGCTGGGCCCAAACTCATCTAAGATGGACTGATGCAAAGTGGAAAAGTGTTCTGTGGTCTGACAAGTCCACATTTCAAATTGTTTTTGGAAACTGTGGACATCGTGTCCTCCGGACCAAAGAGGAAAAGAACCACCCGGACTGTTATAGGCGCAAAGTGCTAAAGCCAGCATCTGTGATGGTATGGGGGTGTATTAGTGCCCAAGGCATGGGCAACTTACACATATGTGAAGGCAACATTAATGCTGAAAGGTACATACAGGTTTTGAAGCAACATATGTTGCCATCCAAGCAACGTCTTTTTCATGGACGCCCCTGCTTATTTTCAGCAAGACAATGCCAAGCCACATTCTGCACGTGTTACAACAGCATGGCTCCGTAGTAAAAGAGTGCGGGTACTAGACTGGCCTGCCTGTAGTCCAGACCTGTCTCCCATTGAAAATGTGTGGCGCATTATGAAGCGTAAAATACGACAACGGAGACCCCGGACTGTTGAACAACTTAAGCTGTACATCAAGCAAGAATGGGAAAGAGTTCCACCTGAAAAGCTTCAAAAATTGGTCTCCTCAGTTCCCAAACGTTTACTAAGTGTCGTTAAAAGGAAAGGCGATGTAACACAGTGGTCAAAAGGCCTCTGTGCCAACTTTTTTGCAATGTGTTGCTGCCTTTAAATTTTAAGTTAATGATTATTTGCAAAAAAAAAAAAAAGTTTCTCAGTTTGAGCATTAAACATCTTGTCTTTGCAGTGTATTCAATTGAATACAAGTTGAAAGGATTTGCAAATCATTGTATTCTGTTTTGATCAACGATTTACTTAACGTGCCAACTTCACTGGTTTTGGGTTTTGTAATATAACAAAAAACATAAAATGTAAATACTGCAAGACTTGTGTGAAGCTTAATATTTTGCTTACGTAGGTCCAAAGCTGTCACCAACTTGGCAAGGCTTAAAATTCTGCTGCACAGCCTCAGAGTACTGGATGCGTTTTTCAGTTAGGAACGAAGAGAGTGATTGTAAAGGGCAAGTTTCGCCATACAACCTGATGAAAGAAATTCTGAATGAAACCCACGATCAAAGTCCTTAAAACAGCACTGGAAAGAAGTGCTGCAGTCTGCATCATAAAAAGTAAAGGCAAAGGTCTCGTATTTATTATCAATCCGCTTTGAGCGTTTTACACTGACCAACATCCCTTTATTCTGCAATTTGGCGGGGGCGCAATACTAATATAGGTCAGGTCAGAAAACTTTGTTTATCCCACAGAGGGCAATTCTGTGCAGTTCCTCGCTAAAATCACAGCAACAGGAAATATCACATAACAGTTCACAGTATCACACATGACGTACCGAATAACTAAACAAATACATTCAGGGCTATATATAAATAGTGCGGCGATCATGTACAGTACTAAATATCATTCAAAGGTAAGCTAAGTTACCTTCCCCTAAGATTGCAATCGGTGAAGTAAACATCTGAAATGAACTTCTCTGCTCGCTCCAATAGAGTTCGCCGGTTCTTTAACACCGGTTGGTGAAACATTTTAAAATTCTGCTTGCTTCCCAAAAAAATGGCAGGTCTGAAGGGTGACTCGTCTAAGGATGTAAAGCGGGGCCAGCAGAGCCAGGCTGGTCTTACCCGGAAATGCTGCAGCGACTGTCCTCCTTGTGAGAGTCATCCTACCTGTAGGTGTCGCTGTTGAAATAGAGGTGGCTAACAAGTAGACTTGAGCTTGAGTCATGTGCCAAGTGCGGCAGACAGGAACCGAAAGCTGGCTAGTTGAGTGTACTGGTTTATTATTAACATTAGCGAGGTAGCTTCAACGAACTAAAAGATAATGAACATATGAAAATAGTTTTGTGTCTGAATTGGGTAACCGTTTTAATTAATCCCGCCTCATTACCAGAGTACATTACTGAATCGCATGACGAGTCATAAAAGGACAGATTTAGGAAACTTCACTACGGACCCAACCCCAAAATGACAACATCGGTGTTTTTCGGCTGTACGTTCATTGCCTTCGGCCCGGCTATTGCTCTGTTCATCTTAACAATTGCCAGGGATCCAATACGGGTCATCTTTCTCATCGCTGGGTGAGTAGTTCCTTAACATCGATTTATCCAGCAAATGCTAATGTTAGCCAACTGACGCTAGTTTCGCTAATGTAATGAACGCAATATCGCCCGCTTGAGTTCCTTTGCTAGCACAGTGCAAACCGGTAGCTATCTTAACATATCAAATAACAGATGATCGTTATCGTGGTACATTGTCAACATTAAATATTAGTAAAATGTAGCGCAATTATTTCACTTTGTCTTGATATATTTGAATTTACTAAACTCGGCTAATTTGAAAATTTTACAATATACTTCACTGCAGGTGGGTACTTGGTGCATCTAAGCGACAGAATTGATTTGTTGCAGCGAGATACTGGCGCTTACTGAGCAGCGGCTGCTGCAGGTTATTCCGTTTCCTCGTTTTGTATTGTGAGCCAAGGCCGCGTCTTGCTTCATATAATGTGCGCTCAGATCCCAATGAAATAATTCCATGGTCTGTTTTGGACGGTAACGGACGATGAATTTGGGGCGCACTCTGTCGCGTTGTAATTTTATTAGTTTAATTTAATTTTTTTTTTTTTTTTTGCTAAGCCTCTGGGATAGTGCGCATGTACAATGTTGTGAGTGAACTGACTGTGACGAATCTAGACTTTGGGGAAAAAATAACACCGGAGGAATATTTGCCTTCCAAACTACGCTGACCGGTCAAAAAAAAAAAGTTGCACATACTAATATTTTGTTGGACCGCTTTTAGTTTTGATTACGGAGCGCCTTCGTCGTGGCATTGTTTCATAGGTCTATGTAATGTTACGTTTATTTACGACTGGAGTGGTATTATTTTTTTTTACCTGAGATCTTCTACTGACGCCGAGAGTGTCATACACACACATATAGAACTAAATATACATCTATGGTGTCAACCCAGTCCGAAACGCCTTCTCCCGTACATCTCGGTGACTTCTAATCGATGAAGTTCGAAATCAGGACTTTGTGGTGGCCAATTCCTGTGTGAAAATGATTCTTCATGCTTGCTGACTCACACTTTCGCAGTTTGAGACCAATGAATCTTTGGAATTGTCATCCTGGACTATGCCTGAGCTGTGAGGGATTTAAAAATCCATTGATGGGATAACCTGCTCATTTAGAACATTCAGGTAGTCTGCTAACTTAATTTTTCTGCAGCATAATGTTGCTTAACCTTGACCTGAACTACTGAAGCAACAGATCATAACACTGGCTCCTGTACAGCGTACAGTGGACACTGTTCCGTACGTGGCGGGTGTGTTTTCCCCAGTTTAGCTTCACTAATAAGTGGCTTCTTTGGGGTTATGCAGCTGTCAAGTCTCAATCCTGTAAGTTCTGGTAAAATTGTGCATGTGGAAATGCTCTTACTTTCACAATTAAACATAGTTATGATTTCTGCCTCTGCCAGCATTTGATGATCTCTGATCACATTCATTCAGGATTTTTAATTTATTTATTTTACCCATTTTTTCAGCAAAGTTCGTGGTTCACGACTGTCCCTCCAGGATTGAATAACGGAATTGACAGGTCTTAATCCAATTCCAGTGATTTCTGAAATCTTCTCCGTCGTTTTCTTTGCTTTTTGTAGGCGGTTAATTTGCTCCTCTCTTATTACACAGTAACATATTTTCCACGACTGCAGGACACGTCTTCACACGTGGTTGTTTAAGAAATGAGAAACTACACTCGTCAGCCAGGGTTAAAAGGTTATTGCTAGTTGAAGCATGTTAATCACTGCAATAATCTGAAGGTCAAATACTTTTGAATATTTGCTTATTTAAATCAAAACGGCACCTTCTTTGGGCCTGGCAGTGCATCGGCTCTGGCAGGGCTGGAGAAACTTGCTCCTGGAGAGCCATAGACCTGCGTGTTTTGTCTCTCTGCTCCGACACTCTTGATTCAGAGGATCGCCTGGTTGTCAAGCCCTTGACAAGCTGCAGTTATTTGAATCAGGTGTGTCGGAACAGAGAGGCACCGCAAACATGCGGGGCAGGTGGTTTAGGAGTCAGAAGGTTACTGGTTCAATCCCTGGCTCCTTCACAGAATGTCACTGTGTCCTTGAGCCCCACACTGAGCCCCTCACTGAGCCCCACACTGCTCCTGATGTGTAGGTTGGCACCTTGCATGGCAGCCTCTGCCATCAGGGTGAATGAGAGGTGTAACTGTAAAGTGTGTTGTGTCATGTGACTAGAAAAGTGCTGTATAAATGTAGTCCATTTACCATCTGAAGAGAACTGCAAATGAGAACTTCTCCCATTTTTGATATGTTTGTGAGAAAGCTGAACTGAATAATGAATACTTCAACATTCAAATTGAAACACTCACAGAATCGGCCATTCTATGGTTAACAGCAATGTCAGATATCCTGCAGATCTTTTAACGATGAGGTAAAAAAAAGCTCTTGTTGAAAACCCAAAGCATTTGCTTTCCCATAAATGTTGTAGTACCCAACAGCTGAGTGCACCGGCAAGAATTGTATCTACCAGTACAAAGAATGCTCTGCTACATAACCAAACAAACACGATACTTGCGTTTTTAGAACACTACAAAAACAATTCTTTGTTGATTCTGCGAGGATAAGTCATTGCGGTACAGGTTTTCGTTATTTTAAACATTGTACAACTTAACAAAAAAATTGCAGAAAATCCAAGTCATAATACCTGGACTCTATATGGGTAATTATTTTATTTAACATTGGTTTGTGCCACAGTTGTCTTTTATAAATTATGAAGAGATTTTTTTGTGAACAGTTGAGTCCTTATGAATTCATGGGCTCATGTGCTGTTGCCCAGAGCATGGGCTAAATAGGAATTTAAAAATATAGGGCAGGACCCCCCCAAATCTGGCCCATATATGAGTCCAGCCCTGGTTTTTGCTTTTTCCAGATAATTAAGTGACCAGTTATTGCCTCCGATGGGATAGACATGTCATCACACCCCACTCCTTTGTTCAGAGAGGTTGGAAAACCAGCGGTTCTCTGTCCTCAAGGACCGTATTTTGGGAAAAAGGGAAGCAGGCTGTTTGGGGCCTTTTCCTTGAACTACTCATTATTCTGAACCGGAATATTCCGTGCACCACCCGCCGCGCTGCAGATTAAACAGTGATTCTTTAATGCTGCGTCGGTTGATGCCTTTTTCTCCGTTGTTTCCCAGAGCTTTCTTCTGGCTCGTGTCCCTGCTGCTCTCCTCGCTCGTGTGGTTCATCGCCGTCCAAATAAGCGACAAAGGAAGCGCCTCGCAGCAGAAGGGCCTGCTGATATTTGGGGTCGTCCTCTCTGTTCTTCTGCAGGAAGTCTTTCGGTTTGGATACTACAGACTGCTGAAGTAAGGTCATCGCCTTTATCAACCGGCAACAATGTAGCACCTCTATATGGACACCACTCTGACTGTGTGCAGTGAAATGCACTTGGGGCATATGTAATTTTTTAAAATAAATTATTAATGACTGCATTATTGCCACTTTCTTTGATGCCACTTTAAACACACATGCTTGGTATATTGCTTTGATTCCCAGGAAAGCCAATGAAGGCCTCCTAGCTCTTAGTCAAGAGGACACCATGCCCATCTCCATGCGCCAGCTGGCTTATGGTACGTAAAGTGCGGCTACAAAGAGAAAATTCAAACAGCTGAGCGGAACGACAACGGGTTTGGTGATGCATCTTTGGCAATACTGCGGAATACATGACTTACTCCTTGGGGGGCGAGTTATACTCATCATCGTCCTTGACTGAAGTAAAGTTCTCCGAATTGGAGTTGGTCCCAATGTACTGCTCTTCAGCACCAGACTGCTTGTTAGTAGCCAGGATGAGTCAAATGCAGAGGGCTGCTTTTTCCACAAGGTTAAGGAATAGAAATAGAAGTATACCAAAAGCTATGAGCTTATTTTCATCCAAACTGACACAGACTCCTTACTCAGATTTAGGTTTAATCCTGATTGTTCCCATAGAGGGTGCGGTGTGGGTGTTTCTATAGGGACGCATAACTGGTCGCAGGGTACTCCAGGGTTGGAGCGGTGTCAGGTAGCCTGATATTTCATACATTATTTTGGAGTCGCGCCTTTCGTCAGTCAGGCACCGGCAGTCTGAAGGCTGGAGGCTGAAGAGGTTGATCCATGTGGCTGAGTTACTGAACTCATGGAGGGGAGAGCAGAGAGGCTGTTTGTACTCACAACAGGGACGCTGCTCCTTGTGTACCCTCTAGTGATTTGGTGAAGGATTTTGCAATGATAATTGTAGCCCCTGGATGAAATTGGGCCTGCTATGGATTTGGCCTCATCTTGCGTCCATCCCAGCCATAGAGATTTATTTGTGGACACTCAATAGGCCACATGTTTAAAGCTATTTCTTTTATATTTGGTATGTCTATGGTTAGGACACAGTGCCTATTGATTTTGGTTGCCATGGAAACATGATTTACTCAATGATAGACAATTTTGTGCCATAAATGAGCCAAAAAGGAAAAATGTGGGCGATCGGGGCTACAGTCATTGGTCGTGGGCAAATAACCTGGCAAATAACCTAGATTTCCAAAAGGAAAATGGGCACGAGGAGAGTGGCGGATGTTAAGTGCTGTGGCACAAGTACACAGGAACTTTCCTCACTAACTGCACTGAAATTCTGATGAATTTAGAGAAAAGTCTGTGCACTGGGCTGACCGTCTATATCTCACAGTGTCCGGCCTGGGCTTCGGGTTCATGAGTGGAGCTTTCTCTGTGGTGAACATACTGGCGGGCTCCCTGGGGCCCGGGACCATTGGTATCCATGGCGACTCTCAGCACTACTTCATATCCTCAGGTAGTGTTCCTGTTTCCGCTCTCGTCCAGTCTTTACGCTCGTCTCTTTGCTTTATTTACAGTGTGTTATTTTGGTTTAAAAAAAAAAAAACATTCAACTGCCTCCTAAAACCTAATTTATAAACTTGTTTTTCTCAATATTTTCAGTGTTGTATGTTTGCAACCCCAGTGCCTGATAAGTTGGCTCATCGTGGTGAATACAAATAATATTATCACAAAGTTATGTTAAAAGTCCATTCTCTGTCCAGCATATTGAAAATACCACAACAAAAAATTATTTGATTCTTTAACTTATGAACGTCATGTTTATTGAAAATATGCAGTCATCTCAGATTTGATGACTGCAACTGACCAAAGTTGGTGCAAGGACTAGGACTAATTTAGGAGTAATAATCATGTGACAAGGTGTTGTGAAAAAGTTGATGTTAAAAAGGTGAGCAAATCATGTTATAGTTTGAAGGAGATGCAAAAAGAGGCCTTGTGGTCTCAAGAGCAAAGATGGCTCAAGCCTCACCAATTTTCCAACTGATATGTAAGCTTGCAATCAATTACTTAAAATATAAAATATTAAAATATTCCCTACGGACTAATCAGTGGGATTTTGGGCATTTGACCCTCGACGGTGCAAAATGTAAGTGAACGGTGGAATCTCTGCGTAAAGCACAAGGTCAAAACCCACTGGCATTTAATCTCTGATTTCCTCTTATGTTACAGTCTGAAGAACTGTCATCTGACCCTAATGCATATAATGACATGGGCTTTGAAATGCTGTACTTGGTTAAACCTTTGTCAG
The DNA here is from genome assembly GCA_029721435.1 of Gymnothorax reevesii. Classification (NCBI taxonomy): domain Eukaryota; kingdom Metazoa; phylum Chordata; class Actinopteri; order Anguilliformes; family Muraenidae; genus Gymnothorax; species Gymnothorax reevesii. The sequence goes on along the minus strand of CM056588.1, from coordinate 63,954,176 downwards.
TCAACGCCATTCACTGCTGCATCCACATATACAAGTTGAATCTTTACTTTGCAAGGCTGAAGCCGTTCTTAAACACTGTCCGAAAGCACCCACCGACTTTTCTTGGCTCGATGTCATCTGAAATAGATAGAAGCATGGATGCGTGTTTTTTGGTGTGGCGAGTCAACATTTCAAATGGGGAAAACAGAAGTCAAATTTTCTGGACCTAAGACGACAAGGACGACCCAAGCCATTACCAGCGTCTATTCCTAAAGTCAGTGAGCATGACTTCTGCGCCTTGCACATTTGCAGGGGCACTATTAGTTTGGAAAGATGTGTACAAATTTTGGAGGTACTTATGCTGCTATCTAGAAGCTGTTTGTTTAAGGAAATTTGCTGCATTTTTCAGCAAGAGAAAGGCAAACTAGATTCTGCAGAAATTACAAGTGCTTGGTTGCCTGAGCCGAGTGTGGGTCCAAATTGGCCTAATTTGTCTCTTTCTGAGAATGTATGGCGCATAATGCAGCGAAAAATACAGCAGCAAAGGCCTTGTGCAATTATGCGGCAGCAGACCTGGTTAATGGAGGAAGAAAAATTATGCTAACGAGGCTTGATCGACTGGTGTCTTCAGCATCCTTATGCTTAGTGTGTGTGATTAAAAGATATTGTGATGTAAAATAATAGTAAACGGGTGACTATGCTTTATGGCAATTTTTTTTGGACCCTGTGGCTCTCAACCCATAGCACATTTTCAATTAGCAATTAAAATTTTCCATTCAATGTGATGTTTTGCTGTTCTCAATATATTGAAAGGTGGATGGATTTATCAAATTAGTCCTCTTTGAATTTATTCAAATTTTCCATGATGTGTCTACTTTTTTGGTAGTGGCTTTGCAAAAGAACATGCCAAAAATGGAGGATTATTGAATACGCAGATTTGTATCCTGTGTAAGTGTGCCTGTGGGGACTTTGTGAGACTTTCAACTTAACTTGAAGTCAAAATGTCGCTTCTCCTTACGGCTCATTCTGCTTGAATGCGGAATGAACAAAAGCTGTGTTTTAAGGCTGTTCATCCGCATTCTTCTGAAGAAGATTGATTCGTATGGCATTTGTTCGCAGGAGGGACAGGCCGTAATGCAGATCATGTGTCGTCTCCTCTCCTGCACCAGCATGTATGTGTCAGTCAGTTGAAAATTTCACACTTCATTCAGGAAGTGTCACAGACCTGTCGCTCGTACCCTGCTTTGATTGCCATGCTGTGCCGTGGACGTGTTGTGGGCGCTGTTGACAGGTTAATGGATGGCATTGATTGATCTGATTGGCTGCCTCTCTTGCTCCCCCAGCCTTCATGACGCTGGCGGTCATTCTGTTGCACATGTTCTGGGGGGTGGTGTTCTTCGACGCCTGCGAGAAGCAGAGATGGCTGTCCCTGACGGTGGTGATCGTCAGTCACCTGCTCGTGTCCTGTCTGGTAAGCTAGAAACTGGAGAAGGACTCTTTTGTCATCGTTCCCACACCTCACTGTAAAACCGTGCCTCTGTTATAGTGGTGTAAGGTTTCACCCGATGTTTTAACTCGTATTCTCCCAGAATGCTTCCAGGTTCTGACAGCAGGGGGCATCAGTGTTTCAGCAATAGGAGACATTGGGAAGGAATTGTTGTCTTTGTGCCGAGTGAAATGACCCTGAGACAAACATGCTTTAAGCAAAGAGAAGAATGGGAATGTGCTTATAATTTGCAGAAAAACTGTTCAGGTTTTTCCATTGATGACAGGACGATTAGGCTAAATAATTCTAGACGAGCCTCAATTATATTCCCTCAACAGCTCTTCAGTAAATATACTGACTGATTTTGCCGGTTGCTCTGGGGTGTTTAAAGGCTGCTTTGAAACCTTCAAGTCTGCAGGAGATGCTCTTCAAATAATCGGCAAATGGTTGCGGTTTTGCTTTCAATTAGTTTAATGGATCTTGGCTGCATCATCTTTTCATGATTTAGGACTTCACTTTTACTCAGTGACCAAAATGCCTGTGCTTTAATAAGATGAGTAAATACTCTTGTGCTGCTGGTCTTGCTGAATTCTGACAGTTTTCCTGAAAGGGAGCAGTTAACAGGATGGTGAAATCTGGGCTTCTCTGATATTGCTTGTGATGTGGATCAGAGGTGACTGAGGAAGGTCATTTCGCGCTCAGTGCCTCAGACCAAACAAAAACTGCCTTTATGAGATGCTTCGGTACCAATAATGATATCCAATATCGGTCTGATGCTCGCTAAAAAACTGGATTGATCGAATATTAAATACCACTACTTCAATTAATAGATGTTCAGTGTATTTATACATACATATGTATTTATCTCCCTGACGACGGTAGTCAGGAGATACTATGGATTAATTCCGGGGCCTACGCCGCACCCGCAGAGATTTTCTGTTCCAGGCTCTGGAAGCAACAGTTATCACAGGAATTTTTTGTAATTTTGCACAGGCAAAGATATTTATTTGACAATGCTCAATGCCGATTTTTAGCAATTTTGGACGTCCATTATGGCTGCCAATGGCCATTTTGTCCGAAATTTAGGGATCGGGGAGATGTACGACTCAGTCCCTCTGGCGACCGAGTTGTCTAGTTTGTTAACATTTTGTTTTACAATGATAGGAGAGCAAAGTTGAAGTCAAGCGTAATGTTGCCCTGCACATAACAAACCCCAGTCTCTTTCACACTGTGAGGCACACAGCTAATTAATTGTAGCCCCCAGAGGAAGTCGGGCAGCCACTATGGAGTCATGCTTGTCATTTCTGCCACCGCGTTCGTGGACGATTCCCTGTGGACGCTGTACATGCTGCAATTTTTGACCAATTACTTTCATGTTTGGTGTGGAGATGTTATACTTCACTTATGACACCTATTGATTTTGGCTGCCATGGCGACTACATTGGCGGAATTATACGCTACAAAGCGGAGAATCAAGCTTTTGGGGGCTACACCCATGTGGTTGCGGCTGACCAAACTATCTAGTCGCACACTGGTATCGGACTGGCACTTTTGTTTCGGCCAGCACTCGATGTCCAGGAATAGGTCTGTTACGAATATTTTCAGCATCAATCAATACAGTTTTATCAATTGAAAGAGCTTGGAGAGCTTTACAATGATACCAAAATTGCTGTTCTTTGTTGAATATTAAAGAAGTTGTGATTATTTGAATGTTTGAGATCTTGACCAGTTCTGGGCCTGTTTGAGCGGAAAAACTAAAGTCTTGTGACTGTCTTTCATTGTTTCATACTCATTTTGATACTTTAAAGTTAAACGACTTCCTTAATATTGGCCGCATTGGTATGAAATTTTCAGTGAAGGTAGCCTTTGACTGACTCATTCTAATGGTGTTATTTGAGTTTTATAACTAACTTCAAATTAAGTTTGCCTAATTAGCACACACACATACAAATAAGCACAGAATGAGTAATTACGGTGTAAATAAAATAGATCACATGGGGTTCTGAAAAAATTTGCATGACAAATATGGTTAATTTTTTTTATATAGTTGTTGTAATAATGGCTTCCATTTAAGTAATCTGCATCATTATAATGGCAAATTAGCTTTTTAGCTTTAGGAAGTAAAGTTTTCCATGAATATGGAAGCAGCGTTGGGTGGATGCGTGGTCAGACGGAGAGCCTGCAGTATTGTCTTACCGTACAGCCTGTCTCAGATCTAAAAATAAGAAAAGGACGTGACCCTTTTATTATAAACATCACACAGCTGTACACAGATTATGTTCGGTGACCTGACAGACAGTCACTGGCTTTGATCGAATTGCAAATATTACTATCAAAATCTCAAGGTTCAATGATAGACATGATGTTTCCTGGCGGTAGTTTGCACTTAAAACTGGCGAAATCGCTTATATTTATTTTTTTATTTATTTTTTTTTCCAGACTCAGTATAGGGTTCTGCTGATTAAAACGTGCGCAAATTCATCAATCATCTCCATATTTTGTGGAAATGCGGAACATCATAGATACAGTTGCAATCAGAATTATTCAACCCCCACTGCAATTTGTGTTTACTGGCAAAACTTTCAGCAGTTTGCAATAAACCGTTAAAACAAGAACATTTTAAATAACTCGACACAACAAATATTACAAGTGGTTTCCCTAAATTCAACACAAAATGCCACTTTTAATGACTATTGTAGTTTCAAAATTATTCAACCCCCTGAATAGAATCTGTCCTAGGAGCATATTTGCAAATCAGGCGTTGTCTCAATCTCACTTAATGCAGCTAATCAAGAGCTTCAGGAGTTGCATCAGGTTTGCTTGAGATGGAACACATCAAATACTTGCACTCGATAGGGATTTGTTGACAGTGACATTTAATTCCATATCAGAAATATGGCTGTCAGAAGAATTGTCCCAAAAGGTAATGGAAGAGATCATTGCCTGGCACAAACAAGGAAAAGGATTAAAAAAGGCAGCACAGGCACTGAATGTTTGTAGAGATACAGTTGGATGCGTAGTTCACAAGGTCAAAGTTGAAGGAACGGAGGCTGCGCTACCAGGACCTGGCAGAAAGAGGAAGCCGTCAATGGCTGCCTCCAAATTTCTGAGGTGGCAGGTGGTCAAAAACCCTCTGACTGCAATAGGCCTGCAGCAGGACTTGGATGCAGGAGGCACTGAAGTTTCAGTCTGCACAGTAAGGCGTATAATAAACGCTGAAGGTCTCCATGCCCAAACTCCAAGACATACACCACAACTGGCAAAAAAAAACAAGCTCCAATTTCTTCAAAATCATATAAATAAGCCACAGAAGTTTTAGGATACTGCTCTCTGGAGCAATGAAACAAAACTGGAACTTTTCGGGCTTCTGGATCAGCGGTATGTCTGCCGCAAGAAGAAGGAAGCAGACGCTGAAAAGAGTGCCCTGCCGATGGAGAAGCATTTTGGGGGCTTGTTGATGCTCTGCAGCTGTTTTGCTTCCTCTGAATCTTGAAACCTGCAGCGTGTGGAGGGTGAGATTCAATCAAGTATCAGGATATTTAAGGAGAAAATGTCAGGCCCGTTATTAGGAAGCTGAAGCCTGGGGGTCATTGGACCTTCAAACAGGACAATAATCCTAAGCATACCTCAACATCCACTAGGGCTTGGCTTCAGAAGAAGTCCTGGAACATTCTACAGTGGCCATCATAGTCGTCTGACTAGAACCCCATAGAAAATCTCTGCTGGGATTTGAAGAAGACAGTTGCAGCACACAAACCCAAGAATAACTGGAGGCCATTGTCCATGAGGACTGAGATAAGATTCCTTGGGACTGCGGCCAGAAGCTGTTGTCTACCTGTGCAGCACATCTCCAGCAGGTCATAGCGGAAAAAGGGTGCAATACTCAATATTAAAGATGCTTGTCATGAAGGGGTTGAATAATTTTGAGCCTGCAGCAGTCATTAAAAGTGGCATTTAGTGGTGAATTTGGGAAAACCACTTATAATCTTAGTTGTGTTGAGTTATTTAAAATGTTCTTATTTATCTGTTCGTAAATTTTGCCAGTAAACCCAATTTGCATTGTGGGTAGAATAACTTTGATTGCAACTGCATTAAACGTTGCCTTGGTTTTGAAAACTGAGCTTAATTGCCTTGGGGTAGAAATGAATCTACTTTTTTCTCTCGTAGTTTCGGACTTTTCCACTTACGCGCGTCACAGGAAAAAAAATAAAAAACTAGGATGCAGGGGAGGATTTCTGCTACGTTACCAAATTGGGGGTTTCCCATATCGCCCAAAATAAACGTGTTGGGCAGCGCACAATTGAATGATCCAGCCAGGACGACCTAGCTTTCCAGGAAACGTATGATGCGGCTGAAGTATCCAGCGCCATATTGACGTGTATCGGTATCAGAACTGGGCGGGGAATAAAAAATTGTCCGGTGCGTCCCTACTAACTACAGCCAACTGTTTATTTTCTGTGTTTCAGGCAGGCAGTGTTTTCCCTTGTAGAACCACAGGCACCGAAGCGCTTTTATGTTCTGGGTTTCTTCCAGCTGCGGCAGCAGTGTTGACAGGCCTAAATACCTGAAATTCCCCTGCCCTCTTGTGCCTTCCAGAGCTTTCTGAACCCGTACTACGAGGCCAGCCTGATCCCGGCCTACATGATCCTGTTCCTGATGGGTGTGTGGGCGTTCTCCTGCGCCGGCGGATCCCTCCGGAGCCTCAAGCTCTGCCTCACCTGCAAAGACAAGGACTTCCTGCTGGCCAATCACCGGCCGAGATAACACCAGCAGGGTGGGACAGGGACTCTTTCCAAACCTCTGCCAGGATAAGAACTCTCTCAGCGTGGTTTCAGCCACGCTGGTACACTGTAATTTACTTCCTTTTGGGTTTTAATTCACATTAGCGCGTCGTCGCATACACACACATTCAGAAACACACACGCATATACACACACCATTTATCTTCTGGGTACATGCGTAATGTTGGGTAGCTAGTCACTGGACGCAGGCTTTTGGGAAGGGCTGTGGGAGGAGACGTCCCTCGGCGTGAGCTCCAATCCCTCTCTTACTCCAGAGCTGGTACCAGGCTCATCTCAGCTGGGGCCAAAGCTGGACAGCCCTATGTAACATACCTGCTAATCCCCTGCTTTTACTGCAGTCCGTTTGTAGAAAACAACAGACGCTTTGCTGCCGGCTGTTGCCTGGATTGCAATGAATGCCTCAACTCTGCCTGCAATTCTGTCTACCTCTAGTTATTTGATGTAGTCAGCAGTGGTGCTGCGCTCCATCTCTCGGTCTTCATACTGTGAGCTTGCGAGCAGCAGAAGCATCACAGTTCGCAGTTTGATGACTGCGCTCACAGATTTATCGCGGCATCCTCTGCAGGTCTGGTAACTCTGGGCTGATCTGCAAGGGTTAATGACAGTGAATTGGTCAGTTTTGAACCATCTGACCTGATTGAGATGATCAGGTTCCAGCTCTGCTGTGGAACAGGGGTGTCTGTGAATTTTCTACTCTTGGGGGACGAGGCAGCGAGTTCGGGGTGGGGGTGGGGAGGGAGGATGGTTGTCCATGAGGCACTGTTTGTGTGCAGAGGCCTCGCTAACTGCAAGGCACAGACGGCGGAGACGATGTCCCGGACCAAATCTATCCAAATTTTAATGGTCTTTTTGCAATTTAATTTTAATTCCTGGCCGTTTTTCTGGGCTTCATGACGGCCCATCACCTGCGTCGGGGGTCAGGTCTGATACGCCTTTGGAGAAGGTACTTCGTAGCAGCCACGTGAACATGCGAATTCTGATGCTCATCTCCCCCATTTCTCTCTCTCTCTCTCTCTCTCTCACCTTCTTATTTTTTTATTCTTCTATTTATTTTATTTTTTTGTGCCTTCTACAGCAGTAAGCAGGTCACCAGGTCTCATTCCTCACTGGTTTAGTAAATGTACTCGATTGTCTGTAGCATCTCCTCTGATGACGTAGCTGTCTGTGTGGTGACTGCCGACCTCTCCTCATACCTGCTGCATCCCTCTGCTTTATGAAAGGATTTACCCAAAGTCTGCTTTCTGCAGATGTCAGCCTGACTGCTAATAATAGTTTCTGTACTTTGACTTGTCACATTCTTGGTGTTTCCCAATCATTCTACTAAATTATGACTGTAAACTGTTAGTCTCTCTAATATTGACGGTGATTGATTTTTTTTTTTTTTTTTTAAATTCTGAGTGTATATTATGAGTTGTAAGTACTCATTTAATTATGGGGGTTAGTACTAAGCCACTCTTTCGTATAAAATTTATGTTTTGGCTGAGTGATATTTTAATAAGCTTGTTAATAATTATGATGTGCTTATTGGATTAGTCCTGCTAATCTGTAGCTGTGTTAATCTGGTCTAATCACATTACCTCAAGGGTTGGAATCAAGAATTTAGAATTTGCAATCATGTTGGATTGGACCACTCTTGTGATTCCATATATTCTTGCTTAAGTGAGAGTGGGTGTTGGATCAGTTTGTCCATAACGGGGCAAATAAGCATGTGGTTTTGGGGTAGAAGGCCCAGTTGGATAACTGCGAATTGCACCATCTTTTAATTTCTTGATGAATTTGTCTTTCATCTTTGTTTTTCATAAACTTTTACATGTAGAAACTAAAGGTATAAAAAATGTTTGGAACTAATCTATATTTTTAAATTCATTAAGCAAAGCAATTAGAAAATTGCATTACCGTTAGAGAAAAGTGAAGATCAAAGACACCCTTTCACTGTATATTCGCCAAATATTTAACTTGAGTTGTGCCCCCCCCCCCACTAACATGCCTTTAAAATCTTTTGTTTTTGAAAATGGCTGTCCTGGTGTTTATGTTGAAGGTCGATCATTTGGATTGAAATGCCTTGTTACTGTGAAGGTCGTAATGGATGAAACGTTGAGCTGTTGTTTTCTGCAAAAAAACTACTCCAGAAGTCATTGAGCGACAGGACTTGATTAAAGAGCAAAGTTTTATCGAAAATACGTTTGAACTTGGCATGGCGAGGTGTTTCCCTGAGTGAACACACCACAATGACTCTGGTTGCCTGCGAGCCCACAGGGCCTGAGGTGACGTCTCGCCTGTTGGTACGGAGCCTGAACCAGAATCCGTGTCCCGCGAGTCTGAGCTCAGCCGCAGCCTTACATAGAGATGTGACTCCAAAGCAATATTAATGGTCACAAGATGGTTCCTCCTTGTCCTGATGGTTAATGTCTGAGAAACAGAGAACTGTAAAATTCAACAATGTCTCACTCAGGCTAATATTTAGACTTTATCTCCAGTTATGCCTTTTGGGGGCAGCAGTTATGAGCGAATTTAGTGTGGGCGGGTCCCTGATGCCATCATGTGATACTGGGATATCCCTGCAGTTGAAAAGAAGAAAAGTTCTTAGATTCATTTATTTGAATCTCAGTACATGAAAGCAAAGAATATTGACTTTATGGCATCAGCAGGTTTTATAATGCGAGGTTAAGGAAAATACATGTTTTATTTGCTTTTATTTCTAAAGACTACTCTCTAGATTACTGCAAACTTGTCTCTGAAATGATTGTACAGAATGTATATTTCTGGTGGTGGAGGACCTTGTTTTAACTAAATTTCAAATGGGTGTAGAAAAGCCAAACATTACCCTCCCCCCAAGGCCTGCATTTTTTTGTGACCTCTGTCATTTTCAGATTTACTGTCTTTGATTTTCTTCCATCGGACTAGTGTGCGCTGGTGTGTATCTGGCTGGAGGGAGACTGCTGTGTACTGGGCTTGGTGACACACGTCCAATAAACTGAGCTTATAAGCACCTGTTTTGTGGAAACTGACTGTTTTGCTTAAAATGCCTGGAGGAAACCAGAAATAAGATCCTCTGAACCAGCAGTTGTGATGTTTGCCTTCCTACTGAGAGCTTCGCAGCACTCGAGGCACAGTGTTATTTTCATTTAAAGTAATGTCGCTGGATGATCCCATTAAAGCATCAGGATGCGGGTAAAATTAATTGCTGGAAACATGACGTTTGTGTCAAAAGCAGCAGTACGGCAGCAAATATGCTTGCACGGGTGGAAATATACTTGCTATTCAACCATGCATTTGTGTACTCATCCAGCAAACATCGTGTGTGTGTATTTGTTCACATCCTTGCCTGTTCACTACGTGCGTTACCGCAGGATTCCACTTGGGGGCACACTGGAGAATTCAATCAGATATTTTTGCATGAAGTAAGCAAATATGGCAATGAAGTCGTAGTAATATGGTTGGCAGGGTACTCTAGTGGTCGGTTGTTTGACTGGTAACCAAGAGTTGCTGGTCCAAGCCCCTTATGAAGTCTGAGAGATGAAGTAAGGAAGAATCTGCTGTTGGGTCCTTAACCCCAAAATTACTGCAGGGGCTCTATTCCTGTTTTTCTCTCTCCCTCCTTATTTGCTTTGTTCTATCTGGAATTTAAAAAAAAAAAAAAGCATCGCGTGTCACGTCTAACATCAAAGAAATCCTTCTGCGGTCATTTCTGACCTCATGCAACTTTCCATTGGCCTTGTCACAAAAGTCAGTTGATCCTCCAAAAAAATCTGAAAATATTTATGAGTAGATTAATAAAGTCTCTGTAGATAACCTTTTTATGATTAACGGTGTCAAAAGAGCTCAAAAATACAGCTGGTGTCAGAAATGGCCCCACTAGGTCACTTGAAGGTTAAAGGTCCACTCATTTACATACTTCAAAAAACCACCAATTAATTTTGTGCACTAGGACCCAAGCAATGGCCCGGTCGGGTTGTAACATACCAGGTGGTCTCTGGAGAGGGAGTTAACATGCTTTTTTGCGGTTACAGGCAGGAGGAAACATTCAGGCCATCAGCTCTCAGTGGAGGACAGCAGCGACAGAGTGCGTCAGCTCAGTATCACCACTGGAGGGCGGTGACTTCCAACCATACCTTAGAAAACCAGTCTGGGTACCACAAATAATATGCTGTACTCTCCTTCACACTTGTGATGATTCTCCAATTGGGTAGCAGTGCAGTGCAATGGCTGTAGAAAGGGGTTTGTAAATCTAAGAGGTCTGCTTTAATGCCCAGTTGAAGCTCTGCTTTAGTACATTTAGTGATTTGCTTTTCCAGACTTACCCCATTAAATCTATTAAAGTGTACAAGATTGTGCGCAAAGAAGTTTTACTGAAATCAAATATTTCACGGACTTGTGTCTGGGAGGTCATGTACAGTTAGTTTGGATGTCACCCCTGGTAAACACCTTTCTGAGCAGTAATTTGGCTCAAGACTTGACCGTTCCGTCGCTCATTACCAATGCGTGTCGCCCCGGATTCTAGTATTGCTTACGCTACTGAGTAACACTACAATCAATCCTGAAAGATCGTCATTTAGCCTTGATCCTGCTGTCGAGGCTCAAGTCCAAGGTCACAAACTAATTAACTGTATAAATTCCTACTTGTGCCTGGTGTAAACTTAGGCTTAAATACAGTAACGTATCCTATAATTACATGTACCTCACAACTTACTGTTTATGGGGATGCTATAATGCCCAAAACAATATTTGGCTTTTTGATGGCTTCGTGACCTTGTTCAAAGATTCTCATAAAAAATGAAGTACTCCTTATCTCTATTTTCTCAAAAATGAGCAAAGTTTCCTATCACACAATTCAAACTTGACTCATAAGGCGAAAGCTGGAAATGGTGTAGAATGAGGACCTCACCACACCTTTTTTCAGTGAGGTTTTACCACATTTTCTTCGCCACAATCAGGTTATCAGCTTGCTTTAAATACACCTAAAGAAATCCATGCTTTGTGTTTTGGTGAACATCTAACAATGTCACATTGATGTCTATAGCTTGTGGCTGTTCTAAAACTGATAAGTCTTCACTAGTGGCCTGAAGATCAAGACTGATAAGTCTTCACTAGTGGCCTGAAGATCGTCATTTTGCAAGACTTAGGACGAATGCCATCAAACACGCAATCTGATTCCACTTACCTCACCTCTCAGACTAGTGAGCTGTGCTAATTGCTCTAAAGACACTCAAGATTCACTCAGTATAACTGCCTGGTCAGTGGGTCTGAAAATTAAAACACGGGTAAAAAGCGATTGAAGGCAGACATGCTCTTGGACAGAATTCATCCATTGGCAGTTTCCACATTCACACCTAAAATCACACGTAATCTGCGAATTAAAAACTCATTGACATCAGGTGTTATAAGACCAAAGTTTATTGAGAACATCTCAACTTTTTCATCTTAATCATTAAAAATGAAGCACATTTCTCTTCCCGGAATACCCTGGAGCTAACACAAAAGGAGCTCTTTAAAACTTGTTTACATTACAACAAAGATGCAAGGAAATGCGTCATGAAAATATATTCCTAAAATGTACCCTGTTTTCACCAAAATTAAATAAGTGCCTCAAATTCAATGTTTATATACGTCTTCAGACTTAATTCCTCAACACAATCTGTAGCACAGACAATAACACTAAACAGGGCAAAAAATTCAAACATGTTGGCATTTACAAGCTACGTGAGTATTTCAGACTAATATTAAATTTACACTGTCAAGCCAGATGGATCATTTATTTTAATGATTCAAGTATGCCGCTGCAGTCATAAACAAGCTAACTGAACTCGAGCTGCTCTGTGAAGCTCCTTGCATTGTGAACTGAGGAACTTTATTCAATGCTTAATCTTCTCTGCTGTTCTGTACCCAGGTACTATCGGCTCCGCTCTGGCTTTGCAGTTGCTTGGGCGTCGGTCTCATGACTGATCAGTCGCAGAAGGGCCAGGGATTATCCCACTGCCTGCTTGAGGATAACAGTGGCCTAGACTGTGCATTATTCCCACAGGCTGTCACCTGCATGGAGCTCCGCAAACCTTCAGGATATAATGGAATTCGGGGACTTATTCGAGAAGAGATCCGCAATGCAGCATAGAGGTGACCTTCTTGTGCAGTTGTCACTGAAAGCGGTTCAGTTTTGCCTCCAGCCTCCATCCAATAGTTGTGTACACTGCTTTGGAGACGCCATATTCCTCATCACCTCATGAATTCTACACGCTGCCTTTCGGCCTCCGGGCTGCTCCAGAAAGAGTGTGAGAAGTAGTTCAGTTACTGGAGGTAATACTTCAATGAATGACTGGAACTGGTAAACACAGAATTTCTCACAACCCGCATGAAAGTTTAACGATGTGTCAAATAATACCACTACCACCATCACCACCAACAACACCACCCCTTCCCCATCCCCAGTCAGCATAGCAGCAACCAGTTATACCGCTGCAATCTCCCCCAGGGTATTGCAAGGAAATTCACCAGAAATAAAATACTGGTTTGGGCAAATAAAGCATTTGCTTTGCATTCCCTCCTCACTGATCCACTCTGGGTGTCAAAAAAGACACAAGTTCATGATGAAACGAGGTCTGAGTTGTATAGTAGAGCGGGGAATTGAGCCTGTCACCACCAGCATTTTTGGAGATCTTTTTTTTTTGTAGTTTGTCACTGCAGGTGCACAGCTCACTACTGATGAAGTGTCACACTTTGGAGGTGGTTTCTTCTTTTGCGCCTGGCTTGTAAGTGATGTCCTTGGACCCCTGTTGGTCGCTCTCCACCCTGGGGAGACAGCATGTTATTCAGGAATGTCTTTTCATTGCAGGACACTACATATGGATGGGCTTTGTTTCACACTGATAGATTTTGTTTCATACCTTTGTTGGACTACAATTCCGCCCCTATTCATTTTCATGCTCATGCTACAATTATATCAGAGGCTGACACTTGCAGGATGACCTGGTCTGATGTTGAATCTTAGTTCCTCATTACTGATTTTTAATGTCCTTTTCCGGTCGGTCAGCAGAAACACAAACCTAATGTTTCAGATTTCACTGTGTATCTCACGCCAAATAAAACAAATGACAGGCTGAAAATAATCAGTGTCTGTCAGGAGTACTACTTGGTTATTGGGAAGCCACCTGTAAATGAAACTGTGATCCTAACAGCCTATTACTGCATAGCTCTGCCCCAGAAAAGTTGGGGATTTACTGGTTCAACCAATTAAATGATCTGGTTGCAATCATTAAAAAGTTTGATGTTACTGGTTTCTATAGCAATCATATTGAGGAAAACACTACACTATGAGATTATTAATAATAATAATAATAATATCATTCTGAATGGACGTGGGCTTATGTCTGTACCCATTTCACAGTGAAAATTCTCTCGCTGCCGCAGTGTTCCATGATCTCTTCAGTTCAGTAATCAACTCATGATCTGAGGAGAGGCCATTCCTTCGCTTAATCACGTTAAACTGTCAGGTCTCCTATATATCGGCATCACTTCATTAAACAGCCCTGTGCGTTTGAAGCGATGGTGCTCAGGGATGCCGTTATGTCTTTGATGTAATCCTGCCATGATATTTTGACCCTTCTGAGTTTATTTGTTCACACGAGGGGAGCCTATCTGCTTCTCTTCTGTTGACCTATTTTTGCCACAATTGTAGAAAAAAAACCAAAACAAATTAATTAATTAAATTTTAAGATCTGAGTTTCTCCCAGCTATGTGAAATATCCGGACTTGCCTCGCCTAACACCAGTGACACCTCCCCTGCCTGAGAAAGGTCAGCCCACTGGAGTAAGGAACATCTTCAGTGAACACTGGGGCAATTTATTCATTCTAACCTTAAATCATGTCCCTAGGAAGGCCCTCCGAGTAGCGAAAACAGACCAGGGTTAAGAGGTTAGACTGACTCCAGAACCACCTACAGCTGCTTGAAATACTTCCTAGAGGTGAAAGACTCTTGGTTTTCTTGGTGTACTGATTTTTCAATTTGGCTTGGCCAAAGTTTTCTTACAATTTCTGTGTGATATTATTTGCCTATAGAGGAAGATACATCTGTTCTCGTAGAAAACAATCTCTGTGCTCATGACAGGATTAACTTTTGTTTCAGGACTTTCTTCACTGTTACTCATTCTCTAGAGTATATATTTTACAAGATTTTGAGCAAAATATTTTGTTTTAAATGAGAAGAATGCTTCCTGATCAAGTTCTTTCTTTTGTAAATAGCTGAAACTATCCCACCTATTTTTCTCCATCCTTCAGTTTTCTCTTTCTGCCAGATTTTAATAATGGACAATATTTTCAGCTAAACTAAGCCTGAAGCATTAATATACTTCATTGTATTTTATACATTTTCAAGATGTATAAAATAATTTAAGGTTCACCTCTTCTTCCTCAGCAAACAGCAGACGAGTATCACAGTGATGACGAGTCCCATTGCCGATGCCACCACTATGGAAGTCAGCGTACCTGCAAGGGCGAGAGAGAGATTGATCCTCTCGCACATCAGTGCCTTTCTGCTGACGACGTGGATTTATGACAATCATTTCATGACCTCAGATTTTTGCAGGACTGTGATACAGTAATCCAAACGGGCCTTACAGATTCATTTTCTTTGTTCATCAGTTAATGACACTTGCTTGTATTTACATAATCAGAGAAATCCACACGGAGAGAAATTCACACATGCTAATATATAGGTTTTGGACGGGAGAGGTGATTGATTAGGAAGACATAGACTGGTATTCAGGGCTACTGTATACATTAATCAAATAGATATGTGAATATGATGTTAGATCAGAGTATAATCATGCTTCAAATCCCTTAAACTGACTTCCTCTCAAGGGGAAAACCGTGAGCTTTTTGAGTTAAGAACAGCAAAAACAGTGAACTTACCAAAGGGAAAAAAAAAGATTATTCACAACATAAAATGGTTTAAAGGGAATAAGGTCAAGATGGTGATGTTAGAACACACCCTTAGATACATTTTGCATGAGGTTATGGTGGTGATCCGCAGCAGTATTAAATTAGCTGCTCAGAGTTAGCTGCTTGCTGTGCTAGCTCAATCCACCAGCACTCTCTCATAAGTACCCGCAGGTGTCCTGAGGGTAGTTATTGGACTGGTGACGTGAATAAATTATCCAATAACAGAAGAAAGAATTTGAATTTTGAGCAATGAATAGCCATGCCTCAACAAAAAAATCTAATTGAATCCTGTGGCGCAACCCAAATTCTAATGATATAGGAAAGAACATGACCGCAGGATGTGAGATGGCCAGTGAGTAATCCATTTCTATGTTTTTGAGTCTGTCTGGGATAGGCATGATAAGACTTCAATAAAACATTTAAAACAATGATAACATAAATAAAAAAATGGTTTAAGTATATTTATTATACTCTCGGGATATAAACTGTCCACAAACATAATAATGGTCATAAATGAGTACATACAATACTGGAATTATGTCTCCACTGACTGCATGGTGGCTGAAGTCACACATTTTCTAAGTAGATTAAAAAAAATGGGACATTTTAATTTGCTAAATCCAAAATTTTCACGGCTGGAAAAAAAAAACATCATAATGTAATGCTGGGCTGTCATCAGTAGGACTTGCTACTGAATCTTAAATGTCAAAAGGACGGCATGGTGAGTTCAGCCTGAAAGCCTCCTGTTAGATGCAACACCAAGCAACAGGAAGCATGCACGCATGCACGTAAGCGAAAACAGACGCCAGCACTGCTAATGTCATTGATGGAAACATACCCCAGCTCATTCCCAGATACAGCCCTTGGTCAGCGAAAGAGAGAGAAAGAAATGGAAAAGAAAATAAGTTTGAGTGACTCAGATGCACAGAGTTCAAAGGTGAGAGGGTTAAGCCGCAAACCTGAGGACAAAATTGAACCCGAAATGCCGAGAGGTCACTCTCCCGTGGAGCACCAGCAGTGAAAATGAAGCCAAACATTTCTATGGAGCAGAAGACCTTTGCTACTCCTGTTCTTCCTTGAGGTTATTGACATTATTGAAGACCTGAAAACCTCATGTTGGATAGAAGCACAAAAGCAACCACAAAGCCTCACATCAAATTGTTTTCATACAAGACACAATTTTGTAGTGCAATGCAATGGTCTTTGAAGCTGTAATCTCTGCTTTGCACACAGCGAAAGCCATCTATTTTAAATCATAGATGAGGAACAGCCAAGCAGCAGTTTAAAAAAATGGAAAAAAAGAAAATGGTTCCTATAATCGGCCAGCCATTGTCATAGTTTTTAAACATGGTATTGTATATTGATCACTCGGTGCAAAAAAAAAAAAAAGCCACACAGCAAGTTTTCACACTTGGTAAAAGTAAGATAATTGCTTTATTTTACAAACGAATGACTGAATAACACCTGACCTGCATTAGATAAGGTTTCTTGCACATTTCAAATCTAACCCACACAACACAGACATTAAAAAAGGAAAAAGACCACAGAAATGCCCAGACGCTCGATGTCTTTTTTTCTGAGCTGCTTCAATGTTTCTCCTCCATGTACATGGCCATAACTATGTAAATATGGAATAAGTCATTGAAATAAACCAATATGATATCAAAATGTAATTCTTCGACCACGTATCCAAATTACATTCCTGAGATGAAATCAAGAGGTCATGTGCCTCATGAGCAAAAACAGACCAGAGCAAAGAGCGGATTTGCCGAAACCACATCAAAAATTGAGATTCATGGGCCTGAATGAAGGAGAAACAGCTTCCGCTGAGGAAATGCACCCTGACGCAGGATACGTACTGTTTTTTTTTAACCTCTGTTATAAATAAAAAAACCCAACATTATCATCCTTTTAATATTTCCCTACCAAGTCGTATCATATATACATTGAATATAATATATGGACCCAGTAAATTGTCTGTTCTTTAAGTCATCTGCATTGGCACAGGAAATTATTTAAATTGCACCTATTATCTGACTTTTTTTTTACTAATCTTTCTTCTTCTTGAACTCTACGAGAGAAGCTTTAAATGCGTCATTGTTAAACAAACACAAGTTTTTCATGTTTGCCAATTCTGCAGTACCTATCTGGGAGACGCTCCATTGAAAGTCCTCCCCCCCCCCCCCCCCCCCCCCCGCCCTCCTGAAAACCCCAGTGTGCTGCGATTGGTCAACTTGATCACCCAATCGTGATTGGTCCACCGTTCACACTCCTATTGCAACGCCCCTTATCATAAATGGATTTTGCTTTGGAAACAAATACCGGTTAAGCCTTGTGGGCGAAACCCACTTGATTCAACCAGACTATCTGCTTGGTGTGACAATTCAAGTGGTGACATCACCAACTGATGAAAAAAGAGGGCCAGATGTGATTGGGGCATTTCAGTCAGCTCTGGAGCAGTGAGTTTTGTGGCAGAGAGCACTTCTTCTGGAGATGACTTCGAGTTGTTTTCCGACACAAAACTTTTAAACCTGCATAAAAACGATATGATTCACGCTACAACATTAAAATAATGAAAAACCATAATAGGTGCACTTTAAATCTTGACTGGGATTTTTGGAAATGTATACTGCATCTACATTACTCAATATATTATTAGAAAATTCTTAGACACGATTATGAACCCTGCTGTGTTGCATTATATGTCGGTTTCCTGGTAATGGTTGGTGATTATCTGCCCTGGCAGTCTCACATGATGAGCATCATTCTCAACCTGATTCAGGCTCTAGTCCTCCCACTCCCACCCCTGGAATACAGAGCTGCGGGGAGCCTGTTTCTGGGGGTTCTTTTGGGCCGTGGCTTGGTGGTGTCCTTTTTGCTTTGAACGCGTTTGGTATAATGGATGCCTCGGCGGGTTTTTCTGTGTCCCATAGGAAGACAGTGCAGCATAAAGGTCCTGCTCAGCAGCTTTGTCCAGCGGCTGGCCGTGTAGGAGGTACCTGACAGTGGGCAGAGCCAGCTCAGACCTGCAGGCCAGGTAGCTCCTCACATTGAGCTCAGGAAAGAGGGTCTCCTTTAGGGCCGCCACCAGCTGCTGCTCAGTGCGAGAGTCTTTCAGCTGGCGATGGACCTTCTTCTCCAGGGTGCTGTAGCAAAGCCTGTCCTTAAAAAGGCCATGCCGCTTTGCGTGGGCGGTGGGCCCACCTGCATGCTTCACAGAGTGCTGCTTCTTCTGCTTTGCCGCAGTGGGTTCCAAGCTACGGCGACTCTTGTGGTCAGCCCTCCTCTTGTAGGCCCCTTGCTCACGAACGGCTTCGGTTTGCAGATATTTGAATTCCTCGTCATCGTAGTCAGAGGGTGCGCTGGCCAGCAGATGCAGGATGACTTCCCTCCTCAGGGAAGCAGGAGTCACTGTAGGGGTACCACGCAGTCCTCTGCCTACATCAGAGCACAGAGCCAATCACACGCCTGATATGGGGCTTAAGCGGAAGCTCGATTGCTGGGTTTGGAATGAGGCCCAAGGTATGGGTCTGTGACCAAGCCTACTCCTCCTGCGTCAAGCAGGCTCTCCTCCATGGGTGCTCAGGACGTACCGTGCTCTCCCATTGGTCAGAGGCCAGATCAAATCAAATCAAAAACAACTGACCCATCCACCAATCAAATGGGAAAGCTCTCCTAACTTCGTCCACAGATGTACCTGTAAGGACCGCTAAGGAACGGCCTGACCTGAAAGAGTGGTGGGTCGTTCTGTTTTTGATTCAACCTCAAAGCTTTTTTTGTTCTCTTCCATGTAGATCACCATCCAATGGAAACGCTTTGAGTGCCTGCGAGATAAGGGCCGTTATAGCGCTGAAGAATGGACAGATCTCTGTGCTGTCTTCTTCAAAGATCGAGGCCGCATGCAGAGCTTCACTACAGCAGACTGAGCAGGAAGAAGGACAGTGATGTCACAGGCCACCTCAGGCTGGTGCTTGTGGGTCACTTCCATTTGTGCAAGTTGCGAATGTATGCGCTATTTTTTATCGATCTCCTTTTGCGGAGTGAAGAAATGCTGTGATCAAACAACAGCTGAGTCTATTAGAAAGAAGCATTTTAGAAGACAAAAATCTACTCTAAGCTTACAAAATATCTGTAAACGTGTCTATGAGCAGATGGATGCCACAAGTAGGAAACAGCATTCTACAGAAGCTAGCTCGACAGCTCCTTCCCAGCAGAAACCCCAATGCTTCCTGTATGTAATTGGCCGATAGCTCGAGCAAGCAGGCTAGCTTTGACGCACTACAGAGCATTTATAAAGCAGACTCTCGGCTGACTGTTGGAAGGAGATGTGCATCGTCACGATGCAGTCCGTACTCACCTTCACGGAAGGACACCAAGACAATCCGATCATCTGAGTCCTGTAGCCTCCTGTAGTTGCCATTGAGAACCACAGGAGAAGACTCCTGCTGACCAGAGGTGAACAAAGACGTCGCCAGCGCCAGGAACTGGTTGCACACACACACAAAGACACATACACACACACAAAGTCAGTATTATTTTTAGAAAGTTTTAGGCCAGTGGTTCCCAACCCCGTCCACAAGGGCCCTTTGATCTCATTGCTCCAAACTCCACATGCTAAACAATGTGAGTGCTAGAGTCACTCTGAGAGTGCAAACCTCTGCCAAGGCAGCCATCTTGCCATCATCTCATATTGTTTGACCAATCGCGGTCAAAATCAATAGAGTCCACCCCTGATTTAATAGCAACCCAACCACAAAATTTCAGAGATATCTGTTCCTGACTTTTTGAGTTATCTTGCACACAAACAGACTGACAATCCAACGCCGGCAAAAACATAACCTCTTTGGTGGAGGTAAAAACCCCTGTATATCCTCACAGAGCGCAGTGGTTTGGAGAGGGAGGTGGCTGCAGAAGTAACTGTACCTGTTCTTTGGAGATGGTGACTGGGTGCCTGAAAACTGTCCACAGCACACTGGGGTAGCAAGGAGGCGTGGTCAGGGAGCCGTCATAGCGGTAATACTCATCCATTTTGGCCGGCAGCAGGCCCCGGATGTCAAAGGCTGGAACCTGGATTCTCTGATCTGTGTAAAATCCACACAAGGAAGCAATATTCTCACAGTGAGAGAGAATCGCTCAACTGAGATAAAGTAGACCGCTGAATACCTCACCACATCCCTGAGAGTGATTCAATCAAAGTGCACTTGTTCTGGTCAAACCACCTTAAACACAGTGGTTTGGCGTGTGGCCCTTGCAGCGAAATTGGCCTGCTTACGCATTCAAATTTCTCCTCTCTATTCCCGACACTTGTGATCTTGACAGCCAGCCTGCATACAGGGTTTATAATGCAGCCAATCTTTGTGTGGTTCACTGTGACATTGTATTGCGTATGAAAAGAATGCGGAACCATAGTTCATACAGCATAATTCTTAGATCTCAAACCAATACTTAAAATCACTTTACCCTTGTATTTGACTCCATCAAGGTACTTAAGAAACTCGCCGAAGGACGGATTGTAGTCACCAATCTGCAATGTATACACAGACAAGCAGAGTCAGACCGAAAGATTGAGGTGAAGGTCTAGAAAGGATAGCATGAGTGACATTAGAATGGCGCATTTGCCCATCCTCTTCTCACCTCAATCAGAACACCAAGCACCGCGAGGCCATCTGACTTGTCCGCTGCCACAGAGGCGTTGGGGTACCGGTCTGAATTGAAATGCACCACGTGCAACTGAAGACGGGGATTAGAAAACCACAAAATATTATATGATTAAATTCAGCCATTTCTGTTCGCATTGACTGAGATGTAGGCATGGCTTTTGTCACACGATCAGTAAAGCTCTCTAAAATAGCGATTGCAGGTTTTAGCATGATGTGGGAGTCTTCACCGCTTCTCAAAGGTGTAAATTAACTTGAAAATAGCACATGCATCGTTTCTTTATATAAAATGGGTGACAATCAGTTTCATAGTGACGCATTGACTCAGAGACGCAGTACGTTCAGCCTGTTAGAGAGCCGTGATCCTCAATCCAGCCCTAGAATCTGCATCTATTCCTGGCTCTATTTCCTTCCAGACATTTAGGTGAACAATTATTTCTGCTGCTTGGCCAGACTCTCACCACACCTGACTCATATATGAAAGAATGGAGAAAAACCACCGCTTCACGGCCCTAGAGGACCATGGTTTGGGGAACAAGGTTGTAAACTTTATAAAATATTGAAGAATATGCTTTGCAGGTGTGGACTGTGAATCTCGCTTATTCCAGAGGCAATGAAAAATGTTTATTGAGTTCGTAATAATGTCATTTGGCTCCCCCAATCACGGTGCTTGAAGCTCGTGGAGTGGGCTTTTATTTATAGCTTGGGTGTGGATTTCTTGTGGAAAACAGGGACACTGACTGTCCGTCAGGCAGACAATGAAATTAGAGACTTCTGCTCCTCTGCCCGTCGCAAAATCCTGTTTTTTGCCGGAGAAAGTCTTCTCAGACCACAGGAGATGTGAAGCCATGCAGGATGAAAGGGTCTAACACTGGGCACTGCAGGAACTTTATTCCAAACTTTCATTCTCTCGGTTTTTGAAGCTCACTGTGTTAAAAATCTACTCTACATTTAGCATATGAATAAATGAATAATTATAATAATACATGAGGTGAATCTGTGCGTTGCTGAAATGAGTTTCAAACAGCCATGGCTTAGGCCTTAAGTAAATGGTTGCTGCGGGTTTCAAGGTGGTCTTCTGTACTATGCAGAGTATGTAGTCATGTCTCTGAATGAGATAATATGCACTTATTAAGAGAGTGCAAAACTGATGGGGTCAAAGTGATTCTAACATCTGATATCGTTCTTTTGTCCTGAACCAGTGAAATCGTTGTCCTTTGCCTCACTGCTAGACTCAGAGAACGACACATATATTTATTGCCTTGCAACAAAATACTCCTCGCCCAAGCTGAAGCGTCAGAAGATATGTGTTTTACTAGGCCCGGAGAGATCTATGCGCACTGTCAATGTACATGGAATAAGAGGATTCCTGGAAAGGTAGCACTAACTCCCAAAATATTAGTTTACTTTAGCCGCTGGGGCTCTTTGAGAAGCACATGGCTTGAACTAACTGCAGTGGCTCGGACTAATTATATATTTCTCCTCATGTTGTTCACAAATACATGACTGGCTATACAAGCCTGAAGAGGAATATTACATAGTCAGTTTAAAAGCATATAATATACAATCAGTAGAGGTCTTATTTTCATCCTTGTGCTTATCGTTCCATGTGATTGGAAAAAATTAGTTTCGTACACTAAAATTTTTAGATTCAACACATTTGAACGATTCCCCTTTTCGCACGACTTGCAACAGCATTCCCAACATATAATCTGAGGTTTGTATGGTTTGTATGATGCAACCTGGCTGGTGTTCAGACCAGCCGGGGCGATTCAAAGTGCATGTCTGTTTCTTCTGTTATTATGTCAGAGATTAACGTTTACTGTACTGCCACGTACTGACGTGCCATGCCAAATAAATAAACAACTGCAATGATGTGGCAACCTCGCCCGTTTTACCTTTTCTGAGTAATTTTGGATTTTTTTTGTTGTCAGTCACTTTAGTTTAACTCTATAATGTCCAGCACCAGCAGTTTATTGCGATAACTTGCCGATACATTGAGTGAAACATCAGGAAATCACTTCTGCAGATGAGGATTTCAGTAAGTGGAGGGAAGTGTGAAGGTGAGCAGAATTGGGGGTGTGAGGTCGGTCGACACCTCAGCTGTGAACTGCTTCCCGTTGACGGTGTGCTCAGAGCCTGTGGGGATGCTTGGGGAGCCCCAGTGAAGATGGAGCTGGGCTGCGGAGTAGCGGTGAGGCAACCCAGAGAGGTGCATTCTGGGTGGGAGGGACAGTTGTACTGCAGAAAGAGAGAAGGAGTGAGAGAATGAGTAAGTAAATAAAAAACACTTGATTGAGCGCCGGACACTGTTTAATTGCCACATTTAAGCAACAGGTGAGATGTTAGGGATAAGACAGTGGAGGCCAGTTTTTGGGGGAAGGACTCATTCTTGATCTCTGATTTTGATGCAAAAAGCATTGCACTCAATTCTGGTTTCAATGGAAGATCCTAAAATCCCAGTTTTAGCTGCCTAGTCTAAGGTACCAGCACTGTCCAGCTGTGAAACAGTGGATTACAGGTGGGCTTTGTGACCAGCCTCTGACGTAGGTACCCGACACTCGCTAGCGTATGGCTAAGCCCCGCATGTGGTTGTTTGGGAGGGAGAAATACGTCAGCAACCTGTACCACGGTCAGTCCCGCATTTATCATAGCGGTACTCACCCCTAACCTGCAATGCAAACAAAAACATCAACTTTATGTGCTCAACAGGCCAACGATGCTGTGAGCTAATATGACGATATAATCCACTTAGAGCTTCTTTGTAAGTGCCTCCCAAACAAGACAAGCCACAAGTGTTTGAGTTTCTACATTTTGCACCCACTGCATATTACTTAACAGACGATGCAATACCATCAGCTTAAAAAGCATACTTTAAGACTTAGAATGCAATTTAATGTAATTGAGAATGTAATCAAAAAATGATTTGCAGCCATTTTAAAAAAACTCAGTTTTAGCTCCAACCGCAGTGAACAGCTGCAGCTGTTGCTCTGACATGCAGAGACACTGATCATAATAAGAAACACTTGGGAAGCAGGTTTATGTTAGAGCAGCCAGTCAAAGCTGTGATGTAATGTTACTGTTGACGGATTAATAATGGCATTCAGGAGAGGCTGCCTGTTCATACAAAGGTAGCATCTACCTGCAAATGAGCACCTCTTAAACAGAAACAGTGAGTCATGATTCCTCAGTATGCACCTCCAACACAAACTTTCACTCCAGAGCAGTTATATTTTCCAACTTCTGGGTTAACCAGAAATGTAGCAAAAAGGTGAAAGAAAGTTCCTCAGGATGCTTGCAGTCACATACTACAGCGGTATTACAGTATTACACCAGCTGACTATTCTTGGGAATTGGAATTTCATGCCCTTTCTATCTCTTTTTATGATAAACCTCTGTATTCATTAGATAGATGAGACACTTCTGCAAGTTGTCCTGGATATTAGTATGCTTTAAACTACAAAGTATTTTAAACTAATGCAAAAAGTATGTACAGATTCCTGAAAACTGAGAAAGTGTTTTTTTTTTCAGAGCAATTCTCTCACCATAGACCAATCCTTCAAATTAATAAATTCTAGACCACACCTAAAATAGTAGATAATAATATTTATTGAATCGATTATGCATGGGAATTCGTACTGATGAAGGACGGAACAAAGTCACGTAGGAGACCAGTGTATGATAAAGGGAGTACAAATATGACATTACGGGCCTAGTCCTCCAGTGTGACTTACATTCTTATTGTGCCCCATGTGCAGGCAGATGTCTGTGGAGGTGCTGCGGGCTGAATACCGGGCTGCATATTACTGAGGTATAACATTAGCGCCCCAACTGGGATTAAAACAATGAGCTCAGTTCCCTTCAGTGTGTATTCAGTGTACTGACCACTCACTGTCCCTCATGTAAACACACCCTGGCCTGAGAACTTACCATTGAAGACACTGTTCAAACTGAAGCTTGAGTTCTGTACACACATCATCAAATTAAAGACACTGAAAACAACCAACCAATGTAGATGAGGGGCAATAGGCCGACAAGTAAAGTCATGATGGATTATGCCTCGCCCGTCTGCACTTCAGGAGACGTATCTTCGTGATGAAATGTTTTTCTGGATGCGTCTCGCTTTTGTCAGAATACAGTATTTGAAACAGTGACTAATACATAAAGGCTCTAGCCCTCAAAATAAACCTGAATTGAAGTACAAAAATCTTCCCAATTGCCATCAAGGGGTCATCTTTAAAAGAATCTCCAGAAAGATGGACACTGACACAACGATCTGCAACTGCATATTACCTAGGAGTATTTATGGTTTAAAAAAGTTAAGACGAGTGAGAAAAAAATGTCCTAAATTCATGAAGGCGTTTATTTATCTGCGCGCAGCCGGATGGAGCTCACCTGAGTGCCCGTTATTGTCCATGGTGAGCTGCTCATTGGATGACAGGTTGTACTCCCTCACCTCAATGGGCTCCAGACTTGGGTCGTACCGGAACAGCTCTGGCTTTAAGTCAATGGGTGACTGGAATGTCCCTTGGCAGAAGGGGAAGTGTTCGTGCCAGTTATCCTCTCCGTTCGGCCCTGCTGAAAGCACAGAGGAACCCTCCACGTCACTGCTACTCTCAACTAAGACTTGCTAAATCAGTTCATAAATACAAATTAAGAGGCTTTTCTGAAGCTGATGCCACCTTTGCTCTATGAATCAGAGTCCAAAGGTGTTAAACCTGATGTGCAGTGGGATTATTTGTCAACAAAATGCACTCACAAGAAAGGAGACCTCCCGTGTTGCCCCCATATAGTCTATGGTTGACTCAGAGCATAATGCCTCTCAAATGACCATTGACTGAAATGAGCCTAATGATTTTCGCTGGTGCCAGTGTGAAGTCTTTGCACATGTAGAAATCAAAGTAAGCCTCGGCGCTGCATGGACTGTGCACCCAACAGCAGTCGATGAGCAGGTTGGGCGATCGAGCTGCCGTGCCCACACCGCAGGGTTTGTTTTGATCACAGCAGTGGAAATGAGCTGAATGTCCAGCATTGGCTGCCGCGATCGTCCCTTTTGAAAATGACAGGCCTGAATAAATTTGAGACTACCTCACTGAAACCACATTGGTAGGCATCTCTCTGCAGCGCTTCACAGGGTTTCCCAAGCATCTCCCAAAATGGATTTTCCTCTGTTTCTGCTGACGTCGGCATTTAGACGATGAGGGAAAAGCGAGCAACGACTGGTTGGAAATTGGATTTGAAAAATCCATGAGTCACTAAAAACATATCCAAAGGAAAAGGGCGATTTTTCCACTGGTGGCTTTCAACCCCGCATACAGAAAAGAAGCAGGTGGCTGATGAGGTTCAGCCCCGTGAAAAGGAATATTGGTTCACCATCCTTTTAATCTGAAAAACATGATGTGGGAGGGGGGATTTTAAAAAAAATTGTTTCTAAATGTATTTTTATATTGAGTTTACATCTGCATTCATGATACACTTCTCTAGGTTTCTAAACCGGTTAATTTTCCAATTCTTGACTGAGAACAGCACAGGAACATAACTTTTTCTAGTAAATGGCTTAAGTGTCCGTCTATGGGTACAATCGTGCTACACGCTAGGAGCATTATGCCATTTGCCCTTTCTTCGATACTAAATATACTACAGCAAAAAAAAAAAAAAAGATGCGCCCACGAAGTCCGATGCAGGCAGGGATGATAAACTAAAGTTTTTTTTTTTTATTGGCCTTA
Organism: Gymnothorax reevesii; assembly: GCA_029721435.1. Classification (NCBI taxonomy): domain Eukaryota; kingdom Metazoa; phylum Chordata; class Actinopteri; order Anguilliformes; family Muraenidae; genus Gymnothorax; species Gymnothorax reevesii. The sequence goes on along the minus strand of CM056588.1, from coordinate 63,927,595 downwards.
CATGTCGCTGGATGTTTATGCATTCACTTCTACAGTATATTTACAGTTCTGAAGGTACCTATTACAGCACTGTGACCGGCAGCTCGACAGCTCGTATGACCCACTGAATGAGCTTTGTGTTCTGAATGGGCCGCGGGGTGGAGCTGCCCTGTGCCAACACACACAGGGCCTCAGTTACATCGCCTCGTCATAATGAGGTCCGCGCTTTTACACTACGATGTCATCGCTGTCTCACTGACATAGTGAGAGGAAAAAAATGACAATTCATAACCAACTGACAATAGAATCCCATTGGCCTTGCTTAATGATGTAATGACAATAAATGAACACGAGAATTGCATCGATATCATAAATTCCGTGTCATAATTTTATGTGGCACATTACTGGACACGAGAAATTCACAAGCATACTTCCCAGGGCTGAGTGCAATGGACCTCCTTTCCTCATGAAAGGAATATTAGCCATAAAAATTCAGGGAAAATTCTCCCCATCAGCACTGCTCTCCCTGAGACCCGAGCACCGGTGCTATTGTTTCCACTGAGAAATGAGCATCAGCAGTGCTGCTTTCCCAGAGAAATGGACTCTGGGTAAACGATGAAAGAGGGGTGTCTTCGTTCTTTTTCATTTTCCTAGTGAAGAATAACTGTCAGCTGCAATATGACTGGATTCGAGGCTTGGAGAACAGTGACGGAAATGTCATTCCACGCCATGAATCAAAGCTCCAGAGTGTTGCTTGTGGCTTGGCAGAGGACTCGGTACTGCGAAAGAAATTGTATGATATCCCTGCTCATATCTTTGTAGACCTGCACATTTTATATAAAAGGAAAATTATAAGGAAGTGAGGCTTATATTTACACCAAACCAAACAGCACCAATGCTGGCAATGTGTTTTCATGCCCATTGAGAAAGAGAATATCTACATTAGATGACACTGGTGTGGGTAGGACTTTGAATGTGAAAAAACATGAAGACCAGAATGGAGCCAAAAGAGATATTCTATTTAATGGGACTGCTGTAGGGGAGCTCAACTCGCAGAAATGAGCTCCCCATTCTCCTACCAGAGTGGTTGTTAGGACTGTAGCTCCCAGGAGTGGGTCCAGCATTACAACCCACTTCACTTAACCCCTTCAGCTTGGACCTGCAGCATGGGGAGGCCTGCAGCATCCTGTGCTAGTTGTACGTCCAATAAACTATTCCTCAGCGTACTAAATCAGCCACGCCAGAGGCAGCAATGTATGAAATATCACTTATAATCTACATTGGATTTCATGACTATTTAAATATACAGGTCTAGCAAAATATGTACCGGCATTGTCCTCAATTGATTCATCAGTCAATGAAGGATTGTCAGTCTCACTTCATGTATATAGTCAATTCTGACATTTCAGATCATCAAACCACCTCTTCCCTTCCAGCACTCTAGTGCAGCCATAACACGCAGCCTCTAGTTAGGACCTAAAGCCTACTTTGTTAAATAATGGGTTTTAAACTGTGTCTTTAAAACCCTTGTTTTAAAATAACAGGCTTCATAAACATTTCATTTAAGGCTGAAACGGGAGTGAGCCAGCGAGTACTCTGCTCTATTTGTTTTGCTCTGTTTCGCTCACGAGTCTTTTCACGGTACACGTGAACAGAGAACCTGACTCAGGTCTAGCCAGCCACAACAAAACTCGCTTATTGTGGGGGAAAAATTCACTGGTGCAAGACGGTTGGTTTCCTATAAAAGGAAACAGACTCTCTCTTTCGGTCATAATTACTTGCTTTCCAGTTCATTTAGTAGCAGTTCTCATTCCTATAATTAGGTCAGCTGCTCAGACTGAGTGTTCAGTCGTTTTTCAAAGAACTCGACCGTTTGTAACCTTCCCACTGTTTTTGGATGTGTTATTTTTATATGGATGAAAGAGAGATGTCTTTGTTTGTTTGTTTTTTTTTTTTTTCATTTTCTCAGCGAAGTGCTGCGATATGAATGGATTTGAGGCTGGGAATACACTGACGAAAATGTCATTCCACTCCATAAATCAAAGCTCCAAAATGTTGCTTGTGGGTTTGCAGAAGACGCAGTTCTGCTATAGGAACTGTATATATCTGTGCTCAGATCTGCAGCTATTTCCCTGAGATGTTCTATAGGTGCTACAGAAGGGTGCAGGAGGTTAGAACTGGAGTCATACCCGAATGCAGTCTATTCTCCAGCAAGCATTGAAGTCTCCGCTGGTACAGGCTGCCTGTCTGCATCTCCACTCATAAAAGCTGACAGCGTCGGTTCCACTACATCACCTACTCCACACTACACTACCTATCGCATCTGTCCAGAGCTGCTACTGTCCCTGATGCCCTCTTTCTGTCCTGTGGTCCCACCCTCATGGTCTTAAAGTGGATCTGACATCCACGGCTATGCTGCCATTCTTGCGGAACAGTGAGTGAGGTTGGTTCCACTCTCGGAACTCAGGCCAAAAGGCATCGGTAACTCAGCTTCTCAATGTTGCAGTTCTAATTCTGAGCGGCAAAAAGGTGTGTCCTTGAGACAGAATGCTGAGTCAATCACTGCAAACTAAAGGCAATTCTTAGCTGAGGCAGCTGTGAATGCGGATCAGAATTGAGTAGTAATGGAGATCGGTGCTGTATAAGCGATATAGTTCACAGTTGTGACATAGACAATGCGGACGAGGTGAGACAGTCAACTGGAGGTATTCCACAAACACAGAAGCAGCATGCAGTCTGAGCGACACAAACATATGCACGTGCACATACACCTCTCGGGTAATGTGAGACTATAGACCATCACTTGGCAGGCCTTTGAACCCTGTGGGCAAACAGCCCTTGGGTTTGTGTGTAGGAACCATTAATTAGGGAACACAGAGGTGAGAATGGATGCAGTGAATCCATTCACACCTTTGCCAATAAAAAGAACTAGTCGTCATATGACAATGTGTTGCTCTCAAATTTTTAGCCAGCAGCTGCCAATAGAGTAATCCACTTTCTTCCATATTCTCTTTATACGGTGTTTTCACAGGAGACATCTGCAGCAGACTGTCTTAAGCTACGACACTTTGATATCATAATAACTGAGTTACATTAATGAATGGAGTTGCCAATACAAAGTTTGTCTAAATCCATCAACATTTGACTGCCACATTGACAAAATACATTAACAACAATTAGCATATTTTCAGCCCGCAAATTAGAGCATTAAATATATTAATGTCTCAAAGATGGGTGAAGGCAATAGTTACTGTACCTAATGACATGGTAACCAACCCTGTCCCTGGAGATCTGTTTTCATGTAGGCAGTGTCTCAAAAACAAAGGAAACACACCTTACTACACACACTTTTATTTTGCTGAACTGCTGATTGGTTAAAATATGTGGCAGACTTGTCAACTTTTTTTTACTTTTAACATATAAGCTGACTGTAATGAATGAGAAGAGGACAGTTCTCATGCAAGCCAGGTTATTAGAGCATAAATATGCCAACTTTCTGGACTATCGAGGAATGACTTTAACAAGTACAAAGGTTTAGTCCAATTGGGAAGTCTAATTTTGAAATGACTGAAATCAGAAACCTTAAAGTAGGCAACATCATATTTTTCATCTGATCAACAAGAAACAGGCATCTAGAAACATTCTAAATCATTCAGAGCCCAGTTAGTTCAACCAAAATGAAAAACTCACAAGAAACATGGGGACGCATACAGTGCATTGCAGTGACACAAATTAAAAGATATGACATATGACTCATTCGTTTATTCAGAGGCAATATCCTAATCCAGGCTTTTCTATTCATAGCACCAGGCTTGCTATAATTGATTCAAATTACTAAATGCCAAACTGTTATTATTTACTAAGATTAACCCAATGAGGCATTTTTTTCCTAGTCTGTAAGCCACAGCTTAAAATCAAAGAGCTGTTTTAGGATATTATGGTGTGTGAGCACCAGGGTGTCACATCCAGTATAAACAACACTCCCTGGTGCAGTGACGCGTCTCACGATCGAGAGCCCTATTCTGACCACAGCTGCCGACTGTTTGATAGACAGTCAATGAGGCAACTGAGTTAAACGTTTTTTGTTTTTTTTTCAGTAGGTGACACTTCTCCTGCCTCTTCGCACGAGATTCTCTTCCGGCTGATTGGGTACTTGCTGTCCCACTTGAGTCTGCAGAAATATGTAGTCCTTCATCACAATGCTTCAGATTTCGTTAAGTTTGGTCAGTTAAAAAAATTGACCAATTAAGCTAATAGTTATCAGTCATTCAGTTGATGAAGACAACTTGCATCTGCTTGCAAAGACCTCATTACAAATAGAATGTTGACCGGATCATACTTAGTGGTTATTTCATCCAGTGATTGATGGAATGGCACAGCAAACCAGAGCCTGGCTGCTGTAATCACAGCTAGCCGTGCTAATGAGGATGGAAGGATGGCCTGTGCAGAGTGGACAAGAGATATAGCAATGCAACTACTTGATTGCATAAGAGTTCATGATGGAGAAAACAGCATTTGTTCCAGTCTTTCACACAGTGGGCAGCGAGGTGAGAACCAGCGCAGGGTCTCACCAAACCTCAAGAGGATAGCAAAGGCACTTTTAGCCTGGTACTGAGGTCACAGAGGCCACGGATACTTTTGGACATTGCTGAGAACACGAGTGGGGGGACGGACTTAGGTCAAATGTGGGATAATAAACTGCGCCTGATCTTTGCAACCCTTACACTGGCAGGACACCAGCACAGTTGCCCAGCCTGATATGGTGTTTTGGCATGAGAGGCCATAGCACCAAAGAGACTTTCCTAGAATAGCATTTGCTCACACGGAAAGCAATCAGACTTCTGATTCCAGCATCTACACCCCCCTACACACACAAACACACACACACACCTCCCATGGTCATCATTCTAAAGCCTGCAGTTGTGGTGACATTACCTGCTAATCCACTGAAGTGACAGCTGAGCCGGACACTTTAAATGGGAGTTAATGCCTGTAAACTTATGCATGTAACCTACAATTATCTGCCTCCACTACCCCGCAGGGCTGCTTTCCACTGGTTTTCTCATTAAGAAAATTATCTCTGACCTTAATTAAAAAGCATTACCATTCTGTTTTTCTCATGTGGGATTCTTCAGATGTTCGCATAATTTCTTCTCAAAGACGAATGTTTTAGGCCATCTGAAAAGGTCACTAACAGCAGTCAAAGGAATTTAGAGCCGTAGTCACTGAATAGACTTGTTGCCAAGAAAAGCTGAAGGATTAAATAGACCAGAACACTTCACGCAGCAGCTCGCCATTGTTATTGCACATTATTTGGTGTGTAAATATAATCTCATGTCATATGATGAACTGTACCATGTACCAACTCAAATGAAATGCCAACTTTGTGGTGTATAGCACGTGTTTTGAAATGATTTTTTTTTTTTTTAATAATTCCTGTGGCCCCCCTAAATTAGCTAAAAAATAGCTCATGTAGAGGCACACAGCGCTCCAGACGGGCCGGTCCAGAAACAGTCCCCACTCACCTGTGTACGTCCATTTATGACCTGGAAGACAAACAAAAGGCAGAAAAGAGAACAAACTGGTCATTACTGGATCAGAGCCACTCCTTAGACTCATATAATAATATTATTTAATTTTCCCAAGTAAACATGCCCATCCTTTCCCACCCCTCTCAAGGGACATCATTTGCTGTTCCACCAAACTATATTCTTTAGACCAAGGTTCAATAGGCTACTTGCAATTGACAAGCAAAATATGAAGAATTTGTTTCCAAAATGGAATAAATCAATTGTACTAATTTTTAGTAAATCAGCTTTTTCTAAGTTGATGCTTATTGCATTTTATAGAAAAACATGAACTTTGTCCATGAAAAATGTGCCTTATATGAATCTATAAAAACAGATTTTTGCACCATGTGTTGGAAGCACAGGGCTATCAATCAATGGTATTATCTCAATTTTTATAATGTTGCAATTATTGTTTCTTGGAAACAAATTCTTCATATATTCTGATAGTCAAATGAGGCACCTCCGCTGTAAGGAATGAAATTTAATCAAATATGAGTTCTGTAGTGACAAACTATGACACAGGTGTAATGAGGTTTGGATAAACAGCATTGCTGTTAACCTCACACTTCAAATACCACCACAATGTTGCCTTGTCAATCATTCACTGCCTCTTGTTTTGGAGACATTCATCAAGACTCGATCAATCTCACTCATATTAATTCCAATTCATTCATTTTCCTGAGACACAGAAGCTTGAAGAAAAGAAGAACTCAGATGTACCGAGCGGTCACAGTATATTAACCTGTCCTGAAATTGTAAATTGTATTTTGCTAGAGTGTGCTTGTATATGCTGCATATGATATTTTCGCGGTTTCAATTGGATAACAACAAGCCGTGATAGGGATAGGCTAGATGTATAGAGTTTCCTGTAAATTTCGGGGAGAAAAAAAATCGAATGCCCAAAAATAAAATAAATAACTCCTAAGTAATAAAAGTATTAGTGATCATGCATTAAAATGTCTTGTAGTAACTCTAAACTTTTGTGCAATCAACCCTTTCTGTAAACTGGTACTCGTACAGCTTATGCGTCATTTTATTTTACGAGAATAGCCAGCATCCTCAGTTTCCACGGATACCATAGCAAAGCTAATCTGTTATGAACCAAGAATTTTAAGTTGACGCACGATGCAAGCCCTAGAACGTGGTTTTAACTCAATGAGCAATTTCTGTCAGTTCAGCATGCTTCCAAATTAGCGCATAAGCTAATTATAGTTGATAGAATACTGAAAAAAAGACCGCATATACATTTTGAGAAAATTGGCCAGACATTCTCGCAGGCTGTTCTTAACTCCATATGTGCACGCATTTTAATAATATAATCATATCCTCTCTCTATATAAATTTTAAAACATGTAAAACGATTTAGGAAAGTTTGAGTGTATTTTAACTTCAGAGTCCCTCAGCAGCCTCTCTGGCATCCGCGAGAATAACCTTATCAATAGCCAGCCAACCTCAAACCTCAAGGGGGAATGAAACTCACCAAGAGATACGGAGATAGCCATTAAAGTCCAAACTTGGACCATGGCTGATGCTTGCTTATAGTGGAAATGCATTTTGTCCTCTGCTCACGCGGAGTCGAATATTCTTAAAAGCCACGGCACGCGCAGTGCCTCCAGCCCGGCTTATATAGTTTCATCTCAGCTTTATTCACGCGCCCATGACGTCAAAGCAACAACAAACCAGCCTCCAAGTGTCACAATATGAGCGCAAATGCAGCGTGCACGCTTGTGGCATCCTGCACGCTCTCCAGGCATGTGTTGTGGTTGGCTACATTTTTATTTTTAAGATCATTTTCCGGGCGAGCTATTAATTGATTTACCAAATAACGGACACTTATGTGGTCATAAATGAAATAAGGAACTTCATATAAAAATTGTGCGAATCCTTCATCATGCGGCCAGTTTATTGATGGTGTGAATAATGAAAATGAATTTCAATTAGGCATTGTTCCTGTCCCCAACTAGGGTTTTTTAAGACTCAATAAAACTTGTATCCCCTTGAAATAATCCTCAATTTATTGTCAGATTGAACGATATTGCAATTCTTTTTCTGGATTATATTATGCTGAAATCCTATATTTTAATATAATTCTTAATGCTGGATTTGGAAAAAAAACAATAATTATTAAATTCGTCATAAATTCAATTTATGTATGGGAAGATTTGTGCGATTTAAAAGTATCTTTTAGGCCTGTACATTTCCTTGAGGTGCGAAATGTGAAAATTGTCTTGAGTGGCTGCTGTGGCTGTGTATGTAGATTAATTAGTGATAGGCTTACTGTATAAAGTCAAAGGGTCCAGCGCAGTATAATTAGGACTGATACTTTTTTTTTTTGCGAAACGGCGGCGTGTTTTCACGTAACAAGGTCTTAGTTACGTCTTGGGCGGGGGGAGAAACACACTGTGGCTGGAAACAGTTGTGTCTTAGTATCATCGTAAATGAACAAAAGATGAAGACATCGCCAGTTTCACAGAAGTTTGGCGAATCGCAATTATCACCCGATAACTGTTTTCTTATGTTAAGTGGTAAGCAGCTTTCCACCCAGTTTCCCCATTCAGAGGCTATACACAGGGCGCTCCTGCAAAGTTCAGTGCTTCCGACATTTCCCTGCTCAATCAATGTTTACGTGTCAGCTGAACTCCCTCTCTTTCTGTCACAGCCACTTAACTGCAGACTCATCAGTTCCCTACTAATCGTCCGAATACACGTTGGATGGAGGTTTTTGCAGGTAACTCGTCCTAAATGCTAGCTTTTGATGTTATTATTGCACTTAATCAAGGGTAGAACTGCTTTTTAAATTCTCAACCCATAATTGATGTTCTTCCCTTTAGTAAATATGTTATGCCCTTGTTATTTTACAAAGACCGTGAGAGGCGCAGCATCGTGATTAAATGGCGTCATCATACAACTACAATCCATGGCATTCAAAACTCGACACGACAACCGTGAATCTTCTCGCTACAAATAAATGCATGTGAACAGTAAGTTCCCAAAGTACTGTTTCCTCTCTCAGGTGTAACGTGATACTGATTATGATACTCTTGCTGATGACTCCACCATTTGTCATTTTCACTAGACGAATGATCTTATGTCGACATATTTTAATAAAATGAAAACGTTGTGCATGGATAGTGATCAGATCATTTCTTTTTTCTTTGAGCCAGTTTTGCGATCTAATTGCTCCCTCTGCAACCATTGCGCTCTACAAGAGCGTCCCATCTCCCTGCACCTTAAAAGTATTTTTTTTTTCTGCATCTCAGCCCGCTGCTCATTTTCTCATCTATCTATCAGCTGGAGCTCACAACCCTTTAAACCAAATAGAATATGAGTGGATAACAACAGTAAGCCTACGTGGTTCTTGCGCAGCTTTCATCTTCATTGGCATAACCCGGATCTCCTCAAGGCTGTCACCGTATTTGCCCCCCGGTATATGATGAACTGCATGGTCGTCATTCATGACAGTGGCGTAGCATTACTGCGGTACACCACTCGGTTTATTTTGTGGAAAGAAGAAACTTGCGTTTGGAGGACAGAGGAGGAAGAAAGAAAGCTATCCAGCAGTGGTACTCCCCATGTGATTGAAAGTGTAGGCGATAATCAACGACACAAAAGCTTGAATCTGCTGCCATTTCCAAAAGAGGGGTAGACCGTGGGACTTGGGTCTTCAAAACTCCACGTTAAATATAATCTACCTGCTGTCCTCATGTCCGCCGAGTTCAACTCGAACGACACACAGTCGTTTGCTCATGCTGCTCATTTCTGTCATCTAGTGGCTGAATTAAATTCTGTCAGAGCGGGTGTCCACAACCTACGCCATCTTAATAAAAGCTTCCCGAAGCTGTGAAGTCATACTGCCTGGATCTTTTCTTAATCTTTCTGTTTGGGTTGTGTCTATGTGAGAACTAATAAATTGATAGAACCAGTTTTTGTTTGTCAGCTGCCAAGAGCATGGTTGTATACTTAAGGTCCACAGCCAAAGAAGTAAACTTACAGTTGCAGATTGTTTTTGATATGCCACACCAGCGGACTTGTAATTTATTTAAATTGCAGATCTGGCATTGCATTTTTTACCCCTCAGCCCTGAAAGAGGTTGTGGGGTATTGTCATCACGCACAGCGTCCGTCTGCTCGTTCATCTGTCTGTCTGTCTGTCCACATTTGATTCCCGGCGATAGCTGAAAAAACGCCATTGCCGATCATCATGGTTTCTGGCGAGGACATAGGCTTGTGTAGTAACTCTAACCCGATCTTTTTCGGTCACAATCCGAAATCAAATATGGCTGCCAGAGCCGGAATCTTGAATTTCAATTCCATAGAACTAATTCTATGCACCAGTTAACTCCGAAATTAGCCTGTTAGCTAAACAAATGCAAGTGATCACATCAAATTTGTAGTTTATTGTCGAAAATATAATGCTTTGGCATTTTTAGTCCAGTTTGTAGTCCATTTCTTCAAAGTACATATCCATAACACAAACGCGCAAGTAGCCCTTGACTTGTTCCCAGCCAATCTGTTATAGGTACACTCAGTTTCAGCAATCGTTCACAACCCTTACCTGACAGAAGCTGATCAGGGACAGGAATTGCCGTTGGCCAGCAAATCATATTACTTTCTCCAAAGCGAAGTTATTACACAGCTTGCTACTAATATCCAGCTGACAAGTGATGCATAGAAATCAATAGAAAACTGTGTTGCAGTTATTTTTTTGCATAACTATTGTTAGCAGTTTGCTAGCATGCAAGCTAGCTAATTTTTTGGCCATGCTAGTTACTTTTGGTGCAAATAAAGTAAATTGCTAACTTACTTTGTTAGCATTGAACATTGAGTTGTGATCATTTAGCTGGCTTGCTAGTATTTATATCCGCAAAATAGTTACCTAAGCCGGCAAAATAGCTAGCTAGTCAGCGTTCAAGTATTACCACCACAATGCATAATGCATGAGTGCAATATAGTGATGAAAATAACAGCCAAAATGAAGGCAGAGAGCCGGGATGACGTCACTATTTAAAGTGCCCCTAGCGGTATTTCCTCAAAAATACCGTCTGCAAGAAGTGTCAGGGCGCATTCCATAAACTTATCAAAAACTTTGAAACAATTCAAAAGGATGTCCCCACATGAAAAATTTCCTAAATGTGATTGATTTTGTATATTTATGCAGCTATTGAATGTGACTAGCTGTACCATGGTAATGTCCCTTTAACGGCTGGTTAAAATCATACAGTTGCAATTGTGGTTGGAACAAAATCCAGCATACACTAGGGGGCACTTTTGGGAACCATCGCAGTAGAGGGTGAATGGACTTTGAAATCACTTTGTTTTGTTTTAATTATAATTTTCCATAATGTGTACACTTTTTTCAGAATTTGGATTGTATTTTCATCGTGGTTGGTGTATATATTATTACTAGCAGCATAGATTACTTCAGCTGAATGACAAGAGTAATGAGAAAAGGATGACCAAATTTTTTTGATCCCAATATTGTACAAACTATGTTTCTGTAATGTGGCTATTTTTTTTGTTTTAATATACCATCTTCAGGAAAGTGTACATCTCAGGTGTAGTTCTCATCATTTTTTTAAAATTCTCTGATTCATTATTGTCTTAATATTGCAAACTATTGAATGAGTTTGTGAACAGAAAACCACCTACACTTGAGAAATTCAAGCCTTATCCTGTTCTTGATCACATTTTGAGGAAGTACAAAGGTTATAATGAACAGGAACTCCAACCCCCTCCCATTTATAGTTTATAGCCCCATATTTGCCGGCTGTCTGTTAGCAGGGATCTGAGCAAAATGAGGTGGCTTGTTATATCTGTGGTAGTACTGGCCGCATTCTGCAATGTCCTGGCTAAATTTCCAGGTGAGTTCATCTGGTCTTTTAAAATATTTCCAATTTTACATCTCTGAATAAGGGGCTGCTTAGACACATATGATTACTTAAGCCTGATTCTTCTGCTTGGGGTAAGCACAATAAGAAAATATTATCATTAAGATAATTCCTTATTACTCTGGTTTTAACCTTTTTAATGGTTGCTGTGCTTTTAAGTTTGAGTGTTTTCTGGTTTACCTCTTTTAAAATGACTGCTAATGTCATGTTTCCACATCATTAGATAAATTAGAAGGGAATTAGTCCAGCAGCCAGTTACACAGAGTACAGATGAACCAGGCCTGAAATTACAAGCAAATAGCTGAACTTTGGAAATAGTGTTATATTATTTATATTTATAAATATTTCTGGCGTAAGCTGTGGATGGTTCATTTGGAAGGCAGTAGTGATACGAAGAGAGTACAAAGGTTACCATTATTTTATGATCCTGCAACTATCAGTTTCGTTGATCTTTTTGACTTTTTTTTTTTCTTTTGAATGTTCAAAGTCTTAGACCTAAATTCTCTTTCTAACTAACCTTGTAAATGCAAAGTAAAGGATTTTCGGGGCAGCATGACAGCAAGCGGTGTGTTGAAATAGTGATCCCAATGCACTTTTGGCAATTTAAAAATCACATACACCAGTGCACGTTTTTCAGTTTATCTCAAAATATTCAAGATGCATTGAATGTGGAAGTAATTGTGCTTGCTTTGGCTGTAGTAGATTTAGCAAACTCTCATGAGAAGACGGCATGGTACAGCGGCCCTGTAAGTGTTGGAAGTGAAAATAAGAGGTGGTGAATGAGTAACCATTCCTTGGCAACAGCAGTAGTCATTATGAGCGCTGATTCAGGAGGCCAGATGGCCTTCACTTCAGTAATCAGTGCTAATCAGGATAGGACTGATGTATGGCCCATTTTTGGAGGAAAAAATGGATGAGAAGCCCAGGAATATGAGCTGCACAGTTAGCCAGTCAATCACAGGACATGTTCATACACACACAGTGCAAACACTTAACTTTGGGTAATGTTCAGAGTCTCCTCAAGAGATATGCTCATTTGATTCAGTATTATCAAAGCTTGTGCAACGTACTTATTGTTTTAATTGCAATCATGAGAGTTAAACAAAGGCCTGCAGTTGGTTCTTTATTTGACTGATAATCTTATAAGACTGCAAGTAGTCCCAAGTGCCTTCAAAGCAAAAGTGAACTGTAATATTAATTTAGTTTGGGGAGGTTTTTTGATTAGCACATGATATAATCTGAAAATGTGTCATACAAGAATCTTGTAGGGAAAACCAATATTATGATTACTTCATAGTTGGACGAGTATTGCGCTCAGTACCTCATCTCCAACTAAATAGTACAGTGAAATTGTCAGTTTGAAGTGCCTCTTGTCAGCAGATTGATGCTGATTAGAAATTAAAGCAGGTTGGTCTTTTGAAAGAAGCTTTTAGATTCAGTTATGCTCATGAATGAGTAAATGTAAATACTGAAAGAGCCTTAAAATTAGGCATCCCTAATCACCACGATCAGCTATAATTCAAGCGTTTGAGACAGCACCATCCAGGAAAAGATATGCTCATATATTTTACGTCAAGATGAATTGCCATCCTGACACAACATACTGAAAGGGCAATGGTTTTTAATAGATCTGATACTTCAGGCATTACGAAATGATAACTCCTGGTCAATAACTCCCTCCTACACTTCAACTTACTCTGACTAAATAATTGAAAATCAGGGTAGAAATACAGTACATGTAATATTTGCGTTCGTTTGTATGTTATTGACAAAAACCTTCATTTTAAGTGCTCAGATACATTGGTTAACCAGCCTTTCAGAGGTTACAGTATAAATTAGTGAGCTCTTTGCTGTACTTAGTAAAGAATACAATGTGTGGCCGAATAGTGGAAGACTTTACTTATGTTTGTATTAAATGATAATTTAATGATTCTATATAAATCTAATGATACTCCATATTAATTTCAATGTTTCAAATAACAGATGCATCCTTCACACCCAGCTTTATTGCAGCCATAAAAAGAAGGGTTGGGCACCTGGTAAGGAGGGGTTGGGCACCTGGCGTGTGCACAATCTGAAAGCCGTTAGTGATCACTGTTACATCCTGCCTTCTCTATGACACGTGACAGGTTACATCAGGTAGTCATCAGATCCCTTTTATTATCGATGTGTGAAGGGGCTGTAATGGAAAAATTTGGAGTGGCTGTCTGTATTCATGACCAATAAGATGGACTTACCTGATTGTCAAGAGAGGCTAGAGAGAGATCTCAGCGCAGCCAGTTACTTTAAAATGGCTGCTGCCCAAATGTCTTTTGTCTTCAATGAAGAACATTATACAATTATTGACTTCAGTTGAGTTGAATCCAATGATTTATCCACCTTGAACAAGTGATATTTACATTGGATTTATCGATAACTTAAGTCAATAACTGCTTTATTAAATGAAAATATAACATAAGAGAAGGGCGACAACTCAAACGTAAAGCTCCTCACTGGGACGAAGCAACACGAGATACAGACACCGTAAGGAGCACCTGTGGGGAAGCCCAATGTATTTTTAGATGGAGGTCATCAGATTATATTAAAGGGCATCTAAAATCGATTCCCATTGCTTTTGTTTATCGGCCAATTGGCGAGCCGCACCTGCGCAAACAAACCGAAATAGAAGGATTATCTAAGCATGGACATTGGTTTATATGAATGAAATTGGTCATCTGACAATGCAAGATGTCAACAAATGTGTGATTTGTTTGTAACATCGGACATTCAACGTCCCGTCTGAGAATTGACTTTAGATGCCCTTTAACCACTCGCGCACTTTTGCGCAGTGAACATCACTGTTTACAGTGACCGGTGGAGCTCGCCTCGACCAATTAGGAGAGAATGAATCCTCACATCATTTAATTACTGTTCTGCAGTAATAGAGCAATAACTTGAAAATGGTGCAGCTGCTACTGCTTAAACCAACTTTCTCTTCAATTCTGAAATTCCTGTGTGAACAATAATTGTACTTCTTTTTCATTTGTATCCGCAAGATTTCTGTGACTTTGCGGCGGATCATGGACCTGGAACAGAAGTTATTGTTCTCCTTTCTTACGATAAGGCCAACGACAGGTGTAATCCATTCCTCTATGGAGGGAAGGGGGGGAATGACAACAGGTTTCTGACGGACAGCATGTGCATGCATAACTGCTCCAGGAGGGCAGTGGATTTGTACCCCGCCGATGGTGAGTCTGGCGCGAGCTGCACTCCATCGTGCTGCATCCATGTGGCACGTGTTCCTCCAAGGTTTTCAGCCATATGTAGTTACTTCACATGTCAAGTAAAACAAAATGCAAGTAAAAATGGGGAGACGGAATAATCATTGCCAAGATCGAACACATTTCAGATCCAGTAACCCTTAGAAGAGCAAGTTTTTGTCATCACACTCTTCTGAAACCTCTTCACTGTTCTAATGGCATGTGTAAACAATTTTTTTTTTATTATTTTTTTTAAGAATAATATGTCAACATTCAAAAGTGTTCATCACATATCACTTGGAGTGAATGTTCCATTAATAACATAATGATCACTTTTGTGGTTGTACTTTGGGTAGGGTAAATGCATTTCAAGCATGTGTAACCATGTACAACCCCAATTCTGAAATAGTTGGGACAATGTGTAAATTGTGAATAAAATCAAAACGCAATGACTTTCAAATCACACCGGCCAATATTTTATTCACAATAGAACAGAGATAACACAGCAAATGTTGAAACTGAGAAATTTTACAATTTTATCCACAAATGAGCTCATTTCAAATTTGATGACTGCTACAGATCTCTATAAAGTTGGGACAGGGGCCCCTTTATATGGTGTAGCATCCCCTCTTCTCTTTAACACAGAGTGGAGGCGTCTGGGCATTGAGGAGAAAAGTCTCTCGAGTTTCGCCATTGGAATTTGATCCACTCTTGTTTAATACAGGCTGACCACAGGACACTTAGTCACTTTGCTACAGTCCATTTTAAATGAGTCCTGTCCACAGAACACAGTCGCACTTATGGATCATGCTCAACAGGGCTTCCTTTTTGCATGATAGAGTTTTAGGTGGCATCTGTGGATGGCACGGCGGACTGTGTTTACAGACAGTGGTTTCTTGAAGTATTCCTGGGCCCATTTAGTAATGTCAATGACAGAATCATGCCGGTGAGTGATGCAGTGGCGTCTGAGGGCCTGAAGATCACAGGCATCCAGTAAAGGTCTTCAGCCTTGTCCCTTATGCACAGAGATTTTTCCAGTTTTTTCTGAATCTTTTGATGATGTTATGCACTGTCGATGATGAGACCTTCAAAGCCTTTGAAATTTGACGTTGAGTAACATTATAATTTAAGTTTTCCACAATTTTTTGTAATGCAAGCCTTCACAGGTTGGAGAGCCTCTGGCCATTTTTACTTCTGAGACACTCAGCCTCTCCAAGATATCCCTTTTACAGCCAATCATGTTACACACCTGATGCCACTTGATGTAATTACTTGCTAAATGTTCTTTCAGTTGATTCTCTTATATATTAATGGCTTTTTCAGCCCTTTTGTGCCTGTGTCCCAACTTTTTTGAGATCTGTTACAGCCAGAAAATTTGAAATGAGCTCATTTTCTGGATAAATATGTGAAATGTCTCTGTTTCAACATTTGAAATGTCATCTATGTTCGATTGTAAATAACATATTGCCTCATGTGATCTGAAAGTCATTGCATTTTTATTTTATTCATAATTTACACTTCGTCCCAACTATTTCGGAATTGGGGTTGTAGATATTTTGCAAGACTGAGCATTATAGAAAAGTGTAAAATACAGTTATTAGATTTATCTGCCATCTTCTGGTCATTATCAGATACTGCGTTCCACTGACAGGGATGGTAGGGAAGTTATATTTAAACTATCCACAAAAAATCACAAATAGATGTACTCACAACAAACCCTCAAAGCATCTTCAAAATTTTTTGTGTGGTGCCAGTTCATTAACAATAATAAGAAGATGACTAAACTCCATCTGGAATAAACCAAAGACTTCAAAGGGGAGGTCTATTCTCACCTCTTCATCGCCCTACAAACCTATCTCGAACAGCCAGTGATCAGACGTGCAGCCTTGCATGGTTGATAGCTTATCTTGCAAAGTATCTTGATGACAAGTTACCCTTCTGTGGAAAGAATACATTCATATTGCTTGCCTTAACATTGTGGTAAGATTTCTAACATTGGTCAAGGAGACCTGAGCCAAGGTAACGGTAATAGTCAGCAAACAGTAGTGAATCATATTCTGATGTGTGGACCACTGAAAAACTGAAAGAGAGGAGTAAAACATGATAACTACAGAAGGCTATATTTTATGAAAAGAAATTGTGCTCTAGCTTCTCTTGATAAGTTTAAAGGGTGAATTTGAAGTTTCTTAATTTGTTGAAGACATACATGCACTGGTAGTAATAGTTATTAAAATAGCGGTTCAGTATCAAAAGTATTAAAGATATCAGAAAGTTGAATTGTATTCTTACTGTGCTAACAAGGCAGAACAGGTTACAACTGGAATGGGGTTTTCCAGCTGAAAGTATGAAAGTAGAGTTGAAAAATGACTGAAAAAGACTGAATGCCGTGGTCTTGTTCATGTTGTTCACATTTCATGCTTTAAAAAATGATTGCTGGGCATAAAGACTCATAGTTACTTCTTCTCACAATTGAAGCCATGACCTCTCAGAAATGTATCCAACTTTGCCCCATAATATAGTCTTTATGCAACCTAATATTCAATTATCCCAAGAAGAAAAAAAAAATGACAAACATCAGCAGTTGTGGGCGTAGGAATGCACTTTGGCGCAATTTGAATTCTCTTTACTGTATGAATGTTTTTTTCTTATTGGTTGCTGAAGGAGAATTTGTCTGTGAAACTGAAACAGCAATAGTGCAGGGTATAGTGTATATTATCATGTTTGCCGTACGTTGTGGGATGTAAATTTTACATAGGCCTACTTTTGTCTTCCATCTTCTGCCCAGGAAGAGAAGCTTGCCACTTACGGAAGGAGTATGGCCATTGCCTGAGTCGATATTTACGCTGGTATTATGATCCCGTTCGTGGTAAATGCAAAATATTTCACTATACAGGCTGTGGGGGCAACGGTAACAGATTTGTCTCTGAACCTCTCTGCAACACGACCTGTGCTGGTATTCAGGGTAGGTTCTTGGGCCATCGTCCTCTGCAAAATTAGGCTTACGTGGTCAAGACATTGTCCTCATATGATTGATTCTTTTTTTTAAGACCCAGGGGACATGGATGAAGATGACTCTGACACTCCTGTTGGTGAGCAGACTTTACTTACACTCCCGCTCAAAAGTTTGGGATCACTTGGAAATTTTCTTGTTTTCCACGGAAACACACATGAAATTAGTCTGAGTAGGAAATATAGCAAATGAACAGAACATTCTGGCATTGTCCGAGTTACAAATAATGATTTTAATGGAAAATTTTGAATATGTACTTCAAACTTTGCCTTCATCAAAAAAAAAAAACCACCTTCACTGTTGATACTAAAACTGGTGTTTGACGGGAACTATTTAGCGCAGCTGCTAGTTGACAACCTGTGAGGCGTCTTTGTCTTAAACTACACACTCTCAGATATTTGTCTTCTTGCACAGTTGTGCATCGGGGCCTCCCACTCCTTTTTTCTGTCCTTGTTAGTGCCAGTTTGTGCTGTTCTCTGAAGGGAGTAGTTGACAGCATGGTAGGAGATTTCAAGTTTTCAATTTCTCTCATTGAATAGCCCTCTTTTCTAAGCACAACAATAGACTGATGGGTCTCTAAAGGAAGTTTTTTCTTTCTCGCCATTTTGAGCCTGTAAACAAACAAATGACTGCTGAGGCTTCAGGTACTAAACCAACCTCAAGAATGCCAAGCTCCTTTTGCGCTCCCTCATTAGTTCAATTAGTTTCAGCTGTGCAGCACATTCGCAGAAGGGTTTTCTAATAATCAATTAGCCTTATAAAATGCTTAACTTGGATTAGCAGCCATACCAGGAGATTGATGCAGAGGACTGACAGTTGCTGATAATAGGCCTCTATGCAAAAACGTAGATCATTCTTTGAAAATCATCTGATTAATTTTAATTGTTTGTGAAATGGATGAAAATGTTTGTGAAATGCAGGAAAATTTATTTTTCTTGGGAAAACAAAGAAATTTGCAAGTGATCCCAAACTTTTGAGCGGTAGTGTATGTATTCATCACTGAGATATTGTTGTTTACTGTGTTATTATGAATGGCTCAATGATCATATCTCATGAATTCACTATGTTCATTCTACAGCATCTCGCAGGGTGTCGTCCTGTCTTCAGCCAGAATAAGTGAACATGTTTAGCATGATGATTAGAGTTCCTCAGGCCACATGTTACATCCAACCCAACAGACTGAATTAATCAGTCTTTCATTTCCCATCCACTCTGAATAACTGATATCTAAAGACTTCACTGGTCTTCCGGTTTCCCTCCAGGGCTGATCATTGGAATTGTTTTGGGTGTCCTTGGAGCAATCATCATGATTGTTACGATTATTGTGGTAGTGACAAACAAGAAGTAAGTACAAATTTGTAGTAATTTATCTTTTGGTAAACCATGAATTGATGGAGGATGGTAATTATTTTCAGTATAAAACTTTATTCTCACTTTCCTAGACAGGATTTTGCTAAGCCGAAGACAATGTGCATGAATAAACTCATTTACAATTATTAATTGAACATTTTCTCTTTCGGGATTTGCCCTAAGAATTGCAGTGATGTTCTTCCCCCCAAGTTCCTTTTCCCCCATTTTTATCATCAATATATTGTAATTTTTACATTCTATGATGGAGAGTGTACCCACCTACCCACCTATAATATAGAGTCAGGTTCATAAGTGACAATTTACAATGTCAACCTGTTATGATCCAGACAAGTACCCAAATGCAGATTCAGGGTTCAATCCAAACGGGAGTATTTATTAACAGGAATACGGTAATAGAAGAGGGGAAGGCAGTGGCCCAGAACTGTAGAGTCCAGCTAATTTGGTGATGACTGCCGAGGCTTGGGGTGTGTCCTGCCCAGGCCAATGGCTGCCCCTGGGCAAAAGCCAGGCTGAGAATCCCCTCTACAGAAGCAGAACTGCTTGACAGTAAAACTAAAGGGTTTAGCAGGAGCACCGTCTCAATCCTGGAGACAGATGAAAGCTTGGGAGGTGTTCCTAATAAACTGACTCAGAGGACAGAATGGAACATTTGATTACAGGGAAAGAGGTCTCAATCTTGGACATGGACTTGAAGGCTTGGGAGCTTATTACTATCAATTAGACTCTGAAGGGTAATTATGTCTTTATCATTAATATAATGAGGCACACAGAGGGGCTCAGCTCAATACTTGAAGACACTAACTGGCTGGAAGGATTTAGTTGGGCATGAATCTGCAACCGTGGCAACCCAGCAACCACTGACACCATAATGTACTTACAACGTTGCGTAAATATGGGACAGTCACAAAATGGCCGAGGCATAGAAACGATAACACCTGGAAACAAGTGAGAAGGCAAGACAGCAAAACAAATCATTTAAGAGAGACAAACTGCAAAAACACATGCAGACAGGGCAGGAACCAGTTACTGACATGACAGTTGTGACAAAACCCCGACACCCCAGTGGGTTGTAGGATTGAATCTGGCCTGGGGGGGGTTGGCCTTTCTGTGTGAAGTTTTCAAATTCTCCCCACGCTTGCATGAGTCATCTGACTGGGAGTCACTAATTTTTCCTCATTTTAAGCAATAAAACATAATTTGAAATACAGTACAACTTGTATATGGAGCTCCTCTGGGCATGCAGTTATTTTTTTATATAATTTGGCTTCATGAGGCAAATAATCCCAATAATCATGAGTTGCACAATTAAGAAATATTTGCAAGCCATTAAAATTCTGGAATTGCAATAGTGTTTGAATCAAAAATCAGAGGACACAATAACCATTATGGACTTGCTTGTACTTATTGTATCCTGAGTAGTGTCTCCAGCGTTATTGTGCCTGGTGAAAATGGAAAGTTTGCTGCAGAATGAGACTTATTTTCTCCTCAACTGCAGACCCAAGAGCAAAGAAACAAAGGTGGTACAAAAAGAAGATGATTCACCGCTTCAGACTGAAGGAATCGAAATGAAATAGACCCGGCAGTGACAGGGGATGCAATATTTCTCCATCCTCCCTTTTCACTCTACACTCACAGAAAAAGTGCACTGTGATATCTATTATTTTAAATACGTGTGCTGGTTAATGCTTGCATTGTGTTGGTTAACAGCTTGTGCTCGTAATTTTACAATAATTGCAATGGGGTGATATTGTGTATTGAACGCACAACCACAAGACTATATTTTATGCAGTAAATGAATTCTACAATTTTTTTTATACTTGTAATAAAACATTTTTTAAACAATTTTTATTATCATTTTTGAGGTAATAGTCAGCCTATTAGTTGAATCCTTCAGCTGACTGAAAGCTGTAATCATTCTGTTTTATACAATTATGTAAACGATAAATAAATTCTGTTAATGAACTGAAATCTATTCTACTTGATAACAAAAAGAAAAAAATTATTTGTTTTTCCATCTCAAACTATCTTTTCTGGGTAACTGTTCAGAAAAATGGATTTTGTTCCGGCAAAACATTAAAATAAACAGCAATATACATCCATCAGTCACGACATTGAATCCACCTGTATAATACTGTGCCGACCCCCCTCATGCCGCCAAAACAGCTCCATAAAACTGACATCCACTTGAATTCCCAGACCCGGAGTTTCCCAGCATAACATTTCCCTGAGGATCACATTCCCTCCACTGGCTTGTCTTCAGCCCAAACTCTGTCCTGGCGCCATCACTTCCCCAGGTGAACGGTTCACCTTTACATCACGGCATGATGTAAAAGAAAACGGGAGTGACTGGATCAGACAAGCCTCCTGAATTGTTCCGAGGCCTGGTGCTGACGGTCATTCGCTCACTGCAGGCGCTTTCCTCGGTGAGCTGCGGTTAGAACTGGAACTCCCACTGGTCAGCAACAACAAAGCAGAATGTGCAGCAGGTTGTAATGCACTGTGTGTTCTGCCAATTTTTCAGTGGGTAACATTAAATTTTTTGCAACTTATGCCACTGTAGCCCTTCTGTTGTTTTGGACCTGACTGGAGAGCCGTAGTTGCCCTCAAAGACTCTTGAGTGCCCTACTACACTGTCACCTGTTCACGGTTTGTCCCTCCTTGGACCACTGTCCGTCAGTACTCACCCCTGCTGACTGGCAGCGTGTCAAAAGCCGTGCCACATTGGAGATGCTCTCATGCTGTCATCTGGCCTTAATGATCTGGCCCTTGTCAAAGTCGCTCAGGTCCAATTTCTCTGACACCCAACACTTCAACTGTACGAACTGACTGTTTGATTACTATCTAAGGTCTGTCAGCCGACCTTCACATACACCATAATTACAAGATAATTAATGTTATTTGCATCATCTGCGATGGGTTGTCATATTTTGGCTCATTGGCAGAAATGTCAAGATCACCACATACACCCCCCTGGTATCTTATTTCAAACTTTTACTACTTGAAAAATGACGATGCGTCTGCGGATAACAATGAATGTTTGGATACTTTGCAATGCAGCCACCACATCGTCTGGGGTGGATACATGTATGATGAAAACACGCATTTAAAAAAAATTGATTGGGATAGAGGTTACTTCCTGGGTGTTCTTGTTGTCAAGGCGTGCATGGCCCCTGTGGGTTTATTGGAGGTCCCTCAAAATCAAGTTTCTCAAACTCTCCCTAAAATATCTTTCAAATGGCTAGCACCACCATCGCAGAAAAGGTCATAGACCTGTAAGTGAAAATCATGAGATTAAATATACAATTCCCATTTCTGCATAATATTCATTATACTTATAGCCATGTTCTTAAGTATTTGCATCAGTCAGAAATACTGCTCATTGCTTTGATGTTTCATTTAGAGGTGTGACGAAAAACAGCTGCATTTACGTCGATTCACAGGTAAGACATCAGTGAAATGGGTTGGAGGTCAGAAATCGAGAGGGGAAGTGCATATTTTACATCTTCCATTCTCCTGAGTCAGTGTAATCAGCGAGGAAAACACAAGAGCTGCCATTTCTCAGGTGACTGAGGATGTCAGTGCATGATATGACCACACTGTCAACCATAGTGTGTCACCAACTACATACAGAGGGATATTTTTGCCTCGCAAAAAAACCCTCATAAAAAAAGAGGAAGACAATAGCAGATTTTAACGTTCAGTGATGAAAGAAGATTGTAGTTACTGGTCCGGAGATAAAAATTAATGTGGTGAGATGAGTCATCCTTCACCATGTTCTCGTTGACGCAGGTGCAGGGTGTTCACATCAACAGAATAGTACCATTCAAAATTGCCCTCTACAGTGATGGGAAGGTTTGAATGACATAAAAACGATGCTAATAATATGTCATGGCCTTTGCAGTAATCAGATCTTAGAACAGTTTAAAAACTATGGTAGATTATGAAACTTGTAGATTTTACACCAAAGAGCATTGAAGCTACTTTTGTAGCTCGGTTGCAGCCAAACAGCTAGCAAAAACACTACGCTTTTTCTTTACATAAGCCATTCCTCTGCATTTTTTTCGCGGATGTGTGAAATTGTTGAGTGATTTCTTCAGCTGACTTGTTCCCCACCTCATATTTTCAAAAACTGCCCTTCTGGAGAGCGTTTGCGTCATTTCCTCATCCGCCCTTTAACTCAACCACTTCCCGTCTATCGGAACTGGATCCTTGCAGCGTGGATCGGATCATCCTGTGTGAGACGAAATACGTGGCTTAAGGCTTTTCTGTGGACCGGGCGCCGTCGCGCTGGTTTCTCATGACGCGCTTCGCGGACAGAGACAACATGCAGCGCCTGAGCTGAATTAACACTCTTACTTTCTGCCAGCGTGTGCGCGGAGTCAGAAGGCGGCAGAAGTCCCGTTAAAACACCTGCCTGCGCCGAGAAACATTCACGGTCTGCAGTTTATTGAGCCATATCGTCCCTTGACTGGAAGCGAAACAGACTTGCGCCTCGGCTCTGATGGAGTGTCCGCATCTCAGCTCCAGTGTGTGTCCCGCTGTAGATTCTGCTCGGTTTCCCAACGGCTCTCCATCCTCCTGGTGCTGTAGCGGTAAGTTTCAGTCCCCCGTGCGGGGAAGGGCTCGGCTGAAATGGGGCGATATCATCGCGCTCGGCGGTTATGGGCCTCCGTCAGGGGAAGATGATTTCCTGTTCTTTTCGTTCCCATTGCTTCGCGCCGGTTAAGTACCTTTATTGTCTGTTTCCGACCTTCGTAAGTTTCTTGGCCTACTACTTTTCATCTGCATTTTCCAGCTAGTTCAGTGCTGATTGGTTGGGTTGGTTATTGTGCAGTTTACTAGTTAACAACAACCTACAGCCGCTCTACTCCGGTATCGCGCATTGTGTTGCTGTAAAAGCACCGAAGCGGTGGCTGTAGCAGGCGACGCTCTTGAGCCGTTTCGGCTGCCGAGTTTTGCGTGCATTTGCCCAAGAGCCTCGGTGTATTAAGCCATCCTCTCATGAAGATGGTTTCTGTGGAGAAATGATCGCTTGCGGCCGTTTTCTCTTTTGTAGTAGTTCAGGTGGTGTGAGGGGAAACCTGCAGCGTCAGCGGGCAGCCGGTTAGTGAAGATGGACAGACGTGCTTTTGGTCTGTTTTAATGTTTAAGGCTCGTAAGCTTTACTTACTAGTTGCTCAGTTCCGGTTGGAAAAAGCGGTGAAACTGTGGATTGTGTTGCTTTTTAACTTATTGTACTGATTTGAATGCATAAATTGCACGACGAGGACAATAATAATTGGCAAAATTATTCGATGTAAAGTTTGCCTAGATGTGCAAGTGCTAAAATAAAACGACCGTGTTAATTTTCCTTGGAGATAAAACGGGTAATACATTTTAAGGGAGAAATCCTGAATGAACTCGTGGAAAATCATATTAAGTGCAGATCCATCTATTGTTTTACCTTACAAGGTTTGGGTCTACTGGTCCCCTTGAAGCACGAAAGGGCCACTGCAAATTAGTGCGGAGTTATTCCACGTGATCACCTGTACGTCGTATGATGAGGCTTTCTGACCATGATGATGGTCTCTTCCAAGGTGACACTAGTCCAAGTCAGACAGGGCACTGAATGGTTTTTTG
The DNA here is from genome assembly GCA_029721435.1 of Gymnothorax reevesii. Taxonomy (NCBI): domain Eukaryota; kingdom Metazoa; phylum Chordata; class Actinopteri; order Anguilliformes; family Muraenidae; genus Gymnothorax; species Gymnothorax reevesii. Next base: position 63,902,920 of record CM056588.1, on the reverse strand, counting down.
TGTATAAAGATTATTCGAAGCAAATGCCACCACTAACACAGTCCAGATCTCAGACCACCTGAATTCTTTTGGGAAATTTGGAACAACTTGCTAGACGGCGCTCTTCGTCACTGTCGCCTAAACGCCAAATGAGGGAATATCTCTCGGAAGAAGGGTACTCCACATCCCCCCAGTTTTACACTGCTTGACCCGACGCCAAGTTGTGTTGAAGCTGTTCTGGCAGCTTAAGGATGCTCAGCTCCTTACTAAGACTGTTTAAGTAGATTTTTGTCATTATTTTTGTCATCTGTCTGTGTGTCTCTCAACTGTCTGTTTTCAATGAAAACATGAACATTTCTTCACACCGAGTAAACAAGTGAGCTCCAGTTTTTCAGAGTTCCTGAAACCAGTGTGGAGAAGTATGGTTAAGGAGTACTTGCTCAGAACTGCAGTTGTCCTGAGTTTGTAATCCCTTGTCCTTCATCTTCCACGATGGCATCTTTTGAACCACGCCCCTCGAGAAGCATGAACGACTTCAGCAGTCTTCCTCACTGAGCCCTTGACAGAACGCGCCTCGACGATTTGCCCTCTTACAGAGTCCCCTGCATATCCTGTTAGAGTTACAGTCGCCAAATTAATTGACAACTGGTCATTCCCAGAATGTTAATTCTCCACCCAGCCAAGCTGGTATATTAATCTCTGAAACGATATGGGAGCCACCCCTTTGTGGCACCATCTGCACTGAACGTTACCATGCAAAAAATGTTTTTGATATTTTGACAGCTACTCATTTTATATGTGAGAGCTGTTGTACTGTAATGTGTATAAACAACTGGATACTTTCGTGTACTGTACTGATTTATGGTTTATGAAAATTCTGTTACTGTTGAATGAAATGTGTAATTTATGGTTATCCACTGTGAGGCTGGATGAAACGATGACTTGGCTGCAGAAAATACATTTTGACTTGCTCAGGGTGCACAAAAATCTTTCTCAGCTTATGCTCTTAATGATTTCATTAGCAACCATGTCCTGACTGAACGTGGCAACTCCTGTTTGCTAATTTTACTGTGCTGAAGTACAGAAATGAACCAGTGTACAGTCAGAAAAATGTAGCTACTGCAAGTTTCATTATTCGGACTCATTTTCCAGGACTGGAGTCGTGGCACTTTGTGGCAGTTCTGATCATTGCATTTAATTATTGTGTGTGAAGAAACAATGCTCTCCCTGTGTAGACCACAGGCTTAGTTTATAAATTATGAAATGAAATTAAGCTTGTGGCAGGAGACACAGGTACTGTAAGAACAGGTTTGCCATGCTTGATTTTTCCACATTAGCTCAGCATGACACTGTGGCTAGTTTTTCTGAGAATGGACCGTTCCTTAGCAACGGGTAATTCAGATGCTTGTTGTGTTTGCTGCGAGAAAAGGTGATGATGGCAATTAGTGCTAAAACGGCTCTTTTCTCTGACATAATGAGAGGACTGCCTTAAAAGCAGCGCTGACCAGCTGCACCTGCGCGTTTGCCCCCATAGCTGGATTTGGCACGAGTGTGGAAATGGGCCTTGGCAGCTCTAGTACAGCGAGACTCCATGTGTGTGATGTGGAGTTTTTATTGGTGAATAATGTCGATGCCATATGAGCTGATCGATACTCCTTTTGTGTTTGGATAGTATTGCCAGTGCTTTGATGCAACAAATGAGGCCTTGCATAATACGCTGCAGATGCTGTAAATTCAAAGCAAGTGCGATGCCCAAAAATACCGTAATTATGACCCTCTGAACCTCAGTATTGTTTCAATGTATGGTTTTTACTGACTATAGTCACTACTGTAAGGGCCTGGTATCTGCCTAAATCTGGTGGCCAGTTTATTAGGTTTACTTTTCAATACTGTAATGCACCCCATTTTCCACCCCAGACAGCCTGTATTCTTTGTGGAATAGATTTGGAGTTACTCTCACATTCCAGCCAGCTTGAAGCATTCTGGTCTTTGGATTTTTTTTGTTTTGTTTTTCACACTGTACTCAGTGACCTGGGTGTAAAAATCTCAGGAGATCAGTATGTCTGCATGCTTTTATGCATTGAATTGCTGGCACATCATTCGGGAAATTAAATCTTTCCATAAACCCTCTCATTTTGTTTACCTACTTCAGTGGTTCCAAAAAAATAAAACTTTCTTAACCGACAGGACGTTATGTTACTGTCGTTCAGACAGGGTGATCAGGTGACCAATGTTTTGATAGTTTAATTTTCCTGGATGAAATGTATGCATTTTATGATTACTTTAAACACAATACAGAAGTGTTCCTCTCACTCGTTTGCTACTGGGAGGGGAAGGCCTAACATTGTACCTTCACAAGGTCTCGCTAGTGAAATGACCACTGAGTGTTCATATTCTGTTGCATTACAAGATGAGCATATATTGAAATATGTCAGAATTTTAAAAATCTAAATAAGTATATTAAAAATATATTCGGGTACTAGTCAGCCATAGCATTATGATCACCTGCCCAATATTATGTAGGTCCTCTTTTTGCTGCCGAAACAGCCCTGACCCGTGGAGGCATGGACTCCACTACACCTCTGAAGGTGAGCTGCGGTATCTGGCACCAGGACGTTGGCAGCAGATCCTTTAAGTCCTGTGAGTTCTGAGATGGCGCCTCCATGGATTGGACTTGTGTCTCCAGCACATCCCACAGATGCCCAGTTGCATTCAGATCTATGGAATTTGGAGGCCAAGTCAACATCTTGAACTCGCTGTGTTCTGCAAACCATTCCTGAACCATTTTGGGAGTGTATTATCCTGCTGAAAGAGGCCGCTGCCATTAGGCAATACCGTTTCCATGGAGAGGTGCACTTGGTCTGCAACAGTGTTTAGGTAGGTGGTATGTGTCAAGGCAGGGCTCTCCAAATCCGGCCCTCGCATCCAAATACAGTCCTGGTTTTCCTTCCTTCCAGGCAAGTAAGTGAACAATTGATGCTGCTGATTGGCCAGATGGCCATCTCGCCTGACTCCCAGGTAAAGGGAGGGTGGAAAACCAGCAGTTTTTGGCCCTCGAGGACCATGATTTTAGGAGCCCTGTGTCAAAGTAACACCCACATGAATGGCAGGACCCAAGATTCCCCAGCAGAACATTGCCTAAAGCATCACATTGCCTCCTTCAGTGGGCCGCCTTCCCATAGTGCATCCTGGTGCCATGCCTTCCCCTGGTAAGCGACATACATGCACCTGGCCATCCATATGATGTGAAAGAAAACGTGACTCGTCAGACCAGGCTAAGTTCTTCCATTGCTCCCTGGTCCAGTTCTGATGCCCATGTGCCCATTGTAGGCGCTTTTGGCGGTGGACAGGGGTCAGCATGGGCATCCTGACTGTCCTGCAGCTATGCAACCCCATATGCCACCAACTGAGATACAACATGTGTTCTGACTCCTTTGCATCAGAACCAGCACAAACATTCTTGGCAGTTTGAGCTACAATAGCTTTCCTGTTGGATTGGACCGCACAGGCCAGCCTTCGCTTCTTATGCGCATCAGTGAGCCTCAACTGCCCATGACCCTCTCGCTGGTTCATCGGATTCCTCCCTTGGACAGTTTTGGGTTGGAACTGACCAGTGCAGACCAGGAACACCCCACAAGAGCTGCAGTTTTGGATGTACTCTGACCCAGTCATCTAGCCGTCACAAGTCGGCTCTTGTCAATGTCACTCACTTCCTAACGTTTACTCTCTTTTACTGCTTCCAACAGATCGGCTTCAAGGACAGAGTATTCACTCGCTGTCACATGTCCCTCCCACTGATAATCAACATAATTCATTCTCCTGCCAGTGGTCATATTGTTATGGCTGATTGGCATATATATATTAGCATTCTTCTACTTCAAAGAATGTGGACATGTGTTGGCTGTTCGAATTGATGCTCTGATGTTACAGTGTAAAATGGGAAGTATTAACACTGGCCAGTATTGTAAGACTTTTTTTTTTTTTTATTTTTATTTATTTTTTTTAGTAAATTCTACGTGTGGCTGACTTGAATTTTCTGTTATGGTGAACTCAGTACTGACCCTGAATTTGCATCTGGTGTTGGGTTCGACTGTTGGCGAGTGAGGAGATGGTAAAGGGGTGTCTCAGTGATCAGTGAGTGTCTTTACACCACATGGATTTGATCTGCAGTCTTGTTCTTCCGAGGGGAAGAGTGCACTTGTACCTCTTGGTCTCTCAGTCCGATGCCTGTGCTCTGTGTTCTCCAGTTTGCCGGTCAAACAAAAGCCCCTGGGTGTGTCTCACCTGCTTAAACGTGCACTGCGGAAGGTAAGAACTGCATTACAGGCGGGCCATTCTGAGGCATTTTGACAAATTGTCCCCTCCGTGACGAGACACTACACCGTTCCCCCAACAAAATTCTGTTGATGAATTAAAAAGAATTTTTTATAATTTATGGGTATAATACTGGATAATATTTATGTTGTTATAATATTTGGGAGGAATAATCTCTATTTGTTTTTTCCCCCTCCATTTCATTTCGGGGATCATTTTGGTGTCTGTCATGGGGAGGACATTGGTCAACGGTACCTTGGAATCGCCCATGTTTCACATATTCGCTAACATGCTGCGTTTTTTTCCATAACTAAAGGACCAATAGCCAACTGCATGCTTAAATCTGGTCTCTAAGGATGAAGTGGTCTGCGGTTTTTTTTTTTTTTAATGTGTCATGACACCAGAATGAGGAATCTCAATCTCAAAAAAAACATGTTTTATTGGCAGTTGCTTGTGGTGACTGGTGACTGACTGTTTAAGCATGGGATTAACAGCCATTATATCGGTGTGGTTAACACAGCTAATCCCTCGTCTTTGACAGGTATGTGAACGGTCACGCGAAGAAGCACTTCGAGGACACTCAGAGCCCCGGCAGCAGCCAGCGGCGGTGTGAGAAGCCGGAGAAAGAGGGGACGCAGCACTCGGTCTGCATGGACTGCAGTAGCTACAGCACCTACTGGTGAGGCACAGCCCCGCTCCCAGGACCCCCACAGCCCCAAAACTGCATCCCTACCGAGCCCCCGACCTGCAATCACCCAGCAGCTTTTTTTCACCAAAAACTCATCCACTTCTCTACAAAACATTTTTAAAGGAACTATTCAGATCCCTTTTCTGACTCCAAATTCCTATCCGCAGTGCCAGATTGTTTGAATTTAAATGTTTCTGGTTCGGTGGACTGGTTCTCGGTTTGAGTGCTGTTTATAGGCAGAGCTGCAGGAGATGTCTGCGCTGCCTGTGGTTCATCCTATAGGATGATTATGAAATGGAAGGAAGTATTTCCTCCCTGGGATGTGGGGGTGGGAAATGGAATTTGACCCCCCCGTCATGATAAGGATCAGTGGTTTGGTCCACCCTCATTTTTTCCCTCTCATGGATTTTTTTTTTTCCCTCCACAGCGACTCCCATTACACGATATGCCTTTAGAGAATGGAGTAAAAACGCACCATGTTATTTTCCCTGACCTAAAGAGCAGGCTTCCCGGGACATTTTGTATTGTGAAGTAGCAGTGAGTGAAAAGCCTGCTCCCTTTATTTCGTGAAAGAGGACTCCCTTCCTGAATGCTTCACTGCTCTTTTCTAACGAGGCCTGTTTGGTGAGTCCTGCACTCCTGGGATGGGGGAATGTTCTGGCTGTGGAACATGAGGTCACTTGTTAACCAGCCATCTCCAGAAAGATAATAATGAGAGCCTGCCATCGATTAGCGGAAGGCGATGCAGGGGCGCAGTGTCCCCTGCTAACCCTGTGTCGCCCTGGGTGGGTACCACAGACCCCCTTGGGGGGGCCCCAATACAGAGCTCTGCATTTATTCATGGATACGTGTTTGCTGCAGACTCGGTTTGCCTCGCTGCCTCGCTAAAGGGGCACAGCTCCTCTCACTGATCTGGGACCTGTAATGCCGAACAGGGTTTTCAGGATGGCTAGGTAATTGCTCTGCACTAAACCAGGAAGCCTCTCCGATCTGAAAGTTTGAATTAAGTAAAATGTGCTTTTCCGGGCAATACTCCATGTAGCTATTCGCTAAATAGTGATGCAGGCCGTGGAAAATAAGCCTTTATTTGCAGTGGACTATTGAACTGTAAGCAGAGCATTTCTGTTGTAAACATCATTTTAAAACAGAGACAAATGTGTCTCGTGTGTGTGATCTGTTGAAACAATTTAATCTGCCTGCAGTGTTAATTTTGCTGTAGAATTGACCAATTTAAACTATTTTTAACCCCATTAGCACTGTTGGATGGGGCTTATGTAATTACCTGTGTTTGTTGGTTTGGCTCTCTCTCTTTGAACTAAAATATTTCCAAAACTACTCTGATGATTTGAACTAAACTTAACTGGGAGGTAAGTAATGTGTTCTGTAAGTGGTTTAATTTTGGGGAGGTTATGATTTTATGACTTAACCCTAGTCCTGCTTATTGGCTAATGCTTATCGTGGACCGGCATACTAGGAAATGGTTACCGGGCAACAATAAATCGATGACGGGCACACAAGGAGTGTGGGTCCTCTATATATCGGCTGCTGGCAGAACTAGGGTTAATGCCGTAATAAGGTAAAATCTTTTTTAGCAATCTTGTTAATGCTGCTAATGCTAAGGATCAATTCAGTCCAATTACTCAAACTTTGTAATTTAATGTTATCACAAGATATTGATAGATTTGCCCAACAATGTAAGACATTTGGTAGCTAGTGTCTCTGAATTTTTAGCTTTAATACACAAAGGTCTTCCCAGAATTAATTTAAAAGATGTTAAAAAACTTAAACTTGGATTGGTTGTTTTAGTGGAGCTTTACTCTGTAGTGTACTCTCTCTTGTGGAAATAGTTGCCTGTGTGGGTGAGACCCAATATTTTTATGCACGGGTATGCATCAGCGGCTTTAACCCTCTATTAACCAGCATAGAATATCTGCTACATGAAGTAAAAGGGTTAACAGCCTGGACACCCTGTTGGGTTTGTGTCTTATTGCCTAATAAACATTTGAGAATATCTTGAATGGTCCGTCACTTTAATTTTTTCATTAGCATTATTACCCCAATGTAGCAGATTTGCTACAATTTGGAAATGTGGGCCAAATGTTGTGAAAAATTTTTGTCTACTGTTTTTCTAATAATGGCCCAAAATAAACGTTTTTGCATAGGGAAATAACTTAATACAACTGGAAATGGGTTTGGTTAATTGAGGTGGTGGGTGGTTTGCAAGCATCACTTACACTCTTTTGCAAACACTTTTGAATGTTTGGATATGCATGTCTAATCAGTTAAAAATGTATTCAGCTACAGGTGTGACGACTTTGTGGTGAACGACAGCAAGCTGGGTCTCGTGCAGAGGGTCAGGGAGCACCTGCAGAGTTTGGAAAAGTGAGTGAGAGGGGGAGAGAGAGAGACTTTATAATCTCATGCCTGTGTGCCTCCACTGCTGCTAAAACACATATCGGGCAATGAAGAACCGGCTCAAGGATTGTGGAACAGTCTGTCCAAGCTTTGTATGACTTATTATTTGTCTTGCATTGTCTCAGTGATTTTTTTTTTTTTTTTTTTACCAGCTTATAAACATAAATTGTCCTTGAATTTGCACACTGGAGACTAAACTGACGCTCAACATCCTGCCTGCTGGATTCCCTTCAAAGCAAATTCTAATATACAACGAAGAATAAGACAGCAGTGTTTGCTATGGAGGGCATAAAGTGTCCTCGAGTTTTGCATTTCCCTCCTCTATTTTTTGGCTGTTTTTGACCGTGTTCTCTCTTTGAGACGACCTTTGTATTCCTTCTCAAATATTGGCATTAATAAAGGTTTCCCAGTAGCTAAGAATGACCTTGGCTATGGAATATTTTGTAAGGATATAGAACTGAAACACATTTTTGCGCCTTCAACATAAGAGATGTGATTGTGTAAGATGCTGCCATCTTCTAATTATGTAACATGAATTTGACCGTGGTGGACATTAAAAATCCTTGTCTTTAAACTGAAAGGAGTAAACTATATAAATTGCCAAGAATTTGGGAAAATTGCATTTGGGTTTCTGGCTTCATGTGTTGTAGCAGCTGTGGGGATTGTGGCTTCGCTAATGTGCGACTCAAGGCTGTATGTAACGCAAAGGGTGTGTTTGACTGACGCTCGTTTGTGTGCCACGCAGCTCTGCCTTCGCTGCCGATTGCCACAGGAAGAGGAAGCTGTTGGATGGCTGGCCTCTGAATAGTAAGCTGCTGAAAGACGGAGTAAGTCTGACGAGCTCAAACTAACATGTCATTCAACCGCACCAAGCAACTATGTCCACAAAACAGAGTCCACTGTCCATTGTATATGAATGGCACACTCTGAAGGACGGAGAAATGAGGTCTGATAATTGGCCGAAGTTCTCACTTCGCGCTGAAATGGACCACTGCCTGCAGTGGCCAGTTAGCAGTTTTAGACAATAAAACCACTTCAATGCAGGTTTTTACCTGAAGGTGCGAGAGCTGCTCCAGTTTACTTTAGGCCACCCTGCAGCGCACACAACCTCAGCCTGACACCGCGGTGTACTCTCACATCACACATACGCACCTGCACCTACTTGACCAGTCAAAGGTTTGGAGTCACTAGTGATCTTCACATCGATTAAATGGCAGAAACCGTATTGCGGGTAGGTAGCAACCAAAAACATCAGTCCAAACTCTGCAGAGACTTGCTGTGTAGGAAATGGCAGAATGTGCAGTGGCTCGTTCAGTCATAACGTGATCCTGTCCTCAGCACTTAACAATGGGAAGTATTGGAGTCCTCATGGGAATCTCCTAAGAATGGTACCTATGAAAAATGTTCTGAATGCCAAAAATTTAATCTCTTGGTTGATATTAGGATAGTTAATCACTAAAATGGGCGACTGTGTTAATCATTAAAAAAAATCTTGCCCCAGGTCTTTATAATTCTGAATGACGCGTGCAAGCATCGACTTTGGTCTTTTTTTTTCTTGTAATTTACCATTTTGCAAATGCTTACTTGAATGAAATGACTAGTGATTCCACACCTGTGTGTGTGTGTGTGTGTGTGTGTGTGTGTGTGTGTGTGTGTGTGTGTGTGTGTTTGCAGGAGTATGGCACTGTCCATCGGTACCGCTCCTCTCGGAGCAGCATAGTCTTCTGCTCTCAGACTGTCACCTTAAGCCTTTTTCCTCTGTAGGGTGGGGGATTCGAGCGTCAAGTGTAATTTGGGCCCTCTTGTGCTTTTAGGACTGCTGATCTCCGATACACTAACCAGAAGCTTATTATCCAAGACTGATTCCCATTGCTGCGTGCAGTATATTTTATGTTCTGTTTTGGTGAACTCCGTATTGACCCTGAATGCACACCTGGAGGGGGGGGGGGGGGGGGATGCACACCACAGCAAGCGCAGTCACCTCCTCTAACTGGAATCACATCATTACTCCACGCCAACACAATTCAGCCAAAGCTAGCTCTGCGTTTGTGACCTTTACCCTGGATGTGCTTGTCTTTAAAGGGCGGGGCGTCCGCTCTCTGTGCCACGGGCCTGCGGAACCTGGGAAACACCTGCTTCATGAACGCCATCCTGCAGTCCCTCAGGTAAGGGCCCTGCTGGGGCCCCACTTACCCCACTGCGCCGCACTGAACCCTTCCTGCACCGGCCTTATTCCTCCAGGGGCCAATCAACCTGCAGTAACAGTATCTGGGGTCCAGCTCAGGGATTAATCAGCCATGGATCAGAGACTGTAGAAATGCTGAAATGTCGGGTGTTTCGTTCACGCTAAATGGGTCCCACTGACTCTCCGTCTCTCACTCACACCCACGCATCCATCTCGGCTCTGGTCCAAACCTGGTCTTCCCTCAGCTCCAGACTAAAGGGAAACTAACGGCTTTGGGCGCTTGGCGCGCTCCAGGTGTGATCATGTTCCACTCCCCATCAGCTAATACACCCCCCGCCCCCCTCCCCTCTCCCCCTCTGTGTTCCAGCAACATACAGCAGTTCTGCTGCTACTTCAAGGAGCTGCCAGCGGTGGAGCTGCGTAGCGGTAAGACGGCGGGACGGAGGATGTACTACACCAGGAGCCAGGGCGACTCCAGCGTGTAAGAGCTGCCCCGGACCTCGCGCTGCAGAAGCACTGTTCTGTGTGACTGCATTTATCAGAGAACCGGAACGAGTGATTTACGGTGAAGCGCAGGGTGGCTCCTGATGGTCGCTGATGTGTCCAGTCACGCTAGTGAGGCTTGTGAGGGGGATGCGTAGCTCTGAAGTGAAATTCATATAATTTCTCTCTACCTTTTCCTGTTCTGTTTAAGCATGATGATGTCAGGGCTTCCTGTACGACTCCAGTGCAGTTTACAGCTCGTGTTTCTGTACATTTTTGCTTCTTTTCTCATTCATAAAGCACTGAGATTTCAAAGCCCTTTACTGTTCAAGCTGCTTATGTATTCTGTGGCCGAGGAATTTTTTATTATAACGATGACATTATTAGCGAGACTACGGTCTTACTGGGAACCCGGGTTGCTTTTAATGGTCGGCGCTAGAACAGTTCCGCAGCCCTGCAGAGTACGACCTGCTCTGTGCTGTGCAGGGATGTTTATGTTGTCTGAGCTGAATCTCTGTGATGACATGATGCCGTCCTGAGGAATGAGGCCAGAGGCAGAGGGTGTGTTGGGTCGTCGGGTCGCTGGGTTCGGAAGTTTGTGTGAGGGGGCATTCAGACAGCAGCGCTGAGACGCTGTGTGCCCTGCGGCCCGGTACAGGTGCCAAACGGCGGATGAAAGCGGCCGACCCCGGGCCAGCTGCCTGCTGCGGCCGCCGCTCAATGCGCCTCTGTTCCTGCTCTCCCCTCTCCCCCTGTGCAGCTCGCTGGTGGAGGAGTTCCGGAAAACTCTCTGCTCCCTCTGGCAGGGCAGCCAGACGGCCTTCAGTCCCGAGTCGCTCTTCTACGTGGTGTGGAAGATCATGCCAAACTTCAGGTAGCTGCTCGGACTGAATGTGATACCCAAAGGCTTTTGGCTTTCTACGCATTCTTCCATTTCATGTCGTCTTCCCTTCATTGAAACCTACCACCTTGCTTATTATGAATAAATAATATATACTCTATAAAGCCTGTGTAGGGCGTTTCGCCATTGCAGTTTCAGCACAAAAAGCACAGCTGTGGGCCATGGAAACTGTGACACTGTTGTTAGATGTAGGGATTCGCAGGACAGAATCCCAGAAGATCTCTAAGTGCTTATCTGAAGACGGGCCTCTCTCTTTAAAAATGTATTAAAATGATGGACAGATGGTTAGACGTGTTACAGCGTTTTACAATTTCAGAAATGTGGCCCAGTGCATGATGGAGAGAAAATGCAAAAGATAAATATGCTTTATATCTGCAGATACTTGGTTCTCACAAATGACATCTACTGTCCTGGTATATGCTAAACAAAGTTTTATTTTGGTCCTGTCATAACACCTATTTTTGTTTCCCTCTCGAGTAGAGAATGCTGGCATATTTAGAGCTGGGCAATGAAACATTTTACCCAATAGACATGCATACTGTACATTGAAATGAGGCAGACATCTTTGGCATTGCCTTATTTCTTTTATCTAGTAAAGATTTAAAAATAGAAGTGAGATGGAGTCCAAATGTTAGTCCACAATACTTGCTTGGATTGACATATTTGTATAGTGTTTGGATCAGTGGTTCTCAAGTTCGGTCCTGGCGCCCCCCTGTGTATGCTGGTTTTTGTTCCAACTACAATTGCAATTCTAGGATTTTAAAAAGCTGTTACTTTGTCTAAATTAGCAGCATTCCATGTTTTGAGCAGTTATTTACCATCTTAAGTCACATTTGGATGGACATATCCATTTCTGCTTTGAAAAATAAAAACCCTTGAACATATTGTGCTTAATTTTCAATATTGCTAGGATTTTCAGGTGAAAACATTTTTACACAGATCAAATTAGACTCTTAGAAAATCAATAAGCTCCAAATTAGGTTTCTGACTCCAGGTGTTTTGAGTTTTTCCCAAATAACCTGCCTGAACCAAATAAAATCAACAGGAAACACAACAGGTGTGACTCCATTGTTTGCCAAGTAAATTGTCGGGTTTTGCCACCATGTGTCAAGAGTTTCACCAATGAGGGACCTTTTGATTATTTATGTTGATTAAATGTTTGATTAAATTGTTTCCCTCTGCCAATATTTACAATATATCTCAATGTGGATATTTGCATAAATGCAACTAATTAAAACAAATCATCAGCTTGTTAAAATCTAAAGATTGCGATTGTAGTTGGAACAAAAACCAGCATACACAGGGGTGCGCCAGGACCGAATTTGAGAACCACTGGTTTAGAGCGTGTCATTAACTCATGCCTGTTACTGAAGAACGTTCCCGTAAATCCCTGTTTTCTGTCCTCAGGGGTTACCAGCAGCAGGATGCTCACGAATTCATGCGCTACCTGCTGGACCACCTGCACCTGGAGCTGCAGGGGGGCCGTAACGGGGCTGCCCGCTCCCCCCTCACCCAGGACGGGGTCAAGCCCTCGGCTGGGGGAAAATGCTGCATGTAGGAGCCTCTCAAAAAGCTGGATTTACGCTCAGATATCACCTTTAACCTGTGATCTGATGGAGATGTGGTTTTTGACATTGCAGATTGAGGAATGTCTGTTGTGATGTGGAAAGGACGTGGAGAGCCTTCGTAGAGATTGGCTTCCATCGTTCCAACAGAACTCCAGTCAGAGCACAGACTGTCCTGTACGCGAGGTCCTGTCTCAGTACGGGGGCTGTTGCGAGGTTCAGCCCAATGTCGGCTGCTTGCGTTTGCTGGCCGAGTGGATTTGATGGGTTTTTGTTGATCTTTGCCAACTGGGTGTTGTGGGGGTCGCAGTGTCAGCGCTGAATGGGTATTCTCCGGGAGGCTGAAGTGAGAATGGGGCAGACGATAACTTTGTTAAGCTCCGTACTGGTCAGATACTGGACGGCATGTGTCCGTCTGTGTGGTGGCGCTGAAAATCATTCCTCAGTTTGCAATTCTCAAGACTAAGTCCACAGATTCCATTCCGGTTCCTGTGATTTAAAAAGTGCTGTTGGCTGCTGATCTTGGGTGTCGCTGATGCGTGTTGCTGCTCCATTCCCTCAGAAACGGGACCTCTACTGTGGTCACCTCGATATTTGGTGGAGTGCTGCAAAACGAGGTCAACTGCTTGATATGTGGGACCGAATCCAGGAAGTTGGATCCATTCCTTGGTGAGTAATTCCTGAACGGTGACATGAGTTTGAAGACGGCCTGGCCCTGCACTGTCCCTTCTCTTCTCTCATGCCCTGCCGTTTGTGTCCGTCTCAGATCTTTCGTTAGACATTCCCCAGCAGTTCAGCAACAAGCGCACAAAGAATCAGGAGAGCGGACCAATTTGCACCTTGCGCGGTAAGTTCCTTCTGTCGAAACCCTTATAATGTCTGTCCGTCCGCCATCAGTTTTGGCCTCTATAACCTCGGGTGGAATTTATTTCTGTGACCCTGAGGTTGTAGAACAGTCTGGGCTGCTTTTGTTACCATTTTTCCAGCTCCAAGGCCGTTGATTATAAGTCGTGATTGGAACAGCCCGAGATTCTGTTGGAAATGATCATTGTCTAAGGCTGAAAAGGTTGAGTAGCTGTGGTCACGCTTAAATATATGTGGCCCAGCTTATAGCCTAAACTGACAGACTGTTTGCTGGAGGTGTGTGTGTCTGCGCCTGTGCTCCAGACTGCCTGCGCAGCTTCACAGACCTGGAAGAACTTGACGAAACCGAGCTCTACGTGTGCCACAAATGTAAAAAGAGACAAAAATCCACCAAGAAATTTTGGATCCAAAAGCTTCCGAAGGTAAGGGCTGAAGTGTGAATTGTTCCTACGTTGTAATGGTCTTAGACTGATTTGGTTCATTACTGATTTTCTGAGAACACTCTAGAGGGAAGTCTGGAAAAAAAAATGCTTGATTTATTTGGCAGCGTGAGAGGGTTTAATAAGCTGAGCTGTTACCCTGCACAGATGGATTTTTTCCATTTCAGCTGGGCTGATATGATTTCTGCTGCCTGTACAAAGAAACATAGGGAGGAGTATTTCTCAGGTTGCTTATTTGAACCCTGGTCTCACAGTCCTTACTTCTGGTAGGTCCTGTGCTTGCACCTGAAGCGATTTCATTGGACGGCCTATCTTAGGAACAAAATAGACACCTATGTGGAGTTTCCTATGCGGGGCTTGGACATGAAGTGTTACTTGCTGGAGGTAAGCCCTTTTTTACTCCTACTTTTCCATCAGTTTGCGGAAGAGGGAAGCCTGTTTAAAACTGACTGTCATTTTATTGTCTCCCTCTGGTGGTCAGCCTGAGAACAGCGGGCCGGAGAGCTGCCTGTACGACCTGGCTGCTGTGGTAGTGCATCATGGGTCGGGGTGAGTGAAGTGCGTCCCAGCTGCATTAGCGCAACCATGGCAACCCAACCACTTCGCTTTCCTGGCATATTGCACTCCTAATTTATATGCTTTGTAGCTCATCCATCCATATTTTTTCTACGTCTTGAATTACAAGCGTTATTCTGAATCAAGGTGAATGTAAATTTTGCGAAGTCCTGTGCTTTTTATGACTTACCTTATTTTGGTCACTAGGTGCTAATATAATAATAATAACAGTGTAATACATTATGCTCAGCAAAACTATTTGGTTCCATTCACTCTTCATTGTAAGCATCATGAGGACATAATTGCACATTAAATGGCGCTGTGTTTCATTTTGTTTATTTATGTTTTTTTTTTAATTTTATGTTTCTTAGTGTGGGCTCAGGGCACTACACGGCCTACGCTGCTCACGAGGGGCGCTGGTTTCACTTCAACGACAGTACGGTGACGCCGACTGACGAAGATACGGTGGTCAAGGCGAAGGCCTACATCCTCTTCTACGTGGAGCGGCCTGCCAAGCCGGGAACTGAGGCCAAACTTTAATCCCCCATGTCCCGGGCTAGTCGGACAGGAGAGTAACTCGACTCTCCTGTTGCCCTCATCAGACCCACAAGGCTTACCTCTTCTCACCGTGCACTTTCCCCCTGTATTTGCGCAGTTGTTTTGTAGTGTATTGTTATCATTTCAGAATGAACTTTAAAAATCCTATCAGTGAACCTCAGCAAATGTTTTAATTGCTGCTGCTTTTGTATTCTTCTTTTCTGTTTAAAAAAAAAAAAAAACGTTAGCGATTCATTGTTTGCCTCTTTCTTGCCTCATATCACATTCCTCTGTCACGAGGCTGGTTTCCTCTTGTTGTAGATTCCAAAGGAAATTGTTTACTTTGCTTGTTGTGGACGTGAGGCATTGAAGACTGTGGACATGTTGAACTCCATGTCCGGCACAGAACTTGAACACAGCTCCGGAATCTGTCGGTCCCCTCACCATTCATTAACTACCTGACTGAGTGCACGAGCACCTTCTACAGCTGCGGCATATCACCACTGTGGGGCGGTAATGGACCTCCGATTTGAACTGTTTGTTCGCCGATCTTGTTTTGGCTTGTATCAACTTGCTGTCCCAATTTCAATACATAGGCACTGAGGATCTTTGCTGTTGTGGCTTTTCAGCCGCGAGTTGGCCCATACCTCTAAACCGTACTGACTTGAGCCATCAATACAATTTGAAACCGACAGCTGGTGCCTTCAAAATTATGTTCTGCTGATGTAGGACGTTAATGTCCACCAACAAATGGTGCAAACGTCCTCTAGCTTCGAGCTGCTTAAGGTTTGTGTGTGCTTTTGACAAAATGTGGGTGCACCAAACTAATGTCGCAATATGCAGGTGCATGTGCAGATGATTGCAAAAATGGACTTGCTTCAAAGAGGTCTTGAATACCTTTTTAAATAACCATTGAAATGTGATAATGGCCTTTTGTAGGAAGAGCATTAGTGTACCATTTGATGCCAGTTTATGATGATCTGTTGTGTATGTGCTTTTAGTGGGAGTTTATTGTGATGTTTTTGGAATCATAAAATGTTCAGTATATGATTATCATGTACTATTTAGGATGATGCAGTCAGGTTGAATTTGAAGTGCGTTGGGGGAATGTTTGTCGAGAATAACATTCACTTTTATATTTTTTAAATTGGATAGTTCCAAATCCATTTACGTGGAGTTTAAGAGCTGCATATAGAATTGAGGTTGGTTAGAATATGTTCTACGATATTTAGGATATCCGTCCTTGAAACTTGCATTGATCCCATCTGAAGTAGGCCCGCACTTGCAGTCATATTGTGCGCAGGGCCGAGCAGCCCGTTGATCGTGATCAAGGCCAGTTGATCAGCATGTTGATGCTCTGGGATGTGACCCAGATGTCAGTTACTCATGTCTTTTTTTCCTGAAATAAAAAGATCTAAATATTGCTGCTTTGCACACTGCTTTTCTTGGACTCAGGCCTCCCTGATTCAGTTTTTCTCTAAATCGGTATTCCGATACTTCCGTGTCATTTGTGCTAGAGAAACCGGTATGTTGTGAGTGAGTTAATAGTGACTCCAAACAAAAGACGAAGTCACTGAGGGGCTAAGTGAGGAAGCATTGCACTGCTGACTCGCTGCTCAAACGACAAAGCCATTTCGGTTTTTCCAGCTATGTTCGTATTTATTTCCAACATCGAACAAACAAGGCAAGGCACGGCAAGATGTTGAAAATGCTCAGTTTGCAGTTAGATTTAGTAGTCAACAAAAATACGCTCTCCCTACCCACCCACCCCCCCCCTTCCCCCCTTCTCCATGCAGCTGCCGCGGTGAATATAAAGCCATTCATTCAATCACTCAATCACTGCTACCTTAACCACACCCCCGTGACATGCGCGAAAGGGGTCAAACTAACAGCTGAAACCAGCACAAACATAAACCACTGCATCCCAGCATATGGCACCTACAACCCAGCCCGTAATTATTATCACTGTAATATTTGCATTATGACCGATAAACAAGAAGCATGAAATCACAAAATCCACAGTTGCCATCGTTTATAGCCCATCAGTATAATTCATCGACGCGATCTCCCTGGAACGCAAGTCAAGTCAAGTCGAGTCCAGAAGTTCAGAAACACAGCTTCATGGAGTAATCTTGACCCACCCATGTCGCACTGTCAGTCAGCAATTGCCCCCTCTGAGCTGAGGAGTCAGGCGTCTGCATCCTGCAGAAGACAGACTTTGGTTATGGGCCTTTCCGAGGAGCAGGTCATGGTCTTGATCAGCAACTGTCGCACGGATCCTCTTCTGTCTGGGAAAGTTTGGATGACCTTTCCCATGAGTTCCGGGGTGCTGTCTCATCCAGAATAAGCACACTGGCCCCCACCACAGAGTTGCGCTTGATACCAGTCTACTTCTGACATTCCTGCAACTGTGGTAAATATTCCTGGGTACATCGCTTCCAGAACAGATTGGACATATACTGGACTTGCTTCCAGCGTAAATGTCATTTCTTTGAAATTCCCCTGGTAGTATGGAAGGGGAGGTTTTCAACAGCAAGAGATGATTAGGTGTTAAAGCATCCAAATCATGAGGGGTCGGTTGAGGCCATGGTGATTGGACGACCATTAATGATGACTTCCACCTCACAGAGGACAGTGTGCAGTCCCTCCTCATCAAGATTTTGAACTTAAAGGATGGCATTCAGGACCTTCCGCACAGATCTGATCAACCTTTCCCAGGCGCCATCATGGTCCGTTCCAGCTGGAGGGTTGAAAACCCACTTTAACACCATTTATCTGAGCTTGATTCCAACCTCTGATGGCCTCTCTTAGCTCACGTTCTCCTCCAATCAAGTTCGTTCGTTCCATTATCTGATCAAATTTCCCGAACTTTGCCACGCCTTGCCATGAATCGTCGTGCATTGATAAAAGAATCTGTATCCAGTGTAATGTGGAAAAAAGCCACTAGATGGCAGCATTGACTTTTTGTTAAGCCCAGTCTGGAGCTAGGTTTGGGAATGTCCCGGGCATGTCTGAGAGGGGAAGTACCAGAGGGGAAAAAAAAAGTCTGAAAGGTGGGAGGGGGCTGGAAAAGGGTATATAAAAGGACAAATTGAGGAAAGAAGGATACATTTGACCAGACCTGGCATTCTTTTCAGGACCTGGGAAACTTTTTGTGGATTTTTGCCTGTGTTGGAGCATTTTCCTGTCCCAGGACATTACCACAAAGCAACCCCATCTCCGTTACCAAGGGAGTGTAACTATCAGTTTTTTAAATATAATTTCAGTACAGTAGCAGAAAATGAAAGCTAAAGAGCAGGTTAAGTGCATAAAGAATAAGAATGGATCGCTGCTATATGATAACAAGCATATTGCGGATGCCTTAAACAGTTACTTTGTTGAGAATTTTATGTCAGAGGGGGTCTTTATGCTCAAGATTATTTAGCAGAAATTGAGGCTCGGGATAACAAAGTCTTAGACAAGTTGCATAAACTAAAAGCAGATAAGGCGGCGGGTCCTGATGGCTTATATCCTAGAGTGCTCAGGGAAGCTGGTGAGTTCATCTTTTAGCCGCTATCTGCCATCTTCAGATGGTCTTTAGAAACTGGAGAAATACCAAATGATTGGAAACAGGGCAATATAATACCAATATATAAGAAAGGGGACCGTACTGAGCTAGGAAACTACAGGCCAGTGAGTTTAACTTGCATTTCGTGCAAAATATTGGAATCTATCATAAAATATGAGCTGGATTTATTTCTTGAACGTAACAGTATCTTGAGGGATAGCTAACATGGTTTTCGGAAGGGAAGGTCATGCCTAACAAACCTTCTGGAATTTTTTGAAGAGGCCACCAGGACTTACGACCAGAGCAGGGCTTATGACATCATATAATTGGATTTTCAGAAAGCATTTGATACAGTACCGCATAAGAGACTAATTTTTAAAATGAGCTCCATTGGAGTTACAGGAGGTATTCTGAAGTGGATTCAAAACTGGTTACAGGACAGAACACAAAGAGTAGTGGTCAGTGATATCTCATCTGAGCTCGGTATGGTGGGGAGTGGCGTCCCCCAGGGACCAGTGTTGGGACCCCTGCTGTTCCTCCTTTACATTAATGACCTTGATAGGAATATTGAGAGCAGATGATAATTAAATCATCTTGGTTAAATAAATCATAATTGATAATTAAATCAAATTGGTTAAATTTGCAGATGATACAAAATTGGGGGGTTTGGCAAATAGTCTAGGGTCCACTAAAGTGATTCAGGACGATTTGGATAGAATCCAGAATTGGGCAGAAATGTGGCAAATTAAATTTAATCTAGCAAAATGTAAAGTTGTACATGTAGGTAATAAAAACATTAGAAGGGATTACTTCATGGGAGGTTTAAAACTGGAATGTGCTGCACAAGAGAAAGATCTGGGAGTGATTGTTAACCAAAACCTCACAGGTTCTAGCCATTTTGCCATAGCAGTTAAAAAAGCTAAATCGGATGCCAGGATACATTGCAAAAAGTATTGAGTACAAATCTAAGGAGGTGACGCTTCTTTTGTACAACACGTTCGTTAGACCACACCTGGAGTATTGTGTACAGTTCTGGGGACCATACTTTAAGAAAGATATAGAGGCTCAAGAGAAAGTTCAGACAAGAGCCACTAAGCTTACTCCAGGTATAAAAGATGAAAGCTACGAGAAGAGGCTGAAGATCCTTAATCTCTTTAGTATTAGGAAAAAGGAGACTCAGGGGTGATTTGATTGAGGTCTTTAAATATGTTAAAGGGATTAACAAAGTGAATCATGTAGGATTCCTTCAACCAAGTGTTGTGAGTAGAACTCAGGGTCACAAATGGAAGTTGACCAAAGGTTAATTTAGCACTGATATTTGGAAATATTTCTTCACCCAAAGAGTAATTTCAATGTGGAATAGCTTACCTGACCATATTGATGAGGCAGAGACCTTGGGGGTTTTCAAGAGTAGGCTTGACCTAAAGCTAGATACCATTGAGTCATTTAGTATCTGAAGGGATATATTCACAATAGTATAAAGAAACTGGCGAGCTTAGTTGGGCTGAAAGACCTGTTCTTGCCACTCATGTTATTTTATGTTATGTTAATTGCAATCTTGGTCAGTTCTTTGTTTTATTAAATTTGTTAAAGTTTACAATTTTGTCTGTCATCCCTTGCTGTGTCATTGTGTGTCATTAATTGAAAATCTAACATTTCAAATTGTGAAATTGTTTTTTTTTTTTAATTTTCCTATATATACTGTATATATATATATATATATATATATATAATACAGATCAACAGCAATGGATGATTTCTTGGCATCACCAATGCATGAATTAAACTCCTCAGCTAAGCCTGATGTGCAATCTGGTCAGTATCCTTGCCCATAGTATCGATCCAGCAGTTTAAAAAAATTATATCTTGACACAGGAAAAATCGTTATCCTCTGTAGCAACCAGTTTAGCCACAGTGAGCCAACAGTATTCCAATTAGTGGTTCAGTAAAATCAGTTTTCTGAGGCAAAAAATCGACATGGTATTGATTCTCTCACATTCTACTGTTAATTACACTCCTCACATAGAAAAAAAATTTGTATTTCCCTACCGTGGATTTACGCGTAGATTCCTTCATTGACAAATTCAGCGCTTCCTTATATCCACCCGAGTACTGGCGTTGATAGCCAATCACTCAATCATACACTCAGGCTCTTCCGCGTAATTGTATAGTTACACTTCATGCCCTCGTGAAGCTACCCTGGTAACAATGTATTGGTTGGCTTGTTTCTTATCCAATTACCGAGTGTTTAAACATTTTAGAGTAAGTGAAACGCATTGATTGGACAAACACAGAGCATATAAACCTATGCGTATCAGCAGGCTCAGTTGTATCCTGTCTACGTTGTGCACATTACGCGGCTGAAATAGACGCGATTTAGAGAAAACGCGTTCGCAAAACTGGCCTTGAAGTGTTCTGTTACATTTACAGGATTTAAATGAGATAAGGATATGGTCAATTGGAATTATTTCGAATGAAACGGGACCGGAGGGTTCCTGCTACTGGATACATTGGTCTCTGGAGGAGGGATTCATGAAAAAGGTGAGGCTGCTACTTTGTTTTTTTTTATTTTTTATTTTTTGGAATGTATACGTACTCAACAAAGTCGAATGTCAAGGTTTTTTTCCTGTTTAAAATGCGAACTGCCTGTGCATTTGGGTGGACCCCCTGGTACGTTCATTGCACGTTTCTTTTGAATCCAGGGAGGCAATGGTTTGTTCCCTGAAAGTGGAGTGTCTGTTCTGTTAAAATAAAGTATATTTCAGAATTCAGATATTACTGAGTTAGTGAGTTGTACTTGTTCCTTATTAGTGTTGAAATGGGTTCGTGAGCTTAGAAGAGGAGACTGGCATCTTCCATTACAGTGTGAATGTTCTGACCGTTTAATATGCAGTTTATTTAATGCGTGTTTGTGCTGGCTTGGGGGACTTTGAAGAAAAATGGCCAAAACTCTTAACTTTATGATGGAGAAAAGGCATGTTTTGTGTTTCGAGAGGTTACTGGTGACCACTGATATTCAACTGTACTGAGATTGATAACTTCATACTAAACTCAACCAGAAAATAATTTGTTCATATTAAACTTCATGCCTTAAAACTTTATTTGTGTCATATACATGATTTTTTTATGATTTGACAGGAATCGTTTTGAGACTTGGGGGAGACACTTGGATAGCTGTATAATTTGGCTAATAGCATGTAGGTAATCTAGAATGTAATGTTGAAGATGCATTCTACTTGTGCTCAAGGAGTTTATGATCCCAGAAATGTATAGTTTTAAGCCCCAGCAGTTTTTCAATCCTCAGAATTATTTTTCTGCAATTTCAATGGTGAATTCTCATGAAGATTTTTGATGTTTGCAGCTCATTTTCTCTACCAAAATCATGATAAAAATCAAAATAAACAGAAATACTATGTAATTCTAAATGCTGTTGAGCCACATTTTTCATCTTTATGAAGCTTAAATCTTGAATTATACAGCATTAAAGTGGGTAACCCATAAATAGCCAAAGGGGTTAAGGCATCCGCAATATCCTTGCTTTCGTATAGCAGCGATCCATTTTTATTCTTTATGCACTTAACCTGCTCTTTAACTTTCCTTTTTCTGCTACAGTACTGAAAGAAGCGCTTAGGGTTAGTTTTTGCCCCCTCTGCAATTTGTCTTCCATACAGTCTTCTAGCTGTTTTTTGACCACAGCCCGCATTTTACAGTATTCAGCCTTAGTGTTCTCATTGTTATCCTTTATGAACATCTTATAAAGATTCCGCTTTTCCCTCAAAATCAGGTGCATACAGCCGGTTTGGATCCAGAGGGTGCCTGGTGGCCCAGTCCATCCCTGTCTGCTGCCTATTCCTGAACTTGTAATGGCTCTACGTGGTTTCTGTTCTGAATTGTGACAAATGTGACACTGTATTTACAATGAAAGGGTCTAATTTAATTTGGGATCTCAAAATTCATGACGTAAAGTAGCCAAGAGCAACAAACAGTGAAATTCTGTGATGATAAAGATTCAAGGACTGTAGCTGAAACTCATATCGAGAGTCTGAATTATTTAAGATGTTTGCAGTCTTTGGGTGTAACTATCTTTTTGTAATTACTCTAGTAGCACCTTAGAGTGTCTTTGGGTGTAACTCTCTTGATGTAGGTATTCTAGTAGCACCTTTGATTGTCTTTGGGTGTAAGTCTTTATGTAGGTACTGTAGTAGCACCTTTGAGCATCTTTGGGTGTAACTCTCTTTATGTACGTATTCTAGTAGCACCTTTGAATGTATTTGGCTGTAACTCTCTTGATGTAGGTTTTCTAGTAGCACCTTTGATTGTCTTTGGGTGTAACTCTCTTTAGGTAGTTATTCTAGTAGCACCTTTGAGTGTAATTGGCTGTAACTCTCTTGATGTAGGTATTCTAGTAGCACTTTTGATTGTCTTTGGGTGTAAGTCTTCATGTAGGTACTGTAGTAGCACCTTTGAATGTCATTGGGAATAACTCTTTATGTAGTTACTCTAGTAGCACCTTTGAGTGTAATTGGCTGTAACTCTCTTGATGTAGTTATTCTAGTAGCACCTTTGATTGTCTTTGGGTGTAACTATTCATGTAGTTGCTCTAGTAACACCTTTGAATGTCTTTGGGTGTAACACTCTTTATGTAGGTATTCTAGTAGCACCTTTGAGTGTATTTGGCTGTAGCTCTTAATGTAGGTACTCTAGCAGCACCTTTGAGCATCTTTGGGTGTAACTCTCATTATGTAGTTACTCTAGTTGCATCTTTGAGTGTAATTGGCTGTAACTCACTTGATGTAGGTTTTCTAGTAACACCTTTGATTGTCTTTGGGTGTAACTCTCTTTAGGTAGTTACTCTAGTAGCACCTTTTGAGTGTAATTGGCTGTAACTCTCTTGATGTAGGTATTCTAGTAGCACTTTTGATTGTCTTTGGGTGTAAGTCTTTATGTAGGTACTGTAGTAGCACCTTTGAATGTCTTTGGGAATAACTCTTTATGTAGTTACACTAGTAGCACCTTTGAATGTCTTTGGGTGTAACCCTCTTTATGTAGTTACTCTAGTAGCACCTTTGAGTGTAATTGGCTGTAACTCTCTTAATGTAGTTATTCTAGTAGCACCTTTGATTGTCTTTGGGTGTAACTATTCATGTAGTTACTCTAGTAACACCTTTGAATGTCTTTGGGTGGAACTGTCTTGATGTAGTTACTCTAGTAGCACCTTTGACTGTCTTTGGGTGTAACTCTCTTTATGTGGTTAGACTAGTAATACCTTTAAATGTCTTTGGGAGTCACTCTCTATATGTAGTTACTCTAGTAGCACATTTAAATGTCTTTGGGGGTAACTCTCTTTATGTGCTTACTCCAGTAGCACCTTTGAATGTCTTTAGGTGTAACTCTCTTTATGTAGGAACTCTTTTAGCACCTTTGAATGTCTTTGGGTGTAACTCTCTTCATGTAGTTACTCTAGTAGCACATTTGAATGTCTTTGGGGGTAACTCTCTTTATGTAATTACTCTAGTAGCACCTTTGAATGTCTTTTGATGTAACTCTCCTTATGCAGTTACTCTAGTAGCACCTTTGAATGTCTTTGGGAGTAACTCACTTTATGTAGTTACTCTAGTAGCACATTTCAATGTCTTTGGGGGTAACTCTCTTTATGTGGTTACTCTAGTAGCACCTTTGAATGTCTTTGGGTGTAACTCTCTTTATGTAGGAACTCTATTAGCACCTTTGAATGTCTTTGGGTGTAACTCTCCTTATGTAGTTACTCTAGTAGCACATTTGAATGTATTTGGGGGTAACTCTCTTTATGTAATTACTCTAGTAGCACCTTTGAATGTCTTTGGATGTAACTCTCCTTATGCAGTTACTCTAGTAGCACCTTTGAATGTCTTTGGGAGTAACTCACTTTATGTAGTTACTCTAGTAGCACATTTCAATGTCTTTGGGGGTAACTCTCTTTATGTGGTTACTCTAGTAGCACCTTTGAATGTCTTTGGGTGTAACTCTTTGTAGGAACTCTATTAGCACCTTTGAATGTCTTTGGGTGTAACTCTCCTTATGTAGTTACTCTAGTAGCACCTTTGAATGTCTTTGGGTGTAACTCTCCTTATGTAGTTACTCTAGTTGCACATTTGAATGTCTTTGGGGGTAACTCTTTATGTAGGAACTCTATTAGCACCTTTGAATGTCTATGGGTATAACTCTCCTTATGTAGTTACACTAGTAGCACCTTTGAATGTCTTTGGGTGTAACTCTCTTTAAGTAGTTACTCTAGCAGCAACTTTGAGTGTCTTTGGGTGTAACTCTCTTTTAGCAGTTACTCTAGCAGCACCTTTGGCTGTATCTCTCTTTATGTAGTTACTCTATTAGCACCTTTGAATGCCTTTGGGTGTAACTGTTTTTATGTAGTTACTTTAGTAGCACCTTTGAATGTCTTTGGGTGTAACTCTCTTTATGTAGGTACTCTAGTAACACCTTTAAGCATCTTTGGGTGTAACTATGTAGTTACTCTAGTAGTACCTTTGAATGTCTTTGGGTGTAACTCTCTTTATGTAGTTACTCTAGCAGCATTTTTCAGTCTTTTTGGGTGTTACTGTTTATGTTGGTACTCTAGTAGCACCTTAAGCGTCTTTGGGTGTAACTCTATGTACTTATTCAAAGGTGCTACTAGAATGTCTTTGGGTGTAACTCTCTGTATGTAGTTTCTCTACTAGCACCTTTGAATGTTTTTTGGTGTAACTCTCTTTATGTACTTACTCTGTAGCACCTTGGAGTGTCTTTGGGTGTAACTCTTTTATGTAGTTACTCTAGTGGCACCTTTGAGTGTCTTTGGGTGTAACTCTCTTTAAGCAGTTACTCTAGCAGCACCTTGGAGTGTCTTTGGGTGTAACTCTTTTATGTAGTTACTCTAGTAGCATCTTTGAGTCTCTTTGGGTGTAACTCTATGTACTTATTCAAAGGTGCTACTAGAATGACTTTGGGTGTAACTCTCTTTATGTACTGACTCTAGTAGCACCTTGGAGTGTCTTTGGGTGTAACTCTCTTTATGTACTTACTCTAGTAGCACCATGGAGTGTCTTTGGGTTTAACTCTCTTTATGTAGCTACTCTAGTAGCACCTTTAAGCGTCTTTGGGTGTAATTCCATATAGTTACTCTAGCAGCACCTTTAAGCATCTTTGGGTGTAGCTCTCTTTTTGTATTTACTCTAGTAGCACCTTTGAATGTCTTTGGGAGTAACTCTATGTAGTTATTCAAAGGTGCTACTAGAGTGTCTTTGGGTGTAACTCTTTTTATGTAGTTACTCTAGCAGCAGCTTTGAATGTCTTTGGGTGTAACTCTCTTTATGTAGCTACTCTAGCAGCACCTTAAAGCATCTTTGGGTGTAGCTCTCTTTTTGTATTTACTCTAGTAACACCTTTGAGCGTCTTTGGGTGTAACTCTCTTTTTGTAGTTACTCTAGTAGCACCTTTGACTGTCTTTGGGTGTAACTCTTTAATGTAGTTACTCTACTAGCACCTTTAAATGTCTTTGGGAGTAACTCTACGAGAGACATTCATCAACTCTCTTGAGGTAGGTATTCTAGTAGCACCTTTGAATGTCTTTGGCTGTAACTCTCTTTATGTTGTTACTCTAGTAGCACTTTTGAGCGTCTTTGGGTGCAAATCTCTTTAGGTAGTTACTCTAGTAGCACTTTTGAATGTCTTAAGGTGTAACTCTCTTTATGTGGTTAGACTAGTAATACCTTTCAATGTCTTTGGGAGTAACTCTTTATGCAGTTACTCTAAGAGAACCTTTGAGCGTCTTTCGGTATTACTCTCTTTATGTAGTTACTCTTGTAGCATCTTTGAGTGTTATTGGGTGTAACTATGTAGTTACACTAATAGCACCTTTGAATGTCTTTGGGTGTAACTCTTTATGTAGTTACACTAGTAGCACCTTTGAATTTCTTTGGTTGTACCTCTCTTTATTAGGTATTCTAGTAGCACCTTTGATTGTCTTTGGGTGTAAATCTCTTACTGCAGTTACACTACTAGCACCTTTGAATGTCTTTGGGTATAACTCTCCTCATGTAGGTACCCTAGTAGCACCCTTGAGTGTCTTTGGTTTTAACTCTCTTCATGTAGGTATTCTAGTAGCACCTTTGAATGTCTTTGGGTGTAACTCTCTTTATGTAGGAACTCTAGTAGCACATTTGAGTGTATCTGGGTGCACTCTCTCCAGCAGAATGAAATCACACTCAAAACATCAAAAAATTAAAAATCATTTTATTGCCAAGGACACACATTTCCAAAAAAATTGGGAAAATAACCTCTTTTTCCACTTCTATTATTCACCTCAGTTGAGTTTATTTCTACTTATACAGTGCTTTTCATTGGACTGTCACAAATACAGTTTGTATCATAAAAAAATGACCACCACTCAGCCCAGAAAGTGCTTTTAACTCTCTTGAAGCAGTTACTCTAGCAGCACCTTTGGCTGTAACTCTCTTTATGTAGTTACTCTAGTAGCACCTTTGAATGTCTTTGGGTGTAACTCTCTTTATTTAGGTACTCTAGTAGCACCTTTAAGCGTCTTTGGGTGTAACTATGTAGTTACTCTAGTAGTACCTTTGAATGTCTTTGGGTGTAACTCCCTTTATGTAGTTACTCTAGTAGAATCTTTGAGTCTCTTTGGGTGTAACTCTTTATGTTGGTACTCTAGAAGCACCTTTAAACGTCTTTGGGTGTAACTCTATGTACTTATTCAAAGGTGCTACTAGAGTGTCTTTGGGTGTAACTCTTTATGTACACTCAACAAAAATATAAACGCAACACTTTTGTTTTTGCTCCCATTTGTCATAAGATGGACTGAAAGATCTAAAATTCATTCCAGATACACAATATTACCATTTCTCTTAAACATTGTTCACAAATCTGTCTAAATGTGTGATAGTGAGCACTTTTGCTTTGCTGAGACAATCCATCCCACCTCACAGGTGTGCCACATCAAGATGCTCATCAGACACCATGATTGGTGCACAGGTCTACCTTAGACTGTCCACAATAAAAGGCCACTCTGAAACGTGCAGTTTTGTCTCACAGCAAAATGCCACAGATGGCGCAAGCATTGAGGGAGCGTGCAGTTGGCATGCTGACAGCAGGAATGTCAACCAGATCAGTTGCTCGGGCATTGAATGTTCATTTCTCCACCATAAGCCGTCTCCAAAGGCGTTTCAGTGAATATGGCAGTACATCCAACCAGCCTCACAACCGCAGACCACGTGTAACCACACCAGCCCAGGACCTCCACATCCAGCAGGTTCACCTCCAAGGTCGTCTGAGACCAGCTACTCAGACAGCTGCTGAAACAATTGGTTTGCATAACCAAAGAATTTCTGCACAAACTGTCAGAAACCGTCTCAGGGAAGCTCAACTGCATGCTCGTCGTCCTTATCGGGGTCTTAACCTGACTCCAGATCGTCGCCGTAACAGACTTGAGTGGGCAAATGCTCACATTCGATGGCGTCTGGCACGTTGGAGAGGTGTTCTCTTCACGGATGAATCTCAGTTTACATTGTTCAGGGCAGATGGCAGACAGCGTGTGTGGCGTCGTGTGGGTGAGCGCTTTGCTGATGTCAATGTTGTGGATCGAGTGGCCCATGGTGGTCGTGGGGTTATGGTATAGGAAGGCATCTGTTATGGACGAAGAACATTTTATTGATGGCATTTTGAATGCACAGAGATACCGTGATGAGATCCTGAGGCCCATTGTTGTGCCATACATCCATGAACATCACCTCATGTTTCAGCAAAATAATGCACGGCCCCATGTTGTAAGGATCTGTACACAATTCTTGGAAGCTGAAAATGTCCCAGTTCTTGCATGGCCAGCATACTCAACGGACATGTCATCCATTGAGCATGTTTGGGATGTGCTTGACCGGCGTATACGACAGTGCGTACCAGTTCCCACTAATGTCCAGCAACTTCGCACAGCCATTGAAGAGGAGTGGACCAACATTCCACAGGCCACAATTGACAATCTAATAAACTCTATGCGAAGAAGATGTGTTGCACTGCATGAGGCAAATGGTGGTCACACCAGATACTGACTGGTTCTGAGTCCCCAGACCCCCAAATAAAGCAAAAACTGCACATTTCAGGGTGGCCTTTTATTGTGGACAGTCTAAGGTACACCTGTGCACTAATCATGGTGTCTGATGAGCATCTTGATGTGACACACCTGTGAGGTGGGATGGATTGTCTCAGCAAAGCAAAAGTCCTCACTATCACACATTTAGACAGATTTGTGAACAATGTTTGAGAGAAATGGTAATATTGTGTATCTGGAATGCATTTTAGATCTTTGAGTCCATCTCATGACAAATGGGAGCAAAAACAAAAGTGTTGCGTTTATATTTTTGTTGAGTGTAGTTACTCTAGTAGCACATTTGAATGTCTTTGGGTGTAACTCTCTTTATGTAGGTACTCTAGTAGCACCTTTAAACGTCTTTGGGTGTAGCTCTTTTATGTAGTTGCTCTAGTAGCACCTTTGAGTGTCTTTGGGTGTAACTCTCTTGATGTAGTTACTCTAGTAGCACCTTTGAGTGTCTTTGGGTGTAACTCTCTTGATGTAGTCACTCTAGTAGCACCTTTGAATGACTTTGGGTGTAACTCTCTTTATGTACTGACTCTAGTAGCACCTTGGAGTGTCTTTGGGTGTAACTCTTATGTAGTTACTCTCGTGGCACCTTTGAGTGTCTTTTGGGTGAAAACGTTTTTAATATTTTCAAGTTCAAGTCCGTGCGCCACAGCCATACTGGACTCCATATTGGATTGATTTCTCTAAGCTTTAATCTACTCATCAGGCACATTTCTGCCAAGTTTCATCTTTTTATTCCCGATACGGCGAGACAGATAGACGTTTTCATATTTCAAGGTCAAGGCTGTGGCGGCCATATTGGATTTTGTATTGGAACAATTTGAACGATTTTTAACCTGCTTGCGTGTCAAAACCCTCACTCAATCTGAAGAGAGGTTTTGGAGAAGACAATTCTTTTGATATTTTCAATTTCAAAGCCATGGTGGCCATATTGGATTTTGGATTATAACAATCTTTTAAACAAAAACCATTCTGTTTTTTTAGCTTACTTTTGGACACTGGAATGAATTTGCATTGTGAATCAAGTAAAACCCCCTTAAATCTTTCCCACATCTCATTTACAGATTCAGTCCGTGTTTTACTTTGAAGCTATATCATACAATTTACGTGGTTAGCTAATTATTTAGCGTTAAGAATTATGTAAGTTTACTTTGCTCCCCGGAGACTGAAACCCCCCCCCCCCCCCCCAAAAAAAAACCCCTGTCGCCTTTGTTTGACCAGATTAGCGACATAATCTGGCTATTTGCTAACCAAATTGTTACAAGGAGGGAAAGATTCTCCCTGCCCCTAATGCGACAAAGGTTATACCTCGGGAGCAAATCGTCTCACCTCTTTTAATGTTTAAGCTTTTACATACAAATTAGTTTCAGAAAAACCCGTTTAAACAAGAGTTAATCGTCTGCTACAATTCCTGCACGCCGCTCTCCGTCTCAACTCAAGCAGAACGATCACCAACGAACTGTGCTACAGCACAGCCAAGAGTTTCAGCAACTCTGACCCACACGGGCTCCTGGTCAACCCATGTTCAACAACTATGTACAAACCAATGTATGATAATGCTTTTAAATGAGCAATTGCATACTTCCATTGATCAACCGATTGGTAAAAATGCTTTTAAATGGCCCATGTAATAAAACTATTTGGAAACTGATCACTACAATTATTTGAAGTGGCTTATTAAGTAAAATAATTTAGAAACTGATTCATGAAAATCTATCTAAAATTACTTGCCATAAAAAGTCCCGAACCCAGTAATGAGATGCTCGGAAAAAATGTAACTTAATTAGAAATCTCTGGAGCTGAAGAAGCCGTACTCAATATCGTACGATCGAGTAAATAACTTTCTTCCAGATGTTCCAAAAGGACAGCAAGCATCTTTTCAGTGCAGCTCCTGTGGCAAAGAAAGGGATAAATTAATCAGCCTGGGCTAGACTGGACTGTTCGTCCTCCATCAAACCATAGACTGAATGTAAAGATGGACACTGCATTTCCTCTTCCTATCACTGCACAAAAATGGAGCCAAAATATCTTTCATCCAGACGCAGCAACCTTGTTCTTCTGGAGCCAGAGTCTGCGTAATAGCGATCGGGGGTTGAGCTGTGGTATTGAAGTCCTGCTCATACTTTCGCCCCACTCAGTCGCAAGCACATTCTCTGAACTTTTTATGTAGCCTAGTTGGCCACTTCAGTAACCCTGAATGTGTTAATTTACTTCAGCTGTTATTGTTAGCTTTATATACTCAATATTATCTTGTTAGGAAACATAACCAAACAATTAATCTATTGAAACCACCATTTTACTGCGACTGAAAGCTTGTTAAAGGGTGAGCTAGTTAGGATGTTTTCCAAGTACAGTTGTAGAAGGCTAAATATGTTCACTGCTTTCCTCATCATTAGCATTACATTGCTTCGCTCCAATGTAGATGTCTGGAGCTCCAGCAAGCCTCCTCAAAATCATGCCGACTGCTAGCTACCTACTAGCTAGGTGGCTAACATGTCAAGTTGCCTCATACAACCCTGCAAAATAAGGTGGCAAAATACAGTCTGTGGGCAAATGGACTCCCTGCTATCATCTGTTTTAACGTTTGTTCCAACTACCTTGCTAGCAAGCTTGCGGACGAGCTAGGCTACCAGTCACTGGATCACAATTTACTAGTTTGCTAGCTAGCAAACGGTTTGTAGCAAGCTTGCAAAATTCAGTAATAGGTCACTAAAATTAATGTTAGCAATGAAAAGCAATGGTTAAAAACCTCTGTACTGAGCATATCAAAGCTGCTAACAGTACATTACAGTATGTTCTGTATATAGACATTTTTACCATTGATTTTCATTCCTACCCAACTTACAGAGACTTGCTAAACTAGCTTGTGAGCCATCTGGCTTTACTCATCAGCGACTGCATCCCTATATACAGTTCATGATGATATGTTCAGAGCGTCAATTCCACAGTCAATTTTCATTTGACTTTAAAAATCACTGTGGGTTAAGTTGTCTAAGTTGACTAAGTTTACCAAGTTGTCTGGAGACCGAGCAACTAAGGCAAGTGTAATTTCAACGTTATAGCTCTTGTTGACAGTTACATCCCAGTGCTGAAGAATTCCCGGTATTAAGCCAGCGGGCGAATCACGGTCATCCTCGTCTGTCAATCATGACTTAACACCCAGCCCCCAACTTTTAAGTAATTTTAAGAACTACTTAAAATGGCAAAAACCATCTGCGTACAAAAAACTACATACTTTAATTATTTACATCACATTACTTTAATTATTTAGCGTGACACACATCCCCTCCACCAGCATGGATGGGGCAGGTTTATAAAATATACTGGAGCCAGCCACTAGATGGCAATCAAGATGTTTTGGCCTCACTGTTAGGAAACTGTTCGAATGTCCATCTTTACATGCGGTCAATGCTTCAACCATCAACTCAAAGTGACAGGTGTGGCAGATTTGTGACAGACATAAAGAGGTAGACTCTATGCTTGCAGGCCGATCATTCGTAGGCCACACATTCAAGACAAAAATCTGCATAGTGAGAATGCTGTGGCCTTTCTTTACAGAACAATATCTTGGGTAAACTGTAGAAAGGCCCTTTCAACTCAATATGTTGGATTATGATCCCTTTAACTGAAGGTGGGCCGCACCAGGGCCTGGTCTAAGGAATTTAATCATTGAAAAACGAGGAACTGAAGTGAAGCGACAGATAGGCTGAAAAAGACGCTCTACTCACCCGACTACCTCTGAGGGGTCCTGAGTTAGTTTGCTGACTGAAAGGCAGAACTCATGCATTTCCGGTACATCAGGCACAGACTCCAAAAGTGTAAGCAGGTGCTTGGCAAAGCATTCCCGCGCGACCGCTTCCTGGTCGGGATCTTCCATACGCGGGTTACTGTAAAGGAGAACATCTGTTGGTGTCAGCAAACTAAAATCCAGCCCTAATTCTTATGTATGTCTACTTATGCCTTAAACCCCGCCCCCTGCCCCCCCCCCACAGAAGAATAAAACTTAAAGGTGAACAGTGTCAGCGACATTTTAATTAAAATAGTTGTGCAGAATTATTCGGGCCCGAGCACTAACGGTGGGAGGACCCTATCGAAATGGTAAGAATATCCAATCTGGGCAACAAGACCTGCAGTGTAAATCCAGCCATAATGTCATGGTCCAACCCCAACAGGAAGTCTGCCATTTTGATTTTCATTTTCGATTATGGCAGCTATTCCACACCGTGTATTTTAACAAACTCCTCCCACAGATTTTGCCCAATCAACTCCAGATTTGGTGAACATCATCTCAAGACCTTTGTGATCAAGAGTTCACAAAAGCTTTTCTCCACATCGATGGCCGTGGCTGCTATGGCGCCGCCATTTTTTATGATTTGCCATGCATATTCGGACAGCTCTCTCTCCCACAAACTTCATCCAAACTGCTTCAAAAATTCTGTACATGACGAGTCCCGCCCAGATTGCCTCCATATGCTCATAGTCACTCTCGGTCATAGCGCCCCCTTGTGGAAGCAGGAAATGCCAAAATTTACATTAACAAACACCAACCCCAAACTCATGACCTGATGAACTACATTTGTGGCCACATGACGATCAAGTTGATGAATCTCCACAGTGACGCACGTGTTGAGTCGTGTTGCAGGCTGCCTGTGGCGGCGGGGTGGCAACTTTCAATCCTTCACCACAGAATATCAACTCCTTATGAATCCGTTATGCGCGGCATAACAGCCCCCCATTGTCCAGCCCCCTGCCCATGGCCCGCCCCTGACTCCACCCACCTCAGTCTGAACAGCAGGACCTTCATGCACATTAATGGGCTGCAGCACCGAATCATGTGACCCAATGCCACACTGGTGAGTTGCTGGATGGTTTCATTGTCTGAGGCAGCTGTCAGGTACAGCACATCGGCGACCCAGTCCAGGAACGGATCAAAGTTCGTCTTGAGTAAACAAAGCAGGTCTGCAAGCGTCTCTAAGGCCGCCTCGGACACCGTATCCAACGGGTTCAGTACCTGAACACAAACACAAACAGATGAGCATTAAAGACAGCAAATGCTGGCCAACAATCAGCAACTAATTCAAACTCTCACCTGCTGCCATGAGCATCCCTAACACTGTCAGCTGATTGGCTGTTGTGAATTCCTACACTTTCTGACAGTACTGAGTACTCAATGTCCATTATGCGGACCTGCAGATCTCACCGACCACCATCCCATCAGCCCTCTAACATTACCAGGGTGAGACAAAAATGAACTTCTGTATTTGTTTACAGTTTCTCCCAAAAAGGCTGTCAAATTAATTACAAGTGTTTAATATTAACGCCGTAAGGCAGCAAGAGCAGCAAAAATATCGTAACATTTCAAGCACACTGGTGTGGAACAACTGGCACATACACATGCTAACAGCAAGACTCATGAGTCATATTCATTTTGTACAAAACAAAAAAGGTTTTTCCACAGAAATGCCCTCCGGTATGTGAGGCAGAGCGACAGCGCAGACGTGACGCCGAACACAGAGAAACATAAACACGCAACAGACAAGTTCAGGAGGCAGTTCCACAGAGTATCATTACTAAGCTGCAGCACTGCAGTCGGATCTCGCTGCAACACACAGCAGCTCATTCCGCTTCAGTCCATGTTCCAGATTTGCGACTGATCCACGTTTAACTTGGTGTGGAGACCTGTTAACTCTGTAATACATCTTAGTTTAACAAGACTCAGATTGATAGGCAGGCTTACCTCCCTTACGACGGCCAAGCAGATGTCCTCCATGTCTGGGACGAGTGTTTCTGGTTGGTGCTTAGCCATTTCATGGATTAAGTGGAGCCCCATTATCTTCATGAACCTGCGTTGTAAGGAAATCAGTCACCATCTGCCCCTGCACTGGAATAATCCCAATCCGCTTCAGCGCCGGGCAGATCAGAACCTGCCCCAGTGCTCCACCAAACAGAATGCGCCTTATGCTGAACCAATCAGGATCAACCCCCATAATGACCGAATGAGACTCTGTCCCCACTCAGATTAGATTCTGCCCCTCACATGGGCCAATCAGAATATGCCTTTCACTCATCCAATAATTACCAGCAGCTACACTAAACAAATTGGAATACTATCAGAATAGGCTGCATCATGATTTGCCCCAAGTTTACACTGTAATGTGAACAAATGCCACTAGATGGCAGTATTGACTTTTTTTTTTTTGTTCAGCCCTGTCTGGAGCTAGGTTTGGGCATGTCCTGGGCATGTCTGAGAGGGGAGAGTCCAGAGAATTGAAAAATGTATGGAAGGTGGGAGGGGGCTGCAAAAGAGTATATAAGGAGAAAAATTGAGAGAGTAAAGTAGTAGGAGAAATTACAAGGAGAAGGATACATTTGACCAGACCTGTCACTCTTTTCAAGACCTGTGAAGTTTTTTTTGTGGATTTTTGCCTGTATTGGAGCATTTTCCTGTCCCAGGACATCACGAAGAACCCCATCTCAAGGGACTGTAAATATTTTTTTTCTTGTATATGTCAATCTTGGTCAGTAGTGTAAATTGTAGGTTAGTTGCTAGTTTGTTGAATTAAATCTATTTAAGTTTTAAAATTTTGTCTGTGATCCCAGGCTGTCTTGTATGTCATAACAAATTGGGGCCATAACAACAACAATCAAAATCCTCTGTATTGGACCATTCAGAATCTGCACCTGAACTCAACCAATCAAAATCACCCCACATCCTGACCCCGATGCTGGATTTACACGAACAAAGACCAGGGCCCTCATTTATAAACAATGCAAAAGGACAGAAAAGTTGTTAATGCCCCTTTACTTGCAGATTTCAGATTTAGAAGAATAAATCTGACTCTTAAACACATAATAAGTTCATAGGATTGAGCACATATGTAATAATTTCAAGTTGATCCACATTAAATATGTAAAATTTGCATGCAATTTACTTTTGTAGATTACCAGTGGTTTTATAAAGTTGGAAATTTTTTAACAGATGCCGCTTTTTTGTGGATTTGCAATATTTCTAGATAAAATCTGTGCAGTTTTTTTAAAATAATAAAAATACAGCCCTGCAATTCAAATACCAAAATGCATGACAATAATCACTCCAAATCACTGTTGACAGCCTGTCATATTGGAAGACCTGAAAATGAAATGTCCGCACCCTGCTGAACCTGCTCACAACAATTGAGCCCCTCAGGACAAAAGTGGTCAAACTCCATTTTTTATCATTTTGAGAAAACAGCTTCCTAAGTTTCGAAGTTGTCAAATTCAGCATGCCAGTAAGCATTTAGACCCGTCTTGAAGTGACATCATTTGAATGTCCGCTTTCAAGGTCAGAAAGTATTTTGTAGTCAAGGTTGACGATTTTTGTTATTTTTGTATGTTTCGCTTAAAAACTTTTGGAGTGAGACCACTCTCGCACTACTATCTATATTTCAGAGATGGAACTAACAATCTTCTGGCCCATTACTGCATGAATAGATTTTACCTTTAGCATGAAAAATATGGGTCTAACTCGGAAAATTAGAAAATCCTAGTTAGACCACTGTTGTTCTGAGGGGCTCAATTACTTGTCCAACAGTTTCAGCCGATGCAGCCTTTGTTAATTTTTTGTACATGGGGACGGCCCCATCGGCCAAAACTGTTGAACAATTAATTATTATGAGCTGAATCAACAGTGTGCGAACATGTCATTTTCAGTCTAGACATATATGTTTGTCCTGCACCTGTTATAATAGTTGGGTGTGCGTGTGACCACTTGTAGCTGCGCCAGTCATATCAGGCCATTCTAAAAAACTACATTTCCCAAACATCTTACATATTTGCCACTAATAGCTGTTCCATTTCTCTCTGCGAGTTTGATATCCAGAAAACTTCTCAGTGAAGCCAATAATAAGCATTGGAACAGCCGGAAGCCCTGCTCATCACCATTCAGGAAGTTAGAAGTTTGCAAACTGTGACATACGTTTGGTTGATTGATTTTCGCTATGAGTGATTAGCATTAGAGTCTACCTACCATTCATCAGAGTTCAGAAGATAAAAGCTCTCTTCCAGTTCAGCACAGGGTTCAAGGCCGAATGACAGTTCATCTGGGGGGGGGGGGGGGGGGTCACATGATCAGTGCGACATCAATTAAGACAAAGCATACACTGTATTACCTTTTGCTACGTCTTTGTGTTCTCCGAAGTTCCCATTAGTAAATTGGTTAATTAATCATTTCTGTTTTGTACAAGTACTATGAAATATAATATTACCCACAGCACATGAGTAGCATTAGCTGTGAGCTATTTGCCATACAATAGCATAAATTGCATCTAATAAAATCCATGAAGTCACTGTGTAATGTATTCTGCATACTGCATTCTCATTTTCATCTGATTTTTGGTAATCTGAGAAAAATTATAGCAGAAAACCAATCCTGGAAATTTCATGTATTTGTCTTCAATAGTCCAAAAATTATGACTTATTGAAGTTGGAATATCGTACACTTGTATTTTATGCAAAATTGGGGTCCACGCCCCCTTCTTGAAGTCTCAATATCTCGAAAACCAATGAAGAGATGGGTCTAAAAATTTAGCACATAATCTACAGGATAAAAGAACATTATGTTGAGCACAGTTATCTGAAGCAAATCAGAAGCCGTCAGTCAGGAGCATTTTTCGAATCTGGTGATTTGTGCTTTGCTGACCGACCATTTAAAGGGACGGTATCATAGTACAGCAAGTCACACTCAGTTGCTGCATAAATACACACATTCAGTCATGTGTAGGAAATGTTTCATGTTGGGTCATCCTTTCAAATTGTTTAGATGTTTTTGATAAGTTTATGGAACGCGCCATGACCCTTTTAGCAGATAGTAGTTTTGAGGAAATAATGCTAAAGGGGCTGTAAATAATGACGTTATCCTGGGTCTCTGCCTGTCTTTTGGTTTTCATTTTCACCTGCATTGCACTCATAAATTATGCACTGCGATGATAATACTTGAACATTACCTCTCTTGTGTGATATCCGGCTATTAATATGAATTGCCTGCCTCGAAAGAAAGTCAGTTAGGTTTCCTGCATCTAGACCTTGACTATGTCTGCTTGACTGACATACAAACATACATGACAAATGACACAAACTCGCTGTGCGGTACGGTAGGTTACCGCTGGGACTTACATGATATAGAGGATCTTATGAATAAGACTGTCAGATGAAAGTTATTAAATAGGTTCAGTAAATTTTGCGTTTGTACTGAACTACATCACTCCAATACACCGTGATGAGAGAAAGGCATTCACGGTTGAACTTGACACGGTTTTTAAATTCACAGTCAATACTGCCTAGCTAGCTAGCTAACAAACTAAGGTTTCACAATGGTTATGGAAGGGTACTC
Organism: Gymnothorax reevesii; assembly: GCA_029721435.1. Classification (NCBI taxonomy): domain Eukaryota; kingdom Metazoa; phylum Chordata; class Actinopteri; order Anguilliformes; family Muraenidae; genus Gymnothorax; species Gymnothorax reevesii. Next base: position 63,864,939 of record CM056588.1, on the reverse strand, counting down.
CGTGCACGTCAGCTAGCAACCTCAACTCAAAAAATGCGGTGGAAAAACGGCGTTTGTGTGCTGTATGTAGCGTATATGCAGAGCAGCCAGAGTAACGTCACAGCTAAGCGCCGAACAGGAGACTGCGCTAATAAAATGCCGCACCCCATTCAAGGGAGAATAATCAGTTCACTCGAACCCATTGTTCAATATTTGAATAACGTGGGGGTTGAATCACCAGGAAAAGGTTCGAAGTTGAATGTATGGTTATCTGGAAACGATTTAAGTGGCTGATTGTATTTGATGATAATGTCCCTTTAACTCATAGTGATGAGATCTGTCTGCTAATCCAACCAGGGTCTGTGTTTTTAAACACTATCTGCTCCTGGGAAATCATTTTTCTTTTAGTTTGGGCGGTTCAGAATGCAAACCCTAACATTTATTGATCACAGAGGACTTCCTTGGAGAAATTCTCTGTCCCTACAGCCGGAGACGGGTCTGTCATGGTGTTCTCTGTCCCTACAGCCGGAGACGGGTCTGTCATGGTGTTCTCTGTCCCTACAGCCGGAGACGGGTCTGTCATGGTGAAATCTGTTTTCACACATGATACTTCAGTCAGAACCATGTAACATGTTGGAGGCAGGACAGACTCACCTGTTGTCTCTGAAAGGTTTTCGTGGTCAGTCTCCATGTGTTCGTCCACTGCAGGAGGTTCTGGGTTTGCACTCTGTCCAATAGGGGGCAGCCTCTCCTCCTCTTGGAGCTGCGACACTGAGCTGCAGTCCAGTGCAGCAGTTTGCATTTCCTGCTCCCCTCCCAGGCCTCTGCTGTTGATTTCCGGGCTTCTGTTATTAACGTCCTGCCACTGGGGCGTTAAGGACTCATCGACCAAGACGCAGGAACTGTGGGGCTCCTCGTGAGCGCCCTCTTCTGTCAGGGCACCGTCGTGATCGGGCTGCTGGCTCTTCAGCTGCTCTGAGCTGTTTGACTGGATGCCGCTGGGGTCCTGGCGGGATCCTGGTGCCGATGGTGCTGTATTTATGGAGTCTGGTGACGCGGCCGTTACTTGTTCCTGTATTCAGATGAACCCACGTCAGAGTAGAACTGATCATTCCTACTTTTGAAATAATGATTGAAAATGATAATCACTGCTTCGCCTGCTTTTTTGGGGGTCTGTGGAATAATTTATGTGACCAGATTTCCATTTAAAATAACTGCTTTTAAAAGTTATGCAAAACTAGCCTGTCTGGCACGTGAGCTGCTAAAGCGAAGACTCATAGGGGATATTGCTATTCGTCTACATCTTAAGAGTAAAGTTTCCACGGACTGAAACCTCACCTGTGTTGTTGTCAGGAGTAGCAAATCAATAGTGCCAGCGGTGGCGGCTGATTCATCCTGAAATTCCAGGGTTTCCTGAATTTAGATAGAAAAAAATTAACATATCAGAAAGAATAATATCACACATTTTGCATGAGTTCACAGATTCTGAAGGAGGCCAGCTTGTTGGATTTCTGCCTTTTCTAGCATTTTAGTCATTTTGAGAACTAATAATTACAATGGAGCAATTTATGGATGTCATCCTGGCCAGACATTCTGTTCTGCGGTGTTATTACGTGCATCGAGCAGGTATTTTCGCGCCCGCCGCAAGAGTTTCAGATGGGGACAACAAAATGAGCAGCGTGTGCATCCGTGGTCAAGTCACACATGTCCATCCTACATGGGGGGGGGGGGTTAAAGGTCATTTTGAGGTCATTTGGGGTCATTGATCCGAAATGGTCAGAAGGTCACTGTATTCAAACATTTCAGTGTATTTGGATTCAATGATTGTTGGGTCAAATCGCACTTGACCCCAACAGTTCTGGGGTCAGAGGTCATCGATCCAAAATCTACATCATTGGTCACTGTAACCACATGCTTCAGTAGACACTTCAGGGCAGCCACCTAATGGTCCACTTGTGCGTTTTCCTGCATTAAGATGTACAGGGTCATTCCAGGTCACAGCAACCCAATTTTAGGTCCTTCCCCACCAAAAAAAAAAAAAAAATTATTATTATACTTCCCACTCGTGGAAGATTTATATATCTGGTGTAAATTGGTGAAATAACAAGTTTTTACCACTAACATGGCAATATCCCCCACCGCCTCAATTTTATATGTCCGTACGAACGGACGTACTTTTTACAGTAAAAATCAAACAATAATAAGATGATACAACGGGGAGAAAATAAAAGCATCACTAAAACAACACCACAATTTATAAGCCAGATTAAAAAGATTTTTAAAAGTTGTAAAAATTTTTTTTAAAAAGTTTTCAGTTGCTGTTTAAAAATGTCCACTGACCCAGCCTCTCTGATATTGTTTGGGAGGCAGTTTCATAATTTCGGTGCGTACCGGAAAAAGCCAGAATCCCCAGTTTTCTTCTGTGAGGCCCTGGGAACTTTTAGAAGGCCAGTCCCAGGACCTCAGGGGTCGTGGAGGGACGTAAACAGCAGGGAACCTGATATATAAGAGGGTGCTGGACCATTAAGCGCTTTGTAAACAAGCAGAAGGACTTTAAAATCTAATCGAAAAGCGATGGGGAGCCAGTGCAGCGCTGCTCAAACGGGGGTCATGTGCTCTCGCATTCCTGTTCTTGTTAAGAGTCTAGTGTAGCAGCAGAGTTCTGTATGAGTTGTAATTTTTCGAAAGTGTTTTTTAGGAGACCAGTAAAAAGGGCGCTACGATAGTCCAATCTGCTTGAAATAAAAGCGTGAACCAACTTCTGAGCATTCTGTTGAGTTAAGAACGGTCGAACTTTGGCAATAAAACCATGCTGTTTTGGTGTCTTTATTTATGTGAGATTTAAAATTTAACTCTGAATCTAAAATGACACCTAGGCTTGTTACTTAAGATTTTACCTGGGAAGCAAAATTTCCCAGCCTGTTTAGCAGAGCACCACTTTTCACTTCAGGGCCAATTATAAGAATTTCAGTTTTATCTTCATTCAGTTTTAGATTAGATTAATTGCAGACAGGCAGGCGGTCATAGAACATAAAGCACTGGGATCATGTGGTTCCACTGAGATGTATAATTGCGCATCATCAGCATAGCTGTGACAGTTAACATTATGTTGTCTGATGATATTGCCTAATGGAAGCATATACAAAGTGAAAAGAAGTGGACCAAGGCAACTCCCTTGAGCGACTCCACATGATAAGTCATATCTGTAAGATCTATAATTTCCAAGGCTAACACGATATTGCCTCCCGTGATATAGGTTTGGAACCAGTTCAGAGCTAATTTGGAGAGACCAACCCCAATTCATTAGAATCTTGTGGTCAATTGTGTCAAATGCTGCACAAATATCTAAAAGAATTAAAATTGAAACCAGTTCAAGGGACAAGCCTCAATAAGAGCTGCAGCACAATCATTGTTCAGCATGGTCTCAACTAGAAACATAAAATGCAATCCCTTCTCAGAGGTGATAACATTAATTAGAAAACTCTTATTAGTGAGCGATCTTACATTAAATAATGCCATACGGACAACACTACTTGACATTTTGTAGCTCAAAGGTTTTACCAGGACATTAACCAAATTACTACGAGTGCAGTCAGAGTAAGACTTGGATCAATTTTGTGACTTTCTATGCACAGAGGAAATGGTGACAATCGGACATGCGTCCTGCATTACAGTAGACGTAATTAGTCAATTGCATGTGACCAGGTGCATTGAGTAGCAAATGATCTGTGCCAACTTCCGTGTACCCAGAGGATTGGGATGAATACTGTCTCTTGCAAAGAAAGCTGCACGCTCCCAGAAGAGGTTAAAATGGTCAATAAAGAACAATTTGTGCGTGGAGCATATAGACTGTAGCCATGTGCTGATACTTGAAATTCTACTAAAACGCCCGATCCCTCGACCCAGGGTACTTGATGTCTAATTTTATTTTAATGTTCCTCACGATGGAGTCTCCAATTATCAAAGTAACCTGAGGTAGCCGAGCATTGTCCGGAGACCTGGAAGTTACCTGTGGAATAGTCCAAGTACTTGGCCATGGAACCGTAATGTTACAGGTTGGGTTCCGTGACGGGTCAGCTGGGGTAGTGGCCTCTCTTGACACAGACGGGGGCAGCAGGGCCACCGCAAGACTTCGAGGTGGTGATGATTCCTCCTCATCTAGGACGGAAAACCTGTCATCCAGGTGGAGGTTCCAGACTGGAGGGGCGTGGCTCGATTGCCGACCGCGGCGTTTATGGCGGCGCGATGCGTCTCGCGGCTTAGCCAGCTTGGGTGTGGAGCGAACGATGAGCTTGGGTCTCGCTCCCTGCCGGATCCAGTCGTCCTCAGTATGAGTCTGTGCAGTTTCACTGGGGAGGGCGATGGAGTCTCGCTCACCCACAGTGGTGACATTCGTCGCAGCGAGAGCTGGACCAACCGTGGAATCGATGAGGCCTTCATCGTCCTGTATTTGGTAGAGGGTTGAAATTTTACCTTCCAGCTCCAGAAATGCATTGGCAGAGCAAACAGACCCATCAGAAATGCATTGGCAGAGCAAACAGACCCATCATTTTCAATCTGTCATTAGAAAAGTTGCTGGACTCTGGGCTTAAGCTTCTTTTCATAATTCATTGTGTTTCGTTGACCTGCACTGTGGCCTGGAGAAGCTAAAAACACCGATCATACTGATCTACAAGCATTTTTTTCAAAAATCAAATGTAGAACCCCAATTCTGAAATAGTTGGGACAAAGTGTAAATTGTGAATAAAATCAAAACGCAATGACTTTCGAATCACACCAGCAAGTATTTCATTCAGAAAAGAATAGAGACAACCTAGCAAATGTTGAAACTGGGAAAATGTATGATTTTATTCGCAAAATGAGCTCATTTTAAATTTAATGGCTGCAGCAGGTCGCAAAAAAGTTGGGACAGGGGCCTGTTTACCAAGATGTAGCATCCCCTCTTCTTTTTAACACAGAGTGGAGGCGTCTGGGCATTGAGGAGACAAGTTTCTTGAGTTTAGTCATTGGAATTTGATCCCACTCTTGTTTAATACAGGCTTCCAGCTGCTGGAGAGTTTTGGGTCTCCTTTGACGGACTTTTTGTTTAATTGTGCGCCAAATGTTCTCAATCGGTGAAAGATCAGGACTGCAGGCAGGCCAGTTCAACACACGGACTCTTCTACTACGAAGCCATGCTGTTGTAATAGCTGCAGTATGTGGTTTTGCATTGTCCTGCTGAAATACACAAGGCCTTCCCTGGAATAGATGTCATCTGGAGGGGAGCATACACCTCCCTCCATATTTATTGGAACCCCTGGTTAAGATGTGTTAAAAGCCTTAAAATAAATTCTATTTTTATTGCAGAAGCATACTCTCACACTGAAAATTGAAGCACTGATTACTGAAACCGCACAACTCAATTCAAGTCAAGTGTGACTTCTGGGGTGTTAGTAATAGGTGCTTCAATTGCAGAAAAATATAACCTTCAACTCAAGTGAATTTTAAGGGGAAAAAAAAATCCCTGCTATAATCCCAGCGCTATTACTTCGCTGTTCGCCTCATCGTATCCTATCATTGTTTCCTCCCTCATTCGGCGTCACGAACGGGCCGCCAAATGTATAACTACACATTATGACAACTCGACCACAGTAGACATCGCAAACAAAGGTCATCCTCGCTCCCTCTTGTTCATGCCATTCCTCAGGAAATGAACCCGAATTTCTGCAAAAAACTGGTTCATGCTCAAGGCCGCACATATTCCTGGCTATAAAATGCCATCGCTGATGCCCTATCTCTTGGCAGAGATTCAGACACTTTGCTCCGCACTTGGACATTTGCCCCACTCTGGTTCCTCCGTTTTCCACGACCGTCTACCCCTGACTCCACAACTCGACCCATTCTCCACTTTATCTCGAGATTCCATCCTAAAAGGGTTCGCTCCACGCTCACCTTCCCCATTCCTTGCAGGATGGAAGCAATTCAAGAAATTCCATTCAGCCTCTCTACTGCCATTCCCAGCACTTGACGCCGTTTCCTTCACGAGCTTCATTTCGTACATTTGCTCCATACACCATGTTCGACCAGCCTCAATACAAGTCCACCTAAGCAGCATAAACTTCTTAGTAAAATTGGCCACTGGTTATCCGTGCTCAAATGAATTGAATTAGATCCAATATTTCGCCCAAATACTTCCCCAGCATCATTTCGCATCAGCGCCCCGCCACAGCATCAAAGCGAGGAGTGTCAGACCACCTAATTAAAATCCGTAACTATATTCGCAATAATATCGATGACATGCGTAGAGCCCTTCTATCCTTGATTCATTAACACCTTTAGCGGGCTTACGAGCAACACGAACTCTGACGAGAGACGCGAGCCCCACCCTGAGTCTCGCCACCTGGGGCCGTCCATACGACATCACATTCGTCCTGATCTCCTATCCGCAGTCCCACCTAATGCTCTCCTCCACTTTGGAAGTTGTCCAAAATTCATTAAGCAACATGTAAACTGAAACCTCCAATAATCCCATGTCTGAAATTTTGGGTTTTCTCGCCCCATGGCCCCATGTATAGATGGTGCAGCAGAGGTAAGGCATTATTCTCTGTCACGGGCAGGGGCAGGATCCAAATGCAGCACAATCTCTGGTGTGCATCATGGGTGAACTCATTTACATGTTTACCAAGCTGATTAGTAGGACAAAAAGGATTTCCATAGTTGATAGTGTTGCCGCCTAATTGACCAATTTAATTTCCAAATTATGCTTCAAGAAATTACATATCAATACATACACAGCATTGTTGGACGTTGTTTTCAAACCTTCAGTAGTTATTCTGATGTTTCTTTATATGTCAACATATTTGTAATGTGACCAACGTCTCATAACAATGTCTATGTACCCATTTCATTAAGAAACGAGTGTATGAGTCACATTCACCATTTCACTTACACCAAGGCTAAGGTGCAACGAACATTAAGTTAGACACCTGATATGATTGGCATGCTGTACAGTCTAAAGCACGTGTGTAAAACTGGCGCAATGGAGGGCCAAGAGGCTGCAGGTTTTCATTCTACTCAAAAACTCCAGCAGGTGACTTCACTGATTACCTCACCTTCAAGCAGAGCGAAGGGACTAATCAGTGAATCACTGATCACTGCCTGAGTTTTTGGGTGGAATGAAACCCCGCAGCCTCTTGACCCTCCACTGCACCTGTTTGACACCCCTGGTCTAAAGGAAGAGCTTTACATCCCCAGTTTTTTCATATGTGAGGCCCAAGACCCATGCCTTCAAGCACTAAAAATATGACATCGATAACTTGTGTCCCTTTTCAGATTTATACCCACTATAATGACCCAAAATATGCACCAAGTCTCAGGGCTCTATCTTAATTAGTGACAGAATAAGAAATACATTACATTTTGAAAAGATTCTTGCGAATTAGTATGAATGGTGTCTTTTGCTTTTTCAAGGCCACAGTACAGGTAAACTAAACATTCTGAGTAAAGAAACGTAGCTTAAGCCAAGAGTTCAGCAACTTTTCTGATGACAAAATTAAACTTGTGGGTCGGTCTGCTCTGAAAATCCATATCTGAGGCCCTCAATCTCCTTCTAATATTAAGGCAATTTTGTTAAAATTGACGCACCCCCTTCCACTAAAATAGGCTAAATTTTAGGAACTAGGAATAATTGAGCTGAAATATTTGACCTCTGTACTGTCAATGCATATGTTTTTAAATGTGCAAAGTTTCATGTAAATCAAAATTTTGATGTGGGGGGCCTCTGGTTGACTTGACACAGAATGACCCAATACACAATTTCCACATTACTCATTCCATAAAATTTTGGACCTTCTCACTTGTCCGGCCAAATACCTCAGTACTGTATCTGATTGAGTAACTGACTTACCTCCAGATGTTTCGAAAGGACAGCAAGCATCTTTTCAGCGCAGCTCCTGTGGCAAAGAATGGGGTACATTAATCAGTCTGGGCTAGACTGGACTGTTCCTCCTCCATGAAACCATAGACTGAATGTAAAGATGGACAACGCATCTCCTCTTCCTAACACTGTGCAAAAATGGAGCCAAAATATCCTCATCCAGATGCCACCACCTTGTACTTCTGGAGCCAGGGTCTGCGTAATAGTGATCGGGGGTTGAGCTGTGGCATCAAATCCCCGCTCATACATTCACCCCACTCAGTCACAAGCACATTCTCTGAACTTTTTATGTAGCCTAGATGGCCACTTCAGTGAGCCAGAATGCGTTAATTTACTTCAGCTGTTATTGTTAGCCTAATATACTCAATATTATCTTGTTAGGAAACATAACCAAACAATTAGCCTTTTGAAATCACCACTCCACTGCGACTGAAAGCTTGTTAAAGGGGAGGGCCATTTTAAACAGAGTTTGTGATCATCCTTTTGGGCATAATAAGTAAAGGTGGGGTGGTGGAGGTTTTTTATTTATTTTTAAGACAAACTGGTGAAAACTCCTTATAGCTGAAGGCTCTTTAGATATTTGCACATGCACAGTGTGGTTCAACAAACGCTCGCTAGAGAGCCAGTCAGTCACCGCAGTTGAATCGAAACACTGTGAAGTTGGAATCACTGAGGCATCGTTTTCTCACGTTTTTACAAGATTCTAGACTTTTTTTGACGAAAAAATGATTTTTTTTTTAGAAATAAAAAAAAAATTTTTCATTGCATTTGCACTGTTGTTGCCCGTCGGGAAGGGATGATCACCAACTTTTTTTTATATATGGCCTTAGGTAGTTTGGATGTTTTCCAAGTACAGTTGTAAGAAGCCAAGAATGTCAGCTGCTTCCCTCATCATCAGTATTACATTCATACTCCTGCCGACTGCGAGCCGTCTAATAGCAAGGTGGGTAATATGTTGAAAATGGTTAAGTTGCAAATGGACTCCCCGCTATCATGTGCTTTAACGTTTGTTCCAACTACCTTGCTAGCAAGCTTGCTGACGGGCTAGGCTAACCGTCGCTGAATCACGATTTACTAGTTTGCTAGCTAGCAAACGGTTTGTAGCAAGCTTGCAAAATTCAGTCGTAGGTCACTTAAATTAATGTAAGCAATGAAAAGCGATGGTTAAAAACCTCTGCACTGAGCATAGCATAGCTGCTAACAGTAAATTACACTATGTTCCATGTAGACATTTTTACCATTGATTTTCATTCCAACCCAAGTTATAGAAACCTGCTATAGAAAATTGTTAAACAAGCTTGGCTGGCTGGTGAGCCATCTGGCTTCACTTATCAGCGACTGCATCCCAGCATACAGTTCATGATGCTTCGTTCCGAGCGTCAATTCCACTGTCAATTTTCATTTGACTCTCACTGTGGATTATGCGAAGTTGTCTGGAGACTGAGCAACTAAGGCATGTGTAATTTTAGCGTTATAGCTCCTCTTGACAATTGCATTCCAGTGCTGATGAACTCCTGGTATTACGCCAGTAGGCGGAGTCACAGTCAGTCTCATCTGTCAATCATGACTTAACACCTTCCCTTCCCGCCCGCCCTACTTTTAAGTAATTTTAAGAACTAGTTAAAATGGCAGAAACCATCGTTGAAAAAGACTGTTTGACACGTACTTTAATTATTTACATTACATTACTTTTATTATTAAGTGTGGCCTACATTCCTTCATCAACATGGATGGGGCAGGTTTATAAAATATACTGGAGCCGGCTGCTAGATGGCGATCAAGATGTTTTGGCCTCACTCAGGACCTGCTCGAATGTCCATCGTTACATGCTGTCAGTGCTTCAAACATCCACTCACAGTTACAGGTGAGGCAGATTCATGATTGATGTAGAGAGGAGGACTCTCTGCTTGCAGGCCGATCATTCGTAGGCCACACATTCAAGACAAAAATCTGCATCGTGAGAATGCTACGGAATTTCTTTGCAGAACAATATCTTGGGTAAACTGTAGAAAGGCCTTTTCAACTGAATATGATGGATTATGATCCCTTTAACTGAAGGTGGGCCGCAATCAGTTATCAGGGCCTGGTCTGAGGATTTTAATCATTGAGAAACGAGGAACTGAAGTGAGGGACAGACAGGCTGAAAAAGAGGCTCTACTCACCTGACTACTTCTGAGGTGTCCTGGATTAGTCGGCCGACTGAAAGGCAGAACTCATTCATTTCCAGTTCATAGGGCACAGACTCGACAAGTGCGAGGAGGTGTTCGGCAAAGCATTGCCGCGCGACCGCTTCTTGGTCGGGATCTTCCATACGGGGGTTACTGGAAAGGAGAACATCTGTTGGAGTCTACGAACTAAAATCCAGCCCTAATTCTTATGTATGTCTATTTATGCCTTAACCCCAGCCCCCTGCCCCCCGCCTGAAAAATAAAACTTAAAGGGGAACAGTAACAGTTATGCATTTGCACCGCATCAGCGACATTTTAATTACAATTGTTGTGTAGAATTATTAGGGCCCGAGCACTAACAGTGTGAGGACCCTATCGAAATTGTAAGAATTTTTAAAAATTATTTTTAACCAAGTATTTTTGAATCTTTGGAGGCCTTCAAATGCTAAACAAGATGTGTTTGTGAAACACTGATGCCCCTGTGCATAACATGCATATGCTAACCATTAAAGGCCTATCATGAGTCAATCAAAGGTTAAAGGTGAAGGTCACAAGGTAAACATTCATTACCTCATCAGAAAGGCCTTATCCTAAGGAATACATGTGCCAGGTATCAAATGCCTATTACTAGCTAATGAAAAGTTATGGCCCAAGTTTTTGTCACCAAACGTCATGCTCCAAGGTCAAGGTCACAGGTCAAAAGTCATGACCCCATCTGAAATGCCTTCTCACAAGCAATGCATATACCAAGTATCAAAGTCCTATCATGAGCCGATCAAAAGTTATAGCCATGGCAAAGTGCGGACAGACAGACAGACGGACAGGTGAAAAACTACGGGGGCATAAAAAACTCACCAAACTCAAAACTCACACCTGCCTCTATAGCGCCCCCATGAAATTTTATAAAACTCCTCCCCATAGGGCTTTTTTGGAGTTGCTGGATGAAAATTGTTTCCCATGTAGAAGTTGTTCTGACGCGCAAAAAAGTCTCATAATGTCATGGTCCAACCCCAACAGGAAGTCGCCCATTTTCATTTACATTTTCGGTTATGGACTCCATTCCACACCGTGTATTTTAACGAACTCCTCCCACAGATTTTGTCCAATCAACTCCAGATTTGGTGAGCACATCTCAAGACCTTTGTGATCAAAAGTCATCAAAAGCTTTCCTCTACGTTGATTGCCGTGGCTGCTAGGGTGCTGCCATTTTTGATGATTCGCCATGAATATTCGAAAAGCTCTCTCCCCCACATACTTCAACCAAACTGCTTCAAATCTTCTGTACATGACAAGAGCCCACCCAGAATGCCTCCATATGCACACAGTCACTCTCGCTCATGGCGCCCCCTTATGGAAGCAGGAAATGCCACATTTTATATTGACAAACACCAACCCCAAACTCCTAACACATGTGTTACAGGTTGCCCGTGGCGGCGGCAGCAACTTAAAATCCTTTGCCACGGAATATCAACTCTTTATGAATCCATCACGCATTGTCTGATTTGGTCGAAACTTGACATGAGTGATCAGGGTCCCCCCCTTAACGCACCTGCCCACATATGGTTACGCTCGTAGAGCCACCTAGTGGATTAATGAAACATTGCATTTCTTCGCTCCTTCCCATTTTTTTCTCTCTTCTCGCTTCAAACCGGCCCTCCGCGGTCACGCCTGAGAACCCGATCACAGGTGCATGCAGCTTTAATTTTACTTGTGTTTGTCTACTGCCAACTTTGATATTCGTCATCTAATAAAACTTCAAATAATTAATGAGCAGTATCATGGTTCTCTGGAGGGAAGCCATGTTTATGACGTCAGATAGTTGATACGCTGCTGTTTTTGCTCAAACTGCATGGGGTACCAGGGGACTGTCAGCAATCATTTCAAAGTAACAAGGAGACTTCAGAGAAGATAAGCAGCATCGGTATGCCCTTGAACACAAATATACTCGCAAAACAGCTCAGGTTAAGACATAATTTATGGCTTTGGCCATTTGAAGTGCAGTAATTATTTGCTCTTTTACAGCTACGTATTCAGTGAGTTTTGGTCGTAGAGCGTTAAGCTTCCTTAGTTTCTTCTCCATACAGTGGCGATGGGCGACTGTGGTGCTGTAGGGCCACACTGTCTGCAGGTTTTAATGTGCTTCTGCACAACTGACTGATTAAAAGCCACTGATTGGATAATTATTTGACAGAACTTGTATTCTCAGCACTAATTTCCTGCTGACTGAAAGCAGACCATAAAAGCCTCCGTACACTGCAGATCTTTCGGACCAGAGTAGCCCATCCCAGGCATGGAGTCTCTGCTTTATATGATACCGCTTGTGCAGGGGCATGAAGGTACGGATTCACTAGCACCATATATGGGACACATGCACCGTTTCCATAATTCAGTTGATCACTTATTTAGTTGCTTAGTGTTGGAATTATGTTTGCTTTTGGGAAAAAAAAACGTTACCAATGAGCTTTTATCCAAGTTTCTTCTCGCTAAGGGGGTTTATAATATGACTGTGTTGGTGTACGGTCACCATGCCCTTGTACAGTGTTTGTTGGGGGATGCACACCTGCCCTCGGTACAGTGTGATCGGGTTCAAGAGGCTAAAACATACCCCAGATCCCAACAATACAGTGCAGACAGAGTGTAACAGTACAGCAATTTGAGTGAAATATTCGGTAGTTGGATTAAGGTCAATAAAACCACGCCCCATGGATGGATCCCGTATTCCAGGACAGAGGCTGCATACCTACAGCTGCATTATGCCAGGCAGCATCAACAATCTGACAACATGCCTGGTGCCGCCATCTTGGATATCCATGAGTGTTAAATCCATCTATCCTTCAGTTATTCAAAGTTCAATGTGTGTCATGTTAGTGAGAGAAACAAAGCAATAAATATAAGCAGTAGCCCTGCATTTATTTTCTTGAGGAGGATTACTGCAGCACGGTTCCTCTTACAGTTCATGACCTCGCTGGGGCCAACAGCAATAAGGGGATCTACTGCACTGATGTAATTAAGGATGTTCTTGAGATGTTCACCTGGTGTAAATGGTTGCAAATTCAGTGTAGAAACTTCATCTGATTTGTGCTCTGTGGCTGAGGCTAAAACCTTCAGTGTGAGCTTACTGAATGACGCTGAGGTAATAACAGACTTCAGCCCTGACCCCACCGAGCCCCGCCCATATTAAACTGACCCGCCCTTGATTCCAACCTCATCAGCGGCTCATTGTCCAGCCCCTTGCCCATGACCCGCCCCTGACTCCACCCACCTCAGTTGGAGCAGCAGGACCTTCATGGAGATTAATGGGCTGCAATTCTTAATCATGTGATCCAGTGCCACACTGGCAAGTTGCTGGAGGGTTTCGATGACGGAGGCGGCTTTCAGGTACAGCGCATCGGCGACCCAGTCCAGGAACGGATCAAAGTACGACTTGAGTAAAGAAAGCAGCGCTGTAAGTGTCCCCAGGGCCATCTTGGACACCGAATCCAGCGGGTTCAGTACCTGAACACAAACACAAACAGATGAGCATTAAAGACAGCGAATGCTGGGCGACACTCAGCAACTAATTCAAACTCTCACCTGCTGCCATGAGCATCCCTAACACTGTCAGCTGATTGGCTGTTGTGAATTCCTACATTTTCTGACAGTACTGACTACTCAATGTCCATTATGCGGACCTGCAGATCTCACCGACCACCATCCCATCAGCCCTCTAACATTACGAGGGTGAGACAAAAATATCGTAACATTTCAAGCACACTGGTGTAGAACAACTGGCTCATACGCATGTTAACAGCGAGACTCATGAGTCATATTCATTTTGTACAAAACAAAAAAGGTTTTTCCACAGAAATGCCCTGCGGTATGTGAGGCAGAGTGACAGCGCAGACGTGACGCCGAACACAGAGAAACATAAACACACAACAGACGAGTTCAGGAGGCGGTTCCATACAGTATCATTACTAAGTTGCAGCACTGCAGTCGGATCTCGCTGCAACACACAGCAGCTCATTCAGCTTCAGTCCATGTCCCAGAGTTGCGACTGGTCCACGTTTAACTAGATGTGGAGACCTGCTAACTCTGTAATCCATCTTAGTTTAACAAGACTCAGATTGATAGGCAGGCTTACCTCCCTTACGACAACCCGGCAGATGCCCTCTATGTCTGGGAAGAGTGTATCTGGCTGGTGCTTAGCCAGTTCATGGATTAAGTAGAGCCCCTGTATCTTCATCCACCTGCGGGGTAAGGAGATCAGTCACCATCTGCCCCTGCACTGGAATAATCCCAATCTGCTTTAACGCTGGGCAGATCAAAACCTGCCCCAGTGCTCCACCAAAAAGAATGCGCCTTATGCTGAACCAATCAGGATCAACCACCATAATGACCGAATGAGACTCTGTCCCCACTCAGATTAGATTCTGCCCCTCAGATGGACCAATCAGAATATGCCTTTCACTCATCCAATAATTATCAGCAGCTACACTAAACCAATTGTAATACAATCAGAATAGGCTGCTACATGATTTGCCCCAAGTTTACACCAATCAAAATCAAACTATGAAATATAATATTCCCCACAGCACATGAGTAGCATTAGCTGTGAGCTATTTACCATACTATAGCATATGCTGCATCTAATAATGTCCATGAAGTCATTGTGAAATGTATTCAGCATATTGCACATTCATTTTTCATCTGACTTTCGGTAATCTGAGAAAAATTATTGCAGAAATCCAATCCTGGAAATTTCATGTATTCATCTTCAATACTTGCACAATAGTGCACTATCTCTTGCACTATTATCCATATTTCAGAGGTGGAACTAACAATCTTCTGGCCCATTATTGTATGAATAGATTTTACCTTTAGCATGAAGAATATGGGTCAAACACGGAAAATTAGAAAATCGTAGTTAGAACACCGTTGTTCTGAGGAGCTCAATTACTTGTCCAACAGTTTCAGCCGATGCGGCCTTAGTTTTTTCTACCTGAGGACGGCCCCATCAGCCAAAACTGTTGAACAATAAATTATTATGAGCTGATGATTCAACAGTGTGCAGATATTTCATTTTCATATATGTTTGTCCTGCACCTGTTATAATAGTTGGGTGCGCGTGTGACCACTTGTAGCTGCGCCAGTCATATCAGGCAATTCTAAAAAAACTACATTTCCCAAACATCTTACATATTTGCTATTAATAGTTGTTCTATTTCTCCCTGCGAGTTTGATATCTAGAAAACGTCTCAGTGAAGCCAATAATAAGCATTGGAACAGCCGGAAGCCCTGCTCATCACCATTCAGGAAGTTAGAAGTTTGCAAACTGCAACATACGTTTTGTTGATTGATTTTCTAAATGAGTGATTAGCATTAGAGTCTCCCTACCATTCATCAGAGTTCAGATGCTGAAAGCTCTTTTCCAGTTCAGCACAGGGTTCAAGGCCGAATGACAGCTCATCTGGGGGGGGGGGTGTAACATGATCAGTGCGACATCAATTAGGACAAAGCATTAAGACAAAGCATACACTGTATTACCTTTTGCTACATTTTTGTGTTCTCCGAAGTTCCCATTAGTTAATTGGTTAATTAATCATTTCCGTTTTGCACAAGTACTATGAAATATAATATTCCCCACAGCACATGAGTAGCATTAGCTGTGAGCTATAATCTACCGGATACAAGAACATTATGTTGAGCACAGTTATCTGAAGCAAATCAGAATCCGTCAGTCAGGAACATTTTTCGAATCTGGTGATTTGAGTTGGAATCACTCCCAAGCAAATGCTTTGCTGACTGACCATTTAAAGGGACGGTATCATATTAGTACAGCAAGTCACATTCAGTAGCTGCATAAATACACACATTCAGTCATGTGTAGGAAATGTTTCATGTTGGGTCATCCTTTCAAATTTTTTAGATGTTTTTGATAAGTTTATGGAACGCGCCACGACCCTTTTAGCAGATAGTAGTTTTGAGGAAATAATGCTAAAGGGGCTGTAAATAATGACGTCAACCTGGGTCTCTGCCTGTCTTTTGGTTTTCATTTTCACCTGCATTGCACTCATAAATTATGCACTGCGATGATAATACTTGAACATTACCTCTCTTGTGTGATATCCGGCTATTAATATGAATTGCCTGCCTCGAAAGAAAGTCAGTTAGGTTTCCTGCATCTAGACCTTGACTATGTCTGCTTGACTGACATACAAACATACATGACAAATGACACAAACTCGCTGTGCGGTACGGTAGGTTACCGCTGGGACTTACATGATATAGAGGATCTTATGAATAAGACTGTCAGATGAAAGTTATTAAATAGGTTCAGTAAATTTTGCGTTTGTACTGAACTACATCACTCCAATACACCGTGATGAGAGAAAGGCATTCACGGTTGAACTTGACACGGTTTTTAAATTCACAGTCAATACTGCCTAGCTAGCTAGCTAACAAACTAAGGTTTCACAATGGTTATGGAAGGGTACTCCGTGCACGTCAGCTAGCAACCTCAACTCAAAAAATGCGGTGGAAAAAGGGCGTTTGTGTGCTGTATGTAGCGTATATGCAGAGCAGCCAGAGTAACGTCACAGCTAAGCGCCGAACAGGAGACTGCGCTAATAAAATGCCGCATCCCATCCAAGGGAGAATAATCTGTTCACTCGAACCCTTTGTTCAATATTTGAATAACGTGGGGGTTGAATCACCAGGAAAAGGTTAGAAGTTGAATGTATGGTTATCTGGGAACGATTTAAGTGGCTGATTGTATTTGATGATAATGTCCCTTTAACTCATAGTGATGAGATCTGTCTGCTAATCCAACCAGGGTCTGTGTTTTTAAACACTATCTGCTCCTTGGAAATCATTTTTCTTTTAATTTGGGCGGTTCAGAATGCAAACCCTAACATTTATTGATCACAGAGGACTTCCTTGGAGAAATTCTCTGTCCCTACAGCCGGAGACGGGTCTGTCATGGTGTTCTCTGTCCCTACAGCCGGAGACGGGTCTGTCATGGTGAAATCTGTTTTCACACATGATACTTCAGTCAGAACCATGTAACATGTTGGAGGCAGGACAGACTCACCTGTTGTCTCTGAAAGGTTTTCGTCGTCAGTCTCCACGTGTTCGTCCACTGCAGGAGGTTCTGGGTTTGCACTCTGTCCAATAGGGGGCAGCCTCTCCTCCTCTTGGAGCTGCGACACTGAGCTGCAGTCCAGTGCAGCAGTTTGCATTTCCTGCTCCCCTCCCAGGCCTCTGCTGTTGATTTCCGGGCTTCTGTTATTAACGTCCTGCCACTGGGGCGTTAAGGACTCATCGACCGAGACGCAGGAACTGCGGGGCTCCTCGTGAGCGCCCTCTTCTGTCAGGGCACCGTCGTGATCGGGCTGCTGGCTCTTCAGCTGCTCTGAGCTGTTTGACTGGATGCCGCTGGGGTCCTGGCGGGATCCTGGTGCCGATGGTGCTGTATTTATGGAGTCTGGTGACGCGGCCGTTACTTGTTCCTGTATTCAGATGAACCCACGTCAGAGCAGAACTGATCATTCCTACTTTTGAAATAATGATTGAAAATGATTATCACTGCTTAGCCTGCTTTTTTGGGGGTCTGTGGAATAATTTATGTGACCAGATTTCCATTTAAAATAACTGCTTTTAAAAGTTATGCAAAACTAGCCTGTCTGGCACGTGAGCTGCTAAAGCGAAGACTCATAGGGGATATTGCTATTCGTCTACATCTTGAGAGTAAAGTTTCCACGGACTGAAACCTCACCTGTGTTGTTGTCAGGAGTAGCAAATCAATAGTGCCAGCGGTGGCGGCTGATTCATCCTGAAATTCCAGGGTTTCCTGAATTTAGATAGAAAAAAATTAACATATCAGAAAGAATAATATCACACATTTTGCATGAGTTCACAGATTCTGAAGGAAGCCAGCTTGTTGGATTTCTGCCTTTTCTAGCATTTTAGTCATTTTGAGAACTAATAATTACAATGGAGCAATTTATGGATGTCATCCTGGCCAGACATTCTGTTCTGCGGTGTTATTACGTGCATCGAGCAGGTATTTTTGCGCCCGCCGCAAGAGTTTCAGATGGGGACAACAAAATGAGCAGCGTGTGCATCCGTGGTCAAGTCACACATGTCCATCCTACATGGGGGGGGGTTAAAGGTCATTTTGAGGTCATTTGGGGTCATTGATCCGAAATGGTCAGAAGGTCACTGTATTCAAACATTTCAGTGTATTTGGATTCAATGATTGTTGGGTCAAATCGCACTTGACCCCAACAGTTCTGGGGTCAGAGGTCATCGATCCAAAATCTACATCATTGGTCACTGTAACCACATGCTTCAGTAGACACTTCAGGGCAGCCACCTAATGGTCCACTTGTGCGTTTTCCTGCATTAAGATGTACAGGGTCATTCCAGGTCACAGCAACCCAATTTTAGGTCCTTCCCCACCAAAAAAAAAAAAAAATTATTATTATACTTCCCACTCGTGGAAGATTTATATATCTGGTGTAAATTGGTGAAATAACAAGTTTTTACCACTAACATGGCAATATCCCCCACTGCCTCAATTTTATATGTCCGTACGAACGGACGTACTTTTTACAGTAAAAATCAAACAATAATAAGATGATACAACGGGGAGAAAATAAAAGCATCACTAAAACAACACCACAATTTATAAGCCAGATTAAAAAGATTTTTAAAAGTTGTAAAAAATTTTTTTAAAAAGTTTTCAGTTGCTGTTTAAAAATGTCCACTGACCCAGCCTCTCTGATATTGTTTGGGAGGCAGTGTCATAATTTCGGTGCGTACCGGAAAAAGCCAGAATCCCCAGTTTTCTTCTGTGAGGCCCAGGGAACTTTTAGAAGGCCAGTCCCAGGACCTCAGGGGTCGTGGAGGGACGTAAACAGCAGGGAACCTGATATATAAGAGGGTGCTGGACCAATAAGCGCTTTGTAAACAAGCAGAAGGACTTTAAAATCTAATCGAAAAGCGATGGGGAGCCAGTGCAGCGCTGCTCAAACGGGGGTCATGTGCTCTCGCATTCCTGTTCTTGTTAAGAGTCTAGTGTAGCAGCAGAGTTCTGTATGAGTTGTAATTTTTCGAAAGTGTTTTTTAGGAGACCAGTAAAAAGGGCGCTACGATAGTCCAATCTGCTTGAAATAAAAGCGTGAACCAACTTCTGAGCATTCTGTTGAGTTAAGAACGGTCGAACTTTGGCAATAAAACCATGCTGTTTTGGTGTCTTTATTTATGTGAGATTTAAAATTTAACTCTGAATCTAAAATGACACCTAGGCTTGTTACTTAAGATTTTACCTGGGAAGCAAAATTTCCCAGCCTGTTTAGCAGAGCACCACTTTTCACTTCAGGGCCAATTATAAGAATTTCAGTTTTATCTTCATTCAGTTTTAGATTAGATTAATTGCAGACAGGCAGGCGGTCAGAGAACATAAAGCACTGGGATCATGTGGTTCCACTGAGATGTATAATTGCGCATCATCAGCATAGCTGTGACAGTTAACATTATGTTGTCTGATGATATTGCCTAATGGAAGCATATACAAAGTGAAAAGAAGTGGACCAAGGCAACTCCCTTGAGCGACTCCACATGATAAGTCATATCTGTAAGATCTATAATCTCCAAGGCTAACACGATATTGCCTCCCGTGATATAGGTTTGGAACCAGTTCAGAGCTAATTTGGAGAGACCAACCCCAATTCATTAGAATCTTGTGGTCAATTGTGTCAAATGCTGCACAAATATCTAAAAGAATTAAAATTGAAACCAGTTCAAGGGACAAGCCTCAATAAGAGCTGCAGCACAATCATTGTTCAGCATGGTCTCAACTAGAAACATAAAATGCAATCCCTTCTCAGAGGTGATAACATTAATTAGAAAACTCTTATTAGTGAGCGATCTTACATTAAATAATGCCATACGGACAACACTACTTGACATTTTGTAGCTCAAAGGTTTTACCAGGACATTAACCAAATTACTACGAGTGCAGTCAGAGTAAGACTTGGATCAATTTTGTGACTTTCTATGCACAGAGGAAATGGTGACAATCGGACATGCGTCCTGCATTACAGTAGACGTAATTAGTCAATTGCATGTGACCAGGTGCATTGAGTAGCAAATGATCTGTGCCAACTTCCGTGTACCCAGAGGATTGGGATGAATACTGTCTCTTGCAAAGAAAGCTGCACGCTCCCAGAAGAGGTTAAAATGGTCAATAAAGAACAATTTGTGCGTGGAGCATATAGACTGTAGCCATGTGCTGATACTTGAAATTCTACTAAAACGCCCGATCCCTCGACCCAGGGTACTTGATGTCTAATTTTATTTTAATGTTCCTCACGATGGAGTCTCCAATTATCAAAGTAACCTGAGGTAGCCGAGCATTGTCCGGAGACCTGGAAGTTACCTGTGGAATAGTCCAAGTACTTGGCCATGGAACCGTAATGTTACAGGTTGGGTTCCGTGACGGGTCAGCTGGGGTAGTGGCCTCTCTTGACACAGACGGGGGCAGCAGGGCCACCGCAAGACTTCGAGGTGGTGATGATTCCTCCTCATCTAGGACGGAAAACCTGTCATCCAGGTGGAGGTTCCAGACTGGAGGGGCGTGGCTCGATTGCCGACCGCGGCGTTTATGGCGGCGCGATGCGTCCCGCGGCTTAGCCAGCTTGGGTGTGGAGCGAACGATGAGCTTGGGTCTCGCTCCCTGCCGGATCCAGTCGTCCTCAGTATGAGTCTGTGCAGTTTCACTGGGGAGGGCGATGGAGTCTCGCTCACCCACAGTGGTGACATTCGTCGCAGCGAGAGCTGGACCAACCGTGGAATCGATGAGGCCTTCATCGTCCTGTATTTGGTAGAGGGTTGAAATTTTACCTTCCAGCTCCAGAAATGCATTGGCAGAGCAAACAGACCCATCAGAAATGCATTGGCAGAGCAAACAGACCCATCATTTTCAATCTGTCATCAGAAAAGTTGCTGGACTCTGGGCTTAAGCTTCTTTTCATAATTCATTGTGTTTCGTTGACCTGCACTGTGGCCTGGAGAAGCTAAAAACACCGATTATACTGATCTACAAGCATTTTTTTCAAAAATCAAATGTAGAACCCCAATTCTGAAATAGTTGGGACAAAGTGTAAATTGTGAATAAAATCAAAACGCAATGACTTTCGAATCACACCAGCAAGTATTTCATTCAGAAAAGAATAGAGACAACCTAGCAAATGTTGAAACTGGGAAAATGTATGATTTTATTCGCAAAATGAGCTCATTTCAAATTTAATGGCTGCAGCAGGTCGCAAAAAAGTTGGGACAGGGGCCTGTTTACCAAGATGTAGCATCCCCTCTTCTTTTTAACACAGAGTGGAGGCGTCTGGGCATTGAGGAGACAAGTTTCTTGAGTTTAGTCATTGGAATTTGATCCCACTCTTGTTTAATACAGGCTTCCAGCTGCTGGAGAGTTTTGGGTCTCCTTTGACGGACTTTTTGTTTAATTGTGCGCCAAATGTTCTCAATCGGTGAAAGATCAGGACTGCAGGCAGGCCAGTTCAGCACACGGACTCTTCTACTACGAAGCCATGCTGTTGTAATAGCTGCAGTATGTGGTTTTGCATTGTCCTGCTGAAATACACAAGGCCTTCCCTGGAATAGATGTCGTCTGGAGGGGAGCATACACCTCCCTCCATATTTATTGGAACCCCTGGTTAAGATGTGTTAAAAGCCTTAAAATAAATTCTATTTTTATTGCAGAAGCATACTCTCACACTGAAAATTGAAGCACTGATTACTGAAACCGCACAACTCAATTCAAGTCAAGTGTGACTTCTGGGGTGTTAGTAATAGGTGCTTCAATTGCAGAAAAATATAACCTTCAACTCAAGTGAATTTTAAGGGGAAAAAAAAAATCCCTGCTATAATCCCAGCGCTATTACTTCGCTGTTCGCCTCATCGTATCCTATCATTGTTTCCTCCCTCATTCGGCGTCACGAACGGGCCGCCAAATGTATAACTACACATTATGACAACTCGACCACAGTAGACATCGCAAACAAAGGTCATCCTCGCTCCCTCTTGTTCATGCCATTCCTCAGGAAATGAACCCTAATTTCTGCAAAACACTGGTTCATGCTCAAGGCCGCACATATTCCTGGCTATAAAATGCCATCGCTGATGCCCTATCTCTTGGCAGAGATTCAGACACTTTGCTCCGCACTTGGACATTTGCCCCACTCTGGTTCCTCCGTTTTCCACGACCGTCTACCCCTGACTCCACAACTCGACCCATTCTCCACTTTATCTCGAGATTCCATCCTAAAAGGGTTCGCTCCACGCTCACCTTCCCCATTCCTTGCAGGATGGAAGCAATTCAAGAAATTCCATTCAGCCTCTCTACTGCCATTCCCAGCACTTGACGCCGTTTCCTTCACGAGCTTCATTTCGTACATTCGCTCCATACACCATGTTCGACCAGCCTCAATACAAGTCCACCTAAGCAGCATAAACTTCTTAGTAAAATTGGCCACTGGTTATCCGTGCTCAAATGAATTGAATTAGATCCAATATTTCGCCCAAATACTTCCCCAGCATCATTTCGCATCAGCGCCCCGCCACAGCATCAAAGCGAGGAGTGTCAGACCACCTAATTAAAATCCGTAACTATATTCGCAATAATATCGATGACATGCGTAGAGCCCTTCTATCCTTGATTCATTAACACCTTTAGCGGGCTTACGAGCAACACGAACTCTGACGAGAGACGCGAGCCCCACCCTGAGTCTCGCCACCTGGGGCCGTCCATACGACATCACATTCGTCCTGATCTCCTATCCGCAGTCCCACCTAATGCTCTCCTCCACTTTGGAAGTTGTCCAAAATTCATTAAGCAACATGTAAACTGAAACCTCCAATAATCCCATGTCTGAAATTTTGGGTTTTCTCGCCCCATGGCCCCATGTATAGATGGTGCAGCAGAGGTAAGGCATTATTCTCTGTCACGGGCAGGGGCAGGATCCAAATGCAGCACAATCTCTGGTGTGCATCATGGGTGAACTCATTTACATGTTTACCAAGCTGATTAGTAGGACAAAAAGGATTTCCATAGTTGATAGTGTTGCCGCCTAATTGACCAATTTAATTTCCAAATTATGCTTCAAGAAATTACATATCAATACATACACAGCATTGTTGGACGTTGTTTTCAAACCTTCAGTAGTTAATCTGATGTTTCTTTATATGTCAACATATTTGTAATGTGACCAACGTCTCATAACAATGTCTATGTACCCATTTCATTAAAAAACGAGTGTATGAGTCACATTCACCATTTCACTTACACCAAGGCTAAGGTGCAACGAACATTAAGTTAGACACCTGATATGATTGGCATGCTGTACAGTCTAAAGCACGTGTGTAAAACTGGCGCAATGGAGGGCCAAGAGGCTGCAGGTTTTCATTCTACTCAAAAACTCCAGCAGGTGACTTCACTGATTACCTCACCTTCAAGCAGAGCGAAGGGACTAATCAGTGAATCACTGATCACTGCCTGAGTTTTTGGGTGGAATGAAACCCCGCAGCCTCTTGACCCTCCACTGCACCTGTTTGACACCCCTGGTCTAAAGGAAGAGCTTTACATCCCCAGTTTTTTCATATGTGAGGCCCAAGACCCATGCCTTCAAGCACTAAAAATATGACATCGATAACTTGTGTCCCTTTTCAGATTTATACCCACTATAATGACCCAAAATATGCACCAAGTCTCAGGGCTCTATCTTAATTAGTGACAGAATAAGAAATACATTACATTTTGAAAAGATTCTTGCGAATTAGTATGAATGGTGTCTTTTGCTTTTTCAAGGCCACAGTACAGGTAAACTAAACATTCTGAGTAAAGAAACGTAGCTTAAGCCAAGAGTTCAGCAACTTTTCTGATGACAAAATTAAACTTGTGGGTCGGTCTGCTCTGAAAATCCATATCTGAGGCCCTCAATCTCCTTCTAATATTAAGGCAATTTTGTTAAAATTGACGCACCCCCTTCCACTAAAATAGGCTAAATTTTAGGAACTAGGAATAATTGAGCTGAAATATTTGACCTCTGTACTGTCAATGCATATGTTTTTAAATGTGCAAAGTTTCATGTAAATCAAAATTTTGATGTGGGGGGGCTCTGGTTGACTTGACACAAAATTACCCTATACACAATTTCCACATTACTCATTCCGTAAAATTTTGGACCTTCTCACTTGTCCGGCCAAATACCTCAGTACTGTATCTGATTGAGTAACTGACTTACCTCCAGATGTTTCGAAAGGACAGCAAGCATCTTTTCAGCGCAGCTCCTGTGGCAAAGAATGGGGTACATTAATCAGTCTGGGCTAGACTGGACTGTTCCTCCTCCATGAAACCATAGACTGAATGTAAAGATGGACAACGCATCTCCTCTTCCTAACACTGTGCAAAAATGGAGCCAAAATATCCTCATCCAGATGCCACCACCTTGTACTTCTGGAGCCAGGGTCTGCGTAATAGTGATCGGGGGTTGAGCTGTGGCATCAAATTCCCGCTCATACATTCACCCCACTCAGTCACAAGCACATTCTCTGAACTTTTTATGTAGCCTAGATGGCCACTTCAGTGAGCCAGAATGTGTTAATTTACTTCAGCTGTTATTGTTAGCCTAATATACTCAATATTATCTTGTTAGGAAACATAACCAAACAATTAGCCTTTTGAAATCACCACTCCACTGCGACTGAAAGCTTGTTAAAGGGGAGGGCCATTTTAAACAGAGTTTGTGATCATCCTTTTGGGCATAATAAGTAAAGGTGGGGTGGTGGAGGTTTTTTATTTATTTTTAAGACAAACTGGTGAAAACTCCTTATAGCTGAAGGCTCTTTAGATATTTGCACATGCACAGTGTGGTTCAACAAACGCTCGCTAGAGAGCCAGTCAGTCACCGCAGTTGAATCGAAACACTGTGAAGTTGGAATCACTGAGGCATCGTTTTCTCACGTTTTTACAAGATTCTAGACTTTTTTTGACGAAAAAATGATTTTTTTTTTAGAAATAAAAAAAAAATTTTTAATTGCATTTGCACTGTTGTTGCCCGTCGGGAAGGGATGATCACCAACTTTTTTTTATATATGGCCTTAGGTAGTTTGGATGTTTTCCAAGTACAGTTGTAAGAAGCCAAGAATGTCAGCTGCTTCCCTCATCATCAGTATTACATTCATACTCCTGCCGACTGCGAGCCGTCTAATAGCAAGGTGGGTAATATATTGAAAATGGTTAAGTTGCGAATGGACTCCCCGCTATCATGTGCTTTAACGTTTGTTCCAACTACCTTGCTAGCAAGCTTGCTGACGGGCTAGGCTAACCGTCGCTGAATCACGATTTACTAGTTTGCTAGCTAGCAAACGGTTTGTAGCAAGCTTGCAAAATTCAGTCGTAGGTCACTTAAATTAATGTAAGCAATGAAAAGCGATGGTTAAAAACCTCTGCACTGAGCATAGCATAGCTGCTAACAGTAAATTACACTATGTTCCATGTAGACATTTTTACCATTGATTTTCATTCCAACCCAAGTTATAGAAACCTGCTATAGAAAATTGTTAAACAAGCTTGGCTGGCTGGTGAGCCATCTGGCTTCACTTATCAGCGACTGCATCCCAGCATACAGTTCATGATGCTTCGTTCCGAGCGTCAATTCCACTGTCAATTTTCATTTGACTCTCACTGTGGATTATGCGAAGTTGTCTGGAGACTGAGCAACTAAGGCATGTGTAATTTTAGCGTTATAGCTCCTCTTGACAATTGCATTCCAGTGCTGATGAACTCCTGGTATTACGCCAGTAGGCGGAGTCACAGTCAGTCTCATCTGTCAATCATGACTTAACACCTTCCCTTCCCGCCCGCCCTACTTTTAAGTAATTTTAAGAACTAGTTAAAATGGCAGAAACCATCGTTGAAAAAGACTGTTTGACACGTACTTTAATTATTTACATTACATTACTTTTATTATTAAGTGTGGCCTACATTCCTTCATCAACATGGATGGGGCAGGTTTATAAAATATACTGGAGCCGGCTGCTAGATGGCGATCAAGATGTTTTGGCCTCACTCAGGACCTGCTCGAATGTCCATCGTTACATGCTGTCAGTGCTTCAAACATCCACTCACAGTTACAGGTGAGGCAGATTCATGATTGATGTAGAGAGGAGGACTCTCTGCTTGCAGGCCGATCATTCGTAGGCCACACATTCAAGACAAAAATCTGCATCGTGAGAATGCTACGGAATTTCTTTGCAGAACAATATCTTGGGTAAACTGTAGAAAGGCCTTTTCAACTGAATATGATGGATTATGATCCCTTTAACTGAAGGTGGGCCACAATCAGTTATCAGGGTCTGGTCTGAGGATTTTAATCATTGAGAAACGAGGAACTGAAGTGAGGGACAGACAGGCTGAAAAAGAGGCTCTACTCACCTGACTACCTCTGAGGTGTCCTGGATTAGTCGGCCGACTGAAAGGCAGAACTCATTCATTTCCAGTTCATAGGGCACAGACTCGACAAGTGCGAGGAGGTGTTCGGCAAAGCATTGCCGCGCGACCGCTTCTTGGTCGGGATCTTCCATACGGGGGTTACTGGAAAGGAGAACATCTGTTGGAGTCTACGAACTAAAATCCAGCCCTAATTCTTATGTATGTCTATTTATGCCTTAACCCCAGCCCCCTGCCCCCCGCCAGAAAAATAAAACTTAAAGGGGAACAGTAACAGTTATGCATTTGCACCGCATCAGCGACATTTTAATTACAATTGTTGTGTAGAATTATTAGGGCCCGAGCACTAACAGTGTGAGGACCCTATCGAAATTGTAAGAATTTTTAAAAATTATTTTTAACCAAGTATTTTTGAATCTTTGGAGGCCTTCAAATGCTAAACAAGATGTGTTTGTGAAACACTGATGCCCCTGTGCATAACATGCATATGCTAACCATTAAAGGCCTATCATGAGTCAATCAAAGGTTAAAGGTGAAGGTCACAAGGTAAACATTCATTACCTCATCAGAAAGGCCTTATCCTAAGGAATACATGTGCCAGGTATCAAATGCCTATTACTAGCTAATGAAAAGTTATGGCCCAAGTTTTTGTCACCAAACGTCATGCTCCAAGGTCAAGGTCACAGGTCAAAAGTCATGACCCCATCTGAAATGCCTTCTCACAAGCAATGCATATACCAAGTATCAAAGTCCTATCATGAGCTGATCAAAAGTTATAGCCATGGCAAAGTGCGGACAGACAGACAGACGGACAGATGAAAAACTTTACGGGGGCATAAAAAACTCACCAAACTCAAAACTCACACCTGCCTCTATAGCGCCCCCATGAAATTTTATAAAACTCCTCCCCATAGGGCTTTTTTGGAGTTGCTGGATGAAAATTGTTTCCCATGTAGAAGTTGTTCTGACGCGCAAAAAAGTCTCATAATGTCATGGTCCAACCCCAACAGGAAGTCGCCCATTTTCATTTACATTTTCGGTTATGGACTCCATTCCACACCGTGTATTTTAACGAACTCCTCCCACAGATTTTGTCCAATCAACTCCAGATTTGGTGAGCACATCTCAAGACCTTTGTGATCAAAAGTCATCAAAAGCTTTCCTCTACGTTGATTGCCGTGGCTGCTAGGGTGCTGCCATTTTTGATGATTCGCCATGAATATTCGAAAAGCTCTCTCCCCCACATACTTCAACCAAACTGCTTCAAATCTTCTGTACATGACAAGAGCCCACCCAGAATGCCTCCATATGCACACAGTCACTCTCGCTCATGGCGCACCCTTATGGAAGCAGGAAATGCGACATTTTATATTGACAAACACCAACCCCAAACTCCTAACACATGTGTTACAGGTTGCCCGTGGCGGCGGCAGCAACTTAAAATCCTTTGCCACGGAATATCAACTCTTTATGAATCCATCACGCATTGTCTGATTTGGTCGAAACTTGACATGAGTGATCAGGGTCCCCCCCTTAACGCACCTGCCCACATATGGTTACGCTCGTAGAGCCACCTAGTGGATTAATGAAACATTGCATTTCTTCGCTCCTTCCCATTTTTTTCTCTCTTCTCGCTTCAAACCGGCCCTCCGCGGTCACGCCTGAGAACACGATCACAGGTGCATGCAGCTTTAATTTTACTTGTGTTTGTCTACTGCCAACTTTGATATTCGTCATCTAATAAAACTTCAAATAATTAATTAGCAGTATCATGGTTCTCTGGAGGGAAGCCATGTTTATGACGTCAGATAGTTGATACGCTGCTGTTTTTGCTCAAACTGCATGGGGTACCAGGGGACTGTCAGCAATCATTTCAAAGTAACAAGGAGACTTCAGAGAAGATAAGCAGCATCGGTATGCCCTTGAACACAAATATACTCGCAAAACAGCTCAGGTTAAGACATAATTTATGGCTTTGGCCATTTGAAGTGCAGTAATTATTTGCTCTTTTACAGCTACGTATTCAGTGAGTTTTGGTCGTAGAGCGTTAAGCTTCCTTAGTTTCTTCTCCATACAGTGGCGATGGGCGACTGTGGTGCTGTAGGGCCACACTGTCTGCAGGTTTTAATGAGCTTCTGCACAACTGACTGATTAAAAGCCACTGATTGGATAATTATTTGACAGAACTTGTATTCTCAGCACTAATTTCCTGCTGACTGAAAGCAGACCATAAAAGCCTCCGTACACTGCAGATCTTTCGGACCAGAGTAGCCCATCCCAGGCATGGAGTCTCTGCTTTATATGATACCGCTTGTGCAGGGGCATGAAGGTACGGATTCACTAGCACCATATATGGGACACATGCACCGTTTCCATAATTCAGTTGCTCACTTATTTAGTTGCTTAGTGTTGGAATTATGTTTGCTTTTGGGAAAAAAAACGTTACCAATGAGCTTTTATCCAAGTTTCTTCTCGCTAAGGGGGTTTATAATATGACTGTGTTGGTGTACGGTCACCATGCCCTTGTACAGTGTTTGTTGGGGGATGCACACCTGCCCTCGGTACAGTGTGATCGGGTTCAAGAGGCTAAAACATACCCCAGATCCCAACAATACAGTGCAGACAGAGTGTAACAGTACAGCAATTTGAGTGAAATATTCGGTAGTTGGATTAAGGTCAATAAAACCACGCCCCATGGATGGATCCCGTATTCCAGGACAGAGGCTGCATACCTACAGCTGCATTATGTCAGGCAGCATCAACAATCTGACAACATGCCTGGTGCCGCCATCTTTGATATCCATGAGTGTTAAATCCATCTCTCCTTCAGTTATTCAAAGTTCAATGTGTGTCATGTTAGTGAGAGAAACAAAGCAGTAAATATAAGCAGTAGCCCTGCATTTATTTTCTTGAGGAGGATTACTGCAGCACGGTTCCTCTTACAGTTCATGACCTCGCTGGGGCCAACAGCAATAAGGGGATCGACTGCACTGATGTAATTAAGGATGTTCTTGAGATGTTCACCTGGTGTAAATGGTTGCAAATTCAGTGTAGAAACTTCATCTGATTTGTGCTCTGTGGCTGAGGCTAAAACCTTCAGCGTGAGCTTACTGAATGACGCTGAGGTAATAACAGACTTCAGCCCTGACCCCACCGAGCCCCGCCCATATTAAACTGACCCGCCCTTGATTCCAACCTCATCAGCGGCTCATTGTCCAGCCCCTTGCCCATGACCCGCCCCTGACTCCACCCACCTCAGTTGGAGCAGCAGGACCTTCATGGAGATTAATGGGCTGCAATTCTTAATCATGTGATCCAGTGCCACACTGGCAAGTTGCTGGAGGGTTTCGATGACGGAGGCGGCTTTCAGGTACAGCGCATCGGCGACCCAGTCCAGGAACGGATCAAAGTACGACTTGAGTAAAGAAAGCAGCGCTGTAAGTGTCCCCAGGGCCATCTTGGACACCGAATCCAGCGGGTTCAGTACCTGAACACAAACACAAACAGATGAGCATTAAAGACAGCGAATGCTGGGCGACACTCAGCAACTAATTCAAACTCTCACCTGCTGCCATGAGCATCCCTAACACTGTCAGCTGATTGGCTGTTGTGAATTCCTACATTTTCTGACAGTACTGACTACTCAATGTCCATTATGCGGACCTGCAGATCTCACCGACCACCATCCCATCAGCCCTCTAACATTACGAGGGTGAGACAAAAATATCGTAACATTTCAAGCACACTGGTGTAGAACAACTAGCTCATACGCATGTTAACAGCGAGACTCATGAGTCATATTCATTTTGTACAAAACAAAAAAGGTTTTTCCACAGAAATGCCCTGCGGTATGTGAGGCAGAGTGACAGCGCAGACGTGACGCCGAACACAGAGAAACATAAACACAGAACAGACGAGTTCAGGAGGCGGTTCCATACAGTATCATTACTAAGTTGCAGCACTGCAGTCGGATCTCGCTGCAACACACAGCAGCTCATTCAGCTTCAGTCCATGTTCCAGAGTTGCGACTGGTCCATGTTTAACTAGATGTGGAGACCTGCTAACTCTGTAATCCATCTTAGTTTAACAAGACTCAGATTGATAGGCAGGCTTACCTCCCTTACGACAACCCGGCAGATGCCCTCTATGTCTGGGAAGAGTGTATCTGGCTGGTGCTTAGCCAGTTCATGGATTAAGTAGAGCCCCTGTATCTTCATCCACCTGCGGGGTAAGGAGATCAGTCACCATCTGCCCCTGCACTGGAATAATCCCAATCTGCTTTAACGCTGGGCAGATCAAAACCTGCCCCAGTGCTCCACCAAAAAGAATGCGCCTTATGCTGAACCAATCAGGATCAACCACCATAATGACCGAATGAGACTCTGTCCCCACTCAGATTAGATTCTGCCCCTCAGATGGACCAATCAGAATACGCCTTTCACTCATCCAATAATTATCAGCAGCTACACTAAACCAATTGTAATACAATCAGAATAGGCTGCTACATGATTTGCCCCAGGTTTACACCAATCAAAATCAAACTATGAAATATAATATTCCCCACAGCACATGAGTAGCATTAGCTGTGAGCTATTTACCATACTATAGCATATGTTGCATCTAATAATGTCCATGAAGTCATTGTGAAATGTATTCTGCATATTGCACATTCATTTTTCATCTGACTTTCGGTAATCTGAGAAAAATTATTGCAGAAATCCAATCCTGGAAATTTCATGTATTCATCTTCAATACTTGCACAATAGTGCACTATCTCTTGCACTATTATCCATATTTCAGAGGTGGAACTAACAATCTTCTGGCCCATTATTGTATGAATAGATTTTACCTTTAGCATGAAGAATATGGGTCAAACACGGAAAATTAGAAAATCGTAGTTAGAACACTGTTGTTCTGAGGAGCTCAATTACTTGTCCAACAGTTTCAGCCGATGCGGCCTTAGTTAGTTTTTTCTACCTGAGGACGGCCCCATCAGCCAAAACTGTTGAACAATAAATTATTATGAGCTGATGATTCAACAGTGTGCAGATATTTCATTTTCATATATGTTTGTCCTGCACCTGTTATAATAGTTGGGTGCGCGTGTGACCACTTGTAGCTGCGCCAGTCATATCAGGCAATTCTAAAAAAACTACATTTCCCAAACATCTTACATATTTGCTATTAATAGTTGTTCTATTTCTCCCTGCGAGTTTGATATCTAGTAAACGTCTCAGTGAAGCCAATAATAAGCATTGGAACAGCCGGAAGCCCTGCTCATCACCATTCAGGAAGTTAGAAGTTTGCAAACTGCAACATACGTTTTGTTGATTGATTTTCTAAATGAGTGATTAGCATTAGAGTCTCCCTACCATTCATCAGAGTTCAGATGCTGAAAGCTCTTTTCCAGTTCAGCACAGGGTTCAAGGCCGAATGACAGCTCATCTGGGGGGGGGGTGTAACATGATCAGTGCGACATCAATTAGGACAAAGCATTAAGACAAAGCATACACTGTATTACCTTTTGCTACATTTTTGTGTTCTCCGAAGTTCCCATTAGTTAATTGGTTAATTAATCATTTCCGTTTTGCACAAGTACTATGAAATATAATATTCCCCACAGCACATGAGTAGCATTAGCTGTGAGCTATAATCTACCGGATACAAGAACATTATGTTGAGCACAGTTATCTGAAGCAAATCAGAATCCGTCAGTCAGGAACATTTTTCGAATCTGGTGATTTGAGTTGGAATCACTCCCAAGCAAATGCTTTGCTGACTGACCATTTAAAGGGACGGTATCATATTAGTACAGCAAGTCACATTCAGTAGCTGCATAAATACACACATTCAGTCATGTGTAGGAAATGTTTCATGTTGGGTCATCCTTTCAAATTGTTTAGATGTTTTTGATAAGTTTATGGAACGCGCCATGACCCTTTTAGCAGATAGTAGTTTTGAGGAAATAATGCTAAAGGGGCTGTAAATAATGACGTTATCCTGGGTCTCTGCCTGTCTTTTGGTTTTCATTTTCACCTGCATTGCACTCATAAATTATGCACTGCGATGATAATACTTGAACATTACCTCTCTTGTGTGATATCCGGCTATTAATATGAATTGCCTGCCTCGAAAGAAAGTCAGTTAGGTTTCCTGCATCTAGACCTTGACTATGTCTGCTTGACTGACATACAAACATACATGACAAATGACACAAACTCGCTGTGCGGTACGGTAGGTTACCGCTGGGACTTACATGATATAGAGGATCTTATGAATAAGACTGTCAGATGAAAGTTATTAAATAGGTTCAGTAAATTTTGCGTTTGTACTGAACTACATCACTCCAATACACCGTGATGAGAGAAAGGCATTCACGGTTGAACTTGACACGGTTTTTAAATTCACAGTCAATACTGCCTAGCTAGCTAGCTAACAAACTAAGGTTTCACAATGGTTATGGAAGGGTACTCCGTGCACGTCAGCTAGCAACCTCAACTCAAAAAATGCGGTGGAAAAACGGCGTTTGTGTGCTGTATGTAGCGTATATGCAGAGCAGCCAGAGTAACGTCACAGCTAAGCGCCGAACAGGAGACTGCGCTAATAAAATGCCGCACCCCATTCAAGGGAGAATAATCTGTTCACTCGAACCCTTTGTTCAATATTTGAATAACGTGGGGGTTGAATCACCAAGAAAAGGTTAGAAGTTGAATGTATGGTTATCTGGGAACGATTTAAGTGGCTGATTGTATTTGATGATAATGTCCCTTTAACTCATAGTGATGAGATCTGTCTGCTAATCCAACCAGGGTCTGTGTTTTTAAACACTATCTGCTCCTTGGAAATCATTTTTCTTTTAATTTGGGCGGTTCAGAATGCAAACCCTAACATTTATTGATCACAGAGGACTTCCTTGGAGAAATTCTCTGTCCCTACAGCCGGAGACGGGTCTGTCATGGTGTTCTCTGTCCCTACAGCCGGAGACGGGTCTGTCATGGTGAAATCTGTTTTCACACATGATACTTCAGTCAGAACCATGTGACACGTTGGAGGCAGGACAGACTCACCTGTTGTCTCTGACAGGTTTTCGTGGTCAGTCTCCATGTGTTCGTCCACTGCAGGAGTTTCCTGTATTTAGATGAATGCAAAATTACCATATGCTTAAGAACAAAGATACTGAAAATAAGGCTAATTGGAAAT
Organism: Gymnothorax reevesii; assembly: GCA_029721435.1. NCBI lineage: Eukaryota > Metazoa > Chordata > Actinopteri > Anguilliformes > Muraenidae > Gymnothorax > Gymnothorax reevesii. Next base: position 63,831,170 of record CM056588.1, on the reverse strand, counting down.
ATAGCTATTAGTCTACATTTTAAGAAGGAAATCTCCACAGGTTGTTTTCTTACATCCGTTTTCTCCTGGTCCAGTTCATGAATTCTCTCAGCCATGGCAGCCAATTTCACTTCACATTCTGCTTTTTGTATCTAGATGGAAAAAAATAACATTTCAGGGGAAAAAAACACTTATTTCACTTTTTTCCTGCATAATTAAGCATGTTAGACAGCTAATTTGGTAAATTAGACCGTTTGGGACGTAAGATATTGACACATAAACTCAGAGGCAGATCAGCTCTTTGACGTCCATTTTGAATAAGGTTTCCACTGACTGTAAACGTACCTCCGTTCTCTCCAGGACTCGTTTTCCAATCGTGTCATTCATGGCAGCGAGTCTCTGCTCAAACTCCGCCTTTTCCTGTATTTAGATGAATGCAAAATTACCACATCACTCATTCCATGAAAATTTTCAGCCTTTTTGCTCTTTGGGTCAAATACCAAAGCTGGTATTTTTTTTTTTTTTTTGCTTTTCTTGGTTGAATATTTTTGGTGGCCGAAATCAGTGCAACCGTACTCTCAAATAAATTGACTGAACAAGAAAAAAAAAAGAATTTTGATTAGGCCAGGTACCAGAGGTCGTGTTAAGCAAATATTTTCTGTCATTGACAGATTTTTTTTTTTTTTTAACAATGATGGAGCAATGACAACAATGACAATTCACATAGACTGCAAAGTTTGCTGAAAGATTCCATGGGTGGGTTTATGCAACTTTAGTTATAATTAGGATGCAAGATACTGAACCACACACTTATTGGAAATATGGCTATTTATCAACCTTTTAAGAATAAAGTCTCCACAGATTAAACTTACCTTCGCTTTCTCCAGGAGCAGTTTATCAATCTTTCCAGACATGGAGGCGAGTCTCTTCTCAAAATCTGCTTTTTCCTATATTTAGAAGGAAAATATCACTTATTTTGCAGTTCAAAGATTCTAGTGGCGGCCAGTTCATTGGATTTATGCTCTTACCTGATTTTGGATATTTCTGAATAACTGACATTTACATTATAGGAAACAATTTATTACTGTCATTCAGGCCCCTTATTTTGTTTAACATTGTCATTATGAACTGAATGTTTCTTTTTTTAAATTAACCTGTTTAGGATGAGAGATATTGAACCATAGACTCATGGGAAATACAGCTATTTGAGAACATTTAAAGAATAATGTTTCTATGAACAGTAAATTAAAATTTTCTCCATGACTAATTTACTAATTATTGTGAATATGGTGCACAGTTTCTCTTCAAATTAAGCTTTTCGCAGCATATTGATGGAATGAAAAATTCCCCTTTCGAACATGAAAATAGCTCCCTCACTTTGCATTAATAGTGATGTATGTTATATATTCTAGGTCTGGCAGCATTATTCTCACACGCAGACGTACGACACGGTAACAACACTGCAATATGAGGAATAATGCAACACTGACACTCATCACAGACTAATGGGGCTCATGGCCATGAAGGCAGGTTTTAACAGTACATTGTGCTTATTACAAATTTCAGACTTTCCACAGACTGTAAAATTTACCGCAGACATCGCCTGAGCCGCTGCTTCGAGCTCACGAGTCCTGTTCTCCAGGGCGGCCACCCTCCGCTCCAACTGAGCCTTTTCCTGCATTTACATAAACGCACAATAACCTCATCACATATTTCTGCTAAATTCTTTAGCTGTTCACTCATTGGGCCAAATACCAAGTGTGCTATTTTTGCTATTTTTTCCTCTAATATTTTTGTTGGCTGAAAATTCGGCACATCCTTGCACTCAGCTATAGCAGCTCGACAAGGAAAAAACTAGTTAAATTAGGTCAGGTACACGAAATACCCTGAAAGACCACAGCGTGTGCTGGTGTCAAGGACTCGTTTGAGTCTGCTTGCTGAAGAAAAGAAAGAAACTGCTCACTGCCATTATGCCTAATTAAGTGTAAATATTACACTACATGCGTTACAATTTACACAGACCGCAGTGTTTGCCTCGAGATCGCAGGAGCAGGGTTATGCGATATTAGTTATGCTTAAGAAAAAAGATACTGAAAATAAGGCTAATTGGAAATATAGCTATTAGTCTACATTTTAAGAAGGAAATCTCCACAGGTTGTTTTCTTACATCCATTTTCTCCTGGTCCAGTTCATGAATTCTCTCAGCCATGGCAGCCAATTTCACTTCACATTCTGCTTTTTGTATCTAGATGGAAAAAAATAACATTTCAGGTGAAAAAAATCACTTATTTCACTTTTTTCCTGCATAATTAAGCATGTTAGACAGCTAATTTGGTAAATTAGACCGTTTGGGACGTAAGATATTGACACATAAACTCAGAGGCAGATCAGCTCTTTGACGTCCATTTTGAATAAGGTTTCCACAGACTGTAAACGTACCTCCGTTCTCTCCAGGACTCGTTTTTCAATCATGTCATCCATGGCAGCGAGTCTCTGCTCAAACTCCGCCTTTTCCTGTATTTAGATGAATGCAAAATTACCACATCACTCATTCCATGAAAATTTTCAGCCTTTTTGCTCTTTGGGTCAATACCAAGGCTGTTTTTTTTTTTTTTTTTTTGCTTTTCTTGGCTGAATATTTTTGGTGGCCGAAAATTCAGTGCAACCGTACTCTCAAATAAATTGACTGAACCAGAAAAAAAAAAATATTTTGATTAGGCCAGGTACCAGAGGTCGTGTTAACCAAATATTTTCCGTCATTGACAGATTTTTTTTGTTTTTAACAATGACGGAACAATGACAACAATGACAATTCACATAGACTGCAAAGTTTGCAGAATGATTCCATGGGTGGGTTTATGCAACTTTAGTTATATTTAGGATGCAAGATACTGAACCACACACTTATTGGAAATATGGCTATTTATGTACCTTTTAAGAATAAGGTCTCCACAGATTAAACTTACCTTCGCTTTCTCCAGGAGCAGTTTATCAATTGTTCCAGACATGGAGGCAAGTCTCTTCTCAAATTCTGCTTTTTCCTATATTTAGAAGGAAAATATCACTTATTTTGCAGTTCAAAGATTCTAGTGAGGGCCAGTTCATTGGATTTATGCTCTTACCTGATTTTGGATATTTCTGAATAACTGACATTTACATTATAGGAAACAATTTATTACTGTCATTCAGCCCACATATTCTGCTTAGCAGTTCCATTATGGACTTCATGTTCGATAATTATTTTTTTAATTAGCCTGATTAGGATAGGAGATATTGAACCATAAACTCGTGGGAAATACAGCTATTGGAAATAATTTAAAGAATAATGTTTCTATGAACAGTAAATAAAAATTTTCTCCATGACTAATTTAATAATTATTGTGAACATGGTGCCCAGTATCTCCTCAAATTAAGCTTTTTGCCGCATATCGATGGAATGAAAAATTCCCCTTTCGAACATGAAAATAGTTCACTCACTGCATTAATAGACATGTATGTTATATATTCTAGGTCTGGCAGCATTATTCTCACACGCAGACGTATGACACGGTAACAACACTGCAATATGAGGAATAATGCAACACTGACACTCATCACAGACTAATGGGGCTCATGGTCATGAAGCCAGGTTTTAACAGTACATTGTGCTTATTACAAATTTCACACTTTCCACAGACTGTAAAATTTACCGCAGACATCGCCTGAGCCGCTGCTTCGAGCTCACGAGTCCTGTTCTGCAGGGCCGCCACCCTCCGATCCATCTGAGGCTTTTCCTGCATTTACATAAACGCACAATAACCTCATCACATATTTCTGCTAAATTCTTTAGCTTTTCACTCATTGGGCCAAATACCAAGTGTGCTATTTTTGCTATTTTTTCCTCTAATATTTTTGTTGGCTGAAAATTCGGCACATCCTTGCACTCAGCTATAGCAGCTCGACAAGGAAAAAACTAGTTAAATTAGGTCAGGTACACGAAAGACCCAGAAAGACCACAGTGTGTGCTGGTGTCAAGGACTCGTTTGAGTCTGCTTGCTGAAGAAAAGAAAGAAACTGCTCACTGCCATTATGCCTAATTAAGTGTAAATATTACACTACATGCGTTACAATTTACACAGACCGCAGTGTTTGCCTCGAGATCGCAGGAGCAGGGTTATGCGATATTAGTTATGCTTAAGAACAAAGATACTTAAAATAAGGCTAATTGGAAATATAGCTATTAGTCTACATTTTAAGAATGAAATTTCCACAGGTTGTTTTCTTACATCTGTTTTTCACATATTTTTGCAAGATTTCAAAGACTCTAGTGGTGGCCAGTTTCTTGGATTAATGCTCTTACCTGATTTTGGATGGTACAGCTGAATAACTGACAATTACATGATAGGAAACAATTTACTGCCGTCATTCAGCCCACATATTCTGCTTAGTGGTGCTATTATGCACCGTATGATCAGTGATTATTTTTTAAATTAGATATTTATAAAGAGATATTGAACCAAAGACTCAAAGGAAATCTACCCATTTGACAACATTTTAAGATTAATCTATAATATATTTGAGGTCCATGTCTGTCTGTGTGTGTGTGTGTGTATGTACACGTTTTTCTCCTACAATTCACAACTGATTATCACCAAATTTGGTGTGAATATCCTTGGACACCAGGAAGGAATTGACGTCGCCCGATTTTTGAAAAACGATCATGCACGCAAAAAAATGGCATTTCACTCCGGGTAGCGGGTGAACTTATATAGCCTGATGCGCGTAGCAATATCCGGTTGCACCGCTAGGAGCCGCAGTGTCCTTACAAACGTGCGTTGAGGTAACTTGCGAGCAGGCTACGTTTGCCATGGGGCCGAGAGAGTGATAAGACAGCCTGCACAAAAGCCAGGCTTTTGAGAGGGCACCACGTTCGTCCATGAATGCAGCATTCTGATTACTCGAACTTGACAGCTCCCAATTTCAAATTTGACAGTTGAACACTCGCAGGGCTGGCGTTAGACCTGAAAATTCGGCGGCAATTATTGACTAAAATTAGTCCTGGCTGATTCTACATGGTTTCCCTTGATTAACACGATTTCCAATTCAAGAATAATCGAGTGGCAATTGAAGACACGGCTTCTCTCCCTCATGCGATCTAAAAGTGACAAAATAACGGACTACAAAGCGGGTAGCAGCTAGTATTTCTATAAACAGCAAATTTTAATTTCCTCCATGACAAGTCTACTAAATTTGTAATATGTACCTAGTTTCTGCTCAAATGTAGCTTTTTGCAGCATGTTGATGGAATGAAAAATTCTGCTTTCGAACAAGAAAATAGCTCACTTGCTCTGCATTAATAATGATGTACATTATAATGCACCGATGAGCACAGTAAAACTTCTAGACCTCTGATCCTGAAATCACCCAACTATATCAGGTACACAATCACACATTCAAATTTACACCAGGAGTCTCAAAGGAACTCCGCAGCACAGCCGCTGTCGGCTCGTCTCAAATGATCATTTTAAGTCTGGCAGGCAAAGAATCTACAGAACATTTTCATGGCTATAAATGAATAGTGACTGAGTTTTTGCAATTTGAAAATGATTTTCGGACTGAAAGCATTAATCCCATATGTAGATGCGTGACACTGTAACACTGTAGCAGTGTCAGGAAGAAATACAACACTGACACTCACCATTGACTCATGCGGAGCACGGCTATGTAGGCACTTCTCAACAATACATAGCGCTTATTACAAATTTCAAACTTTCCATAGACTGTAAAATTTACCAAAGATATTACCTGAGAGCGTTGTTCAAGCTTTACGGTTATCCTCTCCAGGTCAAGCAGGCTTTGGGCCATTTTTGCATTTCTCTGCATCTAGATGAATGCACAATAACCACATCACACATTCAGTCAAAATTCTTTGGCTTTTCACTCATTGGGCCAAATAACAAATGTGCTATTTTTGCGATTTTGCCTCCAATATTCTTGGTTGCTCAAAATCTGGCCAATCCCTTCCCTCAACTAAACCAGCAAGATAAGAAAAAACAATTTAAATTAGGGAAGGAACAAGAAATACCCTGAAAGACCACAACGTGTGCTGGTGTCAAGGGATGCTTTGATTTTTCTCACCGAAGAAAAGATAGAAATTGATCACTCCCATTTTGCATTCACATTTTGAATTTGACTTGGGGTATATTAAAACATGATAACAAGTACTAACTTTTGTCGAATACCCCACCTCCGTACGCACGCAACATTTCAAAATACATGGCTTTTTAGCGGAAGCTCGTAACAGGCTTACAATGGTAGTCAATTGGGCATAGCGTTGCCGTGCAAAGAAATCGCTATTTTTTCATCATTAACAAGGCTCAAAGTAGCTCCACACCTCATTGGTAGAATTTCGAGGGCCCTGACATTTAAAACGAGGCACTGTGAACTTTGAAAATGCACAGCTAGTTTATTAAAAAAGACTGTTTATGCAAACAGTACCTTGAGGTAGTTTCCAGTCGCCTACATCTTGAAAGTCACGATAAGTCGATTGACAAGCACGAACGAATAGAAAGGATAGGGGAACAGATTGCAATCTATTCGTTAGTGCTCATCAATCAACTTAAAGGATAGAAATTGATCACTCCCACTTTGCATTACACCTAATGAGTGTAAACAACATGCATCATGCTTTACAGTCTACAGAGGCTGCAGTGTTTGCCTGAGGACTCCATGGAAGAGGTGATGCAATTTTAGTGATGTTCAGGGTGTGAGACACTGAACAAGAGAAATATAGTTACTTGTCTTCATTTTAAGAATTAAGATTTCATTGACAGTCAAACTTACCACCGTTTTCTCCTGAAGTCTGAAATTAATCCTCTCAGATAATACAGCTAGGTGCTCCTTGATTTCGGTTTTGTCCTGTATTTAGACAGAAAAAAGAATTAACATATCAAAGATAAAAATATCATTCATTTTGCATGAGTTTACAGATTATAATGGTGGCTTTTGGAGGATTTTTGTTCTGGCTCGCATTTGGATGGTTTCAAGAAAACCTTATAATTATGGAATGTGGAGCAATTTATGGATATCAACATGGTCACAGATTCCGTTTAGCTATATGTCGGATAGTTATTCTGTTAAACCGGCCAGTTTTGGATGACAGACGCTGAACTGTAGACTCATGAGAAATACAGTTATTAGTTGTTATTTAAATTATGAAGTTTCAATCGTAAACCTCCCTTTCATATAGCAGAAAATTACGTTAAAGATGGTGTCTAGTTTACTCTCAAATTCTGCTTTTTCCCCGGAGAAAATTAATGTTGCAGAGGAAAAATATCCCCTATTTTGCATGCGCTAGCAGACCTTACTGTTGGTCCAGCTGTTTACAGTCCAGCTGATGGTTTTATGCTGTTTCACCTGCATTTGAAAGATTTCGAGAGCAACAGATAATTCTGTTCTGTGATTCCGCAGATTCTCTTTAGCTGTGTTATTTATTTTGCGTGTTGCTTGATTATTTTTTTAAACTAGCAAACCAGCTATTTAGGATTTCATTGGCCATAAAAGTTCTTTTTAGCGTAATTTCTGTTTGGTTTTTTTTTTTGTTTGTTTTTTTTAGATTTACCAAATAAAAACACTGAAAAATATTAACCTGTTCATTACAAGCGCCCCCTTTCATGGGGCCTGCGTCAGATGCGTGCGCTACAGACACGCCAGGAAGCACCAATCCTAACATGTAGCATACCAAAATGACGGGGAGAAGCTCAGCTACAAGCTCATGTAAACCATTTTCACCTCAACCGAACACAATTCAAGCATCAAGCAAGTAAATAAGCATGCAGCAGAACATAGGATAAAATCATATCAGTGCTGAATCGCTAGAATTTCTGCTGAATTCATGCTATGCGTAAAAATGATACCTCAAATAAAAGAGGAAAGTCCACAGAATGCAACGATATGAGCCCTGTCATTTTAAACTGACATCATATTGAAAGAACAGCAGGCATACACTTTACAGTCTACATAGATGAGCAGAAAAATTCTTACCTTTGATATTTTGCAATAAAAAAAACTGCTCAAGGGAAAATCTGCGCTTGCTATTGTTAGCCCAATGTGTTCATGTTATAGCGAAACTAGATCTGCCGGGATCCTAGCATGTTCTTTCCCAGGGCGTTGCTTCAAATATCTCAGCTCCGTAGCATTCAGCTTCCTTGCAATGTATTTTCCTCTGCGATCGGCTTGTGATACTGTCAGTAAGACTATGCCAGTAGGAATTTGATTGTATGAGTCCTGATGATTCTAACAAACTCTAAACCACCTTAATCGCAGAAACCTAGCCTGAGCTACAGCCTTGCATTCCCAGTGCGTCAAACTGAGTGCATGGGGCATTTGCATGTTCTTGAATAGCGTGACAATACAAACGTATAACTAGTTTGTTTGAGGTATTGTCCAAATAATTATCCGCTAAATATTCAACATTCATTATCAAAGTCGTTTTCTGACAGTAACTTTGCAGTATTCCGCACAAATACTGAGACTACAACAGCGCAGTACGTATTTTTTTTACCCATTCGTTGAATGGGCAATTTGATCAAAGACTGTTGTCAATTGGCGCACCCTATTGGATAAAATGCTGCGCTGCAAAGGATATTGTGAAGGTTCGATTCCTGATCAGGGAAATAATCGCAGTTTCCTTCTACAAATAATTGCAGGTGTTTTTGTTATTCTTACTTTTCTTTAAGTTTTTTCACATTGCCTTTGTTTTTATCATTTTATTTATTATATCCCCAAACGCCGAATGGCGTTCCGGGGGATATTATGTTTTTGGTCCGGCCGCCACCGCACTACGTGTTAACGCGATAACTTCAGTAATATTTCAATTACAAATTACAAATTTTGCACATAAGTAAGTGTCATAAAGAGGAAGAACTGATTCGATTTTGGACAATTTACGATCTCTTGATTGGCCACCAGGGGCCAAAAACTGATTTACGTGTTAACGCGGTAACTGCAGTAATATTTCAATTAGAAATTCCAAGTTTTGCAAATAAGTAAGTATCATAAAGAGGAAGAACTGATTCGATTTTGGACAACTTACAATTTCTAGATTGGCCACCAGGGGCCAAAAACTGAAAAAAATCACTGTTTTTATCATATCTCTGGAAATATTTGTCCGATTGACCTCAAATCAAGTGCAAATGAAAGGCCATGACCTGAGGATGTTTCCCACCATGACATTATACCTGTTTGGTTCAAAATTTTGACACAAGGTGGAGCTTTGTCACATAAAAATCACCATTTTTGCTATATCTTTGGAACTATTTCTCCAATTGACATGAAACTATGTGCAACTGCAAGGTCATGACCTCACAACATGTTATATGATGACATCATACCTGTATGGTTCAATATTTTGCCACCAGGTGGCGCTTTGTGATGGAAAATTACCATTTTGGCCATATCTTCAGAACCAATTGACCGATTGACCTGAAATTAAGTTCAAATGAAAGTCTATTCAAGGTCTATTCAAGGATTGGGGAATTGGAGGACTGGGGGCTTTCGGGGATATACCCCCAGCCGTCGCCTCCGACGGCATACGCCTAGTTTTCATTGTATGTATTATCTTTGAATGGGAAATTGTATTAGCAACAAAACTGGCAGAAATAATAATATTTTTTTTTTTATTCTAAAAATGAAAAAATACTGTATTTGGATGGAATGGATGCCTGTACTGATATACAAGGGAAATTTTATGGGTTTTACAGTTTGGTATCTGAGAAATCTGAAATGGAACACAAGGTACCTACATTGCCAAAATGGAGAATCCACCTATACATACCTCTAATTTTGCTCTGATTGACCTGATCAAAATAAACTTTGGCACAGATAATAATGACATTCTGCGCTGTAATTTTTTAGAGGTTTCAGACTGCAACTCAACAAATTTACAAGGGATCGAAGTAAAACTGTTTGGTGCAAAATGAGATCTTTCATTTACACTGTGTTCCATCTGCATTTACTCTGACTCAGTGACATATATAGTGATTTTTATACCAGGGCTGAAATCCCAAATGGTTTTACCTTTATTATGATTATTTAGTAATCTTAGTTATTTAATAATCATAATTATTATGATTACCAAGATTATTCAAATGGACCAAGGAGTCGCCGAGATATACTCATTTCATTTTGGGCTTGCCATTTTCGATAAAGAGGCTTAAATATTGAACAAACTTGCCAAGAAACCACGTTACCAATAATTTCTAAATATGGGCCCAATGCCCATCTCCACCCTACAGCCTTGAGCCTTGAACCCTCGGTACTCAACTGATGTCAGCTGGTAACTGCTTGAGCGCATGAGGCTGCAAGAGCTTGAAATGGTATAAATAGGAATGGGCAGCACTTTGCAATATTTCACGGTACCTTAATAACACCAAGATTTGGGACATTTTTATTTGCCGCCTCAGCCACGAAAAAGAGGGAAAAAAAGGTGAAATAAAATGTTCCAAATCTGCAATGGTCTTTACATTTCCAGTGTCGAAGACCATTATAAACTTACCTCTTGGTTTTTCTTGCTCTGGGCAGAAATTCTCTTGCACTGAATTTCTTCCATATCTGTGATAACCTGCAATAAGTCGAAAAACATTGATCATTTCAGAGAAAATCTGACGAACATTAAATATGATCAACATCATAATCGCTGATAAGCACAAGAGGTCCTACTTTTCGAAGACATTTCACTGGCCCGCTGGTTCTCAAACTCGGTCCTGGCGCCCCCTTGTGTATGCTGGTTTTTGTTTCAGCCACGATTACATTTGTGGAATTTGAAAAAGCTGTTAATTTCTCTTAATTAATTAGCTGCATTTCCTGTTTAGAGTCATTATTTACCATCTTAAGCCACATTTTGATGGACATCCATTGTGCTATGAGGAATAACAGCCCTTGAATATATTGTGCTTATTTTTCTATGATGTGAGGATTTTCAAGTAAAAACATTTTTTAAAGAGATCAAATTAGCCAAATCAGTAAGCACTGAATTAGGTTGCTGAACACGGATCTTTTGAGTTTTTCAAAATAATTTGCCTGAACATCAAATAAACATGAAACAAAACAGGTTTGACTGTTGTTTGCCAAATGAATTGTTAGTTTTTGTCCACCTGTCAACAGTTTCACCGATGAGGAACACATTGATTGTTTATGTTCATTAAATATTTGGTTTGATCATTTGTCTCTGCAATTATTTATACTAGACTCAATTATATTATATAAATATATTTATCCACAGAATGAGCTTATTTCAAATTCTCTAGCTGCAATAGTTCTCAAAAAAGTTGGGACACAGGCAAGAAAGGGCTGAAAAAGCAACTAATATATAACCAAATCAGCTGAAAGAACATTTAGCAAATAAGTTAACTGGCATCAGGTTTGTAACATGATTGACTTTGAAAGGGATGTCTTAGAGAGGCTGAGTCACTCAGATGTAAACATGGCCACAAGCTCTCCAACTCGTGAAGGCTTGCGTAAAAAAATGCAGAATACTTTAAAAACAAAGTTCCTCAACATCAAATTTCAAAGGCTATGAAGGTCTCATCATCGACAGTGCATAACATCATCAAAAGATTAAGAGAAACTGGAAAAATCTGTGTGCTTATGGGACAAGGCTGAAGGCCTTCACTGAATGACCGTGATCTTCGGGCCCTCAGACGCCACTGCATCACTGATTCTGTCCTTGACATTACTAAATGGGCCCAGAAATACTTCAAGAAACCACTGTCTGTAAACACAGTCCGTTGTGCCATCCAGAGATGCCACCTAAAACTTTAATACAAAAAGGAAGCCATTGTTGAGCATGATCCAGAAGCACCGCCGTGTTTTGTGGGCCAAAGCTCATTTAAAATGGACTGTAGCAAAGTGGCAAAGTGTCCTGTGGTCAGACAAGTCCGTATTTGACCTTCTTGTTGGAAATCATGGGTGTCGTGTCCTCCGGGCTAAAGAGGAGAAAGACCACCCCTCCTGTTATCAGCGTTCAGTTCAAAAGCCAGCATCTCTGATGGTATGGGGATGCTTTAGTGCATATGGTGTGGGACACTCGCACGTTTTAAAAGGCACCATGAATGCTGAAACGTAAAGGTTTTAGAGCAACATGTGCTCCCCTCCAGACAACATCCAGGAAGGCCTTGTGTATTTCAGCAGGACAATGCAAATCCACATACTGCAGCTATTACAGCAGCATGGCTTCGTAGTAGAAGAGTCCGTGTGCTGAACTGGCCTGCCTGCAGTTCTGATCTTTCACCGATTGAGAACATTTGGTGCATAATTAAACGAAAAATCCGTCAAAGGAGACCGAAAACTCCAGCAGCAGGAAGCCTGTTGAGTAGGATCAAATTCCAATGGCTAAACTCAAGAAACTTGTCTCCTCAATTCCCAGATGCCTCCTCTCCGTGTTAAAAAGAAGAGGGGATGCTATAACATGGTCAACAGGCACCTTTCCCAACTTTTTTTGAGACCTGTAGCAGCCATCAAATTTGTAAGTTCATTTTGTGAATAAAATTGTAAAATTTCTCAGTTTCAACATGTGCTGTTATTTCTGTTCTCTTGTGAATAAAATACTGTCTGGTGTGATTTGAAAGTCACTGCATTTTGATTTTATTCACAATTTACACTTTGTCCCAACTATTTCGAAATTGAGGTTGTAAATAAACAACGACGCGAGTTCAGGCTTCTCTGTGAACGGAATGGAACGGACCTGTGGTCGTGTTCGCTCGCGTGCCTTGCGTTGAGTATGAACCGGCCCTAAGAGTCCACTTCGCTTTTATATTATACTTGTGTAATGGAGAAAAGATGCCACTAGATGGCAGTATTGACCTTTTTTTTCTGTTAAGCCCAATCTGGAGCTAGGTTTGGGCATGTCCTGGGCATGTCTGAGAGGGAAAGTCCCAAAAAATAAAAAAAGTCTAAAAGGTAGGAGGGGGCTGCAAAAGAGTATATAACGAGAAAAATTGAGGGAGTAAAGTAGGAGGAGAAATTGCAAGCAGAAGGATACATTTGACCAGACCTGTCTTTTTTTTTTCATGACCTGTGAAGCTTTTTGTGGATTTTTGCCTGTGTTGGAGTATTTTCCTCACCCAGGACATCACCAAACAACCCCACCAAAGGGACTGTAAATATTTTCGATCTTGTATTTATCAATCTTGGTCAGTAAAGTAGATAGTAGATTAGTTATGTGTTTGTTTAATTAAACCTGTTTAAGTTTTTAAATTTTGCCTGTCATCCCTTGCTGTCACATATGTTATAACAAATTGGGGCCATAACACTAGCGTGTTGCCCGTGGGGATCCACGGGTTCTAGAAGTGGTCGTGTCTATGTTTGGGAGAGTTGACTTCAACACATAAGATAAATGTTAAACTTCATGCTATAAATTTATAGACAGGAAAAAATCTGTCTTTTGAATGATTAAATTTTTTTCACGATTATTTGAAATATGTTACTGATTAATCATGAAATTTTTTGTTTTATGCATTTTTTTTTCACTGATTATGCATGTTTTTTGGGATTCATGACTGTTGTGGATGAATTGGCTTGGTCATGTGATGTCATGCCGTAATGGAAACACCATAGCAACATGATGACGTCATAATGGTGCATTGTTCATTTTGGTCACGTGACTTAGTCATTTCCAGGCCAGTGTTCACTCTTGCATTGAGGTAGCAACGTGATTCTGAATCATTTCAATCAAAAACCACTTATTTCTCAATTAGTATTGGTCCTATAAACTTGCCGTTTTCGTGAGGATCTTCCTTGACCCAAAATGCATATTTATGCTATAAATGGCAAACATCGGCTCCACACTGTTTTCCACTGATTGGCCGGACACATACGCATACACGCACACAGACTCCCCTTCGCTTTTATATTTGTGATTTCAACACAGAATCTTTTCATATTCTATGGGCATATACTAGGATCCTTGTATTATAGTGTGTTGGTGGTACTTTTCAGACTTTTTGATTTGCAGGAATTATAAGCCCCCCTATTCAATTGTCTGCACTCGCACATTGCACTGTACCAACTTTGATGGGTATTTATTTAAAAATTCCACCACAGAATCTCTTCATAGACTGTGAGCTTATACTAGGATAGATGCATTGTTGTATGTGAGTGCCATTTTTCACAAACTTTTTCAATTTTAACCATTACAGGCCCTCAGACACACCCCCATTTAGTTTTGCCCAGTTGCCAAGTACATACTTTGACGGCTGTTTATTTGATGACTCACCCATGCATTCTCTTCACATTCAATACGCTTTTACTACATTGTTTTACAGTGTAGGCAGTATGGTTTGGGACCACTAATTTCCACAAACATTTTGAATGACAGAAGTATTACGGTCTCCACTTGAATTTTTGACTTTAATGTCCACCTCAAAATACCAATTCTAATGGCAATTTCCAAATTAATGGCAGTGATATCTACCCTTTTTCTTTTGCTTAAAGTAAAACACTGGTACAGTGACATGCAATTGTTAGTCATCTGGAGTAACAGCATTTCACCAAAATCTAACATTTCAATCTGCACAAAATATCAACGATTAAGTGAAAAAAGGACCGATTAAAAATCATATTAAAACCAAATTATGGTAAGTTGTTTGTTCTGAGCAAAATACATACATTCTTTCGTTGAATAAGCCGTGTGATTTCTTTTTTTCAAGCCGATTTTGACAGCAATTGTATCGCCACCGCGCTGTCCACTTTTTTGGCATCAAATTTGGGCGGTAGTTTGACCTTTGTTTTCAGAAATAATGTGACATCGAAATCTATGATGTTATAGCTCGCGTGCCAATGTATTCAACATCCTAACTTTCCTCGTTTCAGGAGGACATTCACAGTATCTTTTACTGGGCATCATTATCATCTTATCAATTATTAAAATCTGTAGTGCCCAGCTTTATTCGCCAAGTTTGAAAGCAACTTCCGCTTCAGGGTTAGACTCGAGTAAAAGAAAATAGCGGTGCCCACGAAGATAATTGTGGCTAGCTAGCCAACTATCCATTTAATAATTTTCCTCTGATCGAGACATGTAATCCTCGGTTCGAAACAAGTTTTCCTCCGATCGAAGCAGGTTCTCCTCTGATTGAGATGTGTTTTCCTCGGATCGAAACACGTTTTCCGCGGATTGAAACAAGTTTTTCTCGGATCGAAACAAGTTTTCGTCTGATAGACATGTTTTCCTCGGATTGAGGGAGGTGAACTGTGCGGTTGTTTCCCGATGATGTCGTGTTTGGGCCTCCGTACGCCAGGACCGAGTCTGGGACCCCCTGCGCTGGTCTGTGACAGGTAACTACACTACATGACTAATTTAGCTCGCCCTAAATCCCCGAAGGATTACTTCACACTTTCACGTTATCATTTTCTTAAATATGGTTGATGTGATAATCCCGAATCTGTACTACGCGTAAAAAGTATAAACATTATTGCTACATGCTTCAAAGTTAACATAGACGGCAGCGTGTACATCAGGAGTCCATGGGTGAGCAAATTCGATTTTAGTTTTTAAACCCTTACAGAAGAAAATGTTCAGATAAACATAAAAAGTGTCAAGACGTGCTGGGTACTTACAAATACTCGTATAGGATGGGTCAAATGCTGAGGTCAGGTTACTCCTTCAGTAAAATGTATCTTATCGCGTCTTACAGTTCAACCGCACGCAGCTGCTTCTCTGAGCTGTAACGTTATGTGGAACCGCTGCTCTGAGGCAGACTTAAATACCCCAACGAACATTCGGAGCGACGACACTGAAGGGAGCCCAGTGACGCTGACATGCTGTCATAACAGACGTTCTTCCCCTCGGCACCAATGATCCGTATTGCTGACGCAATGTAAACAGCGCTGGAAGGGTGACGCAAACAATGAGTCTATATAGAACTGGAGAGGTTTTCGGAGCGAAAAGTTGAAGAAACCAATATGGCGTCCAGTTCACAGCACCTCTCAATTTCCCATTGACTATTATGGAAAGATTCTGGTCATCATTTTGTTATTTTAAGAGCATACAATCGAATTTCCTTAAGTTGTAGTGGAATACATACTAAAAAACAAATCAAGGCACGATTTTGGTTGACACTTTTGGAAAACAAAGTTATAAGGAGTTGTTTTTAATCAACGATTAAGGCACTGGTTGGTCATTATATGCCTCACATCGGACCGCGAATGGTCAAACGCGTGGTACTGGTGAATAGCCTTCAGGGAACGTGGCCGTAAAGCGGTTTTGTGCCCATGGGCATTGTACTAATCCTGTCTCGGGATGCCTACGCTATCCTAGCTCGCCTAATGGGTACAGAACCAACCGTTAACAGGGAAAGGCTCTGCACGTTTTTCCAGTCGGTTGGAATGAGGATCACAACACAAACGTGTTACTCCAGTCATGTCACACTTCAAATTGGTTGTGAATTTAAACAACAGTCCGGGGATGTTTTAATGTCTTTGTTGTTGTATTTTACGCTTCATAATGCGCCACACATTTTCAATGGGAGACAGGTCTGAACTACTGGCAGGCCAGTCTAGTACCCGCACTCTTTTACTACGGAGCCATGCTGTTGTAACACGTGCAGAATGTGGCTTGGCATTGTCTTTCTGAAAATAAGCAGGGGCGTCCATGAAAAAGACGTTGCTTGGATGGCAACATATGTTGCTCCAAAACCTGTAAGTACCTTTCAGCATTAATGGTGCCTTCACATATGTGTAAGTTGCCCATGCCTTGGGCACAATACCATCACAGATGCTGGCTTTTGAACTTTGCGCCTATAACAGTCCGGATGGTTCTTTTCCTCTTTGGTCCGGAGGACACAACGTCCACAGTTTCCAAAAACAATTTGAAATGTGGACTCGTCAGACCACAGAACTCTTTTTCACTTTGCATCAGTTCATCTAAGATGAGCTTGGGCCCAGCGAAGCCGGCGGCGTTTCTGGGTGCTGTTGATAAATGGCTTTCGCTTTGCATTGTAGAGTTTTAACTTGCACTTGCAGATGTAGCGACGAACTGTAGTTACTGACAGTGGTTTTCTGAAGTGTTCCTGAGCCCATGTGGTGATGTCCTTTACACACTGATGTCGGTTTTCGATGCAGTACCGCCTGAGGGATCGAAGGTCACGGGCATTCAATGTTGGTTTTCGGCCTTGTCGCTTACGTGCAGTGATTTCTCCAGATTCTCTGAACCTTTTGACGATATTACGGACCGTAGATGATGAAATCCCTAAATTTCTTGCAATAGCTCGTTGAGAAATGTTATTTTTAAACTGTTCGACAATCAGCTCACGCATTTGTTCACTAAGTGGTGACCCTCGCCCCATCCTTGTTTGTGAATGACTGAGCATTTCAGGGAAGCTGCTTTTATACCCAATCATAGCACCCCCCTGTTCCCAATTAGCCCGTTCACCTGTGGGATATTCCAAATAAGTGTTTGATGAGCATTCCTCAACTCTCTCAGTCTTTTTTGCCACTTGTGCCAGCTTTTTTGAAACATGTTGCAGGCATCAAATTCCAAATGAACTAATATTTGCAAAAAATTACAAAGTTTACCTGTTCGAACATTAAAGTAACTTGTCTTTGCAGTGTATTCAATTGAATATAGGTTGAAAAGGATTTGCGAATCATTGCATTCTGTTTTTATTTACGATTTACACAACGTGCCAACTTCACTGGTTTTGGGTTTTGTATATTAGGGGAATGAAGACTCAAAAGTATGTCATTTCACAAAAAGACTGTGTCATTCCACCTAAAATCACAACATTGCATTTCTTAAAGGTGATATTGATGATATAATTACTTGAAAGTATGTCATTCCATTTAAAAAGTGTCATTCCATCCTAAATCAGTGTCATTCCTTTTCTGAAAGGTGATATTGATGATTTAACAACTTGAAAGTATGTCATTCTGCCTAGGAGCAGTGTCATTCCACCTTTCCATTTCCTAAAGATGATATCACTAATCAAGAGAATGTAGTTTAGCCCAGCGCTGCTATATATCCCTTCATCTCCTTTTGTAACAGTGTGTAGGAGGTGGAGTAACATGTATAAACTCTGTCATTCTGTATTGTAACAAACTGAATGACGAAGGACCATTTATTGTGCAAAAATAATATCTGTTTCGTCATTCCATTTCATTCGTCATTCACTTTAGGGAGTCCCGATCCTGGGATGGTTTTCTGGAATGTGCTTTACACGTAACTATAATAGCTACTCTAGCTCAATCTGCTAGCTTAGTTAGCTAGCTACCTAACAAGCTTGGTAACATATCAAGGACGATAATTAGCCGGTCAGCTAATTATTAGTCTTTGCATTGACTTTGAATGTAATCTGTCATGCGAAAAATTCGTTTCGCGTCCGGTCTGAAGGCAGCTTTACAGGAACACCGGAGAATGCATTTCTGCCGAGCGGACCTAGCCAAGGATGTTTTATAGGTCCATGGAGCTATCTCGCTCTTCATATTCTTCTTCTGTGGAAAAACACCACAGCTGTGCATTGTGGTATACAGCACTATAATGGGTGCATCTCAAAGGGTAGACTGCATACTTCGAAGGCTGCATTTTTAGGGGCCGTCACTTACATCCATCCACTAAACTGACATTTAGGGTAAGAGACAAGGTTAAATTTAGGGCTAGGTTTAGGTCTAGGGGTTTGAGTTATGGTTAAAATTAGGGAAACCAGCGGCGACTCGCTTAAAAGAAAGCAGTGTAACGGAGATGATATGACGTTATGTTAGTGTGGTGGATGGAATCAAGTGACGACCTCTAAAAATGCTGCCTTCAAAGGATGCAGCCTAGGCTTTGAGATGCACCCAATGTTGTGTAAGGCTGAATCCAAATGTCCGCACTTCTCTGTACTAGCAGACTCGCGGACTTTGTGGGCGCGTTCACGGGAAGTCTGGGAATGTAGAGGGCTGTCCAAATCAACAATTGATTCAGTCCACAAGGGGCCTCAAGCGGACTTTCTGCGGACTTCCAGAAAGTCCGCTTGGGGTGCAGACTTCAGCAGATTTCACTAATGTAATTACCCATAATACATCGCAATACTGATGTGACGTTTTAATTTTTCCAAATTGCTGACAGAAGAAAAGCACATTCACACACACACACAAAACCAGACAAACTCATTAGAAATGCATTATATTAAAATGTTACTTGAATAACGTAGGCCAGATATAAAATTCAACATCATCATACAGAAATGCAGGCTACAGCGGTAATCAATATGCATTTGCACGGAAACGAGTGAAACAGACTCGAAGCCTGTCTATCAGCTCATTTTATTATGCTGCAGACTTCCGCTCTTGCAGACTTTACGCGATGATGGTGAAGACGTCACATTATATACGTCTGAAGTCCGTGAGGGCTCAGTCTGCAAGTCCAGAGGGAGGAGATTTGGATTCAGCCGACATCGCTTGTTCACTCGATTCCGCTGTGCTTTGTGGGTATTTTATAGTCCACTATAAAGTGGACGTAAAGAATTCAAACAACACTACAAAATGGCGGACTCTCTATATAGTGCTCTATATCCGTGATGGGGGCGATTTCGAACGCAGCTTCTGATTCAAAACTTTTGTCACGTGACCAATGACGGTTTTCCTGCTCCGCCCGGCAGTGATCATGTGTTTTTTTTCCACTTCAAAACATTTTAATAACTGCAGTAAAAGTTTTTGCCACTAGGCTGTGCACTACTGAAATAAATCTAGTCTCGAAACAATTCGGAACATTTCGAAAGAGTGGTCGTTTCAAAGGTTTTAAAACTGTTTCAAAGGTTCTAATTTGCCATCTCTTATGAAATCCGTGAATTGGTGTTAGCCACTCGTCGTCATTACTCAATAAAACCAACCGGCCGCTCAAACATTGAGTGCGAGGAGTAAAACAACACCCCCAATAACTTTATCCTTGAATAGTGTCACGTGAAATAACCAATTGATTCTTATTATAACATGCATTCGAGTTATATATGTGTTGAAAATATGGCACTAGACCCCTTAATTTTAAAGAAAATGGCTCGTATTTCTCTATTATAGTCTATGGGAAATTGAGAAGTGCAGTGCACTTGACGCCATATTGGTTTCTTCAACTGCGCTCGTAGAAGAAAGCGGCGGCAGCCTCTCCAGTTCTATATACACTCATTTGTCGCAACTCTGGTTTCTCTTCAACAACATTATAGGCTCAAATAATCAAACCGGATCGAGACATGATGTGTAGAACGCCAAGTGTGAGATTAAAAATTCCAAAAAGAGTACTCTACTGCTACACTGGTTTTAGTGAATGTGAAAAAAATGAACTAATCGTCGACAGTTTCTTGCGGAGGAATTGTGTTAAATATTAAATTCCAACGAAGAATATATAACCTAACCATCCTTAGTGCCAGCTATTTGTCAAAGCTGATTTTCTCTCTTTTTGTAGCTCAGAAATCACATAAAATAATGTAAGCTACGCATGATAAATTGTAGCCTCTATAAATGAAATTACAACTATATAGCAGCCCTCAATGGTTACTGTCACTCAAAAAACTGCCAAATTCAGATTCTTTGGTTCATATTATCATGCAACAAATTAGCATCTCAAGGATTAGAACTTCTTCTACATTTGTCAGTATGTAAGTTCTTCAATACTAACATCCTTTGGTTTTAACTACATTTAAATAAAGTTGCAAATGCAAGTATTTTCCCCTCTTGTTCCATCAGCAGGAGGAGGGCCTTTGAGTACCAATCAAACCTGCTAATTATGGTGTTATTTAATTAAAACTGACACTTTCATTCACTCACACTGAGGGGCAAGTTAGACATTCCAATGAACTAAATCTCTATGACCTCATGCTGCCCAATTATCATCAAAAAGGTTGTTAAAAAGATTTGATTTGACCTTAATTACTGCCTGGAGAAAATCTCCTGAAAAGTACCTTCATTTGTTCCTTAGGGCTTAATTTGGCATGTATTCTTCCTCATGTGATACTGACTGGACATTTTCCATGATTCATTTATATCATAATTTCTACAGCTGTGCCGTACATTGCTGAGCACACAGATGCACATGGGCCACGTGTAATGACTGGTTCTGAAAGTGCAGTCAACAGTACAGTATAAGGAGCAATATATACTGAGTATATATACAGGCCTGCGTGCACGACGTCCTTATTTCGGCCCCATATTGACGGATCGTCACCGAAACCAGTGTCTACAGGACGTCGTGCACGCAGGCCTGCAGCTTGCAGACGGTTCCATACGGTGTTGGGGTGAATGAATCCACGTCGTCCTTGGACTTGAGCAGCCGGTCTTGTCGCTGGTAGTTTTCGGTCTTGGACATGATCCCGTACGATCTGACAGTCCTGACGTGCCGTTGTCACACGTTGTTGACCCGGTCGAGGACGGTCCCGAGTGCTCCCCGTTTGCAGAAACCTTTGATGGAGTCTTGCGATCGTTGTGTGTGCGCAGTGTAGTCGTCTGGCAATTTCCCTGGTGCTGGCGCCAATTTGAAGCATGCCTATGGCACGTTCCCGTTCAGGGGCTGTAAGTCGCGGCATAGTGTCGACGTTTCACAAGTGTCAGTGAAGAAATTAAATTTTATTTGGATTCACATGCTTTTAAAGGCAATGTGTGCACAAATTCAGAGTGAAATTCATTTTTCCCGTGGTGTGCGTGCAAGATATCGCGTTTTTGCAAAAAATTACCTAGCGTTACAGCTAACTTGAAATTCTCGCATTTCTTGCACCTGGCATGTCGGGAACGTCACTGTAGTGTTGTTGTTGTATAAAAATTATATTGAAGTTCATTTGAACTTAAATATTGACTTTATTCAAGTGGTGCGTTTTCATTTGTACTCCGTATATGTTGGGCCATTTTTGATAAATATCTTTGATCCAGCAAAAACCTGAAGCATTAAAATGAATTCACAGATTTTTTTTCAATACTTACAGTGGGCTCCAAAATTACTGGCACCCCTGACTGGCAACACACAAAGAATGCAAAATAACAAACAATATAATTATAGAGAAATGGAATATAACGACATGAAAATTTAAAAAAAATTTTTTAATGGAAACAGTCAAATCGTAACAATCATGAAATACAAAATAAATTTTAACAAAATCAAGGTTTAATAATACTTTGTAATTGGCACTCTTCATTTAGTACTTAGAGCAACCACCTCTGGCAAGGAAAACAGCGTGGCGTTTTTTGACGAAGTTAAGGCTCACATTTGGGGGAATTTTGGACCATTTCTCTCAGCAGATTCTCTAAGGATCCTTCAAATTCTTGAGTTTATGTTTATCAACTGCCTTCTTCAACTCAGCCCACAGATTTTCAGCTGGGTTGAGGTCTGGCGACTGAGATGGCCATTGCAGAATGTTGATTTTGTTGTCACAGAACAAACTGAGTGTGGATCTTGCAGTATGCTTTGGGTCATTGTTTTGTTGGAAAGTCCACCAACGGCCAAGTCCCAGCGTTCTGGTGGAGGCAACCAGATTTTCAGCCAAAATATCCTAATATTTGGTGTATTCATTATGCCATTAATCATAACCAGTGCCCCTGGACTTCTTGAGTTAAAGCAATACATGACAACTTTTGTACCTTAACAAAAATGCCTTAGAATTATTTTACTGTTATATAGACTAAAAATATTGCAAATGATCATTCTACCATTTCTACAATGTCAGCAGTTCTTTTACTTTGAGTGCCTGAAGTGGCCGTGGTCCCTACTGCACCACTAGGCCAAATTTGCGTATCAACGACAGTGCAATTACACCCGAAAACTGTAGGGGCGCTGTTTAATCAAAAGTTTAAGAAACTGTCACGTATTGCTTTAAAACACCCCCAATACATGACTGGCCCACCATCATATTTTACCATGGTTATGAAGCACTTCTGCTTGTATTCGATTGTATGCATTTCTGTTTCGGCATCAAACATGCTGATGCTGTATCTGACCTAAACATGCAATTTTAGTCTCATCTAACCAAAAGCACATTGTTCCAGTCATAATTTACTATGACATTTGGCAAACTCCAAGAGCTTGCTTCTGTGTCTTCTGGTCAGAAAAGGCATTCTTCTAACAACCTTTCCAAAGAGCCATTGGTTGTGGAGGTGTTGCCTAAGATAAGATACACTTTATTGAACCCCGTAGGGTGATTTTTCTTTTGCATTTGACCCGTCCTATAGTTAGGAGCTGTAGGCAGCCACACAGCAGCACCCGGGGACCAACTCCCATTCTAAAGCCAGTTCCTTAGTCAGGAGTACTGGTTGGAGTGTTCCTATGATGCATGTTTTTGCAACTGATGGTGCTTTTTGAAACCTGGTGACCCCAAGATGCCACCAAGGCCTGTAATTCCTTCACAGTGATTCTTGTGGATTTTGTTGCTTCTCTCACCATCCTCCAGGGGGGCAAAATGCAGTTGCGTCCTCTACCCATGAGGTTATGAATAGTTCCATACCCGTGCAATGTTTTAATAATCGCCCTGACAGTGCTCAATGGCATATTGAATTGTTTGTGAATCTTCTTGTAGCCATGACTAGACTTACGCAAGTTTGTAACCACTTGTCTCTTTTTAACAGACAGTTCTTTTGTTTTCTTCGTGGTGTGGATTGACGAAGGAATATTGCATGTGTTACCTCATTATGATACCCTGGTGAAACAGGAAGTAATGTAATGCCTCAATATGGTTCCTAAACACTGACATAAAATAAATTCCGTAAGTGGAATTTAATACCTTGTTTAATTTTAGTAGATGTTATTTACAATAATCCTTAATGATGCCAGTAATTGTGAAGCTTTGATTTGGAGGAAACTAATTTTTATTTAAATTAGTGAATTATTTTGGTTGGTTCCATTGGAACATTAATCTTGTACAGTATTTCTCACATGCTATTTAGATTATATCCATAAAAATATTTTTTTAAAGAAAATTTAAGGTATTATTTGTGCATTGCCAGTCAGGGGTGTCAGTAATTTCTAGAGCCCACTGTATTTCTAACGTAGAAATGAAGAAAGAAACCAAAAATTGATTCATGCACACACTGCTCTTCCGAGCACAAGTAGTGGTCTTTTATCAGCAGCCAATGCTTCATAACTGATGAGCAAGAAGAAAAAAAAATACTGAAATGACCAAAGGTTAATGTTGAACTGTCTTTCATCATTGTAAATCATGGGCATCAATGTAATATCATGAATTAGTAGTAGGAGCTGGCACTTCAAAGGTTCCCTGACATGAGGCACACCACCTGAAATTGTTGGTTTATTTTGTTCTATATGATATAAATAATCTCTCTATGCACTCAAAAGTTCTGAAATGGTTGAAAAATCCATCAATTTTAAGAAATAAGAGATATTTTTGCGCTCTTACGCCCCACCCCCTAAAGAAGTGGGAAGTTTCCGAGACGCAAGTCACATGTTCCTATGATGTCATCAAAGGAAAGCACCTCTGCCTTAGCAATATCTGCGGTCCATTTACACGCTTATTTACACACATTTTCTAGTGTCTTTGTTTAGTGTATGAGCCTGCAATCAAGACATCCATCTATCCATCTATCTATCTAATTGTAACTCTCAATAAACCGTGTACCATAGGCTAATGTAGCTAGATGGCTGGATACAGAGTGGACATGAAGACAACTATCCAAACTCGGGTATAAATCTAATGATGAGGGTACAAGGCATCAAGATAACTCGCCGATTCATAAAAAATATTGCATGCCGGGGTGACTGGATAGAGGGAAATACACGCAACTGTCACTAACTAACTTTAGCTTGCTAAATAGGAAAGGTGGCTAGTTAAACTGGCAGGTAGATAACTGTCAAGTCTCACACTATCTCAACACTGGACTGAACGCTTGCTCTATAATTACATTATCGAAATTCCTGAAAAACTAACGTCATGTCGAACTTAAGCCAGCTGGCTACCCAGATAGGAAGCACCTCCGCTCCGGATCTGCCCCGGGTTTGCCGACTCCAGCTGATCCGGCTTAGAGCCGGGGCAGATCCAGAGTGGAGGTGCTTGCTATCTGAGTAAGTACTGCAGGAAATGTCAGCTAGCAATCTAGCTTGCATGCGTGTCTAAAGCTGCTTTCACGCTGGACACAAAACAAACCTTTTGTACGACAGATCACACCCAAAGTCAATGCGAAGACGCGAATACATGTCTTTGAATGTAATCTGTCGTGCGAAAAACCCGCCTCACTTCTGGTGTGAAAGCGCCTCAACGCCACCAATTCTGGCAAACGAATAATCCTGAAGTATATAGTATTACAATAGCTTTCTTTCTGCACTTTTGTTTCATTAGCTGTGGTAGCCCTACAATATTTCAACAGTAACACTCAAATCTACACTGCCCGGCCAAAAAAAAAGTCACCGTTTGGAAACTAATGAACAAATTCTATAATTGGATCATTATTGCGGTTTTTAATATATTTCAGCTGGAAATAATCATTTTTATCGTGAAGCGCGTTGATACTCATCATGATACTTATCATGAAGCGCGTTGCTACTCATTTCTTAAAAAATCATGTCGGAAGACACATCCCTTGATGGTGGAAAAGATGTTACAGTATTTCAGAACGGGAAAGTTATTGGCTGGTATTTAGCAAAGAAAACCATGAATGACAAAAACAAGTATGAGGAATCATTTTCACATATTTGCCACCACAAAGTCCTGACCTTAATCACATTAAAAGTTTCTGGGATGTGCTCAAGAAAGACCACCGAGTGGTTCAACCATTATGTCGAGAGGATAAGATCTCGGCCAAAAATTATGGCATTTCTGATAGAAGATAAATGTTCTGGCACTGCATATAGTTGTCAAAACAATGACGAGATGAATATGCACTGTAATCAAAGCCACAGGGGTTCCAACTAAATATTTGAGTGAGCGACTTTTTTTTGGCCGGGCAGTGTATATTGTGCATTCCAAAAAAACATACAATTACTACAGTAATACTAGTTTTTTGGTGATAAATATTATGGTATTCCAACTGGTATTTTGTAAGGGTCTGTCAGCTGGCTATGGTAAATAAAGCGTAGTGTATGTACATTTCATTGTTGAGCAAGCGAGATCTGACCAGCTGGCTGCCTTGCGTGACATCAGTTGCCATATAAGGCAGTTCCGGACATTTTGAAGGGGGGCGTTCCCGATCAGTTTAATTAATCCGAAACAGTTTAAAAAGACCAAATTTTCACGGAAAAGCGTTTGCATCTTCGTTTTCATTGCGAAAAAATACAATAGCAAGTTCTAAATGTCAGTTTCGGCCTATTTAATGTCAGGGAACCTTTAAAGTGTGAATTAGTCTCGACGAGGCATGCTGTGTCTTTGTGAGGTGCATTCTAGTAATGTCAGAGTGAAATTAAGTACTGCATTTGTTGAAATCCAGAACCACCATGGCTACCATTGAAATTTCACACCCAGATTTTTATCCTCACAAATGCATGCCTGCTCATGTGACACAAATTTACGTCTGGGAGGCTCCCTTTGTGATTGACAAACAACAACTCCGCTTCAGAGTCACTTCTTTTATTTAATCGTCATTGTCTCATGACTGTTCAACTGAAGAATCCTGATTGTGATGAGATAGTAAATTGGGAGTCCAAACTGTCGTTTGCGAAACTTTAAGGTTAATAGCAGTACCATTCTTAAACAGCAGATGGCAGAAAAGGCTGCACTAAGGCGGACGTTCACAGTCATGTTCTTTGCAGGAGTCCTGTCCCCTTTCCGTAAAATTTTCAGGAGTCCTGATGGGATTCGAATCAAAGTTTTCAAGGTTTCGAGACTGAAGTGACACAGAGATGGTATTCAATCTTAAATAAAAGATATATCCTTCGTGTAACGAAAGGTAAATGAGAGGGAGCTGGGGCAGTCGCCTTATTACATTCATTTTTAGATCTGTAGTGTCGTTCATTCTACCATTAACGTAACTTAGAAGTTTCGTAAATCTTAAAAGAAGACAAAAAAAAGCACGCATATCAAAGTAACCTACTTCAGGACCGGCATTTATGAAATAAAGATTTTGCTGAATCAGAATGGCAGATATAAAATGTTCTTAATTCCGATGAATCCGTGAAGACTGCAAGTTTTTCCAGAATTTCTTCTTACGGTGCAATCTCTATCTGACAATAAAGATGATCAATATCTATGGCTGTACAGATCATGAAATGTTTCTGCTTATAACCCAAACAAAAGTGGTTTGCAAAAATAATCCAAACCTCTGAAGCCGTATGGCTGAGGTGAAAACACAAGGAAAATGAAATTCTAATAATGAGCAAAACATTTCACACATCACTGACAAATACTGCTAATACCAGAGACATAGTTGATGAGACATGCAACTGTAAGACATTGATGTCTCATCAATCACAGTTCAGTGCTTCCATTATAGCCCCCGACAATGGAAACATTTCTGTCCCTTCCATCAAACGTGAGATCGGCAGAAAAATAAATGTAAAGGCAAACAAAGGCAGGTATTTAGATTTGATCCATGTGCATGTCGCCCCGAAGAGTGTAGTTAACTCCGCTCCAGTGCACACTGCCTCTCAATTCTTAGGAGCCATCCAAGGTTATTAAAAATAAGTTTTTACAATAGTAAACCATACGAAACAAACCGCAACATATTTTGAGTCCGAAATTGTTTTTTGGGTCATTGCCTGGTAGCGCAAAGTTTTTATTAATCATAATTTCACACAAAATTCATGTGAAAAATCACTTAGTCCAAACTTTTAGCGGCTGCATATGTAGTGATTTGACATATACGATACTCAGACCGTGGCAGCAACAGTAAAAGCACAGATGCAATCAAAATTTATCGTGGGGTATGAATCGAGCAGCAGTGTGTCTTAATTCACAATTAATGCCCTTTTACCATATGGCCTGATTCTTACCCCAGAAAAAATGGCCTCATGAATGGCTGCCAGGCAACAGGTGGCTCGAGTCCAGACTCGCCACTGATGGAGCTGGGAATGACACTGGTTAAAGCACAAGGACACGAGGCATCCAGAGAGAAGTCGAAACACAGGAGTCTTGAGCCCATCTTTAAATGAGCAATGACCTGGTCTTAAGCATTTGCAAACAAAACTCTCAGTGCCACGAATACAGGGAGTTCATAACTAGCTTACATGCAGCATTGCGAGTCAGTGGGACATTGTGAACACGTCTCCCAGACAGACTAGTTTTATAATGTTGACAATGGCTGTACATAACCGGACATTTGTCTTTCAATGTGCAATGGGTGAAAATAATACAAAAAAAAAAAAAAAAGATTAAAATGAAAATTGAGTGAATAATCTTGTTTATTAAATCCCCCTCGAAAGGGAGTGCTGAGGGTTTCTAATCGACTTGGTTTGTTGGTTATTTTGTTTATTTATTTCTTTGCACTGATGCAAGATTACAAGAAAACCAGTCTGAATTTATCCCAAGGTTTGCTAAAAGTTGGGCATTGACCCAGAATAGATCCTATTAAATTTAAGAATGAATTGATTCAAGGTCATGGTCACTGATAAAAAAAAAACAAACGACTGACCTTTTTTTTTTACCTTAGTTCTGTCAAAAATAATCTGTTTTACATCAAATGCCAATTCAATTTATAAAATGTAATACTACCGATTGCTATAGCGAAAAGTGCTTAGTTTTAAAAATCCTTAGGGGTCAACGTACAAAGGTCTTTGATTCGAATCTCCTAATTTACACTGTGTATCAAGAACTTCAGTAGATGGCCACTTGGTTACCATTATTTATGATTTCCTATGCGCTTAGAGATTAAAATGACACCATGACCTTTGGCCTTGAGTAACTTCAAGGTCAAACCATAGGTGATGAGATTTCAGACGGTTCCATCTCAAAACTTCTGTCGATAGCCACTATTGTCTCATATAGGAACTCATATGGTGAGCAAAATGACTTGATGACCTTTAACCTTGACTGAACAAGAAAGGTCAAACCCAAGAGCACATGTTCCCAAAAACAGGATCAACTCATTGTGCAGCTAAAATATCTGCGATGGGCTGGGTTTGACGTGCCTGGTGCCACTTGTATTATTGTATAACTTTACGTTCACCAAATTTAATACAAAATGAAATAATCAAATACGTATTTGTACAGCAATATCAGAATCATATTGAAACATTAAAATATACCCAAAATGAATATTTCAGGATATAGGCAGATAGGACTTTTAGATTTCACCACAGATGTCCAAAAAAAAAAAAAAAAAAAAACCATGCAGGGACACGTGGGATTTCCGCATCCAGACCCAGCCAGTTACCCACAGTAACAAAAACTTCTCCAAGTGGGGGGAAGACCAGCTCAGGCACACAGGAAATGTTATAACGCCGCCCTGATGCAGACGGATTACTCTCCGGCCTGCTGCACAGAACACAGAAGATTGTCCACTTCCTGCCATGAAGAAAAAAACCATAAAAATGCAAAAGACCTGAAAGGAGGCCAAAAGGTCAGGCATAGGTCATGACACTCCAGTTGATTTCTATTTACTGTTTGACCAGCGCGACCAAAAATAAATAAATAAATAAAAGACATTGCGGACGGAGGTTGGGGTCATTCCTCACAAGTTTGTGGAACTGCGATTTAGCATTTCAGTAGCATTTCATTTACACTAAAGGCCTCAAGTCCTGGGGAATTTCTACCATAAAACCAACAACTGAAAATCTCCATTTTTCAGTGAAGTGGACATCAGTTAATTTAAGTCATTCACGCCTAATGACATTTTATCACTCTCAAGGTCATATCGTGTGTTCTTTCCTAAGAGAGAGTACAGATCACACACTCCATTTGCTCACACTTGCCCAAATGGCAGTTAGTCTCCAGTTAGGCTTAGTTAGGCTGAGCATGTCTCTGGGTTGCAGGAGGAAACCAGAAAATCTAGTGGAAACCCTGACAAGCACAGAAAGAACACGCCAACTCCATGGATTCAAACCCACCACCGCTTACGTGACCGTATCGTCCTGAGCGTAGATCAAACCATACTCATTTTACACAGTTTATCCTGAATTAATGATTTTTATTTGGTTCATTTAAAACCTAGAAAATAAAGGTTTGAAGAAAAAGAAAAAAAGAAAAAGAAGTTCAGAAAGCCTTCTGAATTCCCAGTTATGAACCAAAGGGTGTCGGCTGAAGCAAAGCTTATTAGACACCTACCCCTCTTATCTTACAAAATCATAATCATCACAATAGGGAAACATAGTTTATGGCAACAGTGCTGCAGAAAACTTGATGTTGACATTTTGATCATAACCATTATTAACATACTAACATTAACTAATTATTTTTCCCCAATGTGTATTGCATAATGCAGTCCCTCTTAACGTTTTTTGAGCTTGAACCATGTACTGCATGTTTTAATATCCTCAAGATATCATTGCGCAGGTTTACTTGCAGTGCTCATTTGCACGATGAAACTGTAGAATAGTCCTAAGGTATAAGAATGGCTCAGTCACCATGCAGTGCACTTCCATTTTTGATAAGAAAACATCCCCCCTCTGGAGATATCGTGCCATGACAGTTTAAAACGCCAAATTAAGATCACCAGTTACAAAAAAGAAAATTAAATGTTATGACTGTTCACAGGCTTATGATAAGAATTCAAAGACTTCACAGAATACCATACGAAGGGTTCAATCATTATAGGTAGCCATCAGTCACCAATCACACTTCAATAAGATCAAGCTCCAGACAGTTAAATATTTCATGTGGTACCCTGCCTTTTGAATACAAAACACCTGTATGCCTAAAATTGTTATGAATGGATTCGCAGCTACTAAACTTCTCGCAAAAGAAGGTAGATGACGGTGGGGTAGGCAGCAGTTTCTAATCATAAAGGAATGCTAAATATGTCGGCCACAGTCACATACGAAAGCATAACTGGCCTCTTCCATTAAACAGGGCTCACCCTCCCCGGCAAAGTTGTTCGGCTGCCAGCAAGAGTGACAGGATTCCATAGCAGAAAAAAATATGCAGGATAAAAACTTTAGTGACACTGAACATGCAGCATTTATGGAACAGGCCTGGACAGAGAACAGGAGAGCACGGCTATCCGACATGCCTGCACAAAATTATGTCCAAAAAAATGGAGACATGAAGAACATCCGGCAACTTTTCCAATGAGTTCATGTAAAGCAGGAAAGTATTCCACCCCAAAGTGAAACTGCCCTGCCACCATGAGGAGCTGCCCATCCAGCCAGAGCACTGAAGCAGTGCAGTAAAAAATGGCTGGCAAGTGTGATAAAATATGCAATAAACACACTCTGAATAACATTTTTAGAAAATCGCAAAACTGCATGGTTTTATTCAGATTTATTACCTTACATACTTTTCATATGGAATATATTTAAAACATCTACAAATTAAAAAATAATTGAGGCACTACTAAATGTGATTTAGTCATAATTATAGCAAATGTTGAAAACCTTGGATTTAAACAGAGCAAAATATTTCAAACAAAACAGACATTGGAAGCCAATGTTGACATACATTATGTAAAGAGTGTCTAGTTTTTAAGTAAAATAAATATATGCTGGAGTGCAGGCGTATCCCTTTCTAACCACGACTAAATATTAACAGCTAATAAAACTGTGACTTAAATCACCATTGGCCCCATCTGTATGCACTTGGCAGTGCAGTTTTCCAGAGCTTCAGATTTATAATTGTTTGCCTTCACAGTAGCACCAGCATTATTTTCGGAGGGAGACGGGGAGAAACAAAGGGGGTTTGTTTTATCCTATGCAAGCCCACACACAAAAGAAAACTTCCAAAAATAGGGCATGAACATGGGGGTAAAAAACAGTCACAAAACATTGGCTTTTGTGAGGACTTATAATTATGAGTATAATTTGCAGACTCGCATAAATTGAAGTGCAAACTCCGCCAATTTTGTTCTCTGAACTAGAATTACCAAAGACCCTCTTCACAATGCATGACCAGAGAGGAACAGAGAGGTGCCTGTCATTACCTGAAGTACACCAAGAACAAAATTATATTTTAACAAAATGGCACAAGTTACGTTCCACCTGACAATTTGTCCAGAAAAAGGCAAAAAAAAAAAAAAACAAAAAAAAACTCATTAAGCAATTACAAAATGTTGACACGTTGGATTCGTAAGTCAGTCCAGATCAAAAGAAGCATTTTGCGAATTACTTTCCTTGGCTGAGAAAAGTACTTCAGGAGTATTCCGGTGAGCAGTCCGGCAGAGCGAGCCACACAGAGCGAACGCCAAGCTTCTGGTTTTTCGTGCTCCACGAGAAGGCCAGCAGGGGCTTAGGGGGGCAGGATTTCATGAGGATTTGGAGGGGGGAGGGGAGGGGGATCACGGTAACGTGGTACCACTCTCCAAGTGGAGGGTTTCACGGTTGTTCACATATTATTTAACTCCATAAGAGTCTGATCCAACATCTGGTGCATATCGACGTTTTCTTCTTTAGCTTGTGCAAGTTTGTCTGTTAGAACACCAAACGAAAATGTTAACAAAACAAATCACAGGACAGTTGGTGCCGAAAATCTACATTATACTATGGAGAAACAAAAACACAAAACACTCATAGCAACCATTACCAGAGTCACTAGTGGCATGCGCTCATGCGCACACATACGCACATGCACACACACGAGCTCACACAATGAAAGAAACTAAAAGGAATCTTGACCCGCATTCTGAAACCGCCATGCAACTCCAACATGATCACAGTGAAAGTCTATATTTTTAAAGGCAAGCAATAGCCCTGGCACAGCCTGGAAGCTGACCCTGCCTCCTCCGCACACCACAAAGCCACAGCACAATGGCACATACATTCAGAGCATGCATTACACAGCAGTGCGTATAACATACTGTAAGCAGTACTATATTCCACAAATATGTTTAGAACATCCTTATTACGCTTGTCCCTGGATTAGCATTGTAATTTTGGTTCCTCAGGACAGGGTATTCTATTGTCCAAGCAAGTGGACCATTTATACCCACTATAGACATGAGTAATCCATAATAAGGAAGTGTAAATATGCAACAAAAGCAAGACGGAAAAAAAAAAACACGCCAAGTCTAATCCTCATTCAAGGCCAATCTTAGTTCATTAGAAAGAAGGCGGTTTTTCTCAAGTTGCTGGTAGAGCCGGTCTGAAGAGCCAGGGAGCAGGTTAGAGAGAGGGAGAGAGAGAGAGAAAGAGAGAGAGAGAGAGAGAAAGAGAAAGGGAGAGGATATCAGGGAAATGTTAGCACAGAACTGCAAAGTCAACAATGTCATGAGAGAATGGAGTTGTGGCGTTTATTAGGGTTAAACATAAAGATTATTTCCTGCGGGCCCACTAGGCAAATAGGCCCAAAACACAGAGGGCTCTAGTATCTTCACTGGCTTATCAGCCATAATACATTAATGTTAATTACACTATCAGGAGCCAAAAAAAATAATTGACTAGCCCAATAAGGCCAGTGACTGGACAGTCTACTTGCAACTTTAACTAGCCCCAGGCCAGCAGATCATTGGTCCTGTAGGACCCTGGGCATAAATGACCATTCTCAACCTTCTCTTTAAGAAATGCAGCCATGCTATAATAGAGACACTCCTTGAAACTACACAGAACAAAAGTTTCCAGGTACCAAACATCTAGATCGTCTTTACACCCCTACTGATACGGTAGGCTAACTGACTGAGTGCCAAGTCTGCTCTGAATGAATGCTGCTGCAGAGAGCGGAAATCATAAAACCTGACATTAGTGGAGAAGTTGAAATCGGTGCATGTTCTTACGAATGCAATCCTTTCATCCAGCTGGAAAGCCAAATGACTGACATGATCACACCACTGTGGTTAGTATTTCATGAAGCAGAATTACACAATTAACTGGACAATACACCAAGTAAAGCCCAGAACCCAACTAAATCTGGAATATGAATCATAAGATATAAAAAAAATGTATAAAAAGAGAGGATCAATACAATCATAAAGATATTCAACTAATTCAACAAGATTCATAAGACTCGATTTCTCTTCAATAGCATCGTTTCAAACTCTAATTCAGACCTCAAAAGTAATACAAGACTGCAGTGCCTCAAAAAAGCTGCTCAGCTACTGCTACCTAACCATAGCTCTATTTTTGAGCGACAGCATAGCTGTGGTGGCCGTCTGGCTTGAACTTTGGCTTGGCCTTATAAATAAAGTAAACATCGTCCTTCAGCCAGTCAGAAAAAAATGAATTGCATTCCACGGCAGGTTAAGCGGCATGTAATCCGGGTTTTCCCTTTGCTGCGGAACAGCCGCTCTCCATCGGTGCCACAGGTTGACTGATCGATGAGGAGAGCGGAGTTAAAGTGATACTGAGGACCTCCCCTCAAGTCCCCCAGGAACACAGAATCAAAATTAAATCATTAAAATTGATGTCATATTTCAAAAAAAAAGAAAAATATGATAAAATGTATACTAAAGATAGCCAAATAGACTAATCAGAGCTCTCTCACAGACTGCCAGAATTAACGTTTCTGGGGGGGAAAGGCAATTTGTATTAACTGAAATTGGATGAGCTCCAAACTGATGAAGTTAAGTGGATTACTCAAGCACAACAAGATGTCACCTTGGGATGAAATATTTGTGAACAGTTTGAATCCAGCCACTTGGAAAGGAAAATCTTAATAAATTTCTGCATCCATTTAGGGAAAGTGATCATCTTCTTATGCTTTCGGCTTGTACACTGCATACCTCCACGGTCCCAAAGAAAAATTGATGAGAGAATTGATTTAAGTTCAAGAACTTCAGGTAATGTTTTACTCAGATGATCCCAGACCACAAGACAGAATCCTTTTTTTTATTTTATTTTTTTTTCACTTGTTCCACCAAAATAATCTTTGAGGTTTCACTGATTTGCTCACCATTTGACAACTACTTCCTGGCACCAATAGTAGCACAACTGAAACGTTTAACGCTTTGCAATTTAAGCCATTACAGATATTAAATGAGCAACCCAGGAGAGCTGAAGCAACAGGAAACCCATTTCCAGCAAGAACTAACCCGGCTAACATTGCCACACACTGGAGTTTCAACACCTATCCACAATTCAATTTATTTTATTTTTTTTAATCTGTGCAGTACCACTCCTGTATGGCATTTCTGAACTGGCAACAGGAAATCTGCAGGTAAACTGGTAAAAAGTGGGTATAATTGCTAGATATATCATCTTAAGCAAGGCCTGAGATTGGCTTAACTTCACTGTACAATGATTTCTGAAACACAGCCAACAGTAAAACCATTAACAGTTGGCTCAAGGACACAACGAGGGCTCCTGTGAAAACAGACACCGGCAGGACAATCAACGCTATATAAAAAGCTGTAAGTGACAGTCTTCAGTGTGTGTGGCTGGCCCCTTCACCTGTGCCTCCAGTACAGGCACCAGATTCAGAAAACAAAAGAAAACAGATGAGGCCTGCAGCCTAGGCAACACACAATGGCCGCACAGCGAGACTGCCCGAAACAGAGCCTGTTTGAAATTGAAAAGAAAACAGGAGCTGCTGAGTGAGGCTTCCAGATTTTATTTGAGCCACTCGGCAGTAATCACGGGAAAACAAATGCAAATAAGAAAATAAGAATGACGGAGACAGAGAGAATGAAGAGAGAAATGAAGCGAGTATAAGATGGATAGAGACAGGAGGGAGAGAGAGAGAGAGAGAGAAACTGACACTACACTGAGTACAGGAGCGGTACAGCCACTCAGCTGATGGGAGACATCTGGCAGGATGGACAGAACACAGTTTATCTGTTCGGAGAGAAGAAAAAAACAGTATGAAGGGAGAGAAAGATAACGGGACAGTAAAAAGCACAGCAAACGGGTGCAGGGGGCTGCAGGCACAACACTACTGCTGCCTCTGAGCAAAGAGGAGAGCCGAGAGCAGGCGTACGCGCACACACACACACACACACACACACAGACACTCGCACGCACACACACGCACGCACGCGCACACACACGCAGACACAGAGACACACACACACACACACGCACACACACACACGCACGCACGCACGCGCAGACACAGAGACACACACACACGCACGCACAGACACAGACACAGACGCACGCACGCACACACGAACGTGCACACACACGCAGACACACACACGCACGTACACACACGCACACACACAAACACACACACAGACACACACACACGCACGCACGCACGCACGCACGGGCACACACACACGCGCGCGCACACAGTCACACACACGCACGTACACACACACACACACACACACACACACACACACACACACACAAACACACACACACACGCACGCGCACACACACGCAGACACAGAGACACACCCACCCACACACATGCACTCAACTGCCAGAGAGACACCAGGGTCACCAATGAACCCCGAGACCTAAAAGCACAACCTCAGCTCTATTTGTAAGGAACTGTTTTTACCCACAAGTCACTTGGTTAAAACTTTCCAGGCATTTTGCAAAAGAAATCTTAGCCATCAATGCCCTCCGAATGCACTAAAGAAGGATCAAAGGAACGATCAGGTTTCATCAAGGTTTACAGTAGTTCTGAGGGTCACCAGTTCAGCTAACTTATGTCAGTAGAAAAGATGGAAATCTTCTGAAATCATGCATGAATAAAAGGGACTCTGAAAATAGAGACACAGAAATGCCTTTCCTTTCTGGCTAACTGCATTCGAACAGCACGTATGCCCTGAGGATCAACGCGTGAATGTCAAGTCTGATCGCTTGAAATGCTACTTTCAACCAAAGAAAATACCACTTCAATCAACAGCAGTTTCCATTTCTCATATAAAATCACTTTTTGCAAACAATTGATAATAAGACTGCAGCTATTAGCTTCAGTCAGCCGTCATGAAGGGGAATCCCTTCACCTTGCGCTAATGGCAGTAACAGCATCAACAAAAATACTTTTGTTCTCAAGATGTATAAACAGGCTGTGGGGGCAGGATAAAGCTCACTACAGACTAGGCACTGCATGCATGGATATTACTACCGAGCTACTGTTTCAAAACCGCAAGATTACGGCCTATAAAAGGGGGCACCATGGTGTGAAGCAACAGGAGTTAGGGAGGGTTTACAAACACGCGCAAGGGAACGGGGAGAGGCATTACATGGACGTCATGTCGTTGAGGGCATGGTCCAGCTCCTCACTGATGGCTTTGTACTTCAATTTCTGTGCATATAGCTCATCTACGGGATTGGGTAAAGTCGGGGGGGGGAGGGGTAGAGGACATGGAGAAAATGTTCAGGAAATCGAGGACAGGCAGGGGGTCGTGCCCGAAGAGTCCAGTCCAGGAGAAAGGCCAGTAACAAAGCAGAGCAGTCAAACGGATCAAGAGAGAGATAGAGATAGAGAGATAGAGATAGAGAGAGAATAATAAAAGAGGAAGAAATCAAAGTTTATAGAGCTGTGGAAGTCGAGTACGATGCATTATCACATTTCTCCAGTGTACAGCAAACAGTCTCGACACCTTCAACAGCTCATTCCTCTACTACCATATCTACACCAAGAGCATTATGGGAAATCCTGCAGAAATCTGCAAGTATCACCACTGCAATCAACTAGAAAGACCACAGCATAGTGTACAATTGTTCCCTCAAAATGCGACCTCCGTGAACTCACAACAGCT
Source organism: Gymnothorax reevesii (assembly GCA_029721435.1). Lineage (NCBI taxonomy): Eukaryota > Metazoa > Chordata > Actinopteri > Anguilliformes > Muraenidae > Gymnothorax > Gymnothorax reevesii. The sequence continues at coordinate 63,793,589 of CM056588.1, read as the reverse complement.
GATTTTACTGTTCAAAATATGTAAACAACACTCAAGAGAAACATCAAAAGCATTGTTCTTTGGGGGGGGGGGGGGTAAAAGGACTTGTATCAGAAAGAAAAAAAAAAAAAAAAATGTACGCGAGTGGCAGTACTTGACCCCAGCATAAAATCAAATGCATTATTCAGCACAGAAGAGAAGGCAGAAGGGGAAATGATAAAACGACAGAATTTTCGCTCAGATAAGACAGGTGCCTTTTATAGAGAGTAATTACACTCATTCTAAAAAAGTTCAAATCCGACTGGGTGGTGTCGGATGTACAAGGTCTTCCCTGCCTCAGTGCAAACATCCAAAGAAGTAACGGTAAATTGCTGTGAAAAGGATGTTACTGCCAAGAACCAGAAAATAAGTGAAGCATTAAATGTACAAGAAATGATTTCATCACGTTAATTAGCTAATCCTTCATGACAAAGCAAAACCATGACTGACAGAGACCACAACCTGCAAACATTAAGAACTTTAATGTGCACAGCAATAAGACCAGAAGCAGTCATACCTTCCAGGTCATCGATAGTCTTCTCGAGTTTGGCTACTGATCTCTCGGCGAACTCTGCCCGCGTCTCGGCCTGTGGTCACGGACGAGAATTTGGGTCACGCCATGAGAAGAGAGCATGAGAAAGACGAGGAATGTGCGCAAAGTCCAACGGACAGGTGGAGGACTTACCTCCTTCAGCTTATCAGTGAGGACTTTGATCTCTTCCTCAAACTTGTCCTCCTTCTGCGAGTACTGTGGCAAGAGAGCAGTGCCAGGTTACCAGCAGGAACACGCACACGCACGCGCACACAAATGGGCAGAACATGAGGCAAGACAGCCATTCTTGCCATTCACCCCAAACTATCAAAACACGATCATTTCACTGACTGTGAACAGATTTTTAACTCATGAGCTCCCTCCTTCCCAGCATGCTTCAGCAGCTAGGAAGTCCCAACTAGCAACAAGAGATTTCTGCTCGACTAACTCAGCTCATGCAGCAAGGGCATTCCATCCTAAGGTCATGAACCTCTCATGAATATTTATAATTGGCCACCTAATCAAAGTATAGTCATGAATATTCACAAAGAACTCTCAAATTGGGGCCCCATCATGAATATTCATGAGGTGCTTAAATATAAGGGCACTCCACTCCAACTATGGCAGGGACAAACTTAAACCGACAGAGTTCATGGAGCTGAATATCTGTTCAGTTCAGTAAACAGAAGAATCTCGAGAAAAGTCATTACAGTCTACTAAGATGCAATGGGACTGATATTATACATATTTTGTTTGTTACGAAAATGCAAGAGGAGATTGAAAGAACATAAAACTCAGAACAAGAATATCAGAGGAAAAATAAGAAGCCACAAAACACCGGAGACTGTACATCAGTAAGATCACTGTGTCCCTTCCCAATGCAGCTCAGGACAACCAAAACGAGGATGGAAATGCTGACGTCTGAAAACACGTTAGATTCATCTGCTTCGGCGATATTCTAAACGTACACTTTAATGGGATCAACTACTTTGACTGTTGTTGAAGCTTTATATTCAGTACTGCAAAACCAGAGCATCCAATGCTAAACACATGGTTATCTGAACTGACACAGCATCCTCGGGAGATATTTCATTATGAATGAACATCGGACTAACTGAGAATCATACACGTTTTTACAGTGCTGTTTCGCATCCTGATCGACTGAACACCGTTTCACGCTGGTAAACAGAACCGGTCCAGGACCTACCTTCTCGGCCTGGGCTTCAAGTGACTTCAGGTTGTTGGTCACAGTTTTCAACTCTTCCTCAAGCTCAGAACACTTACTGGTGTTTACATGTGGGGTTTGGGAGAGGGTGGGGGAAGACAGGAGAGGGGGGAAGTGTGTGGTGGGGGGGAGGGGTAGATGGGTGGGAGGGACATGAGACAGAAGTGGAAGAGCAGAATGTGAGGAGTCAAGGGAAGGAGGGAGAATCAGGATGGATAAGGACCCCCGTGAAAGATGAGGATAATCAGAGATGAGGGAGGAAGGGGGGGTAAAAGGGAAAACAGGATTAAAGGAGCGAGTCAGAAAGAAGCCAAACACAGCAGAAATGTCCACACGCAAACGTCTCCATCTCTACAAGCATCTCACCTGATGTTTCACGCCAGATATACAAATATACACCGTGGCTTATTTTATCATTTGAAAAATGCAGAACAGATTTGACAGAATTTCTGGTAGAGAGCTTCCTTGCAAGTCCAAAGCGCAAAAAATGCCTCGCCTGGTCGAACTCGCATGTTCCAAGCGCAACCAACCATTTTCACCCTGAAGTGGCTATGCCTTCTATATCATGTAACGTTTGTGAATTTATTGCAGTGATTAAGAGACTTGCTTTGCAGACGATTCCTGCTGGATTAAGGCAACAACCAAGTAAAGGGGAAAAAAAAAAAAAAAAAGCAGACATGACCTCGAGACAGCAGGAGGAAATGGACAAAAAACGAGCATGGGCGTGACAGTGGACAGCAAGTAACGTCCAATCCGGATGAGTAAGCTGGTCAGCAGGAAGTGGAGGGTGAGCAGCCAGTGGCTCGAGAGGTGAAGCCGGATACAGTGTTGGGTCAAAGTACCTTTGCCTCTGCCGCTACAAGCGATTTTAAGTTTTGGTCCAAAATTCTTAGCTCCTCGTCTGCTCTTCGAACTCGTCTGTTAGTTGGAGGTGGCAAACGCAAGGCCATTCGAGAAACAAAACACATAAAAAACATGCAATTTCAACACAGCCATACGTGCAATGCAGGGTGAAGCACACATGAAGCTAAACACGAGCTGCAGGCCTCTCCACTCAATCCAGCCACAATACGCTCCGACCTTAACTTTGACTAACAAATTATTTTAAAGGGGCATTACGTCGCACGTGACGCCCAGACTGGACCGCGGCTGAAATCACAAAGCAGCATTGTGTAAGGGGCCAAAGAGGGCGATCACTCTGGGAAATTTGATTTTCAAAGCTAAGGCTCGAGAGCATGAAAGGGCGACTGTAAAAAGACGCTCAAACTTGAGCAAACCAAAGGGAACATGCGCGCCAACAGTGGCCGAGGAGCAGCTTGCCATGCACGCGCATCACAGGCCTTACCTCTCCGATAGCTCCGCCCGCTCTTCTGTCCGCTCGAGGTCACCCTCGATAATCACAAGCTTACGTGCCACCTGCGGAGAACGAAGAGGGACGTCACACATCATGCAGGACTCTTCCATCGACGCACATGTCTGCCTGCGCCCAGTCCATTTACTCACAACCTCAAAACTGAAATGATAATGGTACTGCAGTCACTGAACGCAGGATGCAGGATCGGAGCCCTGATTTGCAGCTGCATTTAGAATCAAAAAGTCTCCTTGTCCATCCTTAACCCTTTCCCTTCTGCTCTTTTTTTATCATTATAATGCGGGGGGATACAGTTATATAGTCATCAGTATGTCCGTATGCAAGTGTGTCTGTCTGTAATCGATTGGTTTCCAGAGCAGAACTCAAATACTGGTCAATATTACTATGCTATGCGTATTAATCAGGTCCTGAATGGGTGCCTTTTGATATTTGGGATTTCTGAGATTAGATTGTGGGGACCGGGGGATATGTCATCTTCTGATGACTCTTGTTTTTAAATTAGCTTTCATTCCATTTAAAATTTTCATCTCTCTGTATTTGACAGCTGCCATCATCAAGAGGAAGCCATTTCAAGGCTGAATCTTCTGAAACACTACGATCGCCCCACCGAACACTAATTACCACCGTGTGTTTAGCCAGACCCACCGTCCCACTGCCCCCACTGGTCACGTCCCTCTCCCAGGCACAGAATCCATTTATAAAATAAAAATACTTGACTGCAGTAAAATTCTAAACACAGGATTATATCCAGTAATCTAAAGAGCATGTCCAGAACTAAGCGAATACAGAGGCCCTGCACATAACCACGCCAAAATGTGTTCATAAGCACCACCAGCGCGCTAACATCTTTAAAACAATACTGGGAGAAAAAGCCAACTGTTCAAAAATACAGCAAAGACCTGAGCTCATCGAATGGCAGACTAACACTCTGGCACAGAGCATTGTGTGATCAAACCTGCCATCCCTCCCCCATCTTGATTTAAGCCAATCTCCACGCCAATGCAACACACGACACGCATGTGACACGAAGCCCAACCAATAAATAGAGAGGGCTACAGGGGTGCAATGTTCGCCATCTCCAGGATACTCAGGATTATTATAATGTGCACTAATCGCACTTCCCGGGCCGAACAACCCCTCCTCCCCCCGCATGCAGACAAGGCCCAAACGCAGGAATGCGTTACGGCTGACTGAGCAGGAGCACTGGCAGACACTGGCCTCCTCGTATTTGCGGTCAGCCTCCTCGGCAATGTGTTTCGCTTCCTTCAGCTGAATCTCCTGCAGTTCCATCCGCTCCTCGTCTTTGGCAGCGCGATTCTCGATCACCTTCATGCCCCTGAGAGAGAGAGAGAGAGAGAGCCAGGGAGAGAAAAAAAATACTAAAGTTCTGAGAAGTAGGAGTGGTTTACATCCCAAAAATGAATGGAAATTTCCCCGGTTAGAAAGCCTGTCAGAATAAGACAAGCAAATTCTCCTTCTGGGAGATAAAAAAACTAAACTCATGGACAGGAAGAGGGAAATGAACCAAGCAGATGATTACAAACAGGTACATACTGCTGTGTGCGATATAATATGAATGGTATTTCACTGTGCTTTTGTTCCAGTTCTTCAAATGTTTAATTTCATCTCTTACAAGTTTTGCAACATAAAAGTAAACCCGTCAAGCCAATACAGATGTCTGAAGATCGACTTGGGAGCAATAAAACGCGAGATGAACGCATAATAATCCATTCTGACCCAATCTGCATTAACATTACATGCTCGAATATAAAGGGTCTGTTTAAAGAGGAAACACAAGGCATAAATCCTTATATCCTCTGAATCTTTTTTTTCCTTCTATGAATCACAGTTAGTTCAGCACTACGCTCCGTCACAAAATGATCTGTATTTGTACCCGCCCGAAAACAGCTCTGCTAAGGGCATGATTTAAGGCTCTCAGCAAATTCCTAAAATGTTCATAATTGCATTGCAAAGGGGTCCACCGAATACATGATTTATGGTGTGCATATTGCCTGAAAAGCAAAACCGCATTCTTTCCCTCAAGCTCATGTGAAATGCTGCTGCCGTCACTTCACGATAAAGACTGAAAAAAGAGCATTTTAACCCAAAGTAGCTAAAACCAGGTCAGAAACTTTAAGTCCTACCACGCGTTTCTTCCGCCGAACTGAGGCGGCCAATTTTACCAATGTCAGTTTGTGTTGACATTAAATGCTCAAAAGTAAACAATCTGTTTAGAGAGGAAACAAAAGGCAAAACTCCTAATAACCCGTGAATCACCGCTTTGGCAGAGGGACTGAACAGCAAATCACGTAGATGATACTGGAGAGGATTTCTACTCTCTAAACCTGGATTTTCCACTTGTCTTTCTAAGAAGAGACGCACCGGTCTCTGGCGTTACACGCACAGAGCTGTAGGGATAGGACTCACGAAGGGACGCATATCGAGAGGGACTTCACACTCCAGTGACTCAGAGAATACGGTGCGTTTGCAGCACGCGCAAAACTTGAACACTCAAGTCACACGGTCGCACCTCTCGCTCTCATCAGCAGCTTTCTCCGCCTCCTCCAGCTTCTGCAGAGCAGTGGCCAGGCGCTCCTGGGCGCGGTCCAGCTCCTCCTCCACCAATTGGATTCTTCTGTTCAAGGAGGCGACATCACTCTCAGCCTATAGGAATGGAGATCCGAGCCGAGTCAGACTGCAGCGTGTTCAATACAGGGGTAGGGGAAAAGACACGCTGCATGCAAACATACACACCGGGTGCACATATTAAAAACAAACACACACACACACACACACACACACACACACACGCACGCACACACGCACACACGCACGCACACACACGACGAAGCTCACTGTTAAGGTGGCCAGGTTAACAGTCACCCTCCTGCCGTGTCAAACGGAGCGGGTAATAAAGCCCTCCTACACGACTGTAATAAAAATTCCCTCACAAACAGCGCAGCCAAAATTGTACCCACAACGCCTGAACGTCTGAAGCTAAAAGGAATTGGCAGACCGGAGGCACAAGAAGAGAACTGAATATCAACCGCTGTGGCACAGAATGCGTAAACCTCTGAGATGCAGAGCAGGGTGTGTGCAGCTGACAATCCGGTCGACCGCCCTGTCAGCAGAAGGCAAGGACCGGAGCAGGCGAGCTTTTTTTTTTTCTTAAACAAAGCGGGACAGAAAGAATTCTGTACTCAACCTCCACCGATATCAAATGACATCAGCACTTTTTCAGCTTACCTCCATGTTTGGGTACCCAAAGAAACATTAGGGCGGGTAAAAAAGCTGAGCGTACATTCAAGTCAAGAAAATTCATAGCTTAATTTCTAGTGCTGTTATACGTGGTAGCCGCATGTAACGATGGCGGCCATGTTACTGATGACACCCCAGGTTGCTAGGGCATGCACAGCATATGCATTCGCGATATCGAATATTGATATAAAAATAAAAGCCTCTTCTCATTAATTAACTTCCCCAAAATGTATTAACATCATTCTGGTGAATAAAAAGTGGAAAAGAGTGAAGGTTGGATATGGAATTCTTTCCAAGCAGGACTATTGAGTAAGCCAGAATGAAACAAATAGAATTTGGAACAGCCATTTTCAACTTTAGTCCATAATGCACATTTGAGGGGACACTAGGTTTTATTTTGCACCATCATTCAGCTAAATCGGTATTCCTGCTTCAAGATATTACCCTGGAGGTACTTCCTCCTCAGATATCCCACGAGGTCGGAGTCATGCAGAACTGCTAACGCTAAAGGGTGCAGGGAGCTGAATTGAAAGACTTCTCTGACAGACTGCGATGAGAAAAAAGAGAGTCAAGAGTTCAGACGGATAGACTGCAAACACACAGAGGGTGCCTGAGGTGCCAGGAGCCTGTAGCCAGAAGCTTTGGCCAAAATTAAACTAAACTGCAACATAGTTTGTTTGAGCTGGACTCAGACTGCACATTACAAAAATAAATAACAAAAGGATCTCAGGCATTTTTGAGCGCAATGGATAATTAGCAGTCAGACAAAAATTATTTTGCCTGGGCATATGACTATGTCATGCTTCAAAATTTATTTGACAAGTACAATGAGGAATGGCCAAACAGAGGAGTCTTGACATAAAACACAGACTTTAGCCAGTGCATCTAAAACCAGCTTTTGCAGTATTTCAGAGTTAACACTGCGACAGTATGTACACAGTTTTCATAATCCCCGTAATAAAGTGCCTCATCACATTGGTTCTTTTTTCAACTAGCTGTTCCATTAAATTTGACATCATCTTGTTCCTTCGACAGAAATCAAAGCTAATGAATATCTTTCAGATGTCTGCATTTGCAAGAGTGACTTCAAATCTACAGAATAGTTAAATTTGCAGTGAATTCAAAAAATTAGTGCGCACAGCACCCGCTAGTGCTTCTTCAGACACTGACGATACCATAATGGACAATTAAAATTAGGTTGAAGGCACACCCAGTTCCACAGATCTAAAGCATATACCAAAAGATCTCCCAGGTGACAATAAATCCATGTTGGTCACGGGGCAGTTAAGCAGCCCCCTCTTACATCAGCAGACTTCTGCTTCACCTCTGGCGGGCTGCTCATGGCCCAATAGAGACGGAATTTCTCAAATCAGTTCGGACCAACAGAGTCATTCTATACGAAAACCCATTTGGATGTTGCATCTCCACCACAAACTGCTTTGTATGTTCACATTTAGTCGCTGCATCGGAATCAAATAGCTTGCCTGGCGAGGCGTGCGCCAAAGCAAACAGGAAGGCCCTCTGCTGTGCTGGACTTGCTCGATATAAGCAACGCACAAACATCAGAGCGCTACTCGGGCAAAGTCCGTTTTTCAAGTCATGGCTGCAAGTCGGTACTGCAAAGAAAAACGTTAAGCTACGTTCAGAGATTGACCCGAATCCGCAACAATAGCACTCAAAAATAATTAATTAGTGCAAACAATCCACAAAAAAATTTAAGTAGGCCAACTGAGAAAAAGAATTACCGGTAAAGACATAATTATGGCAAAGGCAAGTCTGAACTTCCGGTATTGAGAACAACAGACGCTTAATCGGAGTTGACAATAAAAAAAAAAAAGTTCTGATTAAAAATGTAGGACACCTAGTCTAAACAACTTGTTACAGACGGATTTCAGACCGACAATGTCTAATTTATGCAAGTTTTCTCCTTCTCACTGTTGCAGAATTACTTTCTTCAAGCATTTACTCCAGTAACAATAATTATTCCTTAACCCAAGCAAACCAATTCCCGACCAGTCGTTCAATGCTGCGGTCCAGTTAAACAGGTGTAAGGGAAGAATTGAATGGACGGCACCTTATGAGCGGTTGCAGATTAGGCTTCGCGAAAGTTCATATTTGACAACAGCGGCTATACTTAATTTTGAAATAAAGAATTTAAGCCCTGTTTGTGCGGAGAGGTGACAGTCACATGCAACATCAAATAGCGCTGAATAAGGATCATGTCATCATAAATACCCACCAGCTAAAGTTGAGTGTGTTTATCTGATAATTCGTCGGTTACTAACTCTTAAACTGCACGGCTCAGGCCTTCAGTTTCCCACAGCTGCAGCGAAATGGTAAAATATAGTAAAAAAATAAATAAATAACGGACACAAATAGTTGGGCAACGATTCTGCAGTGACTGAGCTCATGACATTCTGCACTGTAAGAACAGGGTGGCGACCTCCTTAGATAATCCCGTTATTATTGCTGCATCACACTGCCTATCATCCTCATTTTTACAACGAGTTGCACACCAGTACCCTGCAATAGACGGCAATATTAAATCAGACAACATCTGTGGCACGAGCACATAGATTCAAGCTTAAAACACCTCAGCTTGTATGGAAAAAAATTGTCAAATTATTTGGGACTTACAGATTCTCTAGCTTTCCTCTCCAAACCGAGCTCCCTCTGTAGTCTCTCGGCTTTCTCTTCAGCACCGTCCGCCTGGTCTTGCAATGACTTTATTTTCCGTTTAACCGCTTCTAGTGATGATCCAGCCATTATTGTTTTATCCCGACGATATATTTATACGCCTTGCACCTCGATGCAGGATTTCCACGATTTTTAAACCAAGCACATTAACGTCCCGATGATGCAAACATAAAAGCTGCAGCGCAGGCGTTCTGTGCTAGCTTGAAGGTGCACAGCAACGTTTGCGACTAAACCCGGAAGTAACCCTGTTTTCATAACCCTACCCAGCCTCTGAATATAAGCATTACCATAGAATTAGAATTTTAGCTTTTTTCCCAAGCATGAGGAAATTCCAGACAACTTAATAAACAATTTATTATCAAAATGATGGTCACACCTAACAATTAACGTTCCGAAGTCACGTTCTTGAGATTGGTCTGTTGATATGGCCCACCACCTGCTGGTAAAATTCGGACAATGCATTGTACTTACATGGTGCAATTGTAAGACTGCAGATGACTGGTTTGCATATAGCTAACCCTGGCCACAATTACTGGTCAGCTCACTGGTAAATAAGTAATACGCAGTTTAATTTGCAGAGTAAATAAGTTAGTAAATGAGCCCAATGAGTTGGTGAAATGAATGAATATGAAAAAAAATAAATTAAATAATAAATAGTTTGCTGTCAGAGTTTTTACAAGCTATATCCACTGTTTAATCTTGCATTAATGTCTGGGATGGACTTTGCTGCAAGGCATCTTCTGAACTTTATGCTTGAACATACTGTACTCTTTTGTACTGTAAATAGTTGGCATAGATTGCCTTTTATGGAGCCTTTAAAAAAAAATCTTTATTCATACTGCATAAATTCTCTCTCTCTCTCTCTCTCTCTCTCTCTCATACATGTATGCATACACACATGACTATTTCTATACTTGTGAGGACCTAAAAAAATGTAATTATCAAAATACTATTCCCATACCTTCTAACCCTACGGTCAATCCATTATCATCCCCAGTACCTAAACCTAACCCTAATCTCACAACTGACAACTCCCCAAAGTGACCCTAATTTTAACACATGACCTTAAACCACAGCCTAATTCTGACACACAACCTTAAAACTAGAACATAAGCCGTACTGTAACCCTAGACTTGAACCCTCCATAACCTTTGGCCAAGCACAGTCTCTCAGTCAATGACTGAACTTCAACTAAAACTCGACTAAAAGTCGCGACTTTGACGCAAGACTCTCACTTTTCAGGAAGTAAGCTTTTCATGATCTATTTTGTGTGCACATCTTTCAAACATGTTGTTTTTACAGTAATTACCACAGGAAGTGCAGGATGTTGTTGTTGTTTGGGGTCATAAGTGCTTACCTGGAATGCATCCTATTTATAAATGTTTATCTCTAAAGACAGAAACTTACAAGCACATTTTCAGTGCACTGATTTTGTAAAAATAAAACGCACAGGAAAAAAATGAAAATAAAGCCTATGCACAATGTCACTTCTAATGCCTTTACCATGTTTGCATGGCCAAATATTGTGTATGACCAGTAGAAAGTTTTGTATGCTTTCTTTACTTGCTATTACAATGACAGTAGGCGCAATTCAAACGTTTTTAATTTGGTGGGGGTTAAGCAGAGGAATGAGCCTCCTCATATCAAACTGTGGACAGCAAACTAACGGCTATGCATATTCAAGTCATGTTATTTCTTGACGTTTGAAAGGTACAATGGACACACTGCACTGCAATGTCATTTCATATTATTACTATCGGAACACATTACAAGATATGGGGTTAGTTCGTGTGAGTTGCAGAAAAGGTGCAGTTAGTTAAAGCACCTTTTACTTACATCAGTGGCTTTCTTCTCAGCCAGTTCCAGTTTTTCCTGAGCATCCTTAAGGGCCTCAGAATATTTTTCCAGCTCATCCTCTGTTGACTTGAGTTTCTTCTGCAGGGCTACCAAATCATCTTCGAGCTGAGTTTTGTTTTAAAAGCATCGTTTTCATAGGGTTTGCAGCAGGAAATTGGGTGCGTGAGCGCGTACAGGGAATGCGATGGTGCATACAGTCAGAGAGAGGGGGAGAGACACAAGAGAGAAGTCAGAGATAGCAAGCTTTTCTAGGCAGGCAAGATACCTTTGATGCAACTTCTTCGGCGCTGAGAAGCTTCTCTTCGGCGGTTTGGAACTCATCCAGCACTCTGTCTCTTTCATCTTCGGCAGCGCGCAATTTCTTTTCCATTTCACATAATTCATCCTCTAACTACACATGCATATAAAGGAGAGCTGTGTTCAAAAAATTTGGTTTCCTAAAACAATTCTACAATAAATTATTATGATACAGTGATAAATATTAGACAATGAAAATACACGGTATACTAGACTATAATTTATGGCCTAATAGGCCTATTGGATTATAAAAAATGTATTACGATAAATCCTTATGGGTGCAGCATATCCATTCACTAGGCTACTAATGTAGAATTAGGCTCAGAAACAAACTATTTTTTATTATTTTTACAGGTTATTTCGATCTTTTTCTGATAATTCTGAGAGTGCTTCAACAATTTTAAATTGTCTCCGGCACTCAATTCGCGCGATGGCCACAGGGGAATGACTTTTTCGTGGGTATATGGATGCCTTCCTTAGGCTGCGTTCACTTTGTGAAATTAATATTATTCCATTCCATAGAGCTGATCCATCAGGTTTTTACAAGTAATCTCCAGTGGGACCACGTGTTTTCAACGCGAATAATATAATTTCCATAAGAAAATAACGCAGACCTGTTTGCCTCTGTCCTCAGCAGCCTTTTTATCTGCTTCAGCTTGTTCGGCTCTGTCCAGGGCATTCTCCTTGTCTAGTTTTAGCATCTGCATCTTCTTCTTGATAGCATCCATGGCTGCTTAGATATCTTTCAGCGGCACCAAGTGCGACTCAAGGAAATGTATCACTGAGACAACTAATATAGCCGTTGAGCTACTGAGCAGAGCGTCGAGCTGGAGTGTGAGCTCCTCCTGACTGCTTCATCGAATATCTACTTTCGGGGGCGGGGATGCTGCTTATTTTGGACATTCACTACTTTGTGGAAACTACATTCACTGGGTCCTTTTCCTTTGCGTTGTCATCCCCGCGGGCGTGAGAGGCGATTCGCTGTTCCCAGACATACAATCTCTGATATGACTATATAAGGGATCAGATAGGCTTGAGAACAGCCTTGACAACACTCTTAAACCGGATCCTCATGCACTCGTACCGTCGAGAAGAGACGGGTGTTAAGCGGAGGACGCACAATGGCAAATTAATTGCACTGAACGCAATTTAGAAGACGAACTTTCTGGGATGTTGGATACCCGCAGGATGATATTGTGAAGTTTTACAAATATAAATTTCCTGTAAGAGTTTGCGATCGCTTAAAGTAGCATCCTTTCCTATAAATAATTGTTTAGCCGCGACTCATTTACTGCATCTGTGTTCAGCCGGGTAACTTCCAATGATGAGCGATGATGTCTATTATATGTTTTTTTAAATATAAATTGATTAAATTATTAATTAATTAAATAATTAAATCGTTTATTTGCTAATTTCAACCTGATTTCTGGCGAAAATACCCCACCGCCATCGGAATTAATAAGATCCCTTGGGCGTAGAGCTCAAGCGGTTTCCCATTTCAAAAATGCCCGAGTGACGCGAAGAGGCATTAGCGTAGTAATCTCCACGAAATATATAGCACTCCAGAGCGTTGTTTTATCGGCGGTCGTCAAAGACTTCGTCCACGATGTTGACATGTTTGGGAGAGGGGATCTTGTCTGCTAAGCCCCTCAGGAATAGTTCGCAGTCCGTCCGGCACGCGACTGGGATGTGCTCCAGTGATAGTTTATCATGCAGCTGGTCAGGTTTCCCTCAGTGGCTACATTGCCCACCATTGATATCAGATCGGGCCTTGCAGGAGATTCACACCCTTCAGCATTTTAACAGCCCACCCTCCTAGACAACTAAAACCGCAGAACAGCTGATGAAAATACTCTGATCCCCTCCGCCTCTCTTTTATCCTTTAACGCCGTCATTTATAAATTGATGGCACATTTTAAAAGGAATGAAATTGGGATGTATTTGAATGTGGAGATTGTACAAGCCTTTCACAGTGTGCCACAGTGCCGTTTTCAGTGGGCAAATCACAGTGTAAAATTAAACCAACCAAATTGCAATCAATAATAAAACTTACCATAACAATTTTGAAACATTTCACACAGGTTATTCCCATCAATATCTATTATACTTTTGTAGTTTTAACTGCAAGTGCACTTATTAACAATCATTTCACCCTTACTTTTCCACATATTAACTGATTCTCCATAATCAATTTTCTTGTTTGCCACCAATATTGTCAAAAGAAACATTTTAAAGAGAAGTAAATTCTGAGCATTTACAAAATACCAAGTCCTCTATAAATCTGATGCCTGCACTTGACCTCTTGGTCCTTCCTCAAATATGCCTTTGCAGGATGGTTTTGGGGTTGCCTTATAGCTGCAAGACCTGCATTGGAGTGTGGGAGTCACACCAAACATTGCAGACTCTTTCCCATGAGGTCATTCTGCATTCATACTCTCGGTGTAATCTCAACACTGACTCTCACGGCTGATTTCATAGTACAACCACATATTGATTTCCCAACTGTGACTCGAGTGAGTTATCAGGTGAGAACGAAGTAAACGTCCCTCTAACAGCGATGGGAAGATGCAGAGGAGTGTAATCGTGAGAGTTGTAAATGCATGGAATAGTTTGCCAAGCCATAAAGTTACAGAAAACAGGGGATTTCATGACCAAACTTCATACCATTCATGGATCTCTTGACAGTTGGTGAAATACCGAGCAAATATGCTCACTGAATGCCTTCTCATCATGTAACTTTCTGTTCTCATAGTCTTATGTCAAAATGCTTAACTGTAACAGAAAGCTGAACTGATTTGGAACGAGCCACTTGGAGAAACCAGAAAGCCATAAATAGATAAATGAAAGATTACTTTATTCTATTCTCTGGACCTCTGCATGTTGACACATTGCACTGCAGGTAAAATTCAAGAGCCGAAGTCATCTTGTTTACACCAGACAAATCCTGTTTGAGATTTTCAGCAGCAAATGATTTAATTTGTATTGAAATGAAATCTGAAGAGCCGATTTTATGACAGAGCAACTGAGTTTTGCCAAATTATAATGCGCATGATGTAAGGAGAAAACAAACAGGTTTTTCTGGTCAGACTCTTACAAGAATGTAGATTTTCACTCTTTGTTCAACAGCATGTCGGATTGCAAAGAATCTGAAGAACTATGTGATGTTGTTAAACCAGATTGGGTGGGGACTAGTGGTCACCATTTACCATGAGCACCATAATTCACTGGACAGTGACACATTTTTATCTTTGGTTCCCTGCTCTGGCTCTTTGAGTTTGAGAGGATAAAATGACAATGAGGTTAAAGTGCTGACTGTCAGCTTCAGTGTTTTCATCCGCAGAAATGACATCATTTTTCCCACATGAACCCCCCATCTCTGGGTGCATCAAAGGTATTGAATAATCATTTTATATACTTGGTGGTATATCCTTTGCATGCAATAACCGCCTGAAGTCTGTGCAGCATACCATCACTACACACCGGTTATCTTAACTGGTGATGCTCTGTCAGGCCGGTACTGCAACCGTTTCAATTCTCACTTGTTTTGGGGACTTTTTGCTGTCATAGTTTTCTTCAGCACATGAAATGCAAATTCAGCTGGGCTCAGATCCGTTGACAGCCTCAGCAACCTTAATAAAAAAAAAAAGTGTCACTGACCATTGAATTATGGTGCCTGTTGTTCATGAGGATTTCCATCAAACAGTCCAAATATATTGTATCATATTCTGAGACAGTGGAAATGTATTCACTGCGCAGATTTTTAATCCAATGAAAAATTATTACTTGCAAGAAGAAAAATCAAACAGTACCCCATTTGTAAAAAGTACATACAGTGGGATCATTGCGGTTGTGGGGCCCAAAAAGGATTAGAGGGCTCTCACACTTTAGGAAGATATAGTTAATATCAGTCAGTACTTAAGGCAGTTGAATATACTTTTTGTGCATTATTAGAGGATGTCTTCTATCTTCAGAGTGTGGCGTCCTTATAGATGAGAAACCCCCTTTAATGAACTTGAGTAGTGTCTCTCAGGGTTGATAAGCATGATGCTGACATTATCCATATATATTCACAATCATCTCAGTTAAATAACCTAAACAGAGTCAAGGATTTGTTGACTTTTCTGGAAAGATACTGTGATGGCTGTTAGGAATTGGACGCCAAAAGCAGCGGCCAGAAATAAAAGGCAAAAACCGCAGCGTGCTGAGAGACTGAAACAGACTGAAAATGCGAGACTCACGCTACCAACGGACCTGGACACTGTCCGAGGCAGAAAAACAGGGGAGCTCGAAGATACCAAAAGAAAAGGGAATAAATAAAACAAAGATTCCCTCTCTTACTATCACTAGGCCTCAAATACGCAACTAAATCCTTAACAGAGCTCTGTCCCAAGACCTTACCGGCTAAAGCGCAAATATGACACTGACTCTCGAGCAAAGGATGCGAGACAAAACTGGGGCGTAAATACAGTCCCAGCAACGCCTCCAATTAATGCCAGCTGGCACAGGAATCCAATTGGGAGCAAAACGATATCGTCCCGGACGAGAGCAAGAAAAAGAGCACTCAAAGCTTTTGAACCATGACAGGTACATGAGATAGTCTCTTGCCATTTCCATCATCTAAATGTGAGCTGAAGGAGGAGTGGAGTTGACTGACTTCAATTATTGTCTTCTCTGCATCTTTCATTAAGATGTCATTTCTGCTGCGCATGCATATTTTTCTCCAGTGACCTCATAAATGAGGGAAGTGCCACACATTTGAAGAAGTTGCACTTCTCGAGCCCAACTAGTGTAAAGGTCTACCACCATCATTAACGGACACCAGGTATGTACTGAGTTTATGTACTGAGTTGGTAGAAAAGGCAATACTGTGATTTCCCCACAAAGCCATGTGGTACCCTGTGTCTTTGTCTCTGTGCTGTAATATGAACCAACCCTCGCAGCCCCTAATTCCTCCAATTCTAATTCTGGAGCGGTCAGACCGTCTGTGGTAGCCTGTCGGATTTTCTCTGGAATTTTGGGAATGAAAATGAGCTTCATTATGAGATATCAGTTAATGTTTTGATTGAACATTCTGGAAATTGCAAAAATAGCCACGGGCTCAACAAGCACAGCTTTGAAGTGTATCAAAACCACAAGCATGTTTCTTCGGCAGTCTAGATGGCATATTTACCACCAGCTAATCATGCTGTTGGCAGGCAGAAGAGAGGCTATAAACATGCTTTACATTTCTTTATTACCATCTACAAACAAACTGTGATTTGTCTTACACCTGGCTTTAGAAATCTTCAATCCAAATCAACCTTTTTGTCTGGCAACAGTGGAAAGACTCATTTATAAAATCAGTGGGGGAAAAAAACTGTGTAAAAACAGTGAGCAACAACAAAAATTCCAACAAAAATTCCTCTGAACTGCTGCACCATCAGAGAAACGCAAAAATTAGTTTGTGTTTTGAAATTCCCTCTTGTTATTAACCATGAAAAATATTATTTAACTCCTTGGTCCTGACGGCTTCATCTTCGAATGCAGGGAGCTGTATGTTTCATCGGTTTCATCCCTTATCCTGCATAATTATGTGTTTACTTGAAATCCAAGAATTCATATTGCGCTTGATAATTGGGCACTTTCATGCAACACAAACTGGGGCTGTAGCATCTGCTGTGTGGGAGATGAAGCAGTTTTCTGTGACCCCAGCATATTCACTTAGTGCTTCACAGCTAACATGCGAACCAGTTAATGAAGGCGAACAGTGAACAGAGGCGGAGCTCATGCACTGATGTGAATCTTGTTCCATGACTAAGAATCATGGTCATACAGGCAGAGTAAAAAACTAACGCTGATTTTTCCATACAATAGGGCCATTCTTTCAGAAGTGAACCAAAATGTCACACACATGACCAGATGTCATCAAATAAAGAAATACTTTGAAAATTAACGTATCAAATTTATCCCTGGCCATTTTCCATACCCCAAAACTATGCACATTTTAGATCAGGGCTATTCAACGTTATCCTGCGAGGGCCGGTGTGGGTGCAGGATTTCATTCCAACCAAAGCGTTTTGCATTGTATTCGCGTCTCTGTATTGACTTTGAATGTAATCAGTTGTGCGAAAAATTTGTTCAGCATCCGGCGTGAAAGCAGCTTCAGAAAAGTTCCACAATCAGCTACAAATGGCCAATCGTGGCAATCGTAATGGAGTGCACGACAGTGGGAACTAAGCATGAACCAACTGGGAAATTGAAAGGACAAAGTAGAAATCAAACACAGGCATTAAATCATACACTGAAGAATCGCAAACCCGAAGACTCAGCAGACCAAGAACCATTTGTAAGTAGCACAGGGATGTGCTGGCTGGCAAACTCACTAAATAGGAGTGTGCACAAAGGGGTATAAACATGGAGAGCAGATGAGCCAATCAAATGGGATGCAGGTGTGCAGGGGAGGGAAAGTGTGCAGGGAGGTGTGGCTACAAATGGTGAAACAATCAATCAATTAAACAATGAAGGGCGTTAAAGTGAGGGAGTGAAGACAACGTACTTCAGAAAGCAAATGAATAAACAAATACAATAAAATACCACAAAAAACAGTGAACATAAAAATAATAAATACAAATACAAAAAGCACCATAAATCATGACAGAACAGATATGGACAAAGGCAATGGAAAATACCCCATTTTCAGTCGCTAACAGGCTCACTGTGCACTGACTGCTCTTACTGAGCCCTGTAGTCATGGACGACAAAAAAAAATTATATTAATCTTCAAAAATGTTACTTTCAAATACAGGCAAGGGACCATAAATCATCTGCACTCCTGTATGAAATCTGCACTCCTGTATAGCACTCAAGTCATTTCCCAAATCTAACGTTTTGTGGGAGAAAAATGTTTCACTGAAGAGCATCTAAGCAGTCGATTCTTCAAAATCTTAAAAATATACTGCCTGGATGGTAACAGTATTTTACAACAGTTCCCATGTCCGTAGTCCAAACAGGACAAAGGGTGAAATGGTCAATAATACAAAAAAACCCATCCTGCTCTCCACGCGCAGTAATTCAGTAATGAATGAACATGGCTCTGCTGTATTTATGGGAAAAGAGCCAGTGACCTCTAGCAGGACAACAGCTTCCTCCAGCTGGCGCTTCGCTGAAATATACACTCATATCATTTCAGCTCAGCCCAGAAAACACTAACGCTGGATATGCAGTCTGGGCTGGTTAGTTTGCTCGGCACTGAAGCCAACCCTGGGCAGACTCAGTTGAAGCCAATACAAGCTCGCTTGAATACGAGCACAAATTGTTTTTAGGTCCTGTTCGTCCCTATAACTTTGTGCAGCAGCAAAACATTATAATTAACAAGAGCAGGTCAAAACCTAGTATATCGCTCGGCTGTTTATGGTCTATGTGCAAAATTGTCGGCAATGTGTTACAGGGACAGCCAGTAGTACGGTCCATAATGTTAACTCTTGTGAGGATTCGGGTGGATCCACTGTCAACAGCTTTGTTGACAATTTGTGCCAAATCAGTTTGAGAGAGCGACGGTCACTAGGAAACCTACACTCAGCCGGCTGACCAATGGCCTAGCTTCATCAGTCAGTCAGTCAGTCACTGATTCACTCACTCACGGATGTCTGCGGATGTAGGGCCAGTCCATACCAGTCCAGGCAAAAATATACTCAGCAAAAGTACAACCAATACAAAAAGTGAAGATAAAAGTGGAGATTATTTGGAGAATATTTGGATAATAAAAGGACCAAAGACATCACCATGCTGTATGTGCAGTCCAGAGGTGGTTTGTCTGTATGTCTGGGCCTGCATCCCAGTGAATTTTGAGGATGGTGAAGCGTGACCATCAGCTCTCCTGATCTGCGGAGTTCAGGGCCTGCTGTGTGTAGGAAATGCATAGAAAACCTCTGCAGCAGCGCCTCACCTCAGGCCTGGTTTTTGAGTGTGTTTACTTGAGTCCCAAAGCTCTCAGGAGAACTTCCAACAGATTCTGTCATATTTAAGAATTCCTAGAAGTACAAAAAATAATTATACCACTGTGTAATATGTATCTATGTGCTCTCTGTGCATCCAAGCTTCTCTCTCTCTCTCTCTCTCTCTCTCTCTTTCTCTCTCAGGATATGCATTCCAAACTCAAATGGGTCAGGCTACCCTTTGCCTGTTCACGATTATATAAGGTTTTAAATAAAACTCTAACTCAGAAGTTTGTATCCCCTCAGAAAGGGTGTACTTGGGTACGCTGCAGGACATTATACCCAAAATATCTTTCCTGGTGATTTTGAGCCCTCAGTCTAGTTTGTACACAACACAGTTTCCAGCTTACTGAAGTTCATTTTTACAGTAGTCGTCTCATGTATTACCTCTGTTTTTTGTTTTTCAGATGATCACTTAGGGGGTCTTCAGGGTAAAGTGTAGAAATAACCATGATAATGTAAAACTAAGAAATAAACATACTCAACATGATTCTAACCTCATAAAATGCAGTGTTTTGATAAAAAATTTACATGGTTGCCATGGAAATGGCACTTTAATGACAATATTTCAAAAACCCATAGTCAGATTTTACTCACATTAGTCTTATATGAAAGGTTTAAGATAGTTCTATGAAATGACAGGATTTTTTTGTTTGGAACATTTCCGAATATTGAATGAGCTCTGTTATGTAACATAACAAAAATCTCTATCAACTTGCTTTATTTTCAAAATTAACCCCCTAGGGATGCACCTTTCTAGAGAATCCTGTCATTTCATAGATCTCCAACAGATACAACTTCTGTCCAAATTTCAAGTCAATCAGATGAATATTAATGATTTTGTGAATGCCACAAAGTTGAAAATCCGTCAAAATTGTGATTTTCCGTAATTTGCATTTGAAGCCACAAGTAACAATTGAGGCAGAGGAAAAACATGTTTACTGGCATCTCACTGCATTCATGTTTATTTTATTTGAAAATGAAAAATACTGACATTTTCAAGAAAAAACATTGCAATTTTTACCCTGAAGACCCCTTAATCAAGGACAAAGAGCAGAGTGTAGAATGCAGAGTTTATAACGTTACTCTCCACTTGATGCCTCACAGAAATGGATCAGTAACCACGTTCTGTGGCAGTATAATCAGAAAACAGCAAACTCACACATCCAACTCTCCTCCGCGGGAACGATGACATTGGGTTCATTCAGCAGGCTCAAGGACAGAATACGTCTTTGCTCTTATATTTAGACTCGGTGGCATTTGCTGACAGGAGATGAGAGAGCGAGGAAGACGACCATTAGAATGTCACCCAGTTGACAACTGTCATTGGGTCAAACTGATACTCACTAAACTCCCAGTGTTAATAACCATCTCATCTCACTCCATAGTCCTCTCCAGGGCAGGGCCTGACCGTGCAGTACATGTACTCACACCCCTTATTTACACCAGCAGTGAGTGTCCAGCTTTTCCAGTATTGGAGGTGTTTGGGAGGGACGCGTCGTTTGAGGGATTAATGGAGAACAGAAATGAAGGCCCCCGAGGCTGTAATTTTATGGGCCTGGTAAATTACTCATGGGCGTCCGTTAACATTCCTGTCTGCCAGTTTAAAGGGCACACCTGGGTATTCTTGATAGAGAGGCTGGGCTCACTGGCTTCTCATCTAGCGCAGCTCAACTTGACTGCCTGCCAAAAGCACAGACTAAGGTCTCTTACGCTTCAGTGGCCGGCATTCTCCAGCAGGGCCAAACGTGAGCTCATTTTACAGGACTACACTTCATGCACAGCAAGGACAAACTAACTTCAGGTACCCATTCGAATAGGTTGGGAAAATTAGAATGGGTCCTGCACAATAGCAGAGGGGTAAAACCTTTTTTTTTCTCGGTTAATAGTATGACAGTCCACATACAAGCCACCCAGTACCTCGTATTTTCAAGCAAAGACCAAATAGGCGGCTGTCAGGGCGATGTCTGCGTTTCATTTTCTGCACTCAAGATCTCGCTCCTCATCTTCCGTCCAGACTGGAACAGGGCGGCACAGACTGAAGCTACGGACACCAGAGATGGGCGTTACTGCAGCAGTGACAGCAGATTTCACACAAGAGCCTGGTGTGGCTCATACATCGCCCTGTCAGTTCCTGCTCATCCCTGGTGTGTAATAATCCTCAAGCTTTTCTCATAACAACGAAGCCCAAAGCTGGATACGTCTGAAATAGCACCATGTTATCCCTACTCCAAGCCCAGGAGACCTTTGGACCAATAGGAACAGAGCCTGATACGCCGACATTTTTCAGGCCTTATTCCACATGACCTGGACATCCCTGAATTTCCCACCGACCCCCTGTCCTGACCTGCCCAGGGACCTAGAAGAAACACTCTAATTCCCCTTTACGTAACAGGTATATTCATAACAGATGTATGGCTGCATATGGTTCCCCCTCCTCTACCCCTGCAATGCTGATTCTGTTCAAGGTCTCTCTCCAGTTTGGACGATGAAACCCAGGCAGCGCAGCGGAACCCTAAGGTGTGAGGGCTCTGCGGAGGCAGCAGGAGATGTTGTGTTAAAATACGGTCCTGTGTCTGGGTGTACAGCCCAGAGGAGACGTCCGATGGCAAATTACTTTTACTTTATACAGTATATAAGGGCCTGTGATTGCTGGCGAGCATTCTACAACCCCAATTCCGAAATAGTTGGGACAAATTGTAAATTGTGAATAAAATCAAAACGCAATGACTTTCAAATCACACCAACCAGTATTTTATTGACAATAGAACAGAGATAACACAGCAAATGTTGAAACTGAGAAAATGTACTATTTTATCCACAAAATAAGAGCTCATTTCAAATTTGATGAGTGCAACAGGTCTCAAAAAATTTGGGACAGGGGACTGTTTACCATGGTGTGGTATCCCGTCTTCTTTTTAACAGAGTGGAGGCGTCTGGGCATTGAGGAGACAAGTTTCTTGAGTTTAGCCATTGGAATTTGATCCCACTCTAGTTTAATACAGGCTCCCAGCTGCTGGAGAGTTTTGGGTCTCCTTTGACGGATTTTCATTTAATTATGCTCAAAATGTTCTCAATTGATGTTCAGCGCACGGACTCTTCTACTACGAAGCCATGCAGTTGTAATAGCTGCAGTATGTGGCTTTACATTGTCCGGCTGAAATACACAAGGCCTTCCCTGGAATATATGTCCTCTGGAGGGGAGCATATGTTGCTCTAAAACCTTTATTTACCTTTCTGCATTTATGGAGCTTTTTAAAACATGCAAGTGTCCCACACCATATGCACTAATGCATCCCCAAACCCTCAGAGATGCTGGCTTTTGAACTGAACGCTGATAACAGGAGGGGTGGTCTTTCTCCTCTTTAGCCCAGAGGACACAACGCCCATGATTTCCAACAAGAATGTCACATTTGGACTCGTCTGACCACAGGACACTTTGCTACAGTCCATTTTAAATGAACCTTGGCCCAGAGAACGGGAGAAAATCAATTTCTCAATTTTTAAAAAAACTTCTTCAACGAGAAACTTTCTGGATTGTCACATTGAAGGCCACCCAATCCCCAGGGTTAAATGATGAAATTGATTTTCTCCCGTTTCTGTGACATCCTTTTAAACTCTTATACCAGCTTTTATCCTTGACAATGATTTTAAAAAAATTTCTGCATCTGTAAAAATTATTGTCTTACATAATTGTATAATTATTGTTCCTCTGTCGTGTCTTGAGTCTAAAATATTTAACTTTTACTTCCATTGAACTTTTGTGGAAGCTTGACAATGTTTATAGCCTTTGAGAGAAAGAAAAAAGTATCTCTACATATACTTTTTTGGCTGGGACTGTATAAATGTAGTTATCTGGTGAATATTAACTTTTTTGATGTTGAAGTCTTTTTGTTTCTAATGTGTGTATATCGGCTTACTGTCATTGGCCCTTTTTAAATTTGTTCGGAGCTTACGTGGCAGCTCCTGTGCACTGAGGAGATCATGTGCTGGGCCTGGTAGCCTCCCACGGCCAGCCTATTTCTACCTGTCGGATCAAGTGTGTGTTAGACCTTGATGAAGACCTAGTGTCGAAACGCGTTGGTCTGTCTTGTTGCCTTGCTCATGAATTAAAATATTGCCTGTTCTTCATCCTTGACAGAGTGCCTGTATTTTTGACTTATTTTATATTGGGCTTTACTCCCTGGGATCTTTGCCCGCTTTACAGAGCACCTGTTGGAGAGCCATTGGATCCAGGTGGCACTTCCTCCATCCATTCTTTTATACACTGCCCGGCCAAAAAAAAAGTCACCGTTTGGAAACTAATGAACAAACTCTATAATTGGATCATTATTGCGGTTATTAATATGTTTCAGCTGGAATTAATCATTTTAACCCTGACTGATGAAGCGCGTTGCTACTCATTTCTTAAAAAATCATGTCGGAAGACACATCCCTTGATAGTGGAAAAGATGTTACAGTACTTCAGAACAGGCAAGTTATTGGCTCGTATTTAGCAAAGAAAACCATGAATGACAAAAACAAGTATGAGGAATCATTTTCACAAACAAATTTGCCACCACAAAGTCCTGACCTTAAACACATTAAAAGTTACTGGGATGTGCTCAAGAAAGACCACCGAGTGGTTCAACCATTATGTTGAGAGGATAAGCCAAAAATTATGGTATTTCTGATAGAAGATAAATGTTCTGGCATTGCATATAGTTGTCAAAACAACGACGAGACGAATATGCACTGTAATCAAAGCCACAGGGGTTCCAACTAAATATTTGAGTGAGCGACTTTTTTTTTGGCCGGGCAGTGTAGTTAAAAAGAAAAGGTTTGCGGGGTTGAGCAGGAGAGCACAAAAATGGTGCAGTGATTTGGGAGCACGCACTTATGTTGACGATTTGAGCCCAAAACCTTCATTGCTTCAGGTAAAAAGAAATGGAAATTTGAGTTTTGCTTGTAAACAAACAGCCATGTAAACAACGGATTTTCTTTTGGCAAAGAGAGGCTCTAAAAGATTGAAAATGACTGCTGTCTTACTTCTGTGACCTCCCTGTTGCCTCCAAATTAACGCATCCGTTTCGCTAGTCTGCCGAGACCATCCAACACCAAAACCTTCAATCGGCAAAAAAATATAAGAATAGACAAATGAACTACAAGCCACAATAATTAGTTTAGCAGAGAATAAATCTCAAACACAGAGTCTAATAAAAGTTGCTATGGAGTGGAGATCACGTGCGCTCTATGAAGGCATATACTGTAATGTGTTTACCGTTTGACCCCTTTTGGTGAGGGAATATACTGAAAATATTTAAAAATATATTATCATTATTATTACTAAGATACTGCACCATCTCATTATTTATGGCAAATAGATGACATATTTTATTTACTACAGCTATCAAGAATTTCACAATATTCTCAAAAAACGTCTATGCATTTCCGACAATATGCTGCAGTATATTCTGTTATCGCCTTATAGGGGTGGTCTGACCATTATTTAACAGGACTAATAAAACTATGTGTCTCACTTATATGGCCATCAGAAAGCCCTCTGAACTGAACTGCTGTATTTGAGAAGTGCATTGCCCATGTATGGGAAAGGCTCACCTACAGTACAGAGATGCAGATGGGTATGATCAGGGTGGGACAAATTCTTCATGGGAGGTGTGATGCTGTGTTCCAGTGCTGATTGTGTGCCGTACACTGGCATTCCCACTGACTCCAAATGCTCAGCTGACAAAGATTTGTAATGTAAGAATCTACTCAGTAATTAGACCTGTTTGTGAGCATGGAGCGGAGGATGTATCAGGATGACAGGGTATGGAGGAGCTTGGTGCAGCTCTCCATCCGCAGCTTTGGATATGGGCCAATGGAAAAGGCTCCAGAGATGTTTATTTTTCTGTTCTCTGCCATACAGCTGCAGATAGTCCAGCCAGGCAGAACATGAGGAATATCTGATATGGTGCTGCTGTCACAGACAGAGAGGCTGGGCAGCCTATGCAACAATAGCCAGATTCAAATGATTAAACGTATGGAGGCTGGATGACACGATTTTATTTCGTTGAAAGTGTTCACAGGTCCCTGCTCCAGTTAGCACGGCAAATTCTTTCCTGTAAAGGCATGATTTTTGCACCTTTGTTTGCAGACATTGCCCAGGAGATTTGGAAGAGGAGGCAACTAACTACACTTCAGCGGAAGTCCAGTTTTAAGCTCCTGTAAAAAGAGACTCTTCAACTGCTTCAGAACCATTTTCCCTGCCATTGTGACTTGTTTTGTTGTTAAACAGCAGTGATAGGATGAGCCATTACAGACTTTTTCCAAGTAAGACCCTAATTCCCCCATAAACAGCTATGTGCTGCATGATGCATTAAATCATAAGTAAGACATTCTGGGGTGTTTCCCAAAAAGCATAGTTGCTAACTATGGTGGCAACTTACGTAGTTTGTCCATTCACAGTCAGTGGTTCCAACTATATAATTTAGCAGCAGTGCTTTTGAGAAACGCAGACCTGGACTAAGAAAGCGAAGAAGCCACTCAAGCTGTATGTCTCCAAACCATTGTTTTAAAATAGTAAAGATCAAACACTTCCAAATCACAACTATCCAAGTGTAGTGTTTTTGGATCCAGATATCTTCAGTGTTGCCTTAAAAACAGTTTAAGGTTGGCCTTATGACCTGAAAACAGCAGTTTTCCACCCTCATTTTACGGGTGTAAAGACAGTCTGGCCAATCCAGGGTGCTAAATGTTCATATACCTCCCTGGGATAAAAGAAAACCTGGACTGATTATGGATTTGAGATCCAGATTTGAAGATCCATAAGAGCTTTTTATGGTGTGGGAACTGAACCTGCCACATTCTGGAGGGAGAGCCTAGCTCATTGAAGGCTCTGTCAGCTTGTTTCCTGTTTGGGTTTCAGTTTTTTTTTTTTTTTGGTTTGTCGGCTGACTAACATTTTGGGTCCATCTTAAAGTACGTCATATCACAGCAAGCAAAATCCATTTTTCAAATAACTTTAAAGTCCTGAAAACCAGCAGTCCACAGACCTCGAGGACCGTGATTTGAGGACCAAGGCACGGCACTGACATTACTCCCTGAGTAAGTACCTAAACCTCAAAAACAATTAATATTAGCTGCTTAAGTGTAATATATTATACCCAAAAATGAGTAATGAGGTTATCTCTGGATGAGGGTTACTGTATGTACAGTGTTTGATCAAACCTTCAAATGGCCTTCATTCTGATGCCCTTGACTCCACTGCACGATCAGCAGATGAGGAGGGTAGATAAGGTCCAGTCCACCCCTCAGAGGTGTGGAGTCTAACATGAACCCAACAGAATCTCTGGCATTCTCTATACTCCTGCGGCCCCACAGCTGACCAAATGCCACTCAATTAGCGAGTAGAGTCAAACCGTGGACTTTGAAGGGCACTGCGGAGATGCAGCCCACCCTCTAGGGGTCACATGACCTCCCTCAGCGCCCCGACGCTGATTCAGTGATGGTCACATCCCATATCTGCCAGCAAGAGTTTCTAATGAGTCAGCAACCTGGCAAACACTCCCAGAAAGACGTTTGTTTTAAAAGACGCCCCCCCCCCCCCTAAAAAAGTGCCCAGTGTCTTTGGCATACTGCTCTTACATTTGTCCTTGAAAACACTCCTGTTCCCAACGCTCTTTTGCTGGATGTGCTGGGTGAATCAATTTGCTCACATCTTTACAATGTAAGCCAGCGGTCACCAACACCGTTCCTGGAGGGCCACTATCCTGTAGGTTTCTCCTCTACCTGCTGTTCAGCACACCTGATTCAACTAATTAGCTACTTAACAAGATCACGAGCTGGGCAATTGAGTGGCTAATTAGTTGAATCAGGTGAGCTGAACAGCAGGTAGAGCAGAAGCCTACAGGATAGTGGCCTCCAGGAACGGAGTTAGTGACCCCTGATTTAAGCAAACAATGGGAATGAAAACACACAAGCGATGACTTTACCCTCTCAAGTCTAAGAATATTCTGGATTGTTGATAAATATTCATGTTTGTAGAAGTTGCTCAGGAAGCAATTCAAAGGCTACATATCAGGGAACATAAACACAATTTTAGAAGGAGCTGATATACTGTACATGCACAGTGCTGAGAAAAAGTATTTACCCTCTTCTTTTTTTTGCTTATTTGTCACATTTAAATGTTTCAGATCATCAAACTAATTTTAATGTTAGACAAAGATAAATCAGGTAAACATAAAATGCAGTATTTGAATGATGATTTCATTTATTGAAGGAAAAAAACAATTTAGTTTGTAATTGATAATTGGTTAATTCAGAAAACACACCCAGGCGTGACTACAGCCAGCCCTGATGAATCTAAATATCATTTAAATAGAACCTTGTCTGCCAATGTGAAGTAGGCAAAAAGCAGCACATGATGCTGCAATCTAAAGAAATTTAAGAACAGGTGAGAAACAGAGTCGTTGATATCTATCAGTTTCGAGGGGGTAACAAAGCCATTTCAAAGGCTCTGGGACTCCATCGGATCATGGTGAGAGTCATTATCTAGCAATGTAGAAAACGTGGAACAGTGGCAAACCTCCCTGGGAGTGGCTACCAAAATTTCTTCAAGAGCACATCAACTACTCATCCAAGAGGTCACAAAAAAGCCCAAACTAACATCTAAAGATCTGCAGGGCTAAATTGCCTCAGTTACCGTTATTGTTCCTGAGTTGACAATAAGATAGAGACTGGACAGGAATGGCATCCATGGGAGGGTTACAAGGCGATAACCACTGCTGACCAAATAGAAAACAAAGGCTCATCTCACATTTGCCAAAAACAAACATCTTGATGACTCCCCAAATTTTTGGGATAATATTTTATGGACCATTGAGTCAAATTGTGGAACTTTTTGATAAACATGGGTCCCATTACATCTGGTGTAAATGTAACACTCCATTCCACGATTAGAACTTCATACCAACAGTAAATATGATGGTGGTAGTTTTATGGTCCGGAGCTACTTTGCTGCTTCAGGGCCTGAAAACCTTGCCATAATTACGAAAACGATGAATTTTGTTCTCTACCGGAAAATTCTGAAGGAGAAAATATGGTCATCCATTCATGACCAAAAGCTCAAGCACAGTTAATTTGCGCTGCAGGCCAATGATCCAATGCATACAAGCAAGTCCACCTCTGACTGGCTCCAAAGGAACAAAATGAAGGTTTTACTTCGGTCTAGTCAAAGTCCTGACTTGAATCCAATCGAAATGCTGTGCCCTGATGCAGTTCATGCTTGAAAACCCTCCGGTCTGGCTGAATTAAAACAATCCTGCACAGAAGAGTGGGCCAAGATTCCTTCACAGTGATTCACTGTCTGTTATCACAAATGATTGATTGCAGTGGTTCCTGCCAAGGCTGGCACAACCAGTCTTTATGTTTGGGTGGTCAATTATTTTTTCACATGTGAAATAGCTTTTGGATAAATCTTTAATCTTTAAATAAATTGAAGTGATCATTTAAAAGCTGCATTTTGCATTTACTTACATTATTTTTGTCTTCTATTGAAATTAGTTGGATGATCTAAAACATTCGAATATGACAAGTACAGATGGAAGAAATTGGGAAGGGGCAAATACTTTTTCCTCAGCACTGCAGGTCAAATAAAGAGGCCTTGGATGTAACATTCGTTGAGACTCAACTGGCGTCAGATTACTCCGAGATACAGAGCAAAGGGGCAGTGTGCGGACATTACAGCCTGTGAAGATACTGCTGCATCATTTATCATCTCTCAGAAATGCCACGATCACCTAACATTAATACATTTGATAAATGTTGACAGATTTAGGTAGGAGGGCCACAGTCACCTCCCACTCATGTGATTTTAAGACTTCAGGGGGACATCGACCCTGCAAATTTCACAATCTGTGGTGAAAAATCCCAAAACATTTCCGGCAAGACAAGGGTGTGGATGTGAGGGATGATGTCGCCAGACCATAGCAGAGGTCCAAAGCTCTTCTATACTGTCAAACAGATCAGTAAACACTCTATAGTATGTACACATCGCAAGGCTGTGAAAAGTCTGTACATGGACTTGCACGTTGACTGGACTGCACCAATATTTGCCTCGGGGGCTCTGAATGTCAGGAGGTTGAGAGTTTCCGAGGCTGGATCTCCACGTTTTCCCATATAAGGAGTCCCAGAGCAGAGGGGAGGTGCAGAGAAGGAGTTCTCAGGCCGTTTCACGAGGGTTTGAGTCTCCCAGGACATTTTTCCATTCAAAGATACTATAAACCTCATCAGCAGCGTCCTCTCTGTTCCTCCCCAGCAAATTCACTCACGTCAGGGCTGTGTTTAGCCCACTGTAGCAGAAGCAGCTGGCATGAGAAGCCGCCATTTCATGAATGAGGGCAGGATGTAAGCAACTACAGCACTATGGTAGAAAGGCACAAACCATAGATCCTCATGAAAATTCAACGCATACTATTTTTTTTAAATGCTTGTGAGATTCAACATGTACAATTTCCATCTAAAGGCTCCACTGTCAGGTTATCTCAGCAAAAAAAATTAAAGGGCAACAATGAAAATTGTAGGAATTTAATTTGTCAGATTAGATTCAAGAGTAAAATATACAGATACAAATAAACAAGATAATGACAACCTCATTTATGCCCTCAAGTAAAAATGAACCACAATTTTGAGTAGATAAAGCTTAAAAAAAAAACAGAAAATGAACATGCTGTATAACAGATTAATGAAAGTGCATGGGCTGAAGATCCACAACTTAAATTAATTTTGTTTTCTGCAGTTATAAGGGAGTAAAGCAGTAGCTTTGAGTCTGGTAAAACATGTTTTTGGTTTTGGATTACAGGACAGAAGCCCGTCCAGTTTTTTTGTTCCATTTTGAGAAATGTCCTGAGCAAACCTCGCCACAGATGTCTGAGAACATTGGATGTCGCACACCTAACGTTAGTAAAGTCTGGTCTCATGGGAAAGGCAGTGCATGAGCCCTCCCAGACATGATATTCTTTTTTTTAAATATTAAACTGCATGTCTCGCAAGAAACTTTTGAACTTTCAGAAACATTTTTTTCCCCACTTGGCAATCATCTTGTGACCATTTTCCTGTGTTTTTCACATCTGTAATTTTCCATCGTTCAAAAAATAGAAGAAAAAAAAACATAATTTGCACTGAACCATTGATTGGACTATACAAGCCAAAAAAGAAAATGATGGTCTCGGTCCTTTGGTCATTGAACTGCATACTGAGTAAAACCAAGCTCACGGTCACTAGAAGCCTGTGGATTAGCTGTCTGTATGACGATAGCTGAGACATGGCCAACTCGGTCCAAATTTAAATTGAAATAGAATTCCCAATATTATTTACTTTCAGTACTTATAAACAGTACTACAAATAGTACAAATAGTACTACTACTACAGCAAACACATATAAATAAATATCAAAGCACCAATTTTAACAGGGAGAGACACAAAATGCACTCAATGTAAGACTGTTGGAAAGCCAGGCATGGAATAAAAATGGGCCTGTTCAATTTCCCAGGGGTAGGTCTAGAGGGTCAAAGGGCTCCCGCCCTCATAATAAGAAGCATCCAGTGTTTTTTCAATTTATTTATTTATTTTTCCTTTATTTAACCAGGAAGTCCCATTGAGATTCAGAATCTCTTTTACAAGATAATCCTGGCCAAGATAACAGCCAATCAAATCATGTTAAAATATAACAAGTAGAGCATAAAATACAATTAAAACAGTCAAAATATAGTGGACCTCTCAAGAGAAACAAGCACAAGTCTCTGTCACCATATCCTTTATGATGCCCTTAAATTTTTCACTGGATGTGTGTGTTTCTAATCTAAGATCTTTCTGCAGATTGTTCCAAGCCCACAGTGCATCGTAGGAAAATGCAGTTTTTCCCAAATCAGTGAAAACTCGGGGTACATGGAAGAGTAACTACTTAGAGGAGCGAAGCTGGTAACTGCCGGAGTTAACATGGAGAAGGTTACAGAGGTAGGTGAGAAGTTTGCCCAATATTGCTTTATAGATGAAAATGTACCAATGCTGTTGTCTGCGAATGGTGAATGATGTCCAACCGACCAGATCATAAAGAATACAGAGGTGAGTAAAGGGACTTTGCATTTGAAACAAAACGTAAAGATGCATGATGTACTGAATCAAGGTTACGCGAGATGGAGGAGGCTGCATGCACATGCAATATATGATGCATCCAACTGTGTTCTGATGTCTGGCCCAAAAATAAGGTTTGCTTTCCCAAAATGTGTTTTTGTGAACTACTGAAATATGTGCTCTGTCCGGGGATTTTAAGAAAACTGTAGGGCCCTTTTTTATCCAGGGTATTGAACTCGCTGTCTTGAGAGAGACAGGCTGCATAAGGGTGGGCGGTCTGAGACTGGCAGTATGTTTAGAAGGCAGTACATACTTCAAGGCCTAGGAAGTCAGGAGGGTATTTGGACATAACCCTAGTTTGCTGTCCCTAATCCTCCACTGTCTCTCAGTCGTCTTCGGCCCATGAGGCCAGGGCTGGACAGGCCATTGGGAGTACTGGGAGATTTCCTGGCGGGCTGGTGGTAAACTGGGCCGGAACAACACAACCAGTGGCAGCCCACTGCAAGGAGAAGGGAAGGGAGGCTTGTGGGCAAATCAAATAGGGCGTCATGTCTCCAAAACCCCCCCAAAACTCAACATTTGTTTACATTGCTCCACGTCCCCCCTCGCCTCAGACACGTCTGTATTCCGCTCATCAGCAGCATCGATGCTGTTTTCTGACTCGCGCGTCACCGGTCTGTCGTGGGGCAAGGCAGGAAGCGTGAGGGAGGGGCTGAAAATCACGTCCCATGAAAAACAAGAGACCAAATATTTACAGTCACAGACTCATGTGGTGCCGCAGATCAGTGGTGATGAAAGCAGAGAAGCTGCTCAGTACATTTCTGTTGAGTCAGTGAAGTAAAAATGTTTTGTCATTTTTTTCCCAATTCTTCTACATCTTTCAGTCTAGAAAATTACTTCTTACCTTCGATTATTCCCTTTACAAGCTTTTATGATGATTTGAGTTATTAACCCCCCCCCCCCCCCATTCCCATTCCCCCTGCAGTGACTTATATCTTAGAGTCAGTTTACTCCAAGAGAATATTCACTGTGCCTGTGAGTATTGGAGGGTACGCACACTTACAGTATTTTATCCAGAATTAGCTGCAGATCGTTTTTGTGATAAAACCATGAACGCTTCATTATTTTGTTGTAATGTAGTGTGGCAGTGTGGCCTTGGTTCAAGCCTACGGGTCATGCCAGTCGCATGGTTTTTTTTTTTTTTTTTCTTTAGGGTGCGAGAGTGTGTGTGTGTGTGTGTGTCAGTGGGGTCGTCTTTCATCCCCGGTCTGTTCCTGCCCGAGACGGCCGGAGTGACAGCTGCTGACGGAGCGAATCTCATTTTTCAGCAGGGACCTGCTCGCTGCTTTGAAGCACGTCTTCATTTCCATTCTGAAAAAGGAATGTCAATCAACGCAGACACAAATCTGAAAATATTCCCTGGTGTTTGTTCAGCTTTTTCGTGGTTTGGAAGGGAATATTACGCACTCAAGGATGAAAATGCCTGCAAAAGACATTTGGAGAATTCTGTACGCATGAAATGTGGGTTCCTTTCTAAGACAAAAAAAAATCAAACTAGGCTGCAATAAGGGACTGTTTAACACCAGCCTGAACTACAGTGGCTAATGAAATCCCATCTGCACCCTTATGAAAATATTTAGTACCTATTTCTAATTTATGGCATGACTATATACAAAAGTAGTATTCCTATAGTTTGCATAGTATAACTAGAGTACTATTATAGCATCACATCATAAACATTGTATTTCCACAGTCAACAGTACCATGATATTACTTAAAGTCCACAAAACTGTATTGCTGTAGTTTGAATAACTATAGTATCACGATAGTAATACTACACTATAGTGGTGAAAATACCATCCATTTACTATAGTATAACTATACCTCAGAACTATAGTAATTTTTCATGAGGGCAGACAGCCATTACAGTGATAAGTGCTAAATAATCAATGCCTCGTCACGTCTGAGTAAGACCCCAATCAGAGCAGAGGGATACAGCCACTATTACTGATATGTGACATGTGGTGTAGATACAGGTTTTACTTTCTTCTGTATGCAGTGAAGTAAACACCCCTCCACACAGAAAATACATACAGTGCCTTCAAGAAGTATTGGCATCCTTGGTGGATATAAGCAAAAAATGAGGCCACGAAAAACTTAGTTCCCCTATAACACTGGGAACCAGCAGAGCATTTGATGCTCAGCCATTTACACTCAGTCTGAGATGGAGGCCTGTGGTTGACTGGTTTCCTGTCTAGGAGTTGTGTTTACGCCACAGAGATGAGGATAAATTCCACCAAGATTCACACCCTGCATTACCAGATTACCCATCAAGATTACATGCGGTGGATCGGTCCGAGAGCCCCGAAACACGTCGGCACATTTTTTTGAAGTGCTGAAAGTATTAAATCTTTCATATTACCTGTCTTCAGAGATTAATTCTGTCCCATCATCCTTGGCAGTTTCTCAAATATTCTGATAATGTAGAGCTGTGCCACGAGAGTCTGTCATGACGGTGGAGGGCAGAATCCCACACCGATGATCTCCGTGCTTTGGGGGGGGGGGGGGGGGGGGGGGGGGGATTAGGGGGGCACAAAACTGCTTATACATTGGATAAACAGCAATAGAAAATTGTTTTTGATTAGAAATTAAAACAAGTATTTGCCACTAACGTGTCTTAGTCCCCCGCCAGGAAATGGCAAATCGTGTCAAAATGAACAGTGTCTCGGTGTGACCTTGAGAGTGACGCGAAGGTCACCAAAATCGACTGGCGCCGGGGCACCACCCTAATACATGTTGACTTGAAATTTGAAGGAAATCCGTCAATTCGTTCTTGAGATATCTTGCTGACAAGGATTCGGGACGTACGTACACACGTACGGACAGACGTACGGACGGATGGTCGTGAATACTATGTCCCGCCGCTTCGCGCATTTTCGCAGCGGGGAACAACTAAGAAAGCAATTAAACACATACATTGTTCATAACCAATAGCCAGTATACTGTGGGGAGGAAAAATCAAAGACTGAAATAATGAATTAAAAACAGTTAAAGTTATGACCATTCTTCCACAAAGTAGATCCCTGCATTGTCAAGAATCATAAAAATATTTGCAGGAGTTATTATAACAGATGAACGAGGGCAACAGTTTCAGACCTCCTCCTGTTTACCCGTCTTAAACGGCCACATTTATTACTCTGTGCGTCACCCATCAGTGCCCGACCTCGATGTGCTTACTGCCCAAGTAAAGCAGTTGAAAGAACACAGATCATCCTTCTCAGACATTTCATATTTCACAAATTCATATATCATTAGTAAGGATAACAAGAACAGATGGGACTGGATGCACATTAATTTCATGTATTTCATGAGGTGCAGAACACAGAAGTGGCACATCATCTAAAAGAACATGACAAAAAAATAAAAATGTCAAACGGGGGTTAGAAGACTGTTCTGAAATGTTTAAGCTCTGTTGATAGATGAGAATCAGGAGAAACATTCTCGTCCGTGACCAATGACTTGTAGGTAGTCAATCTCCCAACTGGAATCTGAGGACAAAGAAATTAAGTACAATGGACAGGAAAGTCCAGATGTTGAAATGATCGAGGAACAATTCAGAGAGGATCCAAATTCTTCACAGAGCAGGGAACCTTTCCGGAGAACAACACGAAAAAAGGAAAAATACGACCAGCTGGTAATTTGGCTGGAAACCATGACAACGAGGGTCTATAAAGTTATGTCATGAGGGAAAGGAGGCGGCACGCTTCTTTCTTAACTCATTCCTGCAAGGAAACACAAGGACTAACCACGGCAAAAAGGAACGATCGATCATAGCGATTTTGTACACCATTTATGGAGGTTTCCCACTGGAACAGTCATATCATTACCAATCGCTGTTGAGTTCATTATGTATTGAAGGAAAAGGACACCTAATTTTTCTCAAATGTCCCAACTTAACCTCATGACCTTTCCACTCCTTTCTCTTGCCCAGCAAAAGTTGTGAGTAAAGGTGACAGGCTGCCTGTTAAAGACAGTTCAGATCTTCACTTAGGCTTATGCTTGTGTCACAGTCTCATCAACTGTCTGTACTTAAATATTAAAATCATTAATCCAAGGTTGAAGACTGGCTGTTGGTAACATTTCGACCTTCCAACTTTGGTGTCCGAAAGACGTTTATACTCCACATTTTCGAGGAAGAGAAAAGGGATATATAGGTTGATCTTGGCAAACCTGTGGCGAAAATATTTCCTGAAAGCATTCTTATGACGATACACCCATGCCCTGAGCACATGTGCGATGAATTTCAAATCGTTCATGGGCAGTTGTTTCCTTCCTGTGGTTTCAGAATGTGTCAGATGTTTTAAACATTCAATATGTGATAAATGATTTCTGGAAAAGCAACAGCGTATCCTTTATGGTGCAGATGGAAGTGTACTTTCAGAATGTTTAATATCCAAAACATAGGAATGCTTGTCACCCAGACCAAAAGGCACTGACAGTCGAGCCAGGAAAAAATTAAAACTATAAACACTATGATCTAAGAATACATGGAACTTCTTCAGCAGAGATCAAAGAAAGAAAGATAACGAACAGTGTGGGAGTATAGGGTGAAGGGAATGAAATTCATGGGTGTAAATGATTGGCTGGAGTTCAGGAAACCGGCGATGCTGCTCTCCCAGTGACGGACGCACATGCGGAAACGGAGATAGGCTCGACAGGAAGGCAGATCAAACAAACAATTATGCCCATTTTCTCACTGGACGTGCTCTGGTCTGTGATAACACCAGAGCAAAGGCTACCAAGATTAATCTGAGATTTCAAACATTCACCAATGCAATGCAATGCCATCCCAGCCAAAATCTAATGATCCCCAAGTCAACCCAAGACTCGTCTCTGGGAGAAATCTCATGCAATTCTGTTCATTACTTTGAGTAATCCTGCAAACTAACCAATCAAACAAACCAACAAACATCACATCCTTGGTGGAGATAATGATAAAAAAAAAGCTGTTTAAGGCTCAGGACGAAATGTTTGCGAGTTTTTATTTTTTTTATTTATTTATTTTTTCACTTAAACAACACATCTCTTTGGTCGGTGTTCCCTTCTGCAAGGCAAAGATACTTCAAAAATCATGAAAAGAAAGGTTTATAAAATTGAAAAATGCATCATTAAGAGGTGTGAACTTTTGAAAACAGAATAAAATCAGTATTCCAGGGTGACTTTTGCTGAAAAATTAGGCACATTGCCCGTCGGCTTCTTAATTTAATATAAATTTCCATTACCGTCGCTCCAAATATATCAGACCACTTGCTGCAGTCCTCTGCAGGCTCCAAATCTCACTTGCGTCTGTCTCTCCAGGTCATCCCAGACAGCACTGATAATGTTTACATCAGAGTTCTGTCACAGCTGTATTATCTGTATCAACTTTTATATCAACATTTGGTATCTCAAATATGCTTTTTACCTTAACCCATTCAGCGCCATAGACAACTGTAGTTGCTCAATGATGTAAGATATCAAAGTCAGATGCTATTGAAAACCCATCATGTGGCAACTTGTTTAAAAGAGCTCCTCTGCTGCAAGTTGCCACATGAAAGGTTTTCAACAGCTCAGGATAACTACATTTTAAATTCCTTAAAAATGTATTCGGCGCTCAAAGGGTTAATGAGGTTATTAATGCAGAGCGCAGGAAATAAATATATTCTGAACATTTTTCTGCTCGATATGAAGAGTTTTTGGAATGCTCTGTATATTCTAAGTCAGTGCACTAGGCCGCAGTCCCTTTGAGTAACCAGCAGTGATTTTTACACCTGATTTTGAATGTTCCATAGGAAGCTCTAATCACATAATTTTATAATTAAATTATAAAAGTATGAGTGTGATCACATTAATGTATAATTTTGTGATCATACTCCAAAAAGGGTTAATTCGCTCTGTCACCATCTTCAATGGGGGCCAATCGCTTAGACATCACGTACACTGCAGACGGCCAACAGTCAAAGAACAACCAGCATCATAAGCTATTTCAAACGTCAAAAACATCCCAAAGTTATGGGAGCCACGCAATGATCGTCCTCCAGTTTGGGGAGAAAGGCACGCCAAGAATGCATTTACCCCTCTGTTTAATCCACACAGCAGGACCAGATGCAATGTCCTGATGCCCTTAACAAGGCCGCGACCCAACCCAACACCAAACACAGATTTTACTGCCTCCTTTCCTAAATAATATCCATATGGCTCCGTCCAGACAGAAAGCTTTTTTGAGCCATTTGGGAGCAAAACCTTGGTAAAGAATGGATCGAACTGCTCTCCTCGCCCAAATATAAGAACATTCTTCATCCTGCTGCACCAGAACCAGTGGAAAAAGTGAAAAAGCCCCTCTCCTCTCCGAGCTCTGAGCAGGACTGTCCCCCAACCCCACCACTACAACACAAACAAATCATGAAAACCAAAATTTGAGAACAAACCAAAGGAGCACATGATTCTCCCTCACTGATTAGGCCAAAACTTTGGTAAAACACCAAGGAATTGACCTGAGAGAGGCTAGGAACAGGTCACAGCCATGCTGCAACACCCTAAGTAGCAGAAAATCTCCCTTGTACGAGATCACAGAGCAATCCGGATTCGAGTACAACTGACCATTCAGACCAGGGAACCAGACCACAGTGCAGTCAGAGCCAAGGGAACCTGAATTCCACAGAGCTCCCCTCACAAAAGCTGGGGAGAAGCCAGCTTCGGCAATCTAAACATGACCAACATAAGTTTCATAACACAGGCATGATGTAAGATTGTAAAATGAATGATAATAATTCACGCTATCTACACAGACCCACTGCAGGTCCCAAAGACACATTCCAGATCACGATAAAGTAAAAAATGAACAGATGTCAACATACGTCATTTTAATAATCACACACTAAATGGGAATTAAAATGGGGTAATGGAAATTCAGTAGACTGGCATGGTGGAATCAATGAAAATAATGTCATGAAACCTCTGAAGTCCCCCTGAACACAGGGAAGGGGCAGGAGGGCGATTGCAGATGATCATATGCAGTTTCCATTCAAAGAATATTTGCATGGCATGGTACTCGGTCCCAGAAAATATCACCCCTTCTTAAAAGTTTAGGCATTTAGAAAAGGGGGAAACATTCCCTCTGCTATGATGGGAGACGACTGTACTTACGCCGTTAATTCTGCATCAGGTTTCACTTCCAGGTCTCTCTCGAAGTCCCCTGACTGGCGGTCCCCAAAAAGTATGTCAGAAAAGCTGTCAGCAATCACTGGAGTGCCAAATATGCAAAAATAAATGAAAACACACATGGAAAACTTTAAGCTCTGTGCAGTTTCTTACAGGTGAAATACTAGCCTAGAAGATTCTGTAATGTTGACAGTCTGCAGTTGTCATACTGTATTGAGGTCTTTACAATAGTACCCATGATTGTGACACTAACACAAATTTAAGTGGCCTGCAGATATTTAGCACATACACACTGTTATTAGCAAACATAATTGATCTATCACTCTCCAGGCACAAATGGTAGGGTGACCCTTGGACTTAGTGGTATCTATAGTGAAGCATCTGAGGTGCTCTCAGACGACAGAACGGGGTCTAATTGCATAGAACCAGAAAATTGTATGTACATTACAGTAGTGCTAGGTACCAGATACCAAACACACAGCATCTCCAAATGGTTTTGTAATGATAAATTGAGATCAGTACAGCTCCATACTGAAAGTACATCACAGAGGAGAGCAGTATAACGGTTCCCGACATCTGGTAGATATTCCAGTCATGCTATTTTCACTTTCTACATCTATCTCCATATATGGCCAGAAAACCTCAGACTTGTAATGGCTTGGCTGGGCATCGCATACTTTTCAACACCGCAAAATGACCGAGTTTTGTCATGTACAGAAACGCAACAGTGACATCTGCTGGATGGAATGTGTCAAAAAACACAGAAATCCAGCAAAATATTTGGGATTTTTGAGTCAGGCTCCAGAACAGTCTGATTTTGAAGCTATGTAAATATTGTGTAAGCCATATATTTTGGTTTTAGAGGATCATTGTGTAGTGACCACAGTCAGTCACTTGCTCAAACCGTTCAATGGGATTAAAGTGCCACGATGGTCATAACTGGGCAATTGGCATCATGATTATGGTCAGGAGCACAGAAGGATGCTCTCTACCCAACAATAATAAAACAAATGGGGTGCAGGCAACACCCCTGTAAGACCTGTCAAGCTGTTTACGGTCCCTGACCCACACCAGTCCCCAAGCAGTTATAGAACATTTGTGCAGCCCCAACCGAATTTTCCTGGGCTTTGTTTTTTTTAAGTTATCTCCATAGAACAAATTTAAAATGTTATTTTAACAAACAAATGTTGAAGTAACTTGTTGCGTGTGTGTGCATTATTTTTTTTTAGTTATTTTGTGATAAAAGAGCAGGAGTGGTTTAGTCTAACATTGATTAAATCAAAGTTCAGTTCAAAAACAAATGATATATTATAACTGCTGAAAACATCTAAAATACGTCTCTTGTTTGCGTTCTTAACTGTCTCCATGTTCAACAAGGTCAGTTTGAATGATGCATGTCAGCACGGTCAGCAGGGAGCTTAATATCAATGACGTGTATTTGGTGACAAATTATTTAATCTGAAAACATTCAAAGATGAAGACCCCTCAGTTGTTTTGTGTAGGAGTAGCATTTTCTGAAGAGGCATCATTATTTTTCAGAATACCAGCCAGCTTGGGGCCTAAAAAATCTGTCCCAGCATGCATTGAGAAATGCCTCATGGCGTGAATGAGTGCAGTATTTTTGGATGGTTTAGACGGGTCATTTGCATACTTTTATGGATTTTGTGTAAGTATGTTCTGATTGGATCCTTGTATACAGACAAATCTTGCAGGGATTAGACAAAATGTCTAGATAACGTCCACCAACTTTTTTCATATGGACGACAGGCTGAAAATCAGGCAAAATGGTTTCTTAATTTTTTTTTTGGCAAGATGAGCCGAGTTATTAAATACATGAGACCTTAACCAATTAATATGTATAATACATAGCTACACATGCCACAGCTTGGATGTTTTAGTCAGTTTTAATAGATTTTAATTGAACTTTATGATTACTTTATTTTATTATTAATTATCTCGCCCACGGAGGATGGGCTTCCCCACTATAGCCGGGCTCCTCCTAAGATCCTTCCCACTGGGGAGTTTTTTCTCACCGCTGGCTGAGGATTTTTCTCCCTTCTGGGAGTGTTTTGACTCATTTGCTGTAGTGGGGAATAGACTGGGCACTGCCTTTTCATTTATCTATTTATTTTCTCACTGTAAACTGTCTTTGTGACTCTGTCTCTCTGTGAAAACGCTAATCAAATAAGATTGAATTGAATTGAATATCACTACGTATATATAAAGTGGAGCGCCAACGATCCAGTATGTTTTATCTGGTTTAATAAATGAATAAAATAATTTTTCCAATAGCAAAATGAGAAAAATCTTAGAGGGACTTTACACCTTTACAAATAAGAAGAATAACAAAACACAGTGTAATTTGAAAGCCTTTATTTTCAGTGAATACAAAAAATATTTTTATGGCCAGATAAATAGTTTACATACAGCATATTTTTATGCATCCGCTTGACATGGTTCTCGGATGAACTAGGCCTACTTCAGTCCTTCAATGGAACAGCGAACAACAAGAGCTCCAATACAAGTACGAGTCTTATAATTTTCCAGTAAAATACATCACAATAAGCTGTATCAATGAGATTTATATCTTTCATACATTTATTCTTATTATACAAACAAACAATATTCATAGTATCAACAAAAGGACCAATGAAAACAGGAAGTCAGTCCAATTTACCATGTGACATGTTAGACACTAACTCTGCAGTCTTGATAGCACTGAGCCAAGACTGAGATGCACATCGGTCGAAGCTCATAGGCAGCTTAGCACGTGTACTTGAAGTGCCTTCAATACATTTTTCATATACCTGCACATTATCTGACAGGCAGACAATCCTGCAGTCCTCCAAGGCAATACTGAGCGAGCAGGGGATGAGGGCATTGATATGGAAGAGCAGCGTGACCAGCTGACTGTGACCCATTTGGACTCAGGTCTGAAACTGTCCAGGAAAGAACCCCAGCCGTGTAACAGAAACTGCGGTACCAGCAGGGGAGAGACTGTAAGGGCAGCAGACTAAGGCACTAATACACAATGCAGCCCAGACCAGAAACGCTCTAGTAACACTGAAGAGGTTTCATTGAAGACATGTTGCACGAAGTGTGGACAAACCAGCCAGTGAAAACACTGTATAACAAGATGCTTCGTGTTAAAGCACTCATAATTTAGCATGGGGCTGAAGTACGCCAAGAATAAGCAGAAATATGGCCAGGATACAGACCACTTCAAAACTAAAAAAAAAGGTCAGTCTTCCTGCGGCATGTGTAGCACCGCAAGAGCAAGAGAGATTTTATGTTGCCTCCAACATCTCCTTTCACCTATATTCAGTGCTGCGATAATATCACGTCACCATCTCATACTGAACGGAGGAGTTAAGTGGGGTTATTTGCCAGAAATATATTTGTAAATACATCAATAAACCTGATCACAAAAACCCGAGACCAGTTCTGTTTATCTGGAGACTGTGGCAGGGACACAGTATCCACAGGTATGGAATCCAGCGGGAGTCACTGCTATGGGGTGATGAAAAGTCTACCACAGCGCTTCCTCAACAGTGAAACTTCAGTCACAAAATAAGTTCAGGCATGAAGAGAGAATTCAAGACTGCAAAGCAGTGGAGGGAACGATTTGGAGTGAAAATGTAGTGAAATAAAATAAAAAACCTGAGAAGCTGAAGCACAGACCACTGAAACAGTACAGAGTTCCTCTTCATCCACCAGGAAGATGGAGATAAGCCTGCTTTCACACAGCGAGTGACACCCTGAGGTCACTGCCAAGTATCTGCTAATTGACTGACTCATTAAAAAAGCCTCCTTCACACCGGAATCTAAAAACACAAACGAGTCACCAGGACTAACACTCGCCAGACATCATCCCCACACAGGCTGTTATATACAGCGCACTGCACTAGTGGCCCCGTTGATGAAGTACCAATTACAAAATACAGCTCGAAGAATACAGCAGGCGGTGCCTGGGAGCGCTTTACGACTCCGCGGCAGAAACTGCAGGGACCCATTACACTGGATGGCGCCAAGTCAGGAGCCGATTGCATCACATCTCCTCACTTTTCAATGAAGCCTTAAAAATTCTTCAAACCTCAAGTAATGGAATGAACATGCAACTGTCACCCAGTGCATCGTATTTATCGTTGTCAATAAAAATGACCCATTCTGGTTTTGAGTCTTGAAGAGCTTCATCGGCGAGAAGTGGCAGTTCGCTGTGCTGGAAGAACTGTACAGTTTCTGTATGGATAAAAGGCTCCAATTATTCATGAATAAATAACACATTACTTACTTAAATACTTTATTTCTATTGTTGAATAACAAAATTTAATAGCTAGCCATGGTGACAATTTTAGCATGTACTAAGAAGCCACTTTATTGCAGTCTGTATTGAACATGATACATCACATTTTATGTATCTATGCGTTTATCGTTGGAGGTTTCTGCCTAAGCATGATCATTTTAGGGCTGGAAAGATTAATGTTGTCCTGAACTCCCATCCGACAATGCAGATATCATGGTGCTTAGAGCATAAGCTGTTCAAGAAAATTTGTATTGCATTCTGTAGACTTAAAATATATTGCCTCATCCGGCAAAGTCTGAGTAATGGAGCACCCAACGAGATGCT
Source organism: Gymnothorax reevesii (assembly GCA_029721435.1). Taxonomy (NCBI): domain Eukaryota; kingdom Metazoa; phylum Chordata; class Actinopteri; order Anguilliformes; family Muraenidae; genus Gymnothorax; species Gymnothorax reevesii. Next base: position 63,750,422 of record CM056588.1, on the reverse strand, counting down.
CCGTGCTACTCTAATAAAAGAAATAATCGCAGTGCTGTAACGTGACCACAGATAGTGTATGTGCAAAGCTTCCCAGGTGACCAATATCAATCACAGGTTACCATGATGTTCTACAAAGTAAAAGATGCATATTCGTAGTCCTGTATTCTGTGTTCTTACATCATTATGGTCGGTAAAAAGACCAACGTGAAGAAAAAAAAAACGTGCTGCTGTAAAATGCCTGGACATTCACACCAGTCTAAAATAAACGCTTTCTTATAAAGCCCCGTATTATTTAAAGTACCAGGTATAAGAAAATCTTCCAGTGGACAGTGTACATGCGACTGTTTGGGACTATGCAAACATCTCAATCCCATAGTAAACACACGCTAAGCAATGTTTTTAAACATTTTGGTTGGAGGAAGCGAATTAATCACCGCCAGGTGCATTATGGGGCCAGCAGGCTGCTGAGCCTCTGCTTGCGGACCAGCGAAAACGATGCTATCGCAGGACGCCGTGGGAATAATGGGAGAAATGGATTAAATCCAAAGAGCCTTAATAAATGATTAAAAAAATAAATGATAAATCACAGTCAACATTTCCCTGTTTCAGTGCTTTTTTTGTATACTATACTCGTGACACAAGGGTACAGGAAACATCGCATTTTTGAGGAATTATGGGCCGTACAGGGCCTTGGGAAACACCTATTATCTCCTCTGGAGAATCCATATGGATTTAATACAAGGGTTGTGCCTTCAGAAGGCTAAAATATCCATTTTCTTTTTCTTGAAAAGATACAAAATGACAGATTTCGTGCGTGCGTTGGTGTGAACGCATTTACTCTGTCGATCATGCAATTCCTTCCTGCTAGTAGAAAGAAACACTTTTTAAAAGGCTTAATATAATTGCTTTAAACAACCTTCAGTCATTACAAGAGGTAAAGTAAGTGTGACACATAACTTGAGTGGGTACCGAGCTTTAGACCATGACACTGGGGAGCTTTCAGACTGGAGAGAAGGCAGAAATAGTGTCATTTCTCTCAGGCTGTCTGGAGCCAAAATCAGCCAAGTCTGACGGCCCACACACTGAGTCAGTTATACTGTAAAATGGGCCACATGTCACACAAAGAGGGGCGGGCAGCAGTCGACGCGAGCGCGCGCACACACACACACACACACACACACACACACACACACACACACACACACACACACACACACACACACACACACACACACACAGTATCCACATACTTGCATTCATGCACGCACACGTAGGCCACGGCGTGGCGGACTTGGACTCATTCAGTGTGGTAAGCGCCAGACTGGGCGAGTTCGGTCAGGTTGGGTTGGTCAACGCGGGCAGCACTGGGAAGGACTGGTTTAGCTCAGTCTTCAACAGGCAGGGCTGGGCAGGTTCAGACAGGGAAAGACTGGCTTGGACAAACTCTGCTTGAGTAAGATTAGGCTGGGGTAGTTCAGCTTGGCTAAGACTACGCAGGGTTATTGCAGCTAGAGGAAGGTTGACTAGAGGTTGATCAGCTGGAATGACACTGAGTGCAATTAGTTAAGCTACAGCAAAATTGACGGGGTTTGGTTTAGGTGAGACAAGGTTCACTGGGATTAGTTTAGTTTGGGGATGGTTAACTGGGATTGCTTCAGCTTGGTGATGATTGATTTGAGTTAGTTTAGTCTGAGGATACGTGACTGGGGTTATTTCAGCGTAAAGATGGTTGGCGGGGGTCGGCTCAGCTCGGAGATGTTCGACTGGGATCGGTTGAGTTAGGAGATGCTTGACTGGGATTGGCTCAGCTGGAGCGATGGCTGCATTGGGTTGACTCAGATTCAGGCCCAGCCTCAGCTTCAGTTGCCCTCCTCTCGCAGCTCCGTGGGCAGGAACTTGTACTGCTGCTGCCGGATCTGCGCCAGCTTCTTCCGGGCCTCCTCCAGTTCCCTCTCCTTCCGCAGCATCTCCTCCTGCGCCGCGATGATCTGGGCAGATGAGAGCGACGGGTCAGGTAACAACTTACTTCCATGAGGCAGTTCATGAGCAGCTATACGCGGAATGATTTCATAAATCAGACTCTGATGTGAAAACAGACGCCATAACAAGGGATTCCTTCGGTGAGACCGTAATCTGGAGGGGGGGGGGGTCAAACACACCCAGACATGCAGACACAGGGTCGGCACAGGGCCACCTTTTCTTGGGCTGAAAATAAATCCCTGTTAAAGAAAGGCGAGGGAGAAAGCCTGATGTACAAGCGCCCTGAAACTGATCTCATCATCTCCTCAGCCCAAAGCAACAGGAAGTCCTGCAGGTGAAATCAAAGCCGTTCCTACGCCTTCATCACCAGGGATTCTCAGTACCGCTTTGCAGACCAAGAAGCAGGATGAGCCTCAACAGTCACCTGTGCGATTCCTCCCACAAACTTGGTTTTCACCACCACACTGTCGTCGTCCACCTTGTCGAAGGCGGCCTTCTGTGCGGCTCTCACCAGGTTATCAGACGCTCGCTTCACCGCGTTCCCAGCAGCCTGTGGGAGGAACGAAGGCTCTGTTAGGGCATGAGCTGCCCCATCACCATCCATTTACAGTCCTGAGAGCGGATGACTGCTCTGCGTCATCTGCTCTCATGACCTGCGTACTTCTGATTCACCTGATCGACACCGAGACACAAACACCGGGACTTGTAAACCTGAGGGTATTATTTCCAAAAATGACCATTTTTTCAAAAAAAAGAAAATCAATAATCGTGTCTGTGATTTGTTCATTTTAATACCATCAACCAGTCTCATCCATAATCTGCATTTTCCTTTGACAGACACTCGCAACTATGCAGCAAATAATTCCTGGCACAAGGGGCCAACCTATAACTAGAGTGTATTTTTACTTGCAAAAACAAATGTCTACCCCCACAAACACACACGCACACACACCCCATCTCCCAGAATCCCAAGAAGGTAGCAATTAGTTTAATAGCCGATCAATGCACCTACAAAATTTGGGAAAACAATATTGCGTGGTTCCTGAGTAACGGTACGGAAACACTTCAGGAACGCTGACGTAGACGTCAATAGTGATGGCAATAGGAACAAAGCAAAAACAATATATCCACCCCCCTCACGGATATAATGAGGTGCACTAACCTCTGACTAACAGATGTTGTACAGTGAATAGTGAACTGAAGCTATGAAGTTTTCCACAGAGTGAAACAGCGAGTGAAACGACTGCACTGGCAGGTACGTTAATGACCAACAGTAAGTTATGCAGAGCGAGGTGTACAGTCAGCAGTTCTTCACATAAATGCCACGTACATTGAAATGACATACGACATAAGACAGGAGTTTATAGTTCAGGGCCCATAATAATAAGTGTTGACAGGTGAAAGCGGAGGTGAGGGGGACCTGCAGTCTCCTCATGGCCTCGGAGTCCTGGTCAGCTTTCACCTTACAGGCCACCAGCAGCTGCGCTGTGGAAGCTGCCACCTGCTTTGCGGAGGAGATGAGCTTCTCCTCGCTGGCGTGGCCCAAGACCGAGGCGTTCGCCGCTTCGCACAGGCTGCTGGTCGCTGCCGCCACCATACGGGCCTGTGACGGGAGGAGAGAGAGAGAGAGAGAGAGAGGGGAGGGGAGGGGAGGGTGTGGAGGAGAAAGTGGGGGGAGGAGAGCAGGAGAGACAGAGAGAGAGAGAGAGAGAGAGAGAGAGAGAGGAGGAGACAGTTGTGATGTCATAAATACGCTCACAGCTTCCTCATTTCCTGAAGGCCACAGCACAACGTCCTTCCTCAAACAGTCACGCTTACAAGCTGTGCGTGTATGTGTGTGTGTGCGTGTGTGTGTGTGTGTGTGTGTGTGTGCACGTGTGTGTTTTGACAGGCTCCGTATACAACTCACAGCCGAGATGAGCCCTTGTGACCACTGCCCATCATCCAAGGCATTAGCAGGGATGGACCCCACCTACAGGAGACAGGCTGCCATTACACACAGAGCAATGTAGTTTACAGAACAGAAAACTGAAAATGACCTACTGCAAGTGACTGAGCTACAAACTACAGACTTACTATCTCATGTCAGTTTGGTTTTTTTTGGTCATCATTCCTTTTCAAAAGCACTCCCTCAGTATGACTGTTCATCACAATCAATGTTCTGCACATCAATACTATTTCTGTTGGCAACTTCAATAGTGGTATGATACTGTGTTTAATGTGCATCTTGTGCTACTCTTGACTGTGGCACTGAAACTCTTCCGGCCCGTTTGTATGTCCATGGCGTCTGTCTGTCCGTACCTTGCCCTGCGCCACCAGTTCCCTCTGCGCTGCGGAGGCTGATTTCACCAGGGCGCTGGTTGCTGCAGCGATGGATTTGGCTGCCTCGAGGATCTGCTCTTCAAAGTCCAAGTTCTCGTCGGCTTGCTGAAAAGCAACAGAGTCAGCGAGAAAGAAAGAGATATAACACCAACGCACATCGCCTTTCAAGGAAGAACACCTGGGTATCATTTTAACGACCAGGTAAGAGGCGGCATCTCATCTGACAGTGAGTGAGGTGCTTGCGACAGGTCAGAGGACAGGACTCGCTCTGTGATGTGCCATCTGGTGCATGGATCCCCTGCACCCTGCCATTTTCTACACTTCTACCTGAAATTCAATTTATTCAATTTACAAATACTGCAAATTCAGTCACTGAAAGTCCTGTCGACAAAACAAGCGATAGTTTATCTTGACGAGGAATATTTAAATCTTGTAATGAGACTCAAAATGTTTTTTTTTCTCCCAACGATAAAATATTACATTGGGTTAAGTTACTGTTTTCCAACTTTGACAGATCTTGACATGAATCTGACTTTCCTTAGATCCAAAGCATATTAGATTAATTGATGGAGTAACACTTTATAATAAGGGTACATTGATTAACATTAGCTACTGCAGTAAGAAGCATTAACTATCAGTTCATTAATAGTAAAATCATGTGTCTACTAATTATTTACTAATGGAGTTCAAGTTAACCGAGGTATGAATTATACATTATTAAATAGTTTGAGGTGCTGCTTAAGGGATACTTAAGGAATGTTTTAAACTTCGTAATCAGGATGTCAAAGAGCATTAATAAATGGTAAGTTAAGGTTATCCAATGCTTATTCAGCTCTCTGATGCATTAGTTAATTGTTAACTAATTGGTAGTTAACACTTATTACTGCATTGACTAATGTACCCTCAATGCAAAATGTTACCACTAAAGAAATCCAAAATATCAGACTGAAATGTAAATTAGGACCCATTTGTTGTTTTCACCGTCTAAAGACCACAGCCAGTGCAGGGCACCAGACGTTCACATCTCAGCGCTGATCCAGGACCAGCTCTTAGAATCACAACCCAGTGCAGAGTAAGGATCCAGATATCAGTTTCAAAGCAGCACAATCAGTGTAAAATGCAGACCTGCAGGATTTTGAGGCTCTCATGCAGAACCGTGACTTCAAGGTGCACTCAAGTCCTGGAAGTAATTTTTGTTCAAAAAAACAGAACAGCGATATGCACAGAAATGTTGCCTATTTTACAGGCCTTCCGTGAAAACTTGTCATAATGAGAACGTTGCACATCAGCACAGTTTCAGACACGGTCCCTAACTCCAGAACTGCACATTACAGGGAGCAGAGATTCACTACAGCAGCCGCTCAAGGGAGAGTAAAATGAGTCCCCTGTGCTCTGTGTTAAATGAGCAGGTAAATGCCACTGTACCCGAGGGGACAGGGTGCCGACATCTGTTCTCAGAACGCACCACCGCTGTGACCAAACTCAGCACTCCGCTCCATTTAAACATCATAAATATATCCAAGACAAAGCACTCTGTAAAGGAAAATATCTGCATAACAGAAATTCAGAGGAGGGTAATCTCTGGAAAGTATTTGCGTTCAATTTGAATTTTGCTTTGCATTTCTTCACTGCTGATCTGACAAGCCCAGGGACACCAGACACAAACGAGCCTGATTGGATACCTACGACAAACGCTCCCAAAGATATATATGTTCTCTGTTCTTGACAAATTAATTAATCAGGAGAACAAATTAATATGATAGTCTGTTAGTACGATTCAGTTATTTCCTAATTTAATTTGGTATCACATAATATTTAAAGCATAGGTGTTCTATGTAAGGAACTCACAAATGATGCCTCAAGTTGTAGCAAAGCCTTGTATAGTCAACAAGTCAGTCTTCTGAGGAGTGCAAGTTGCAAAAGATGGATGCAGTGACATAGTGAACATGTTCTTTGGCTAACCTTCATGATACTGCCCTCCTTAGGCATGAAAATAGAATTACATGCAAGTCCTCCTGCGCAATAAACCCCCAGTCAAAGCAGAGAAATACTTTAATTTGCAGTCTTCAGCCAAAAAGAAAGATGCCATCCCAAAGTCATTTATTATGCCTTAATTTACAACTCAAACTCCAAAAAAATTTAGCACATTTAGAAAAACTCAAATAAAAAAAAAGGAGTGATTTAAAACCCCTTAACTGTCACTAGGCCCTAATTAGAGCAAGGCCAAATGTGAGAAAATGCAGGTGACAGTTAAGGGGTTGAAAATTCAATTCACCACCGGCAATATCAAAATCACAACATCAACATATTATTTGATACTTTAATGACTGAATTCAATTGTTCATTGAAAATGTAAAGTGATTTAACACCTGATGACAGCACTAGATTCCACAAATAAGGACTAATAAGAAAGGGACTCAAGCGATTTTCAGTGTCAGGTCCAAAAGCCAGCATCTCTCCAAGTATGAAGCTGTGTCAGTGCATATCACATGGGTTACTAGCTAATTTTCAAAGGAACATTTAATGATATAGATATGCCGCCATCTCAACCTCATCTCTTCCAGAAATGTCCCTACATTTTCCTGCAAGACAAGGCCAAACTATATTCTGCAAGAAGTACATGTACAGGGCTGCGTAAGCAGTGAGTGTGGGCGCTAGACTAGCCTGCTTGCAGTCCCGATCCATCTTCGATTGAGAATATATGGCATGTTATGAAGCAAAGGTCAGTACATGTCACCGATGGCCCCATACAATTGTGCAGCTGAGTACCTGCATGATTGAGGAACGGGGAAATTCTGCTTGCTAGACATGACCAACTGGTGTCTCCAGCGTCCAGATGGTTAATGAGTGCGATTAAAGGACATGGTTATGTTACGCAGAGGTAAATCGCACAGTCGATCTCTGCCAACTTTACTGAACTCACATAGTATATTTTCAATGAGCAATTGAATTTAGTTGTTAGAACATCAAATAACATGTTGTTGTACTGTTCATGATATAGCAGAAGATTAGCGGATGCTTCAGATCAGCCCGACTTGTATTTTACACGCTTTTTCTGTGATATGCCAACATAGTTGAAATTTAAAAAATGCCAAATCTATAAGCAACTTATTAGAAAAGAGGAAACACACACAAAAATATTTGAAAAAATTTGAAAAAAGGAAAGAAACATTCCAAAACACACACGCATGCACAAACACACACACACAAAGACAAGCACAGGTCCCTCACCTCAAAGTTCTCCAGCAAACAACTGAACAAACACACATCACATGAGTCTGGAGACAGAGCGGAGCACTGTAGGAATATGTTTGATATATAGTTGGACTGAATAACAACCTAATATATCAAACATATCAGACAGTGCACTGCAAAGAAGGCTTCCAGGTTTAAACCAGCTAAAGAGGACTGCGGAGAGTCATGCTGGGGTGGACCAGGGATGTCTACTGGGTGTGTGTGTGCGCATGCGTGCATGTATGCACAGGCCTGTAGTTTTGTGTTTTGGTTCGCGTCCATTGTGTGTGTATATGAATGTAAGTGCATGTATGTGCTTTATATGTGTGTGTTTTTGTTGATGACCAATTGTATTGTAAACAAGTTTACGGTGTGTGATTATGACTGTGCGTGTGTGTGAGTGTGTGTGTGTGTGTGTGTGTGCGCGTGTGTGTATAGAGGTAACAGTGTGTGCTTGTGTGTGTGTGTGTGTGTGTGTGTGTGTGTATAGAGGTGAAAGTGAGAGAAAGCCAGAGAGAGAACAGAGAAGGGGGAGGGGACAGAAGCTGCAGTAACTGAGCAACGATTGGCTGACAAAGATCAAAGACCTGCAGGATCTACCACAGATCATAGTGGCGTAAAGACATACAAACGTAGTCAGAACACACACATGAAATACATAAGAAGTAACAGCCTGTGTGTAGCTCACAGAGCCTCTCCTTAAAGAAGCAAGACTGACAGATTGACTGAGGGCAGGGGCGGAGTCAAGGCATAGTGCACATCCTGAGGTCAACTGTGCTCAACTCTGATAGGCCGATTCCGCCCTTCTGATACACACACATCTCAAAAGCATTGACAAAAATCTCAGTCAATGCTGGGGCCGCAGACCGCACGAAAGAGAACACCCCTCCACATACATCCGTAAATACGAGCGGCACACAATGAACGAACACGAAAATGCATACAGTGCCAACAAGCACACACACGCACCCACACACACATTCTAAATTGAAAAGTAGAGCTTTTTGGCAAAACCCAAAAGTAAATAATTTTCACGGCAAATAAAGAACGGTATTCCAATTTGTATGCGCCAGCGCACAATTTTGTCATGAGTTTCGGATAATTAACCTCCAAAATGAAGCAATTCCGAGATAAACCTCAGGAGTACTGCACGAGCGTAACTGCATCTCCCATAAACAAAATGGCGACAATAAATTCACCGCATAATCCCACAATAAAACCATCCCACATTAGCAGTCCATGATTAGCGCAGATACGTCATGCACAACGGTTCTCCCGCTCAAGCACTTCGCTGCCCCAGACAGGTGTGTATTTTTGTGCACTACAAGAATAATATATAAAACACCTGGACTGACACTAGATCAGACTTATGAACTGTCCACAGCTGCCTAAAGGAATGATGAGGAGAGCAAAACTGACCGTCCCAGTTACAGTGAGTCGCACAGCTTGTAAAATGTCAATCACCGCCCCCCCCTCCAAAAAAAAACAAGAATTCAGCCCAGAATTAATTGGTTAAACATGAAATTATCAAGTCCATGTAACTCCAAAACAAGTAGTTTAGTCTCAGATGGGTCTCTCCTCAAATTCAGAGTAAGTCATGCAATAAGTTGAAATAAGCAAACTTCATAAGAGTTCTTGGCAGGTGGCAAATGTAAAATGTCCATTGAGAATGCACCCAGAACACAGCAGGGATTCTGGGAGTGTTCAGAGGATACTCGGGTTGGACCACTGACTGTATAAAAACATGGACACAGCATCCGGGTCTGAAAAGTGATGCTGATGCGGAAATTTCTAAAACTTGCATTCTATTTAATGGCCAGCAGATGACAACGTCGGTGGTTGCAGAGAGATACTCAATGCTATAGAAGCCTATGAGAAAATGACTTTCCCACCTGATTTATTATTTAAATAATGATTTTCCACATCATTTTATTATATCTATCGTAAGTTTCCAGTCTCATTCGATACATCCTGAAGTTCATTTTTGTAAATTATGGTCCCAAATAGACTAGAATAAAGGATAAAGCCAAAATGTGCTTTAGGAGCGTGGTAATTCTCTGGTCCTCGTCTGATACGGTCAGATCCAGAGCCATGCTCCTCCCTGGATCTTCAATTCACGCTCTCGTCCAATAGGAATCACATCCAGTTTCAAAATGACATGATGGCGCAGTTCAAATAGCCAAAATCGAGTCTTCCTAAATGGTATGCGGAAACCAATGGGTGACGTCACAGTTGCTTCATCCATATTTTTATACAGTCTATGGGTTGGACTGGTGGTGGCAGAGTAGAGGTGTGGGGCTCGTTTAGGAGGGAAAAGAGGTGAGGCCCAGGGCGTTAGGTATTGGGGGATGGTGCCAGATATGAGGTGTAGTTTTGGGGCAGGAGGTCGATAGGTGTGGGCCAATTTAGTGATGTAAGGTACTGAGAGCTTTTTTGCATGTATAGGCTTTGAGTGTAGACTCCGGAATATTCTCACAGGCTCACAGGGAGAGAGCAGGCGCTGTACCTTAGGCTTGGCTCTTGGTTTCAGCTGTTCTAGCTTCTTAGCTGCAGCCTCAATAGATGCTGCTGCTCCCAGTAGCTCCGTCTCCGCAACCACAGTGGGGTCCTCAGGGTCTGCCCATTCAGTGCCTGAAATCAGCCCGACACACTCAGTGCTCCGCAGTATCATGCTTATTCATAAGCACACTGAGAAGCCACATGGTGCAATAGCGTCATTCTCAGCCAACTGGTCATGAAAACCCATGGACAGCAGCATCTTTGGAACAAAGGTGATCCACATTTTACACTAATTCTCAAATCTTCTCATAAAAAGAACTAACAGCTATTGCATGCTGACGGACAATAACAACACAATGAATACATGCCATTCATAACTTCATAAAACCGTTCCCATGAAAACAGAACAAAAAAAGGTTACACACTCAAATATATAGTTGGAATCCCTGTAGCTTTTATTATACAGCAAATTCATAGTATCTGTTTTGACAGCCGGATGAAACATCAGGACATTTATCTTCAAACAGTTGCATTACTTTTTGGCTCGAGATCTTTTCTTGATGAGACAATTAAACCACAGCGTCTTCTCCATGACATCCCGATAACTTTCAATGTAGTTAAGGTCAGAACTTTTTGGTGGAGAATTTGAGCGTGCAAACGACTCTTCGTGCTTGTTGTTTGCATTCGTTGGTTTCTTTGCCAGATGTGGGCCAGGAATTTCCCCCTTCTGAAATACTGTAACATCTTTTCTGCTACCAAGCGATGCATCTTCCGACATGATTTTTTAAAAATGTGAAGCTACGCACATCATCAGTTAGGGTTAAAGTAATTATTGTCAGCTGAAACATACAGTAAATGATCCAGTCACAGTATTGGTTATTTTTACCTACACTACCTGACAAAAGTATTAGGACGATCCTCATTCTCACTCAACCTTTGATGTACGTGCTATATTACACATGTGAGCGTTGTAGGAATTTAATGGTGTCCTAAAATGTACATGTAAACATCACAGAACATTATTTGAACATTTGGGGATGCTACAGATATACAAATTGGCATATTTTTTCTCTGCATAAAAAACTCTCACTTTGGGTCTGTAATAAATAAGAGATATTATAATAAATAGTGCTTGCAAGATGGTAATCTTCAAATTAACAAGTTTGGAATTGTGTCTTTGTTATAATGGAAGACCACGGCTACTATTAGTACAATCAATATGATCAGGTGTGGCACATCGGGTGATTTTGATTCCCTATAAAAGGAGGGTCAAGACTTAGAATAATTCAGTTTGGTGTATCCAAAATGGGGTCTGTATTTTTATTTGAATAAACAACTATTTCCAAATATGATACATTCACTATTTTCAACTGCACTGTAAGAAAATCACACACATAAATAGTGACGTCCTAATACTTTTGTCAGGAAGTGTATATAACTTTTTTTTGGACAGGCAGTGTCAGTGGAATAACTTCCAGGATTTGTGAAAAGAAATTGGGTGCTAGTATTGTTTTGGCATTTTTTGATCAAAATATTTTTTCAACCGGAGCCAGCAATACCCAAAGTGGCTTCAGTTTTAATTTGTCAGTGTTCGACAAACTGAAAAATCTCATTTCAAACTTTTCACTGACGTTCAGTGCTTTCCCCTAGAATTTTGAGACAACTATTGGATAAATATTATGATGAATAAACAAAACAAATTTCAAATATACCAAAAAATGATTGGCTCAAAGAAACTATGTCCCAGAGCCGATGTCATTGTGGTTCAAGCTAATCTTAAGCCCTCAATTAAAATCTTAAAAATAATACCTGCAGCTATAGAATGCATATTTTTCCCCCTGTATTTTCACTTTTTAGATGAAAAAAGAGGCAGAACCCTAAATGTACCAGAGAATCCCTGCTACTGTGTACCACAGAGTCACCACAATGCATCACATCAGGCTTACTGACATATTCAAAAGCAGGGAGGGGACCCAACACACACAATCATGCATCAAACACAGACACAATGGGTCCCCATCGCAAATGCACGAGCGTCATTTACCATTATTAACAACCCGAATGCCCATGATACTGCAGAACTCTCTCCCAGAGTAATTATAGCGGAACCCACATATAACCACCTTGGAAGTCTATCAACTCTGGACAATTAACAAGCACAGCAACATAAAACAATCATAACGCTTCATATATAATGAGTACGGGGGGGGGAGGGGTCAGCAAGAGAGAGAGAGAAGGAGAGAGAGAGAGAGTGAGCGAGAGAGAGAGAGAGAGAGAGGCCTGGTGACCTCTGCCTCAGTGTTTTAGCGAGAGGCTTCTTAATGGGTCGTCTTCACTCTTTATAGGCTTTTTAAAGTGCCTATAATGTGAGAGCACTGGAGCAGCTTTCCCAAGCAGATGGAGAGACACACACACATATATTCACTGATTACCCCGGGGGATACAAACCGCCTCTCCCTCCCTCCCTCAGACTTTCCCTCTTACAATGTCACTCATCCTCTCTCTCCCCATCCCTCTCTCGTTTCCTCTCTCCCAGCCCCTCTTTTCGTCTCTCTAAGTCCTTGTCCATGAAAGGTGATCCGTATGGTCAATACAGCGAGAGCAGTACTTACCTCCATCTGCAGCAGAGAGGGAAGAGGGCAGGACACAGATATATTAGACCCCTGACGGGTTATAGGATTTAGTGCCACAATTAGGCCCCATTTACAGTGCAGGTCTTCCTGCCAGTTCCAATTTTTTGCCTCCATCCGATTTTATTGACCGCCCGGTTGCATCTACTTTTAAAAGTGACCCGTATCTGATTCCTGTGTTTACATTTGTTAACACTTGAAACAACCAGCATTCGCAACACAAGGGTTTGGTCACTGAAACAAAAGTAAACAACCAGCCAGCACTTTAAACACTATATGCAGTGGATGCAAACCAGACCAAAAATAATAATTTGAGCTCCTGCTGAAGCATCTTTGGAGTTTAGCAAAATATCAGGACATAGTTTAAGGCAGAGAAGAGAGAGGTTTAATTGCAGTCTAGGCGTGTGAGGTAATAATCACTGCTACGCTGTTACGCGGTTTAAGATGGAACTGTGTTGCTGGGACCTTCTGATTTATTTCCATACGTCACTGAGACCAAAAACAGACCTCAGAATATCCCGTTTCATGCGCCTTTTTCCTGTTTAGACAGTACATACTTGATCTGTGCCACAGGCGAGCAAAAAAAATCAGACATGGGTTACTTTTACCACGCCGAGTAAATACAGTTTCAGACCCCTGCAGGGAGCAGTGTGGTGTAAATACACCCACACTTAACAACACAGCTTCTGTATTCAAACTGGCGCTCATGCAGACCAATGCGCTTCTTTGGCTATACATAGTCATTTGGCATCACAAGGATTTGTGTATTTGTATTTCATATGCAGAGTAATAAAATATAGAAGGACAGGAAATCCATACTGTAATTCTGTACGCAGACATATAAAGGGTGATTTGATTTGTGATCAAATGAAAAGATCCATGAACCCACTATCCAGCGATTAAGGGAAGAATGCTGAGTGCTGCCTGAAGTGTGTGTAGATGTGCTGTGATACGACGGCAAGGGCGCAAGTCTGTTCCTCACCTTTCATGGCCTCGGCTGTTTGGACGAGTTCGGTGACGGTCGACGCCACGCGCTTCGAGAACGTGGACAGCTGCTGCTTCTGTTCCGGCGTGGGCTTCTGCAAAACCTGAGCACGGAGAAGAGCGTGCACGTGACCACACACGCGCACACACTATGTACGCATCACCTGACCATCGACACCAACATAAGCAAATGGCGTACATCTACGCACAGACAAGTCCACACGCAAATCTAACGCAGGACTGTGTACGTCCAGTGTAGGTCTCCCACACACTGAAACAAGTATGTTCCCCAACGCAGGTAAAAACATGCATATCTGTGCACGTACAAACTCACGTATATATGCACCTCTGCGTACGCACACAAATTAACACAAATGCTCACTTGTACACTGGTATTCTAGGTCCCCCTCTCACTGAAACATGAACGTGTTCAAACACAGGATAACAGGAGCACACGCGAGCACATGCACTCCATACATGTCAAAACCAAACTCAAATCTACACACCCACACGCTCAAGCACAAGCACAAACTTCAGCGCTCCGACAAAAAAAAAAATAAAATAAAAAAAAAAATAAATAAGAATAAAAACATGGAAGACCACAGATACACACAGAAAAACACAAACGTTCACAGAGAAAAACACATACTCGTCTGTTTACCTGTTTTGTGGGGTTATTCCATAAACTTCCATTCATTCTCCAACCTTCACCCTCAGCAGTACTTACAGCGCCTAACTCTAACCCTAACCTTAACTCCTAACCCTAAACCCAGCTCTAACCTTAACTCCTAACCCTAACCCTGACTCCAACCCTAACCTTCACTCCTAACCCTAAAATAGACTTGAAAATGTCCCTGCAAGTACGAAGAAATCTGGAATTCCATATCTTGCGGGGATAACTGGTCCGCACAAGGATTAATAAACATGGTATACACACACACACACACACACACACACACACACAGGACTACAGCAGCCCTCGTGAGAGCATGTGCAGCTCCCCTGTAACACATGCTCCAGCAGCTGCAGGTAACCCGCGGTGCAGTCCGTCCCCAGCACCAGGGCTCTGTCCCGCACCTCCTCACACACCTCCTGATGGAACGCAGCTTGCTGCAGGACACACACACCACGCCTCGTAACACAGAGCAGGGTGACCAAAAACACAGGCCGTCTCTCACACACACACACACACACACACACAAATACGCACCCACTTCAACATACACACTCATATACAAACACGTGCCCACACACACAGCACAAACACACCCATACACACGCACATACACACACATCCAGGGGTAAACAGGCGTAAATATGGAGATAGGAAAGGCCTGCATTCTAAAAAAAAAAAAAAAAAATCCAATTTGCTGAACCCATGAACTGCCTGTTCACAGTTATTATTTTGCCATTATGGATGTTATTACTGCAGTGGCATCAGGGCGCTCCGCAGAGATTATGTAAAACAGGCCTCAGGAGGACCCTGCCGCGAGCTGGAATAGGATCGCGGTGACACATCTCCATAGTAACGAAAGATAAAGTTAATGCTCTCGCTGACAGGCCAGATCTCACAGACTGAGGTGTGAAAAATACAAAGCGGGTTTTGTCAAACACTCCCAGCCCGAGTGTGTCAGTGTTACACGCGCTCCTCTGAGAGCGAGGCGCTAACAGAACGGAGGCGGGGCGGTCAGCACCTTGCAGGCAGTCAGCATGTCAGAGATCGCCTTGCGGCTCAGGTTAGCCGTCGAGATCACGTCTTCCTGCTGCGCCGAGTTCCCTGCCGCCACGGCCTTGGCTGTCGCTGTGGTGATGCCCTTGGTCATGCGTATGAACTCTTCCGGGGTGGTAGACTTTTCCGGAAGGTCCTTGGACTGGAACAACTGTCCAATGGGAAGCAAAGAAAGAAGCCAAGACATAAGACCACCTCTTGCAGACCAGATTTCAAATGTCATGTCAGCCATTACTGCTAAAGAACACGAGCACTTCATCAACCACCAGCACACAAATAAAGGCTAAAAATACTCAACTAGTTAAACACTTGTCTATCGGCAAGATGACCTATTCGCACGCAAATGTTCTAAAGTAGATAAGGCGAAAGCAGTACATTCCCCACTTAGGTGGCCAGCACAGACAGCAATTAATAGTGCTTATTTAATTAAACAACTGGTGCACGCTTTACAAGCACAGTGGCCCCCATTATCAAGAGCAGTCAGTGTCGGGAGTTATCGAACCCCTTTTAATTGCGCACAGTACGCCTCCGCCTCGTTATCATCCTGAGGGAGCGCTGATAAGGATTAGAGCAATTTGCGAGCAAAATAAACTAATGAAGATCTGTGACATTCTCTGTAACCATCGCAGATCACCTTATTAAGACCGAGGGGAAAACTAGGGGATAATGCGCGGCAAAAACTAAATCTAACCAAGCATTTTAATATTTGGACTTAAACACTGATTTCTATTATTCCTTTTCTTAGAAAAAGAAATTCTGCCACTAAATTGAAGTCATTTTGACTCAGATCTAGATTTGTGATTTTGAATTATGTCTAGAATTGTTTACCGGGCCTGATAATTTCACCTACCCAATGATCAAATCTAGAAATGAGTCAAAATGACTCTAAAACAGAATTTCTTCTTCTTAGCAAAAGCAAATTAGGAATAAGTGTTTAAGTCTAAATACGAGACTGAAATGTAGGGTAAGATTCTGTTTTTGCAGCGTGATGAAGAATGCGGGGGTGGGGAGGGGAGGATTCACATTGTTTTGCAAGTTATTGATCCCTTTCAAAAAACGAGATGGTTCATCTTCAGGGGCTATCCCTCAAATAAATGCCTCTCCCCAGACTATCCTCCTGCGTTAGGCCCCAGAACCCCCCTCAGGACTCCCGCGGGTACCGTCAGCTCCTGCTTGATGCATTCGATAGTGGCCTCCAGAGCTCTCGTCCCGCGAGTGGCCTCATCCTCCACCGCCTTCACCGTCTTCAGGAGCGACGTCACATTCGTCACCATTACCTGCATCCAGGAGGAGAGCGAAGGCAAGATGAGGGCTGGCACAAGATTATATATGACTTCTATCCAGAACATTCTAATTCTGTTCACTGCAGTTTACCAAAACCAATTATGTTTTAAAATGAAAACATTCCAGAGGACCTCTTCAAAGGGATGAAATCAACAGCTCGGCAAGTTATGCTGAATACAGCCACCAGAGGGCACTCTGCATACGGTAAAGGCGAGAGGCTCAGAGCACATGAGCAGTCTGAGATTGCAAACCTTCATCAAGGCAGAACAATCCCCAAATTGCCAACAGCAATATTTTTGACATCACTGTGATACCGCCCCCCATTTCAAATTGCTACGCATTCCTGTAGATTTTGCCCCATCTCGTAATGGTGAACAATCCTTCAAAAGAATTCTGGATCCAGATTCAGATCCAGACCATTCCCAAAATCTAATAACTGCCAAGTCGGGCCAAAATCCGCCAGTGGTAAATTTCTCTTGCAAATATATCCATTAGTTTTTGAAAAATCTTGCAAACTAACCAAAAAAAAAAAAAACAAACAAATGAAAGGTCGTTCTTAGAATGACAACTTACCAATATTTAATAAGGTGAGAAGATCTATTGAACTGTCTAAAGAACAGAATAGAATAAAAAAAAACGCATTGCGTTAATGAAAAGAATGCCGTTAGTTTCAAGCCTCAAGCTTAAATTAAAAACAAAGTTTAGGAATAAAAATGTGTTTTCAACCTTTCGTGCGACCTTGACGCTGACCTTCGACATAGAAACTTATAAAACAGTATAGGGTGCGTAACTAACAAATTGACAGACAAACAGACGTCTAACGCAACCAATCACATGACCTCCCTGGCAGAGATAATAAAATTCCAGCGAGCAAAGCTTCCAGTGCAGATTCGGAGGTGCCTGGCTGCGGGGGGGAGGGACCCCACAGTCCTGCTGAAGGAGTGAAAAGAGCCCCAGACGGCCCTTCTGCGCTCCCTCTACAGCACTGCTCCTCTGCACAGGCCCGAAAGCCCCTCCAGCAGCCGCCCACTCTGAGCTGCTGAGATGCAGCAGGACCTGAGCTGGGAATCACATGACTGGGGAGGGTGAGAGAGCAGCTACATCACTCAGTCACCTCGCCTGTACTCCAGCCACACGCAGGCACAGACAGTGTAAGGGCTGTTTGCACCGCACTACTGCCAACAGCTGGGCACTGAACCAGACGTACAGATTCAATTAGGCCTTCGAGCCCCAAATACATTTTCTAGGAATTAAAAATGTAGTTAGTCCAGAGCTGTTGAAAACCTATCATATGTCAACTTGTTTAAAAGAGCTCCCTTCAACCTATCATGTGGCAACTTGTTTAAAAGAGCTCTCCTAGTTGCCCTTGGTGCTGAAATGGTGAACACACCTGTATTACGCTGAAGTGCCATGGGACTGTCAGTGACCACAGAGAATCAGACTTCGATTTAAAGGCATCAAAACTGAAAACTATATAATATACAGAACCAAACAGAGGCACTGTCAGTGACCACAGAGAATCAGACTTCGATTTAAAGGCATCAAAACTGAAAACTATATAATATACAGAACCAAACAGAGGCATATCATTGATGCATTAGTTCCTTCTCCAAACCTTTGTCAATTTCGCACTCCATTTGGCAATATTTGATATTGTAAAACCTGATTGCGAAGTATCTCGTACGGAGAGCTTGTTACAATTTTGAATAGCTGGTTCCTCACCTTTCAGGAGATAACTTTACTCTGCAGACATTCACAATTAAAAAACTAAACACAATACGTACCATACATTTATATGCCTTTGCGAACAAAATGTAACACATTTATTTATCCATTTGCCTATCTGCTGGGAACAAACACCATAAAACATGGATGCATCTCTACAAACAAGAGCCTGATGAATTTTACGTAGTGCGCAGCAGCCAAGGATAATTGGAAACGCTTATTCCCAGATGGGCTCCGTGTGCTGAATGAAGCCAGTGATTCCCCCTTTATAAATGAAAGTTATCAGCTCTACAACATCAAACGCAGACATGGAGCTCAGCACACCGCACACCGCCAGCCCTACCACAGGGGTCGTATGGGAAGTACGATAAAACTGTGGCCTTATAAAGAGGAGTAGCACTGAGAAAGCAAACAGTACTGTAAATGTATTGGCACAGCCACTGGGAAAGACTGATTTTTCCATTTTAAGAGCGCAGTCACACTGCCCACGCCCAGACCGAGCACAGAACGGGTGGAGCAGAAAGGCGGCCGGGAGAGAATCCTCAATCAGCTCCATCTGTGCCGAGACTGGGAACCTACGACTGACACGGTCACTGCCCTCCGAACATGGCGCTCGGGTCGCAGAGCTCTTTGGTCGCAGAGCTTGTTGGCCGTCGTTCATGCATTACATTGTGCTGCTATAGGAAAACTGCAGGACCTGCGAGATGACAGCAGGGCCCGACACATCGCTACAGACCTAAGTGCAGCATCCATAACTGTCAGGCAGTTACAGCGGTCTGTCGGTCTGCTGACACGAGTGTTTAACAGCCTCTCTTTTTAAGGAAACCCTAACTGATCGTCTCCGACTGTCTTTCCACAGTTTATTTTGAACTCAAGTCTAGCATACCGGCTAATTCCTCAAAATAGAAGGCGGACACAGCGCCAAACGCCTGGCCGTCGCGCAGTTACAGCTCTTAATCAACGCGCCATTACTGCATCGTACCCAGCTGGGCGCACTTCCTCACCTTGGCGGCGCTCTTCAGCTGGTACATGGACGGATCGTCGGCCGCTTTTCCGGCCGCACACTTCGTGGCCCCTATCAGCTCGGCCAGGGCCTTGGCCACGTCCTTCACCGCGTTTATCAGCACCACCTAGACAGCAGGAATAAATACACCCCGAGATCTGCATTAGAGTGCATTCAGCTCGCCGCAGCCTTTTACAGAGAGGAGACACATCAGCGTTCGTCTCGGGATGCAGAAGGGCAATATCAGAAAGACAACACAGCAGCCCTTATTCAAAATTAATGAGAGCAACTGGCAAAAATCACAACCATAAATATCGAAAACAAAAAAGCAAATGCATCTAGCGCGATAGCTAATCTATCTTCACAGGCCTATGTTCTGAGCACTACTCCAGCAGAGGAAATATAAAGGAAGCAAACAGTGGAGGGCTAAGGAGGGTCAGAGCAGCCCCTGTGCTGTCGCTACAGACGGGTCTTCAGTTTGCGTAAGGGAGATGGGCCCGTTCTTTGAAAGGCTCATATCTCCACAAGTGGGAACAGAGGACACAAAAGCGCAGGATTGTGAGGACTGGGCGCACACAGTCTGTAAAACCTCATGGAGGGTGCGCGAGGGGTTCAGAGTGAGGTCACTCACCTGTGTCTCCGGATCATCGGACCCAATGCTGGCCGAGCCGAGCTTCACCACGTCAGTCAGCTGGGTGATGGTCTTGGCAGAGGACTGAGCTGCCTGGGCCAGCTTGTCTGGGCTGGAGGCCGCACCTGCCACCAGCATCTTGGTGTCTTCGACCAGGGCCTTGGCGGTCTTCAGGATGCTCTCTCTGGGGGAAACGAGGCTCACTAACTGCCACAATACTAGGAGTTATGCAGAAATCAGAAGGAGGAACCAGGTCCTTACAGCCATAGCCTTCTGTTAAAAGGTGAATTTCCACCAAATGCAAAACAAATTTTTCATGTGGACAGATTACATTCAAAGTCAATCCAACACTGTGGATACTCATGAGAAGATGTGAGTGCAAGACAGGCGATGTATAGTGCGTGAAAGATGTGATGCGAATGGCGCGATTGCACAAAATTTACGTATTGCTCCGGTCGAAAATATTCATCTTGTGCGAAAAATTTCAGCTAGAAGAGCAGTGTTCTGAGTAGCATCATTGCCACTGGCAAGAACATTGGCCAGCTAGGCTACATAGCTAAATATTAAACTGCAGTTATATGGCTTGAGATAATGGGACAGCTAGCTAGCTAGCGAGCTGGTTGTATCAAATAACCTAAAGTAACATACTTTCACAAAAAATAGTGGTCAAGCTCAACACTGGATATAACAACATCATCAGTTCCGTGAATATTTTTATTCTCAATCAGGCACAATGTTCATAAAGTAAAATGTTTGGGATGTTAGCATAGCGACATTAGCGTTGCCATCTTGGCGTTTTTTGGAGATTCCGGAATGTACCGCCCTTTGAACGTAAATGGGGAAGATTAGCAAGTTCATTGCTTTTGCTCTAATATAATGTCACGTGGTTGCAACAGCCATTGGATGGGCAAAAATAAAAATGCAAAATGTTTTTTTTTTTTTTTATTTAAGAGGAGCCGAGGTTCATTAACCCCTTTCCGCAGAATGCAAATAATGTAAATTTTTTCCTGTTTTGCATGAGCCTATTGAGGCTATATAACTTAGTATCTGTGTCACAAAGGCTCTGGAAAATTTCTCCAGTGAAGCAAAACATTTGAAAATTCAATGACAGAATTATTTGGGAAGAAAATTTAGGAATTTATGGACGCCGGCATCTATATCTGCGCAAAGCGGTTGAGGCGAAAATCCAGGCAGCTCTGGATACATGATGAAGATACAACACCCTCCAACAAATTTAGGCACAAAACAAGAACCAATTCCCCACCCCCATCACACGCTCTGACTCTCCAACCCCTGTCACCTGTGGTCGGCGAAGGACTCGTTGTTTTCGGCGTTGAGCGTGCCGGCTGAGGCGAACATGATGGTTGTGTCCAGGTCTGCGATGATCCCGGTGACGGCTCCAGCCGCTGTGATGCAGGCCTGCGTCCCCTTGTTCCCC
Source organism: Gymnothorax reevesii (assembly GCA_029721435.1). NCBI lineage: Eukaryota > Metazoa > Chordata > Actinopteri > Anguilliformes > Muraenidae > Gymnothorax > Gymnothorax reevesii. The sequence goes on along the minus strand of CM056588.1, from coordinate 63,728,981 downwards.
GCCTGCAGGGCCGACAGCACCATGGAAACCTGGGGGAAGGAAATGCTGATGTCACAAAGGAGTATATTCTTTTTGTAACTGCAACTTAAGTTCTGCCATGCGCCAAAGAAGCCGCATTACTTTTCAGATCCAATCCACACATCACACTTTAAACCTTGCCCAAAATTTGACTGCACTAGCAGCTCAACCAATAATGCAATTCAAGAGATGTCTTCATCAAACATGGACAATAATGGTTGAAAAAAGAATGCTGAAAAGAAAAATTTACAGTCCATAATAATGATATAATGTGATTATAGCTTCAGCTAACAGACTGCTTCGCATGGAGTGGAGTTATTTTTATGCATTTCTTTATTAACTCCTGTTTTAGCAGCCTCTCTTTATTTAGAAACAGTGCTGTCAGAGGAGCTTTTCCGCACCTTCTATTCAATGTGCAGACCTCCCACTGAGCCAGAAAATCACTCAATCTGTGCGGCAGGTGCAGTCAGACTCCAGACACCTGATTGGTCCACGTAAGACAAGGTGGGGATATCCAAAAACCAGATTGTTTCCTCCTGGAGCGAGACTAGCGCTAGTTCTCAGGACACCTGGCTATAGTCTACACCACTGCAGTCAAGGTGTACTGCAAGCACTTCAGACAACAGAGCCATGGGGTATTCTTAATTAACATAGTCAACTTTAGATGATAGATAGATAGAAGATACAACAAAATAACGAGGGTATTTCCAGTACGAGCTTCCAGTCACTCAGCAAACACACATCAAAACACGTAAATCAAAGGATAGACACAAAGAATAATAAATAGGTGCTATAAAAAGCAGTGCATTGTACAGTGAAAGAAGTTTAAAATAACTGCATTAGGGCACATTTGTTTAACAGGATAACATGAAAAACACTCTGAGATGACGGCAGATCAGACATACAAAAACAGCCATCTGCTCTCGCTAAAAACCAATGAAGGGTGATGAGAAATGAATTCAAAGGAGTTTCAAGGTTCAGGGCTTCACAGGAACCTACAAATTACACACATCTGAAATAAGCGCCAAATCAAGGCACGACTGAGTAAAAGTAATGCAAATAGTGCTGACTGAGACCCAGGAAGCCAGCGAGAGCCAGCAGGCTGCTGTCTGGATGGTTTCAGCAGGAGGGCGTCCTTCAGCAGAAGCACAAAAAGCCACGAATAAACAAGCTCTGCAATAATTGCCCAAGTAATTGAAATGAAGCACCGTTTAGCCTGCTGCTGGTTGTTCAGTACATCTTGTCGCGCTTTCTGGCCGTGTTTCTCAATTAAACTTGCCAGTAAATACTCCAGTGGTAGTTTAAGATTGAAGAAGGTTGATTTATCCATTTTTTAAATGTGTCTGCGCCATCTTGGGAGCAGGCAAGTGGCATAGAGTTAGCGAGGGGCGCTATCCACGGTCAGTATGGACCAGGAATTTACAGGCACAGTGGGAGCGCACAGGAAAATCTGGTGCCACAAAGTTAAAATAAGACAGATGGCAGCCATTTCAGCTGGAGCAGGGCTACTCCAAAAATGGGTGCTGATGGAAATTTTCATTCAAACCAAGTAGTTTCACCCCAATTCTACTAATTAAGGACATTAGAAAATGCTCTAGGGGTTGATTAGTGCAATAAGCTGTGTGACTGTTTGCTTGGAATAAAATGGCTGAACCCACACTGGCCTTTTCTGGAAAAGACCCTGAGCACATCCAAATACCCATACAAGTAAACTACAACGTAGTTGGTGCAAAGTTGGATACGAAACTCGTACTACTTCCTGATCCTCTGTATGGATCATAGATTAGGTGAATGATGCCAGGGAAGAAGTTTGCTGTGTGTACACAATGCATGCTACTCTATCGCACAAGACAACTGGCACTGAGGAGACAAACCATTTTCAAGGTGACCGAGGAAGCAAAAATGGTCTGTAAATATGAGTAGAAATTCATACAGAAAATGAACTACAATATATATTAAATTAATGAGAAGGTTATGGCATATTAGACCGTAATATTAAAAATTATTTAAAAATGCTACTAATTCTGAGGTAATGTTGTGTATTGGAAATTTTGTGGGGGAAGGTTAGGCTGCTGTGCTGTGAAAAATGTTTAAAATCATCCAGCTGATTTTAGTGTTAGACAAAGAAAATCTTAGTAAACACATAATGCAGTTTTTACACGGTGACTTAATTTATTGAAGGAAAAAGGCCTACCTAGCTTGATATGAAAGTGTAATTGCCCCTTTAGTTTCCAAATCAACCAACTGAACAATTGAATTGCTAATTTGATTCAATTTCACTGGACTCACCCAGTGAAATTCAACCCACCCTGTTGAATCTAAACATCACAAACAAAGACAGTCTGGCGATCTGACGTAGGCAAAAAGCAGTACCTGATGCCACAATCGTAAGATAGTCAAGGACAGATAAAATCATTGACATCTATCAGTGTGGAAAGGGTTCAGTATGGACATTTGGACACACCCTGAGTACCCCTCAACTGTAGATCACACACATCTGAATCAATTAAATTCCATTAGCTCTTATTAGCATGTCTGAATGCATAGGTGATGGCTATATGCGGCCTAATGCTTTTCAGGCCTTCAGGGCTCTTTAGTCCAGACACATCTACATAGGCTGCGAAAACCACAGCATTCAGTGCCTAAGTCTGCATGTGTTTTCCAGCTTTATTCGAACCTCCATCTACTTCGACAGTCATCTACAACCAACTGTAAAAGTATGTTCTGTTTATTGCTATGATATTAAAAATGACCTTAGATTTTTCCCAGATCTCAGGATGAAACAAACTGCGAGTTGCCATAGTGCGGGTGAAAGAACAGGGGGGTGTCATCACCAACCCTCCAGCCTCCCAGGGGGCGCTGTGGCAGACATACCTTCTCAGTGACAGCGCGGGCGCAATCAATGAGCTCCCTCTTGGTGAAACTGTCAGTGGGGGTCATCTGCAGGGCACCAGCCTTCTGCACCAGGAAGATACAGCCGTGACCCAGCTCCTGGACTCGTGTCTTTATCTGGAACCCGATCTGCGAACAGAGCCGGCGACCTGGTTCAAAGCCCATTCGGCCAATCACAATCAATCCCTGTAGTTACCTTTCACCTCCACTCAAGCACAGTCTATTCCTCCATTCATCACCTAACCCCACTCAATCAGACTCTGTTCTTCCAGGCACCCTCCACCTCCATCCAATCAGAATCTACTCCTCAAGTCATCAGCCACCTTCACCCAGAGTATCTTCATTTCCTGCCATCAGACCACGCCCAATTCACAAGCAGCGAGAAAACCTGCTCCACAATAACGCACTACTGATATTTCACAGGAGGGCACCAACACCGATGAATCGCACGCAGAGACAATGCAATTGAGGTGTCTCTTCAGAGCGAACGTTACTACAGGCAGTCGACGTTTGGAATATGGAGTCGCTATGGTAACAGGGGCTTTGTAGCAGCCTTGTGTAAAAGCCTATAGGCTTGTGACTCTATGACAGTTTTTTTCCCCAAGCAAACCACCCCCCCCACAAGCTCACCTACAGCGTATACTGTGCAGGTGTTGGAACAGAGTTTGGCGCAATGATCCGTCAAATATGTTTTTTACAGTTGCTCACAGTGAGGAAAAGCTCCCAATTAACAAAACAGTAAGTGGCATTTCCGTGAAATCTACACCTGTAGTCCACCACTGTGAGCACTTACATAAGCTTTGTTATTCACAGCTGGGGAGGTGTGGGCTCATAAAAGTCAAACCAGACTGACCTTTAGTGGATTTCTCACCCCTTATAATTTCTAGCCCTGATGTACATTTTATTTTTTGTGTGTGCGCGTTTTTTTATAAATTTGGCATCTTCATTCCCACCCAAATCTGGAATGTCCGATTGGGGAACTATGTACAAGGCTTTCCTATCTGCGGCCCCCTGTTGCCAACTCAGGAGAGTGAAGACAGCTCGCAGCTCTCCTCCGAAACACGCGTCTGTCAGCCACTGCTTCTTATACATTCATTGGTTGAATCTTCGCAAGTTCAGAGCGAGGGCGGAGGATACCCGGACATGACCAGGCTTAGAATCTCCCTGACGAGCGCCCGTCTGGCCAACAGGAGGCACCTAAGGAACGAACCCTAAGGAACAAACCTAAGGAATACACTTCCTGGGAAACCCTTCGCAATTTGCATCCCTGCAGCGCATTGGCCAATTGCGCGCAACTTGTGAAAAAGATGCCGACCACAGCCGAATATTATGACCATACCTCGAACCCACGCCACAATAGTCACTTCTGCTTCGCAATGCGATGCTTTAACTGAGCGAGCTATCCGGCAGCTCTGTACATTTATTTTTTTAAATAAGTCATTCAGCAGATGCGCTTACCCAAAATGAGCTGTGCGACTGACAGACATCTTGAATACATTTATTCAGCTGAATATTTACTATAGCAATCCAGGTTCAGGCTTTGCATCTTAGTTTAAGGGCGAAATCTCGCCTCGGAATAAAAGCTAGAACTACGTAGTTACTAGTCCAGTTAGGCGACACTGCCATTGTGATGCTGAGCATTAGAGCGTACCGACCACATCGGGGACGATTCTTCGCAGTCACCTACTATCACTACTTTTCTTTGGCCTCAAAAGCGATAAGAATACGGCAAATTGTGATACTGCAAAGCACTGGAAAACTGTGAAATGAATTAATACTCATCATCTGTCATCTGCATTCCAACCACATTATATTTTATTTTCATTCCAAAACCCCAGAACAAATATTTTACATTCAAGATGGCCGCTTCAGGCATTTGATGCATGAGGGGATAGGTTTCTTACCACTGTGATGGAGCAGATTGCGAAGTTGAGCTGTAATTTTAATGCTTACCTCCTCAGGCTCGGCTGTAGCGGCCGCTAGACGTCCTTGGAGGGCCAGCAGGCCGTAATCTGTGGTCACCTGCGAGGCTAGCCCACCCAACTCCTCCGGGCTCGTCACAGACTTTGCCATCTACCAGAAAGCATGAAACATTACTGAAAACTGGGCATTCACATATTTACTGATAATATAATTTAATGATTAAATCGTTAGTAAATATTTCAAACATTAATTCAGAACCAACAAACACTGATGCACCCTCTGGAAGGCAATAGTGCATTTACAGTATATCACTTGCATTGTATTTCTGGTTATGTGACATATATGACAAGACAATTTTTGGCGACTTTGAGCAGAACATGAAGGATCTCTGGTTAAACTACCATCAATACGCACAATACACCACATGGAAAATTAGGAAACATCTGTGCATGTATATGCCATCAACTTCCCCCGAATTGATACCACTAATATTCAGCAGACATTCTCCCTTTGCAGCAACTTGTGTACACATATTCCCTGCTGCTGTATTTTAAGTAAGACCCAAAACGCAAATCCTGGATGCATGCTCATACAATCGGTGATTTAGCTGAGCTGAAGACTCCAGGGAGCTGTAACAGACAGAATGCACCACTTCCACTTACTCCCCTGCATCAGCATAAGCCAAGATGCATGTTTATGAGCTTAACGTTCTATTTGCTTTCCCCCCTCACCATCTCCTGGGCAGTGACCGCTATGGCTTTGGAGTATTTCACCATGGTGGTCTGATAGTCCACGAAGGAGCCCTCAGACTCCGGAGGCGTGCCTTCATCGAGCTGAAGAGGAGACAGGCGATCAATTAACATATTTTCCAATCGATCTACAATCAGGAAAATGCCATTCACAATCACAATGTCACACAAGTGAAAATTTATGGACTCCAGAACATTCATAAAAGGAATACTGGAAAAAATTATATGCAGAGAGGAATAAGAGCACATTCATAAAATAAGTAACTATATCAGAAAACTAAAGATTTAACATACATTTCATCTCAGTAATATTCATACTGGTGAATATTCATCTCCGTTAGATCTGCACAGTTAGCTTCATATGACCAATACTTCGAGTAGCTATTAGGGAGAAGAAGGCTAATTAGATGTAAAATGTATTTACGAGATCTGACTTCCAAAGCGATGAAAGGACCTGATGAAAATTAATTTTCCTCTCTTTTTTGCCAAACTATCAAAGGGAGGATCAATGAAGTTATTATCAAAAATTCTGTTAAAGCATAAAACATAAGTGCATTTGAAGCTGTAGAAAAATTTTAATTGAAAAAACAGGACATGAACCAGCGGTTAAAACTCAGGACCTTTGGCAAAAAATTACTCATTCAACAATATGGTCACTCTTTAGATTATGTGTTGCTCATAAAGGCTTTATAGATCATGTATAATACCTTCATAAATGAGACATAATGTCTTCATAAATCATACATAAGCAAATGTCATGCTTTGTAAAGGGTGAAATAACACTTCCTTATTCAGCATGTGATGCCAGATGTGATATAACTGACAATGTTACTTAGCTGACAATGTCACCCTTTATAGGATATAGCCGCTAGCTAAGTGACATCAGACATCACACACTGAATAAGGATGTGTTATTTCACTCTTTACAAAGCATGACATTTGCTTATGTATGATTTATGAAGACATTATGTCTCATTTATGAAGGCATTATACATACTGTATATAGCTTTTATGAGCAACACTTCGTCTAAAGTGTGACCAAGAAAATATATCCATATTTGTACATTTTGACTTTAGCCTGATATAAAAGGGTGCCATGAAGGACTAAAAGAACAAATCCACATGGTCTACAACATCCACCACCAATCGTATGCTTCTTATTTTCGAACTCCATCAAGGCCTTTATGGTCTGAAGCTACACACCAAATTTGGTTGTCCTATCTATAATACTTTCTGAGAAAATTTGTCCCCTTTCTCTCGGATGGACAGACGCACACCTGCACGCACGCACGAACAGACGGACGGAGGTCAAACCTATATCCCCCTCACACTTTGTGTTGGCGGGGGATAATAACATACCCATTTGACAGAATTGATGATACATCATAAGTATTTTTCACGATATATAAGGCAACTAGCTGCTACCCGCTTTGTAGCCCATTATTTTGTCACTTTTAGGTTGCATGAGGGAGAGAAGCTGTGTCTTCAATTGCCACTTCATTATTCTTGAGTTGGAAAACGTGCTAATGGCTGTCTTGTCACTCACTCGGCCCCATGGCAAACATAGCCTGCTCGCAGGTTACCTCAACGCACGTTCGTAAGGACACTGCGGCTCCTAGCGGTGCAACCGGATATTGCTACGCGCATCAGGCTATATAAGTTTACCCGCTACTCGGAGTGAAATTGCCATTTTTTTTGCGTGCATGTCCAGTCCTTCCTGGTGTCCAGGTGGATATCACACCAAATCTGGTGATAATCGGTTGAGAAATGTAGGAGAAAAAAGTGCACATACACATACACAGACACACCCACACATAGACAGACATCGACCTCAAATATATTATAGAGATACAAAACACCTTAGTATTCGTAGTAAATAAATATACTCAAGGACAATCAGCATGATTCATTGCCAATACAAAGAAGGTAAAAATGGACCATTTCAAGAGAATCAAAAACAAAGTTTATTTAAAAAAACTTTCAAAAATCGCAGAAATATTGCTATTTTCAAAATAACACTGAAGTCCAAACATTTATTGTTTTTATTAAGGCATGTCAATCCTGTAAGAGGCACTTGTCTGCAAATACTCTGTCTTCAAGCCTGTCACGTGAGCCACATTCAATCTTAAGGATGATAACAAACAGAAAGTTGCCCAATAAGTCTTCTCTGTGATTTAGGAGCTTTACTGAGCCCAAATCAGCTTCCTTTCTCAGCAATGCTCAGGATTCCAGACATACCCTGCCCATGGCCTCGGCAATCGACTCCACCATCCCTCCCACCATGCCTCCCTCGCTGGCCGCCTCATTCAGGGTCACCATGATGTCATCGACCGCCTCCCTCATTAGCTGGGCAGCCTCAGCGATTGCATCATGAGTGTGGCATGCCTAGGAGTACAGAGGGGCGTTACAGAGACTTAACGGCAGCCCTGTAAATCAACACATCCCACATTGCAAAGTCTTCATCCAAGTCTCGCAACACTGACGCTCGATTCAATTTCTTGCTTAAGTACACGTCTGAGATACAATATCAAGTAGGCAGGTTGGTCGCCCGCGACCAATGGGTATAGCCCCGGATCGCTCACATTTTTTATTTAGGCTAATTTTTGGCGCAAAATTGTCAATTATTTAGTGAATTGTGTTACCATGGCAAAATCGATAGGCGCCATGTTTTATCCACCGCCCACATACATACCATCCGACTTCATCCGGGGTCTGCGATTACTCAACAACTGCATGTGTGCAGTAATGGAAACGGATTTCCATTATTGGTGAATTTTTACGAGATTTAATCCAGATGAGGGAGCCACACCTTAGGGTTACCCCCTCCTTCCTTGGCAGCGTACAGCATCTGAAGGGAGGACTCTGCCAGCGTCTTTGTCTGGTCCAGCACAATCATCTGCTGCTGGTGATCCAGGAGCTTGGAGGCCAGGCCAACTGAGGCCACCACCAGAGGCTCAAAGTAACTGGCCAGCTGAGTCACCTGGGACAAATAACAGCCAATCAATTGTCCCTCTCAACACACAAACATGACCTATAGCCCGACATCAGGCAGTGCTGAACCAATAGAAAAACGTGTTTATTTTTGTTGAAGCCAAAACTGTGAGGCACCCTCCTGCAACATCATATCTTTCAAGTCACAGATGTCAGTACTATCAATAAATCATTCAATCAAACTTTATTTGTACAGAACCTTTCATACAGGTCAGTGTAGCTCAAAGCGCTTCAGAGTTGACTGACAAGCACATAAGACAGAGAAGTATTAGATAGTTCAGTGAAGTACACTCCCCATATTTGTGATTTTTCACAAAAGACTTCATTTATACTTTCTTTCCTCCTTCCCTCTTTCATTCCATCCTCCTTATCCAACCTCCACAAAGAGTTAGACACACAAAGATACAAAATTAACATAAAGCATCATAATTACCTTGTGCCCCAACTGGGCTGCCTCGCCCCTCGCCGCAGTAGTAATGGGGTCAATAAGATGACCAATCTCCTGCACTGCAGACGTCAGCTGGTCCTGCAAAGCCTTATAAGATACCCTGGCATTAATAAAGAACCCACTCTCAGCAGAATTATGAGCGGAAACAGATTAGCCTGGTAAGTCCTGTGACATGAAGAATGACCGCATTTTAAACTTCCTGCCCCTTCTCGTAATTGAAGACCATAAGGAAGAAAGCCCAGGGGTGATAAAGCCAAGGCCGTGCCACGTGTATCTTCAAACCATGAACTCAGCCAGCTGAAATCACCAATTACGTCTTCCTCCAGGCTAAAAAAAACTTTGCTAATTAGGAAATCCAGGTGACTGGAACAAATTACAGAGGAAGACCTCTACCGTCCCCGAGGGGTGAGGGGATAGGATGACTGACGAGGCCATTATTGAAACACCAGCACAAAGACAGACCCCTCTCACCAGCACACAGATGTCTTTTTCACGCAAACATTGAGCTGTCATGCTGAAGAAATGAACACCGCACACTCATATGTCACAGACATGTCCCAGTGTTGAAAACGGTGAGATGATGCAGCTCAATGTAAAAACTGCTTGGGCGAGTGAGTGAAAGAAGTAGAGACAGGAGGTGAGATATTTACCTCGAGTGAGATATCATCCCGTGTGGGCAGGCTCTGACTGACGGCAGCCAGAGAAGCCTGCTCGATGTCTCGGATGCACTTGTTGATGCTGTCGATTGAGTAGTCGCACTCCCTCTGCCCGGGCGCTTTGTCTCTGGAAGCAAACAGAAGCAGTTATGGGTGGGTCTGCCTTTGAGCCATTTGTGAATGTGGTGTATGCCCTTGTGCCTCTATTTAGGGACAGATTCCAGCCCTTTTCCCCATCACAACATCTTCATGTTTAACAGGACAGCTGAATGCAGGCTAACCAGGCTGCCACTGGCATCTCTGCTCACCTGATCGCGGTGATGAGGCTCTTGATGGAGTCAGAAACGGTGCGGGAGTGGCCAGCCAGGACGGACCAGGTGGGCGGGTCCTTGGGGTTGAGGACGAGCGAACGGGCGGTCTTCAGCAGCTGAGTGGAGCTGTCGAGCATCGCGCACGCCGAGCTCAAGATGGGCTCCTGAGCTGCCGAACCCTGGAATGGTCGGTGAGAAACACGACACATTACGTGATGCTTCTGCAGAAACTAAACACAGAAGTCCATGTAAACGCCCAGAGCGACAGGCAGGAACAGACAGTAAAAGTCCTCCCCGGTATTTTAGTTCTGATCATGCGAATTCGCTCTCAAACGTGATTCAGTTCTTCAAGTCTGGAGGTAAAACTAGTGAGCGAAATCAGCTGACTAGGCTGATAAAAGGAAGCTCATGGCAGGACTAAACCCTTAAAGGGCTGATCACTTCTATAGTCACAAGAGGCGCAAGAAGTATGAAGCAAAATTTCATGTTCAATCTTTAAATAGGTCAGAAATTTTGTCAATTTTTATTTGGCAATGACCCTTAGAAGGGTTCGTAGGTACCTGTGAGGTCATTTGTCAACTAAATAATAAATGAGTAACTTTTGGAGGGATAGGGTGAGTAAAAATTAAGCACTTAAAAGGTTAATTTCAGGCCGCCAGACATCATACCTGATTACACATGTATGAACTACACACACACAGTCATACATGCAAACGAACTCGCATGGATACATACAAACGCAAATCAAGGGTTTGGAGTGCAATGGTTTTATGTTCATTTTAGAGGTTTTGAGAAAAATTGACCTTTAGGTTTCTAAGTGTTCTATAAAATCAGGTATTTTACATCATCTTTTATTTTTAACCAGTCACTCTTTTGCTGCGTGGTTCAGAAGTATATTGAACACCTATGTTTCCACACTAGTGTAATCGTAACATCATGGTCAAAAATGCCAAAAATGGACGTGTCACCTCAGTGCTCCAACAATTATAGCACATGATGTGACAGAACACAATCGTGATTGGTTCGTTTGCAATTGAACACAGACTATTCCGTATTAAAATTCAGGTTTATTCATCAAAATGTCAATGTTTAATTCATTTAAGCAGATTTTGTTGGACATGTCACAAAATGAAAATGTGAATTCTGATTAAAAATGAATGCAGATGGACATGCAGTTATTGTGCTCCACGGATTAGCGGACAGAAAGCTGTGACGGGGGGTAAAAACCTCAAGACCACAAAGTTTGGACATATAACCATAGTGCTCCAAACTCTTGATATGTAAACAGAGGCTGCCTTTTTCCAGGAAATTCAACAAAGTACACTTACACAGTGAGTGCACTACTGGAAAAACCACTTCCCTCAGAGCATTCCTTCAACTGCAGAAACACAGGTCATGACCACAGCAATAAACTGCTTCCTCCTCCTGGAGGTTATCGCTATACTGGGGAGATCCGAGCATTGTTTACAGACCTTAACTTTTCTCCTCAAACCTGCGATTTATGGGTGCTTGGACCCAGGCTGGGTGCCCACACGGCTAATTAACTCAGCAACTGTAAGAGTTTGGGGAGCGCTTCTCTCTGCCGAACCCAAACTGTAGCAAAGCAGCACTTAACTGGGACATATCAGGCAACTCAAAGCACAGAGCTCTACTAAAAGTCTAGCTTGTAATGCCAGCCATGCCTGGTTTTGATGAACTTGGCTTCTCTCATTGATCACACTGATGCGCGCGCGACAACCAGCTGGAGGACGCGCCAAAAACATACGCACAGGCATACAATTAAAACAGGGCACAAGAGCTTCATGGGGTTACCGAAAATTCTCCGCAAGGCAAAAGTAGTCTGAGATGCATCTTACCATAAAGTTTACTCATAAGCCATTTCAGGGGACAAACCTATTTAAAAACTTAGTTTTAATCTCAAAATGTGATTTCAAGCTCATTTATTTTGGCTCTGCATCAGAATCCCTACCTCAAAAGCCTTGATAAAGGCTCCAGTGGATGCTTTAAAAGCCCTGGTTGCTGCCTGAGAGTGAGTTTCATGGTACAGTGTCAACAAAGCATTATAAATACAAACACGCCGGGTAACTAATCCTAGGACAAACCGTAGCACTAAATTAAGGCCAACTGTGGTAGGAAACGCAAGGTTGTACGCCAGGATATCGGCAACAAGCACATACCCATATATTTATTTTTATATTTACACACACACACACACACACACACACACACACACACACACACGCACAGACAGTATGGCTATGGCACCTCGTTGCTGATCTGAGCAGGAATGCTGGCGAACTCCGGGTTGGAGGAGAAAGTCGTGAGGTTCTCAACAGCTTCAATGAGTGGCGCTGTGGCCACTCTACACCTGTCCCTGTTCTCTTCTGAGAAGTCTCCATCAAGCGCCTGAACAAATATACACTCATCATATGGTATATACACGTACATTAGCACATACAAATACAATGACGCAGACATCACAAATTATGCCAACAAACTCCTTAGCAAGGGCTTAAAACATCTCTATTTGATGAGCACCCGTGTGGATGGGGGCGTTCAGGCAGGACTCTGACCTTTATGGTTTTGACCAGGTTAGCAGTGCTGTTGGCCACCTCTTTAGCCGACTGCACAAAATGCCTTCTTGCCACGGGATTTGTGGTTTTGGAGGAAGCCAGACGACAGGCGTTGCACAGGGCTGAAGTGTGTTTAGCTACGATAGTTGCCGCGGAGAGCACCTGAAAAGACGAACAAAAGCGCCAATAAACCCAATAATGCGGCAAAAAACGAGAGGCTTTCGGCTCACGCGCGCAGTAGGATAATAATGGAGGGAGGTCGCCCCATGCTGCGAAACTCCTTCTGCTCAGAGACTGAGCGAAACTCAGCTGCGTGGCTGCAATAATGAGAGCTCACTGAGTCAGCCTGGCTCTTCAGCATAGGAGCACATTTAGGCGAACACATGGAAACTGAAAATTGCAGCTTTTGTGTTCCTGAGGGCCCCAAATAGGCATCATTACCGTGAAAAGAAGGTCAGTTAGCGCTCACTCACTTGGGAAGGGCTGCTCCCAGGATCCACCAGGTTCTGACAGGCCATCTGAATGGCTTGATTAGCTCTTGCAAACTGGATGGGGTCCACCAGTCCCTGGTGCCCCGCCTGGCTGTTAGGGTCCGACACGCCTACGAGGTACGAAGCCTGACAGGGGAGGGGTCGGGAGAGGGAGGAGGGAGGGGTGAGAGGTGAGGTCGTGCGAACCAATGAACAGACCACACACAGCGAGGTCTGAAATTATTTGGACGGTGACAATTCTAAGCGGCGGTAATGCCCAGAAGTTTTGCATCATACTGATGTCAGAACCACAGCAGTCTGTCAGCTTTTTACGAGAATACTGACATCCATATGAAATGAATCATGAAGGAATCACAAGCCTTCAGAACAGAGTTAATGCCCAAATCGTTCCAGATGATCAGTTCTCCCATTGAGAAACATGGTACTGCTGCACATACAGTACCAGCCAAGAATGAATATGTGTGAAATTTTCATAATTTCATAATATAAGATTGAAAAACAAAAAAAAGGGCACATTTTCATTCCCAGAAAATATCTGAAGATCAAACCTTAGAGCGCTAAATGCAACTATTGTTACCCGATGATGAAGATATCAAAATCAAAGCCGTTGAAAACCTATCCAGTGGTGACTTGTTTGAAGAGCTCCCTTGTGGGAGTTGAAACACAATAGGTTTTAAATGGCACAAGAGACTTAATTTTATAAGAGATTTATAATTTTTTGAAAATTTATTTCAGCGCTCCACGGGCTAACATTTTTTGACATAATCCTGCGACAAAAATGATTGCTAATACAAACAGTTGACTTCTTACTCGAGCCATTTCAGCTTAATTACAGAAGTTACAACACTTAAGTTTCCCTAAAAACTAAGAACAATAACATGAGTAAAGCATGTGAACATTTTGACTGGTACAGCATGTTGTTTAATGTTAAAAAATGCTAATTGCAGTGAAGGATCTTGATTTAATTCCTCAGCTTTAAGGCAAACAACATGTCCCCTCAGATGCTGCCATAGGAAACAGGTGTGAGACCCTGTTCTCACCTGCCCCGCAGCCTCAGTCAGGCCGCACAAGGCCTTCGAAGCTCCGGACACGCACTCCCCAAATGCCGGCACGTCGCCCGTTTTGCAGTTCTGAGACATACCCGCCATGGACTCTCCCAGCACCTGGATCGTGGAACAGAACGGGGCAGGGTGACCTCGCAAGCAGCGCTGTCACCACATTGTCTGTGTCCAGTTACCACGCTTGTTCGATATTGGCAGCCATACCTTCGAGTTCTCCATCACGCTCTCGATGCAGTCGAAGTAGGACAGGTCGCTTACTGGCTCGTTGGGGTTCTCCAGCATTCCCTTCACTGCCTGCAAGAGGAGAAGGGAAAAGGTCAAAGTGTGCGGGGAGGCAAAGACAAACACAAAGGGAGAAGCAGGATGACTTTTCCTGTATTAAATACAGACACCTACAGTGCTGTGAAAACATTTCCCTTCTTCCCGATTTGTCTTTTTTTAATGCATTTTTGTCACTCTTAGAAGGTTCAGATCATGAAACTGATTTTAATATTAGACAAAGATAACCGAAGTAAACACAAAATTCAGCTTCTAAATGATGATTTCATTTATATACGGATATAAGCCATCCAACCACACCTGACATTGTGGAAAAAGTAATTGGCCCTTTATTTACTAAATCAACTAATCTAAGAAATTTAATTGACAATTCTGCCCAGCTTTGACAAAAGGAAGCAAGTGACATACATGTCTATGTTCCTTGCTTTCTTTGGTCAAAGTTGGGAAAAATTGTCTAGCATGACCACTACCAGCCCTGTTGAATCTCCAAATCACTTGTATAGAACCTGTCTGGCAATGTGAAGCAGGCAAAAAACAGCACCCGATGCCACAACCTCGAAAAATTCAAGAACAGATGAGGAACATAACTGTTGACATTGATCAGTCTGGACAGGATTATAAAATCATTCCTAAATTCTTGGATACAGTGTACTGCAGTGACAGCCATTATCATCCACTGCAGAAAACTTGGAACAGTGGTGAACCTTTCCAGGAGTGGCTGGCACACCGAAATTCCCCCAAGAAGGCATTGACATCTCATCCAGGAGGTCCCAAAAGCACCCACACTAACATCTAAAGAACTGGAGGCCTCACTTGCCTGAGATAAGGTCAGTGTTTGTGATTCCACAATAAGAGAGAGACTGGGCAAAACTGGCATCCCTCGGACAACTGCAAGATGAAATTTTTTGTGCTCAAAAATCCACAAATGTCGCTGAAATAAAACTATTCTGTATAAAGAAATTCAAATTCCTCCACAGTGATTTAAAAGACTTATCGTGAGTAATCAGAAATGCTTGATTGCGATCATTTCTGCCAAGGATGCCACAATCAGTTATTAGGTTTACGGGGGAAATTATTTTTTCCACATGGGTGATATAAGTTTTGAATTACTCTTTGCCTTAAATTAATCAAGTAATCATTTAATGGCTGCATTTTGTGTTTACTCACATCGTCTTTGTCTAATATCACAATTAGTTAGATGAGCAAAAATGAAAAAAAATGGTGAGAGGGGAAAGCACCTTTTCACAGCGCTGCACCAAGAATAAAACTGACTGCAGAAATGTGACAGAACTTCTCTCAGAGGACTCAAGACACTTATCACTGACAGAACATCAAATGACTCTCTCTCACACTGTTAATGCATTAATCTCATTCGATGTCACAGACTGCTATCTTCACTGACAGCCCATTCAATGAAAAACCTTTTGACACTGACAATCATTTCAATGGCTTCTCCCTAAAAATATAATCAAGGAATTCGGTCAGGGAATTCATAAAACAGCCAAGTGAATTATCTGACCATACTTACACAAATTTAATCAAGATCATGAATGTCCTTTCCAGTAAATCCAGGTGGGTTGGGTTAAAAACTCGAGCTGTCCATTACAATCATGATCACCGAAACATTGCAACCTTGACAGGCAGCTCATGAGGATGGCAGCAAACTACATCATTTATAATTGTTATTCCACTATTCACAAATAAGATATTTTAAAGGGTCTATCCAATACAAAACCTGTATCACACCGGCACTCATCATCACTCGCTATCTTTGTATCAGTAGGCTATGGGTGTATTCCTGTGATGTCATCAGCCAAACCACATGGAGTATTCAGCCATTTTTCTTCCGCTGCGCAGCGCTGGCTGCACTCATGAGTACTGTCTATCAGGGGCCTGACACTTTTTTGAACACAACATTTTCCCTAATAGGTTTCTTCACAGTAGAACATCATGTACCTGAACCCAGGATGTGAAAAGAAACTATTCTGCGCACAGGGAACGGTGTGTGAGCGTAAAAGATGGCGTGTGCAGTGCATCCTTTAGAAATGTCTGCATGGCATGAGTGAGTGTGGCGTATGAAGTGCAGTCAGAGGAGGAAAATGGAAAATTCAGGTTCAGAAAGTAAAAGTCCTCCCCACTGTTTTGTTCCAACCACACTGAGTCGCTCATTATCAAAGTTCTTCAGCCGGGACACAGATTTAATCAACGGCATCTGCTGCCTGAGTTCATGGGTCAGAGAAAGACAGAAAGACAGGACTGTTACTCTCTGAACCCTGGATTATCCACCTCAGAGTGTTGCACACTTGATTCTGGTTGCGCCTGTACGAGACACTCGTCTTTCATGCGTTTGTAGCTCACCTCCAGCTCCCGCAGGGCGTTGTCACACTCCTTCTGCCCCGGAGCCTGCTGGGTACACAGCGTGATGAGCTGGTTAATGCTCTCTGTCACCGCTCTGAAACACAAGCGCAGTGGCACCGATCAGGCTAATCACCATGTTGTCTCCATGTCACACACACACACACACACACAGAACACAAGCACTCACTCACCTGCCGTACTCATTCTCTCTTCAAGACATATTTTATTGAATCTTACAGCCGAGATGAAATAAAAAAAATACAAAAGGTACATTTGACGATCCTGAAGAAACATATAGACACCTCTTAAAGTGTACTCTATATTCCTTAAAAATGACAAATTCATAAAACTTCTGAAATTTTTCACCAAAGTTTGTTAATGCCCACTTCCAGGAAAATAATTTTACTTTTAATATAATGTCACTGAATACCAGCAGGCGTGGTGTTGATTAAATGCTTCTGTCAATTATTAGTTTCCCTCCAATCTTTAACACACATTCAAATCCAGTGCAGTTTACAATCTGCATCCCCCCTCCCTTCCAAAATTCCACCAAAAATATTATTAACTTGAAAACACATGTTGCAGAAGTTGGTTCTGCTCAAACTATTTATGGTGTCTTCGATCTGATGCTGATTCTCGGCATTTTTAAGGCTTATTCAATTTCTGATGATAAAAGATAACGCGGTAAAATCCTATGGCAAAACCGGACACGCAAAACTTCCTTAATTAGATCCTGTTGAAAGGTGAGACTAATTCTTTGAATAGTGGGAGATACAGGTCCATACGGAGCCACTGGGCCGGACAGGACCGCGGGTTCTACAGCATCTCACCTGGCTGCAGCAGCCAGCAGGTTCTTGGCGTTGGCAGCCCCAGGGTCCACAGACAGGGATTTGGCCGCCAAGAGCAGCTTGCTGGAGGCCATGGAGATGCTTTTCAGGGTCCCGATGACCTGCATCTGGTCCTCTTTGCTCTGCCAAGGTCAGCCACAGCAGGCATTCACCAAAACACAAACCCACGGCTTCCTGACCACATCAGTGCTCTCAGTGTAACAATTATACAAGCAGGAAAAGGGAAACACCGTTATTGCAAAAAAATATATAAATTCAAACCAAGTCTGTGGGAGTCAAGAAGCTGGGTTTATTTCTGGGTCTCAGCTATGGCTGTTACTTAAAATATTCTTCCTTACTTCAGCTGTGCTGCAGTATGAACACTGTAGACAAAGCACTTGGCTTTGTTTAGTAAAATCCTTCTCACGGTTTTGACTGTTGACTGCGTAGCTAACCATAAATTCACCCATCCTTTTCACATGTTGCCTATGTGATCTTACCCAAACAGTCAATCACATCATCAAAGTGACCACTCTTTATTCAAGGCCTCACTGTTCCAATCAGAACACATTCTCACTCAATTCGCCGCACCCTTAATGTCGTATCATCAGCAACAGCCTGTTAAATACTGGTGTAGGCTAATGTACGAAGCTTGTATCAGTGCCGCAGACTCGTATCTCCATTACTCAGTGCGTATTACTGCTCTAGTGAAGCAACGCAGCCAGCAGGATTCACCAAAGACAGATCTGCTAATCAGAGTGCCGCACGACATCTGTTTCCCTCCCAGATGCCAGACCCAAATTAGCAATCCGCCGTGAGGGGAACTTCATCAGCCATATCATTAAATCTCACTTCTCTGACGCTTCATGGGACTTTCAAACGTCTAAGTCAATTACACTGAAATACATCCAACAATCCAGTGAGAAAGCAGAAAAGCTTTGAAGATATAATAAAAATGGTATAATCTCAGACTTTTCACGTACTAATTATGAATTATGACTGCTCAAATGAAGCAAGCATTTTAGTCACTGGCTTCAATAGGCACATGAATACAGCCACCGCAACTTGGCCCGTTGCATTCTGCAGGGCCAATGCTGTGTAGATATGAAGGGGGTCGAGAACACAAGTTCCTTCTGGAACAGACATGCATATGGTACTGACCCCAAACACCACTCAGATAATATTGTCAAGTCCACGGAAAAGCTATTCTTGAAGTATTAAGTTCTTTTCTCTCCAAGTAGGAAAATGTTCATTTGCAAACCCCATCGGCAAATCTTGAAATGAGTTAAACGATCTCATCTCATTTGCAATATTTGCATTATGCTCATATAATTTTATTGAAAAAGTCTAATTCCAAGACTAAGTAACTTGTTGAGACAAATCTTTTGGTGTAGTTTTCGAAGTCCTGTCCTCAACAGTGAGGCCATCTGAGTCATGTCCTGGAGGGAGGGGACATATCCTAGATACGAGCAAGACTTTGGTCCAAGCAGGAATAAATCCAACCCTCTTGAAGGCACAGCAGGTATTAGGCCCAGAGCCCAGCCCACACAGAGAAAATACCCTTCTTGGCTAGCCTCTGTAGGGGAACTCATTTTAGCATTTTATAGTTCCCTCTGTCATAGGTCAAAAACTCCCCAATTGATCCATATCACCTGACCACTAATGCTGGAACTAAACGGGGTCCCTCAGAATGACAGGGTTCCTTTATTTCATCATTTTTTTGAAAGGTACAACTATTAAGAATGTTCTCACCTGGGTGTGTCCCGCCATCTCGATGCCAGCATCAAGGAACTCATCGAAGTGCTCGCCAAATTTCCCCGAGGCCACAGCCAGCTGGCTACTGGTGCCCCGTGACGCGTGCACCACCTCCCCTGCCGAATGGTTGAGGTCGGCAGCTGTCTGGTTGAGGTCACCCTGGGCCTCCTGGAAGGACTTGGTGCTGGGAGGCAGCTAAACACCCGGAAAGACCAGCCCAAGTGATGTAAGCACCAACGCCTATGCTCATGCAGCCAAGCAACTAACTCATTTCCGAAAATAATAAACAAGACAATACTGCATTAGTTCAATTAGCACATACTAAATTGAAAGAGACTGACATAGGGTGCGTAAGTGTAGTTTCTGGAAGATACAAAACCGGGGTCACACAGCGGATTCCTCAGGTTATACAGCCTTAGCAGGAATATTTTGGAGTAAATTGACAATTTGTTTGCCACCATAACCCTGACCTCTAACCATAAAGTTGGCAGTGTGGTTTAACCAAATAAATTAAAAAATATCTTCAAGTAGGGTTGGTGAACAACTTTAGAGTTGACGTAAACCTACTTAACCTACTTTTCATCATCTAATCTGAACGGTTCCTTTTTTGCCTTCATCATCCAGCTGGATTTTTCAGGCGATTGACAGAAAGTTGAACACTACGACAAAAAGAGGAAGAAATGATCTCCCAAATGAAACCATCCGACTGCTTGTTCCCTATAGCTGACGGACACCACCACTGTCAGGATTTGATGATAACAATCACTGCTCGGGCTGATGGGAAACACATTTCAAATGTGGCAAATATAACATAAACTAGATTCATAAAGGTACATCATGAGAATATCAAATAAATAAATATAATATTATATAAATAAATATAATATAATATTAAATATTCAGGCTCTAGAGGTTTTTGCGCAGTTTCTGCTCAGAGCCGCACTCGAACCGCAGCCTTTTTCCGTTACTTACAGTATCGCCCAGAAGCTTCTTGCTCGACTCCCCTATGCTCTTGAGCGCCAGGTCCACATCCTTCTGTCCCGGCAGGCAGTTGACGCAGTTATTCAGCGAGTGAGAGACGGCCTTGGCCACCTGTGACCCAGGAAGCAGGAGAACATCCATCAGCTCGTCCACCTTGCTGCACTTCAACCTCCAGCCTCTTGGGGCAACATTACATTCCAAATCAGATCAGAAATTTTCAAATTTTTTTTACAAATTTTCTCTTCAATTAAATCCGTGACGGGACTAAGGCCTGCAGAAGAAATGTGAATTTTTCAGTGGGGTGTATATATATATATACAGTACAGGCCAAAAGTTTGGACACACCTTCTCATTCAATACGTTTCCTTTATTTTCACGACATTTTACATTGTAGATGTATATACCAGATATCAACCATATATCATTAAACAAAATTGCAATACACTGATAAGACTAAGGATTCCCCAGTGTCCTGATCATGTTTCAGACCTGGTCATCACAGAATGCCACTGAATTAGCCCACCATTTTATTAGGAAAACAATAATCATCTCTTTCCCCGCCCCAGCTAATCAGGGGGTCGAGAGCAACCTGATGTGTGACGCCCGCTCTGAATCACCCGCTCTAAATTAGAGATGTAGCACTTTGAGTTTTGACAAACATGCAATATAGATGTCATAGATTATATTAATTATAATTATTATTACTATCACTATTATTATCATTATTATTATTATAAACCCTATTACATGGATGGCTCTTGACATGCCTCTTCCCATTAAAACTGAACTGCAATCAGGATTCCCCAAGTGTAACCAGCGGTTTAGAGTTTCCAGTGACACAGTTATGATGATTAGCCCCCTTAGGCAACTAACAAGTCGGAAACAGAAATGTGCGCCCTGAAGAAATAATATCCTATACTAATCAGGCAGATTAATTCAACTAATGCATTCACTTTCTGTGATTTATTCTGAGGCAAAGTGCTACCTTAGAAAGACATTGCCCTGTTTTGATGAATTGACTGTGACAGATTTAGTCTCGCGGTGCTGAGGGAAATGCTTAAAGTTTGGACAAGACATCAAGGTTAATTTAAAGCGAAGAGTTCAGAACTGAGGAGAATGATAATGAGCCGAGCCTGACTTAGGTTAAAAATTAATCTATCAGGACGGAAACAATTCCTTCCTGACAGCCTTTACTGATTGATAGAATGACAACCAGCAAGCAGAGAGTCCCAGAACATTGTCTGGGAGGCCTAGATTTATAAAAATTGAGAGAAAATATGGCAATGGTTGGATATGCCAGAAGAAGAAGAAACTGTGGGAGGAGCAGCGCAGGACAGAAATTGCTTAATAAAACTTCAAAGCTCTTGGATTGGCTCCCCCGGCAGCCATCTTGGCTCTGAGAGGGGCAGCACCGTGACTCACCTGTGCCAGCCTCTGCTGGCTTTCAGTGTCTCCAGGGGCAACCAGGGCCTGCTTGGCCTCATGGATCAGCATGGCGGAGCCTTCCATGACATCTCGTGCGGAGTCCAACATGGCCGCCGCTGACTGGGGGTCAATGGTGGAGGCAGCCACACCCCGAGCAGACTGAGCCAAGGTCTTCAGGGCCTGGGCCGTTTCCCGGGCAGCCACACCTGAAGACATACCAAAGAGTAAGAGTTGATGGACATGAGACAGGACTCTCCTGAAAATCTACTATACAATTTTACAGTAATTGAGTCCATGAAAAATTCAAAAGTAAACTTCTATTCTGACTTTCAGTGAACAAGTGCACCGCCTATCGGCGAATGTCGTATTGCTGCGCAATACTAGTCCTCTACCGGTGTATGCACATTATATTTCCTAAAAAGTAGGTCAAAGTGACCTGAATAAGGTACGTGACGCACCCTCTCCCCAAGATGCATCCACACACCAACTTTGATGTTCCTAGGTCACACGGTATTGAAGTTATGGAGCAGACACGAATGCGGACAGACGGACTGATGGGCGGACGAAGTGCAATCCTATTGTCCCCTCCATTTCTGGTAGGGGACTAATAAAAAGCAGGGTTTGGGCTGCTAAATTCTGCAGAAGAGCCGCACAGGCTGTACTGAAACTGCACCGTGACAGTTCAGATGACAACTGCCCTCCAGGGGCAGGAATATGGGGCACAATTCAGGGTGAAATTTCAGCATGTCTAACTGCACATCAGAGACCCCTGCTGGTGAGGCACTTGCAGTCTGTTTATTTACCCAATTCACTTTTGTCTGTGAAAATCCATTCAGGCGAGATCATGTTTATGAGAAGAAAGCACATTTGTCTTTGACCTGTCGAAATCGATGACAGGGGATTCTAAATCTGGTTAAAATAGGAAATGCAGACACTGAACTAGCAAAGTGGTCAAAAGAAGTTGACCGCGTGGAAGATGCATTGCACTTCAGAGCAATTCCCCCTCTCATCTTCGATGTAGAATAACTGGATTATGGATTTCTGTTTTGGTGTATGTGATAGTAACTTGGCTAGATTGTCTAAGGATCCACTTACCAAATACATTTTTGCACAAGAGAAGTATACACACTGACAGAATCGAGCAGCCAACGCACAGCGAAGAACAAAAGATAAAAACTCTCTCTCTTATAATCGAAGCAGAGAGAAGCAACGTGAGATAAAGAGTAGCGACATGCAGCCTTTAGGCCGAATGCGGGAAGATCAAGGTATTGCATATCAAAGAGTACCAGGCGAGTCTTTCAAATGAATTGGATAGATCAAATTGGGCGCCATGGGGAGTATGCCCTTTAATTTCGAAAGTGCAGGGGGGGCTGTAGGTTTGGAAAATGGCATCAAATTGTACTGGCGATAAACCAAACCGCGGACGGAATGCTAATCTGCTGATAACAAGATTAATGGGTTGAAAGACCCTTGCCCAGGTCAACAGAATAATCAGGGGAGCTCTTTTACAAGGAACAAAATACTCAAATCTTTCTTTGACTCTAATAGACCAGGGCAGGGCACAAAAATCATTAGCCTATACACTCCATCTCATTATTTCACAACCACAGATAATAATATTGCCAGAATGAAAATGGGTACGGATGAATTTCTATTAAACTTTGCCAATGATGAGGCAATGAGTCAATGTCAGAATTGGCCGACGGTCAGTAGCTCGCGGCTGACACTGCTCAATCCCTCTCGAGACGGATTTCCTACATTTTTCTGTGCGGTACCCAGGAGATGGACCCACTGAGGAGGGGTCAGTTCCTGCCTGTGTCTGACAGTGTCTTAGCACTGTTTCAAACAGAGCTCTAGAACATTCCAGTGCTCAGCTGGGTTCCACCAGGGAGCCGTTCAGCTGTAAACGATCAGAGCAAGCCGTCGAGACCCCGTCCATGCCCACCTCCCCCTCACCCAAGCCCTGCCTTTTTTGAAAAGCAGACAACCCACAGGAGATACACCTTGCCCAAACGGAGAGTAAAAGTGGGCTCAGGGTGATTTTCAGGTGGGCGCTGGCATTTGTTTGAACAAGACTTTGCACATGCAGATCGACAGATATGGCAAACACAACAAAGCATCCCACACACTATAAACAGGAAGGAATAAACAATACAAGTTTTTCCCTTTCAAATAAAGAATTAAATCCATCCAAAAACATGTAAGCAATACATTTTAGGCAATCCAACTTGCATATGGATTTACTACAGATACAATTTACAGTCGTAGAGCTGAATGGCTGCACCCTTGAGTAGACACCAGCACACAACCCCAACAACCAAGGAGAACTTTACATCTTTCTTTCAAAAGAGAGAAAATACCCAACCCCTATATCTTCAAGGAGCAAATTTCTAAAAGTACAAACTGTTTAGCGTTCACTGCGTACCTGTGTAGTGCTCATTGCCTTGTGCAGCACACGTGAGCAGCTGCGCCATGGAGGAGCCGACTGCCTTGGATGTGCTTCCGAGATCTTGAGCACATTTCTCCAGCTGAACAGAAAGCACAGGCACACAAAATAAAATGGACGAAACCAAGGCCGTAGGTTTGTGTATGGATGGTAGGGACATGTCCCTACCAATCTTTTGGGAAGCCAGATTGTCCCTACCAATATTTCAGTGAACTCGTTTTTATCATCTTTCCAGATAAGCCACATTAGACGCAGTTGTCAAGGCTACGTCTCCAAGACAACCTATTTACACATTCTAGCGTTTGATTGGTTGAAAGAGAGGGGCTACCTGAAGGCTGAAATACAAGTTTAAATTGACCACTCTATTCAGGTCATGAATAATAATTTTTGTCCGAAGCGGGGCTTGAATCGCGCACCTGGATCACCGGCTTTGATTACATGGTATTTGCAATGGCTTGCCCGTTGAAGAGAGCCCTAATTTGGTATTTGTTCCAGATTTTTCTTCATCACGAAACTATAGTACTTTTCCCATGACCCAACTCATGACATATAATTGATATTACCTGAGTATGTGCCATCTATCTATTAAGATTATGGAGGCAGTTTGCTTAGCATCATAAAAGAAACAAAGAAACACTCGTTCGGATAATCTCCATGCACAGAAAAGGCAGTATCTGCACTCAGATTAGCAAAAATTTTCCATTACACAATAGTGATCTCCGGTAAAAAAAAAAAAATGTTCTTTTTGTTTTCACACTTCATTTTTAAGACTAGGGCATGAAAAATGGAGCATATGAATGCTCACTCTTAAAGTAGAAGTGTTCCTTGTAACCATATAAACAACGCACTAACCGATTCTCCAGGCAGTGGTTTAAGCTGTCCGTCAGTGGCGGCCATCTTGGCATCTTGGAGCTCAGTCTTCAGTGTCTGGACTGAAGTGAGTGCAGAGTCTATTTCCATGGGTCCACAGGCTTCGTGGGCCTGAGAGATACAATGAAACCACTTTAACAGGCTCTTTGAACAGAATAGAAAGTACATCCGGGCTTAAGTGCCGTGGATGAGTGTTCGCCCCCTTCCAAATTTCTTCTATTTTTGCATATTGGCCAAACTTCAGTGAGTCGTATCATCAAACTAATTTTAATATTAGACGATGATAACTGCAGTAAACACAAAATGCAGTTTTTAAATGGGGATTGTATTTATTCAAGGAAAAAAGTTGTCCAACCCTACCAGGCCCTGTGAGGAAAAAGTAATTGCCCTTTAAGTTACATAATCAATACATTAAGTAAATATAATTGATTATTTGGTTTTGCATGATTACTGCCAGCTCTGTTAAATGTAAACATCACTTAAATACCTGTCTGGCAAATGTGAAACACTAAAAAGCAGCATATGATGCTACAATCTACAGAATTTTTTTCCCGTACCACCTATTCCCGGTCATCAGGTGATTAAAGTAAAAAAAGAAAAAAAAAAAACGAAATTAATTTAAGAATAGGTGAGAAATAAAGTTGTTGACCTCTATCAATCTTGAAAGAGTTACAAAGCCATTTATACGGCTCTGTGCCTCCAGCAAACCATGGGGAGAGCCATTATCTACAAATGGAGAAAACTTGGATCCCAGACTAAAATCTAAAGAATTGTTGGGCTCGTTGTCTTCAGTTGGGGTAAATGTTATCAATTCCACAATAAGGATAAAACTGAGCAAAAATGGAATCCATGGGAGGGCTGCAAAGCGAAAACCAAATGAAAACATAAAGGGTCATCTCAAATTTGGCAAAAAACATCTTGATGACCCTCAGAACACTGAATTAACTGCTAAATTACACGAAAGGCTACAGTTCAGTAAATAGCAGGCATAAAAGGCCACAGAGGGAGGCAGGAATACCTTTTGTGCAGCAGTCCTCAGCTCTGCGAGACAGGTAGCCAGGTTTTTGGCGCACTGGCCAAGCTGCATAGCAGCTGCTTGGTCGTTCACTGTGGGAACTGCTGATTTTGCAGAGGTCACCATTTTACTTCCAGGCTGTCCACCGCATTGACATGAATTAAAAACAGCATTCACAAACCTTAGTGTAGTGTAGTGTACACCAATAAAAAAGTATGGTATAACCTAGTCATAACTACATTATAAAGAAACATCGGATCTTGAACCAAAGCCACCTCATTCGAAATTATCAACAGAACAAGCCTTCCCAGAGTGAGCACCTGCAGGAAGTTCTGGCTGGCGATAATGAGCGTGAGCTGTGCACTGAGGTCCTCGGGTTGGGCCTGACTGCTGCGAACACCCTGGACCAGCTGAGGAATGTGATCTGCTACTGCCTGAAAACACAACACACGCAGACACACACACACACACACACACACGCACACACGCGCGCACACACACACACACACACGCGCGCGCGCGCGCACACACACACACACACACACACACACACCAGACCCAGTGGTAACTGTCAAGCTAAAAACCAATGGGGTGGAAGATTACCCTTTAAATACCCTGATAATTGGTCTCAACCAGTCAATTGGATTCCTTGATTAGCAATGATATGCGCAGGTAATTAAGAGAAAGTTCTACATCAGACATATCCAGTTGTCATTTGTTAGGATATTTGGCAAATGTTTATTTACTTGACCCGTACGTTCCATCAACAAAATATACATTTTCGGATAGTTTTCATCCTTGCATTCAAACTGAATTCACAGCTTTTGTAATTTCAAAAGCGGGATTTTTCAGACAAACATCATCAGTGAGACATCAGCCTGCTACAGCATATACAGCCCCTCCCCTCCAGCAGAGCCTCACCTTACAGCTGTGAACCAGCTGCTGATGCGCTGCATTGTTCTTATTGGAGGCTGCTGCATTCTGGGACGCTGCGATGGTCTGTGTCGTTGCAGCTGCGGCCTGCTTAGCAGCATTCTACAGGAAGTGAAGAGGACACGTGCAGCTTACGAAACCGACCAATCACAGCTTACACCTCACCAAATGTTCGTCCGGTAAGACATTTTGGGGCAGATTTCCCCGGAATATATCGTCAAAAAGGGAACAAAGAATCCAGAATGTCCAGCTTTTCAATAATTCCAATCAAAATATTTTACTGGAACTTCATATATTTTTATTGGAATTACTGAATAGCTGGACAATGAAGAGTCAAGACAGTCAATCAAACACAGTGACCTTTCACCCCTGCAGTAACACCAAGAAATGTATCTGTGATACAAAAAGTAATGTGAGACCTCAGACGGTCAGTCTCATTTTCACTCACGCCAACAAATTATTTATTTACTTTTTTCAAAAGAGGGAATAAGACATTTCATAGCCTTGAGGTAGACTCGCTTTTCAGTAAAGGGGCCAGGGGGCCCCAAAAAATAGGAATATCGTTGTCTTCAGGCAGCAACCCTGCCCGTGACCTCACGATCAGAGCGGAAGACAGACAGAAAGAGTGAGCTTTTCCTTCAACTACAGACACCTTTTTACACGATGCTTTCAAACCAGCGGAAGGCGAGAGTCTCTGCGATCGGGAACAAACAAACTCTGCAGCCATTTTCTCCTTTCATGATTAAACTTCTGTGCTGCTTCGCTCCTTCAGTGAGGAGCCTCCCTCATTCCTCATGCAGGGCTGTGCTGACATCTTGCCAGAAAGAGAGATGCAGGAGCTCACTGATAATCTCTCACCGCCCCCCCCTCCCCCCACCACCGCTCCCCCCGAAAAGTGTTTGCCAAATAAGGACAGCAGGCAAACAAAACAAGAGCCTGGATCCCTCTGCTGGAGGTGAGTTAAGCCTGAGGCCCAAATTGGAGCGGTTCCAACGACTTTTCACGACAAAACCAGCTTCCCCAAAGCCAGCAGGGTTCCTGCCATAGAGGCCAAAAGCAAGAGCGATGGGCGATGGGCGATAGCGTATCAGCTTTTAATGGCCCGCTATAGCGAGTGCAATATAACATAATAATGTATCAGAATAATAATACACTGTAATAAAATGTGCCGTCCAGTGATTAGAGTTGATTTCCAAGTAGAACCCTGCTGTTTCACCCATAAGAGAAGCACATTATCCGTTTTGCTTGAAGCGCAGTTGATGCCAAAACTTTAAATGCACTTCAGTTCATTAAAATGTAGCTGTTAAACACGTTTTTTTTACAGCTCCACAAATTTCATGTAAATAAACTATAGTTTTTAGAAATCAGCGAGGACATATGCTTGGTACGATACACAATTAATTTTTCCAACAATTGATTACAGACAGATTATTTAACTTCTAATTCACTATATACATACACTGGGTTGACTGTGCCTTGAAACAGCTTGGAAAATTTGAGAAAAATACTGTATGTCATGGCTTCCGAAGTTCCCGAAAGGTTCAGTGACATCATTTCAGTCAAATGCTGATGTAACTGTGGATGTATTTTAAGGCCAACCTTCAAACTCACTGCCTCTTTGCTCGACTTCATGAGACAAATCAAAATAAATCAGCCAAGACCTTCACAAGTCTAGCTGATGCTTGGGAGTTATCTCCAGAAACCTAAAGGTACCTTGTTCATTTGTACAAGCAACACTGTGTGAGTGTAAACACCACAGAACCTCGCAATGCCCCGCCATGCCCCTCAGGAAAGAGAAGCGGTTTTTGTGTCCTAGAAATAATCGTATTTTGGTGTAAAAAGTGCAAGTCAATCCCAGAGCAGAAGCAAAGAATCATGTGAAGATGCCGGAGGTAACGGGTACAAACGAACCTGTATCCACAGCAAAACAAAATCAGAATCAAAACAACCTGAACCGCTGCTCAGCAAGGAAGGAGCCCTCTGCTCCACAAACACCATAAAAATGGCAGAATACGGTTCCAGCTGCACATGGGGACAAAGATCCTACTGTCTGGAGAAATATCCTCTGGTGTGATGAAACGACAATTGAACCATTTGGCCGTAATGATCACGCATCGTTATATTTGAAGGAAAAAGAGGGGGAGGGGCTTGTAACCGAAGAGCACCATCCCAACCATGACAGAAGTGGGGGGGCAGTATGGTGTTCTTGGGGTGTTTCACAGCAGGAGGGACTGGGGTGCTTTACAAAATATGTGGCATCATGAGGAAGGAAAATTATTAGCCAAGAGGTTAGTAAGTGGTCGCAGTGGGTCTTCCAACTGAACAATGACCCCAAGCATACTTCCAAAGTTGAAGCAAAATGATTTTAGGACAACAAAGTCAAAATACCCGAGAAGAGGCCTTTGCAAAGCCCTGAGGGATGTACTATGAAGTGAGATGAGTGGATTAGCAAGGTATCCTGAGCCTGAGGCCAAGGTTTTCAATATCATGGCTCTCTTATAACCAGCCACGATAACTTACTGCATCTCTGATTATGAGTCTAGGGTTGGTCGAGCCAGCTCACGCAAAGAATGCCTGGATAATGTTGAACCGTAATAAACCTCTCAGGTCTCAGTCCAAAAGAAATTTGGGAGCAGAACTGAAAAAGGATGTTTGAGCAAGAAGGCTGGTGAACCAGATTAAGTCACAACAGTTCTGTCGGGAGAAACGGGCCAAAATCCCAGCAATTTATTTTGAGAAACTTGTGGGAAGCTACCTAAAATGTTTGACCAAGTTAAACAATTTCAAGGTCAATGTTATCAAACATTAAGTAAGTGTACGTCAACTTCTGAGCCACTGGGAATGAAATGAAAGAGATAAAAAGTGAAATAAATGATTTTCTCAACGATTATTCTGACATTGTACATTCTTAAATAAAGTAATGATCCCGACTGACCTCAGATGGTGAATGCTCACTCGGATTAATTTTCAGAAATTGTGAAACACTGAATTGAAAAGTATTTAGCTAAAGCATGTGTGAACTTGAGATTTCAACTGTGTATGCTCTGCGCTATAAATAGGAACTAAATAAAAATGCCAAGTTGCACGGAACGAATCTAGATCTAGATAGGAGTGACCAATGACTGGTAATAACATAATGAAAAAATGGTCTACAATCTTTACATCTCTGAAAAGATTGTTCCCAGAGGTAGCATCTGTGATTATACCACATACAGACCTCCGTTCCAAAACTCAACCCTTAGGGCACTGAAATAAATTTTCAAACACTTAAAAATGTAAATATCTTGAGGTTTTAAAAACTTATCACATGGCGACTTTTTGAAAAGAGCTCCCGGGGGGAGCTTAGAATTTATTTCATTATATCAGCGAGCAGCAAATGCTGCATCTAGCGCTTTAAGGGTTGAGGGCCTCTATAGGACATTTAACAGAATGAACAGACCCATCTGATATGCTGAATTGTGATTGGTCTCTCCCATAGCGCCAAGATGGCCACCGGTGAGATAGAAGCACCCACCTCCAGCCTGTTAATGAGTTTCTTCTTGATAGCATTCTGGGCCGCGGCGTTTGTGGCGACGCGAAGTCCCTCAGCTGCCTCCCGCAGCCGCTGCTGCTGGTCCTCGTTCTCTGGGTAGGCCGCAGCTCCCTTGATGGACGGATAAGAACCAACGAGAAGACCGGCAAGTCAACAAGTCACGGGTGGAGCCGTAGAGCCAAAACCACACACAGCAAAACCTGAACGTTTATGGTGACAATCCTGTCGGTTTTTGTCCTCTAAAACAGCAGAATCCTCCTTCCCTCCAGGCTCACGGCGAAAACATTCCCTATAATGAGAGAATCTTGTCCGTCCTCAATTCCAACCTGAACGCCACAATTACGACCCAGCAGGAATCACAACCCTGATTACTCTGCCGGTGCCCCAATCTTAAATTCACACCAGCCAACTGCATCCTGATGCCCCCTTCCCATTGTGTTCAACGACATTAATTCAGGCCAAGCCTACTTCCATTTAGTTAATTAACAGGCCACTGCATAACCCACCAGCAAAACAACGCAGATTATATCAACTGAGGAGCAAAATTCACATGAATCCAACACCAACAATCCTTCCAGGTGATGCATATAAATGATCAAAGCTAATGAGAGCATCTAATATCCGGCCATGCCTCGAATCTGCATACATTAAAATACCAAATGACTTGTTTTTCCACAAAGCAGACTTCTTGTTCGGTGGCAACAGCAATGAAAACAAGAGCGATAGCTTAGAGGAAAATACTTGCATTCTTGATACCACCTCTGATAGGTAATTTGAAGGCTTCGAATTTCAGAACTACATATCCCAAGATCACCCTATAACTGATTCAGTGAGAGACTAGGGGGATGCAGCCATCTGCAAGTGTTACTGGGAAATAGAGACATCTGCACACGTAAGAGGCTGGAACTACAACTCCACCGTATCAGGGATGTGGGTTTGCAAGCACTAGAGCACCAAAGAGAGAGTGCGTTAAAGTGAACATAGATTTGGGATGAAATGACAGCGAGCTTTTCTGTGTGGTGAAATGGAACTCGAGACGGTTAAAGACAATTTACAACCGTTCTCAAGTGATGTGACTGCATTCATTAGCATTCTGCATTTCCTCAAGAACAGCAGCCATTGACTTCAGAATTCTAAACATAGAAGTTTCAGGTTGGAGCAAGACTTCCCGTCGTACGTGGAAACGACAATATCGCCTTTCACTGCGCAGCAGGGATTACTTGTCATACGCTAACAATAAAACCTCCCTTCATCATCTCAGCATTACAGCGAACGCTCTCCCCCACTAAGCAATGTGCATCACACTTATAGGCACTGAGTGCAGTTTGCTTTTTTTGACAGTTGCCAAGGTAACTACGAGGGCAGGATTCCCACATCTCCTTGATGAAGGCGATAGCATGATTAATATGTCACAGATCAAATGCATCTAACAAGCTATCGGCCATCATTTCAGCCGCCTGGATATTACAAATGAGCGGTCCCCTCATTATTTTGTTTGCGTGCCAAGCAGAGAGGAGATTTAGAAGCATTTTCTGCAGTTCTAATAAGACAGCACCAATAAGTCCTGGAAAAGACACGGACATCTCCAGGCCTTAAATCAGAGTTTCAATTTTCACTGCAACTGAATGATGTCTATGACTCTTCAACTACAATTTACCCGATAAAAAAAATAAATCATTTTTTTCTTTCTATATGAATACATTCATATTTTGTCTTGGGGAGAAACACAGGTGTACACACACGCATAAAAGTACAGATACACAATAATGAACACACGCAAATGTGCATGTAAGAACTTTGTAAGAACCCAGTAAGAAATCTTGATGTCAAATCAACCTCATTTCTAAACTCCACGAATCATTTCTGTATCTTTTTGTGTCTTCTTGTGCCTTCCTGTATCCATGAGTAGCACTTAGAAAAATTACATGCAGTCGATAGCGACAGCATCTGCTCAATAGTTGTCACATATGGCCATTACGAGCTTTACGTCGTCAGCAACCAATCATAAAGTCCAACTAAGCAGAAATCGCACAGTACGGGCGCAACACAACAGATCTACACAGGTTTTGTCCCTCAAACATGGCGAGACCCATAATCTATGGTTGGAGACACCGATAAAGATCTCCAGAACTTCACACAAAAACAACAGAAGTAAAGAAACTACAATATCTGTCAAATTAAAAATTTAACATTGTGATTCGGGGGATAACACCATAACCCTCTCCCTGCCTGACCACTTCCTGAGGGAATGAATTAAAGGTACAAGTAAACACAACGGTGAGAGGCTGAAGCTCCAGGGTGTAGGGAGAATAAGTTCTGCGGTAAGACTTTACAATAAGGGTACATTAGTTAATGCAGTAATAAGCATCAACTACCAATTAATTATCAGTTAACTCGTGCATCAGAGAGCTAAATAAGCATTAGGCAACCTTAGTCTACCATTTATTAATGCTCTCTGACATCCGTATTACGAAGTTAAAACATGCCTTAAGTATCCCTTAAGTAACCCCTGAAACTATCAAATTATTCAATAATGTATAAATTAATGCCTTAGTTAGCATGAACACCATTAGTAAATGATTAGTAGACCAATTAGTTAACTGTTAATTAACTGATAGTTAATGCTTTTTACTGCATTAGGTAATGTTTAGTAATGTTCCCTTATTGTAAAGTGTTACAAGTTCTTCCACAGCAGGGAGACTTCACAAATCAGTTCCACCCCATGCTCAAAAATTCAGCAAAATACCAAATACAGGTGGTTGAAACGGAACCTTGGCCAGGACGGTTACTTTCTAAATTCAGTTCTTCTGCCAAATTCAGACATACAAAACCCAAAACCAGTGAAGTTGGCACATTATGTAAATCGTAGATAAAAACAGAATACAATGATTTACAAATCCTTTTCAACTTATATTCAATTGAATACACTGCAAAGACAAGATGTTTAATGTTCAAACTGAGAAACTTTTTTTTTTTTTTGCAAATAATCATTAACTTAGAATTTAAAGGCAGCAACACATTGCAAAAAAGTTGGCACAGGGGCCTTTTTACAACTGTGTTACATCGCCTCTCCTTTTAACGACAATCAGTAAACGTTTGGGAAGTGAGGAGACCAATTTTTGAAGCTTTTCAGGTGGAACTCTTTCCCATTCTTGCTTGATGTACAGCTTAAATTGTTCAACAGACCGGGGTCTCCGTTGTCGCATTTCATGCTTCATAATGCGCCACACATTTTCAATGGGAGATAGGTCTGGACTACAGACAGGCCAGTCTAGTACCCGCACTCTTTTACTACGGAGCCATGCTGTTCTAATACGTGCAGAATGTGGCCTGGCATTGTCTTGCTGAAAATAAGCAGGGGCGTCCATGAAAAAGACGTTGCTTGGATGGCAACATATGTTGCTCCAAAACCTGTATGTACCTTTCAGCATTAATGGTGCCTTCACATATGTGTAAGTTGCCCATGCCTTGGGCACTAAAACACTCCCATACCATCACAGATGCTGGCTTTGGAACTTTGCGCCTATAACAGTCCGGATGGTTCTTTTCCTCTTTGGTCTGGACAATTTGAAATGTGGACTCGTCAGACCACAGAACACTTTTCCACTTCGCATCAGTCCATCTTAGATGAGCTTGGGCCCAGCGAAGCCGGCGGCGTTTCTGGGTGCTGTTGATAAATGGCTTTCGCTTTGCATTGTAGAGTTTTAACTTGCACTTGCAGATGTAGCAACAAACTGTAGTTACTGACAGTGGTTTTCTGAAATGTTCCTGAGCCCATGTGGTGATGTCCTTTACACACTGATGTCGGTTTTTGATGCAGCACCGCCTGAGGGATCGAAGGTCACGGGAATTCAATGTTGGTTTTCGGCCTTGTCACTTACGTGCAGTGATTTCTCCAGATTCTCTGAACCTTTTGACGATATTACGGACCGTAAATGATGAAATCCCTAAATTTCTTGCAATAGCTCGGAATGTTGTTTTTAAACTGTTCGACAATCAGCTCAAGCATTTGTTCACCAAGTGGTGACCCTCGCCCCATCCTTGTTTGTGAATGACTGAGCATTTCAGGGAAGCTGCTTTTATGACCAATCATGGCATCCACCTGTTCCCAATTAGCCCGTTCACCTGTGGGATGTTCCAAATAAGTGTTTGATGAGCATTCCTCAACTCTCTCAGTGTTTTTTGCCACTTGTGCCAGCTTTTTTGAAACACGTTGCAGGCATCAAATTCCAAATGAGCTAATATTTGCAAAAAATTTAAGTTTACCTGTTCGAACATTAAGTAACTTGTCTTTGCAGCGTATTCAATTGAATATAGGTTGAAAAGGATTTGCAAATCATTGTATTCTGTTTTTATTTACGATTTACACAACGTGCCAACTTCACTGGTTTTGGGTTTTGAATGAAGTTAGATATAGGAGAAAGCTGAAGTGTAAGCAAACTGCTGTCGGTCGACAGCCAAACAAACTTCACTCATCTGTTCTCTCGACAGCCAAACAAACTTCACTCATCTGTTCTCTCGACAGCCAAACAAACTTCACTCATCTGTTCTCTCTACCTTGGCTGCCTCCACCATTCTGGCGGTAGCGTCTGCCAGGAGCTTGGCGGCGGCGAGCAGCTTTTTGGAGTTGTCCACATCGATCTCCGCCTCAGCATCTGATCTCATGGCGTTCACCAGATCGGAGGTCGCCTGGGCCAGAACTCGAGCCTGGCGGACCATCTCACCTGCAAGAAAGAGAGACATAGAATGCAGCCTGAAAGCACTTGGACAGTGCGAAAGTTTTAGATTTTGGCTCCGTAATCTGGCCCAATTAATTTGAAATTAACAATGGACCTGAAAACAAAGAATTTTTGACTTGGTTAAAGAAGTTTAAAGTATAAACTGGCAACTTAAATTTGTTTATATCTACATTGCACGAACCATGTAGGATTAGCAACCTATTTTACAATGCATTGTGGTCTAAATACTTATGGACGATGCTGCATGTGCATAAGATACATACTGTATGTATTGGTCAAATAAAAAGATCACACGGCTCTTCTATTGGTCACTGTAACATAATGAAAGCAGCAACTGAACTACAGGCCATCAGTTAAATACTGGAGCTCCTCTCCAACTATGGATATCTGGAATGTGATAGACAACTTGGATTAATGAATCCGCACAGAGTTCCTGCGGTCAGGAAGGAAGCTGACCAGCACAGCCGACCCACCCCAACCTCAAGGTTTCAACTCAGAATCGACCTTTCAGCATCCTATTCTGGCAATGAGCTTCCACAAATCAAAACAGCCGCTGTTGAAAAAATCCTGTATTCCTTCCTGGCAAGCAGGCTTTTCTGATTTGGGTGCGCGCCCACATTCCTCAATAATAAAAAAAAAGACATGAAACACCTACACACAGAGCACAGCTTATCTAATGCAGCTTATCTAAGGAAATAAACCCATTTTTATATCTACCATCTATGAGCCTTGGACTAAAGAAACAAATTAAAATGAAAACAAAGAAGACCAAACAATACTCCTTAAAACAACACTTGTGCAGTGTTTGCATTAACAGTCCCCCATTTTTTAAGCTCCAGCGAGAGATTCATGCCAGATGAGCGAAAGGAAGGCCATTGAAATGAAGAGATTTTTTGGCCTCCATAAAGTTTTTAGGCTGCATTTTTGCTACGTTTCTACTATCCTCAGCCAAGCTTAATCTTTTGACTAAAAGCAGGAGAATCATAACAATGACCTTCAGCCTTTCCAAAAATTACCAGGCTAACAGAAATAAATTGGACCTGGTTCTACTGCTATATTTGGCACTGGTTTTATTCAAGGCTAAAGACTAATACCTGGTACAAAGATTTTTAGCATGATGCCCAACCTACCATCCTACCGGAAGTTTGCTTTTTATAATGTTTTGGGAAAATATCCATTCCCGAGTGAAGGGCCAGTAAACATTCCACACACACAGCTGCGGTAAATATTTTGATATTAACAAGTAAAGTGTTTTTAATACCAAAATTTTCAAAGGAGTGAACTTGCCTCACTGCCATAAAGTTTTGTGAGAAGGCTTAACTGAGGGCTAATTGGGAAAGTACAAGCCGTAATACAGCAGTTTAAGGAATATCCAGGCAAGAAAAATAAACACAAAGAAATCATAAAATCCTGTTAATGCATAACATCATATATTCCAATATAATGAAACTCTGTTGGCTAAATAAACATACGCCATACATATCCACATACTTTTTAACTTAACCCTCGAAAATTAAAATGTGAATCATTGCCAAATCAATGAGCGTTTTCTCATTTAAAAGTGGTTAAAACCTTTTCTGGAGGCTGTATTTCAAGCAAACTGAAAAATAAAAGAGGGTTGGATTGGCCCAGCTTTTATGACAGCATTTGAACTCCTCGGTAAACAAAACAGACATTCTGCAAACAGGAATCAGCATCTTTCAACAGCATAGTTCGGCTGAGCTCGGCCACAGGAGACGCGTCGGAGCTTCTAATAGTTTTTGTAGCAAAAGCTGGAGCTTCTGGTATCTGTTGTTGAACGGATCTGCAGGGATGTGACGTACTCTTGGATGAGGAAGGAAGCAGATTCTGAGACGACCCTCTCGCTACAGACCGCCGGGGGGTTGAGTATGCTTTATAAAGTTGGTGGTAAATCAATAAAATTCAATAATCCAAAGCAAATAAAGCGGAAATTGGTTTTGGCTCCTGGGTGGAGTGTTCAGCCAAACAGCAGTCTGTGCAGTGATGGGCCCCACATACCAAACACAAACTGTACCAACGTACGGTACAGCTAGGAGCCCTGGAAAATTCACAGGACAGACAGAAGGGTTTCAGCCATGTAAGAGTGCAACAGTAATTGATTAAGATCTCATTGTCTGTAACAGCGGGCTGCTCATATGGTGAGGAGAATTACCCTCCTAAATACAGTCCCGCTTTAACCCTCCTGTTATGTTCTGGGTCAATTTGACCCGACACAATGTTCAATATCTGTAAAAACATGGTCAACGTATTTTTTTCAGCTGGATTTTTCTCCTAACTTAATGGATAAAACATGAATTTAACTAAAAAAAAAATTACTTTATGTTCTGAATAGGTGCTGTAAGCATTGGTGTTGTCTGGGTCATTTTGACCCCAGGATCAATGATCACATAAAACCATCATTTTGATCTTGTTTTTGCAGCGTTGCCCAAGACTGAGGGCATGTTCAAATTAATCTCTCATTCATTTCACATTTGGTCTCATTCATTTTGCTATAATCATGTAAAATCAATGTTTGATGTATAAGGGGAGGATGGGGGAGTCATGTTTTATTTTGGCTATTAAAATGGTCAGTAGAAAGGTATAAATGAGCTGAGAGAAGATTGGGTAACACTTTCAGTCACAAACATCTTATGTAGTTTTACAATGAGGGGATAAAACTGACCTCAAACCAAAAATGGTTTATTAATCTGAACAAAACAGTAGGGTTAGACACAGGGTCATGCAGTGTAAAGAGAGGCATATCATTTCAGCATTCCAACAAGTATGAAAAAGGACTTTTCAATATAAAAAATGTTGCAAAATAAATACAAAAGACGTTTGAAATGTTACATTTAAAAAATGAGAGTGATATTTGCCGCTCATGCACTGCAATAAATTTCAGCTCTATGGTCCCGCTTTCACCCGGCAATTGATACAATGCAATTTATGATGACTCTAGGATGGGTTCTTAATATACATGCAATTCCTTCTCTTCTGAATATAGGTAACGAAGCGTTCTTTCTCCAGTAGCTGTTCTTTAAAGAACTGTAATTATGATTTTTCATTGTATTAATGTCATAGTGTGAATCATATAGTTTTTATGTGCATGTAAAAGGTTTGCATTTTGAAAAACTACTCTTAAGTCACCCCCGTCAGAAGCTCTCTCAGCTGCAAAAAAACAGAGCTCCAGTGCTGACTGAAATTCGCTGATAGCCTCGGGCCTTTTTTTCCATCAGTTGGTGATGTCAGCTAGTTTGGCACGCCCTTGAATCAAGCGGGTTACGCCCACAAGCTAATTTACAGTCTGGCTCAGAAATTCATTTATGGCGTGACATTTCTGACGCACACGCAAAGCAGTTGACCAATGAAAAGTAAGTGATAAAGTTCACCAATCACAGCACAATGGGGTTTTCAGGAAGGCGGGACCAGGACCTCAACATACCGTTTCACGCACAGGTACTGCAGAAATGGCCAGCAGGGGAAAACTGAAGTGTTTTTCAACACTGACACACTGACAGTAGACTTCAGGAATACAAGATTGACCAAAGAAAAGTGACATAATAGGTGCACTTTAAAAATGCGGGGGATTGACAGAGGTGACGTGTCAGATTTAGATGAATTTATTGTCATTGTTGCAGAATAACAGCGAGATTACGTTCGGACAGAAAGTGCTCCGGGCTACTGCAACGTGCGTCACGCTGCAAACTCCACTTCCTTCTTCGAAAAGTAAAGGTTGCAGTTAAACACAGAAACATATTGATGACATCAGACATAATAGTACACATCAGGTTTATAACACGACACGTTGGAAACGCGTAGGAATTTTTTCAAGGGAATGGGGGGGGATGAGAGGTGGGGGAAGAAGGGGTTATGAGGACCGGTCCGTGTCAGGTTGAGGCAGAATTAAAGAACCTCACAAGCAAACGGAGGGTCCAAAAAAAAGGAAAACAGAGGGGGAAACAGGACCAAACAAGACAAAGAAAGTCGTCGCAGGCCGGAGCAGAGATGGAGTGCGACGGCTCTCCTCAGACGGCGGATGGTTAATCTAGTTTGCTTGATCACATTTCCTCCACCTCTTTCCTCCACTGCGAAGATTCACAATGCAGTCACAGGTATCTGCAAACCGCTATTTTATTTCTGCTTCTTTAAAAAAAAAAACATTCATCAACAGGACAGAAGGATAGAATAGAGATTCTCTTGACACTGTCCGTGCATACGTACATGTACTGACAGAGCAAGACACCACTTTTCAGCACCAATTATCAATATCACAACAAAAGGAACGTAAATATTATTGACAATGCCCAGAGCGGTCAACGATAGGTTTGTTGTTTTATGGCATTCTATAATTTGAGTTTGAAATTCTCCAACATGATATCTCATGGCCACAGTGCTGCACCCCTCGGCTACAGCCAGCGGTCACTCAGTCGCCGGTCCTCTGATCACCGCTCTGCATTCAATCCTCGGCTCCTGATTACAGCCTCATCACCCCTCCCTATATAAGCCCTCAATTCAGTCCCTCAGCAGGTCGCACTGACTTACCTGTGCTCAAGTTTGGCATGTGTGCCTCAGTCAGCAGCAGTGCATTGGTCGTTACCTCTCCTTTCAATGATTAATTGCCAAATCCTCT
Source organism: Gymnothorax reevesii (assembly GCA_029721435.1). Taxonomy (NCBI): domain Eukaryota; kingdom Metazoa; phylum Chordata; class Actinopteri; order Anguilliformes; family Muraenidae; genus Gymnothorax; species Gymnothorax reevesii. Next base: position 63,689,078 of record CM056588.1, on the reverse strand, counting down.
CACAGTTTAGTTTGCCTGATTAGCAACAGTTGCTAAGATTAATGAGTGGGACGACCGTCAAATTTATTTCTGATAGCATTTTTGAGCACTGCATCACAAAGTTTGCTTCTGCGCATAAATGAGAAGTGAAATCTCCATATGTCTGAATAAATTCTGAAGTCATGTAATGTTACCTCATGAAATGGCTCAGATTTGCATAAATTAGTTTATGAGGCTCATTAAGCTATAAGGTAGAATAATCCATTCAATATTCTGAACATAATCGCGGCTGAAGGGTGCTGTGAGGCACGACGCACAGGGGGAGTCACTGTGTAATAATCCAAATAAATGAAAAAATAAGAGAGAAGAAAGTTGGCGAAAGTTTTGGATTTTTTGCAGTTATTGCCATCATTGCAGTGTCACACCAATCATATAAACACAGCCAATAGACAATTGCCTTGTTATTAGCATTTCTTAAGGATTACGGGTCATGAATTGATCTTGGTTGTTCCGTCAATAACTTGTTTGATTGATAATCAGAGGAACTTGATCACAGACAGCTTAAGTGTGATTAAGCAGTAAAGGGTGATGTTACTGAGGGCTTCTAAACATCTGACGCCACACCACTGGCCTCAGCGCTATGCAAGTGCACCTCAGTGCTTTGTTCCAGTATTGCTTCATTTGTACTTACCTATTAATACAACTAGCATGTATAACTGGCATTTATGTAAGAATGGAGTTATCATTAGAGAGTAGTTCAACAGATATCATTACCATGTATGAAGGCATTGCTGGTTCTCATCTAAAAACAAAAAATTTCCTCAACAGGCAAAATCTTTCATAATATATCTGCACATCCTTAGGTAATATTTTTTTCTATGCTAACATACAAAAGTATTACCGTTTGCATAATTTTTTCCCATATATTACTTGGAATTGTCTTTTTTTGAAGAATTAATAAGAATGCTCTCATTCATCTTGGATATCATGGCAGAAACACCCAAACAGTTAAAATCTTTACTCCACCATTACTGTCACTATAGAGGCACTTCCCCATTCTGCCTGTAGGCAATGAGGCACATCAGTCAAACTCCAGGTGGGCGTGGCCAGAGCATGAGCAGATCTGTACAAGAGCAGGCAGTGATGTGTAGGCTGAGATCATCACAATATCACCACTCACCAGCATCTCCCATAGAACAGAAGATGCTCTCGGTGACCGTCATGATGGTGTCGGTGGCCTGGTCGTAGCGCCCGATCGGCTCGCCACGGCTGGCGTAGTGGCGGACGTGCTGGAGGAGGTCACCGAGCGCTTGGCTCACCACGCTGGCGGCCGCGCCTACCTGCCGCAGAAGCTCCACCTCCTCGGTGGCTGAGTGACAGGCTTTAACGCAGCCCTCCACCGAGCGATCCACCAGCTTCCCCGCCTCTACCAGCTGCTCCTGACACACCGGGGAGCTGATGGTGGGACTCACCACCTGCAGGGACACCAATTCCCACAATGCACCAGGATACACCAGGGCAGTGGTTCCCAAACTCGGACCTGGTGGCCCCCTTGTGTATGATTGATTTTGGTCCAACCACAACTGCAATCATATGATTTTAAGAAGCTGTTACTTCATTTTAATTGGGACCATTTCAAGTTATTCAAGTTCAAAGCTATTATTGACCATCTAAAGCTACAGAAATATCCATGTCATGGACAGTACCCTTGAAAATATTACATTACTTTTTCTATACTGCCAGCTCTTTCAGGTAACGGTATTAAACAGATCATATCAGACATTGATCAAATGAGTAAGCTTGAAACTGGGTTGCTAAACACAGGCGCTTAGAGTTCTTTCAAAATAATTTTCTCAGACTTAATGACATAAACACAACAGTAAAAAAAAAAAAAAAAGTTTGACTAAATCATTTTCTTGCCCAATAAATTTAGTTGTTTTCTTGACCATGCATCCATGATTTCACAAATTTAGAATTGTGAAAATTTTGATTGGTAAAATTTTATACTCTTCTTATACACTTGTGTCAGTTGTTTGTGTTTATTTCCATATTCAGATAAAATATACAATATACAAAAAAATACATGTATATATATATATATATATATATATATATATATATATATATATATATATATATATATATATATATATATATATATATATAATATGGAGAAACAGAGGATCGCCCATTCAGCCGTATTGATAATATCACTATATAATTATGGAAGGTTTATTCTTCAGTGGCATACTATCGATCTGACAAAATGCCGAAGTAAAAATGATTGTGAACATAAATGCATATAATTAAGAAAATGAACAGCTTGCTGAAATCCTTCAGTTATTACTGTGGTTGGAACAAAAACCAGCATACACAGGGGGGGCACATGACCGTGTTAGGGAACCACGGCACCAACGGACAAGCTGCAAGTCATATCCCTCTGTGCACACCCATCATATCGTCCCTTCAGTCATGGCTCTGCATTAAATATTGTTATAATATAATCAGAACTCATTTACAGTGACGTTCTCATGACATCACAGTGCCCTCCACCCGCAGAATAATGATTTATTATTCAACCAAATACCTTGGCGCAGGCCACCAGCTGGGAGGTGGAGAGCGCGCACTGGGTGGCCGCTGAGATCACTCTGTTCTGCAGGGCCGCGTCCTCTGCTACCTGCGCAACGTTCTTTGCCTTCAGCACAAGCATCGCTGCGGCGTTCGCCACCGCTTTGGCCAGGTTCATCAGCACATCCTGAGAAACAATTAAACGGTTAAATTCATAGACCAGGGTCCAACGGCTTTCCAAGCGTCATGCTGATGCAACAACATGGAGGTTCGCACCTGAAACCGTTCGTCCGTCTCGCTCTCCCCGATCTGCCTCAGAAGGTCGCCGCTGGCCTGGCCGATGCTGCCCGCCGCGGTCAGCACTGTCTGTCGAGGCTGGAGTCAAAGGCAGTCCGTTTATTCAATAATCACAGTGGAGGGACGCAGTGCAATTACTGTGTGAGCACTGAAGAGGCGAATTATCTCCTATAACGGAGCTTGACGTGCCCTGATTGTGGCTCTACTTCCAGTTTTATGCCTATTCTGTCGAGTGGTCAATCCCGTAACTCTGAGATTCTGTGGGAGAACATAGACCCCTTACAGAAACTGTGAACAGTGTGTTCAGGGAATAAACCTCTCACTGCTTGTAAGGCAACGCGGGAACACCATATTTATTAAAAAAAAAAAAAAAAACTGGAGGTAGAAGAAATGTATTTAGCTTTAAGATAATAGATTTGAGTGAGTCTGCTGTAATGTTTGCTCATCAAGACATTAATATAACAGGAATCTGATCACACCATCAACCCTCCGCATACAAAACACCGAGCTCACAGGATCAGGAAGACGTTTAACGGGAGCGCGGCAAGGGAATGTGGGTGAAGTGTGCTGATCTCTCCAGGGGAAGTCAGGCTGTGACCTCTGACCTCTCCAGACGTGGGCTCCACGGCCTTCAGAAGGTCGGACACAGCGCTGGCCAGGGTCCTGGCGGCCCTCATGAGGTCCTGCCCGCTGCCTGCATCGTCCTCCACCAGCGCCGCCAGCAGCTTCACGCCCTTCGACATCTCCGTCAGGTTAGAGGAGATAGTGGAGATGGCGCAACCCACAGCGGTGTAATCAGTGTCTGTGGCGTCACCTGCAGGGGCGAGGAGGAAATCGTTCAAATGGCCGCCTTCACCGCTCATCACCACGGGCTCGTTTGCAAACACTGACCGCAGAGTTTTTGTCTAGAATCTCCACTGGGAATGGACTTTGGTCCAGGACAAAATCGTGCCAGAGAAATTAACCATACGCTACCAATGCAAACAAGATCCAAGAGGGAGACAAAAAAACTTGTGCCATTTGCATTTCCACTTGGTTTATTGTCTTGTTTGTGCATATTTACCAGGAGAGGTGTGGTTCACTACTGGTTCTGACTGCCTCTTCGCAGACAGTTACTCTGGGACTGAAACAGGGCAGTGACACAGAGGTTTGATAGAGAGATGCAAGGGTCCTGCTGGCCAAAAACACAGAGACTGCCGAGCTCTCCTCTCCATAAAGCAGATGGCCGATTAAATTAATTTCTCGGCACGTCATCATCCAAGCAAAACCAAAGCTAAAACAAACATGTTCTGCTGCAGAACAAAAAGACGAATATTTGTAACCTGAAACAGGAGTGAAGACATAATGTAAGCTTTTGAAAATTTAAAAGAAAAAACCAAACCCTCTAAAAACCTCACCATCTATTGTCTGCAGCCTTATCCAATCTTTGTAATTAAAGGAAGCAAAGTAGCTTGTTTGATGCTTTTACTTCAATGTCATTCATTCTGCCTTCTTCTCTCACAGTGATTTCAGATGCAATCAGTAGGCCACAATTACACACTATCGGTATGCGTGACTCCTATCAGAATTCGTTCCATAGAAAATTTTAGCTTTTATCTATCTTCGTCATCTAACAGCACAGAGAACCAGAGATGTGGTCGCTAGCAGGATGCAATTAAATCCTCATGGTGTACTTTCAGTGACCTGGTGCGGGGTTATTCCCCTGTTACCGTGGAAACGCCCACCTGCAGTGAGGTTGACGACGGACGCCGTCCCGGCAGTGATGGCATCCACCTGGGAGTGGATTTCGTGCTTCGACTCGTCCACTTTGTTCCGCACCCAGACTCTGGACGCCTGTCGGAGGGGGAAGGTCCACACGTGATGAGTCGCACGTGGATTAAATAGCCATGACTTCAGCACTTCCACACAGGAGCAGCTCTGCTCATTATGCAGACTGCACAGCTCGCTACGCTGATACGAAATGCTCTATAGGTTAGCAATTCCAGATCTCCTTATAGCCAACATAGACACGGTATACAAACACATTCATACATAGTTATAAGAATGCAGGATGAATGTAAAGCATATAATTGTCACACAAAAAATGTATTAAAACATGCAGCAGTTAAATATGTCACATAAAAGCTTGCAGTATTTCTTACAGCAACAGCACAAGATCATGAGCTCAGACATGATCACAGATCATTACAGGGATCAAATCTTTCAAGACACCTTACCTGCACTTACCAGTTATGCAAAATAACACCAGTTAAACCCAAGTATACTATGTACTACAATTCATGTGCCACATAAAACATAATATCATGTAAAATATACACTATTGATCATTCAGAATGTCCAAAACTGCAGTGCAGTACAAAATGTTCTTCAATAAAATTGCAACAAAGCAGCATGTTGTGCCCAGGACAGAAGGAGGAAAGATGGATATCATCAAATCCTTATTGTCGCTAATGAAAGCTTAGCATGAGCTCGATGAGTGGGAGGGGCTTATAGAGAGGAGGGGGGGGTGACTGAGGGGCTCTGTGCTCTTCCTGCTCACCATGTCCTGTCCCAGCGGGGGGAGTGTGTCCACCTCCCCCAGGTCGGTCTGGGCCTGCTGGACGGCCTGCATACTGGTGTTAATGGTGCCCATTAGAACCTGCTGAGCCGAGCTCTGATGATGTGGAGAGAGAGAGAGAGAGAGAGAGAGAGAGAGAGATGGGTGACGACGAGGACAAAGAAACAGGGAAAAGGGGAAATGTTTGAGAGAAGAAGAGATGAAGGAAGGGATGTCAGGATGTCAGGAGACGAGGAGCGAAGAAAGAGGTTCATTCTGAGGGCACAGCGTCTCAGCAAAAAGTCATAATGTAATCAAAGTCCGCTGCTAAAACCGCTCAAGAAACGAGCCCCACACAGCCGACAGGTTTGTTACAAACACAACAGCAAACCACCAGTCTGACAGGAAGCCATTGGCTGAGGTGAGCACTGTCGTACTAATGCTCCTAATGATGGAGGGGTTCTTACTAAACCAGTACTAATGACTGTCCTGGGAAAAGACCCAAAACCATGATGTACTACAGTAGTTATTTATCATGTGCATCCGACTGGACATGAAATTAATTCAAATTTTTCTGCAGCCATTTATGCAAAAGAATACCTAGTGTGCGACACTGGAATTTAAGACACATAAATGTTCCAGATCTTGTGGAAATGGCCAGTTTTCTGCACAAACCCACCTCTGACAGCCATTTAATGTGAAACTATCAAATGCTCAATGGCAGCTTTATTGATCCTGAACTTTCAGCTACACGCAGTCTGTGACCATCGCAAGAACATCAAACTGATTTTTACATTAAGTCTTAAAACATTAGGCACTGGAGATGAATGGCTTGATAGCCTGTGAGTACCCACAGAGTGTGAGTATTCTAAGAATGGAATCTCTATATGAGGTGGTCATCAAATTTTCAAAGCTCTCATTGCTAGTTTCTGCAAGATCAAGCAGAGCACTCTAGGCAAACACAGCCAACAAACCAACAAATGATTTGACACTCGTCATGATGGACAGCTATCTCATGAGCATATTTCTGACTAGGGGTTATTTATTCTGGTCTCTCGGGGCAGTGCCAGGGCGTGGTGTTAGGGGTGATAGGGAGGCATCGGCTCACCAGTGGGGCCATATGCCCTCTGTGCATCTGGCCCATGGTGACCTGCTGCTGGGCCGTGGGCATGCTGCCCGTGTTGAAGGACTCAGGTCCAACCGAACCTGAGCGCATGACGGCGGGCAGCGCCACCGAGCCGTGCTCCACTCGACCCACACGGTTAAACTGCTGCTGCAAAATGGTGGACCTGCCGGGCACAAAAGAAAGAGTTTTATCACATGACTGGGGTAGTTTTCCCATAGCCCAGCTCATGAAAAATTTTTGATATTACCGTAGGGTAATATCACTTAAGCAAAAATTTCATTGGCTGAGAGTGTGGGGAAAAAAGTAAAAAAAAAAAAAATAAAAATTTGCTCCGCTTTACACCACGCTCTTGATATTTAGCCTAACTGAATACCAAGTGTAACATGGGTTAAATCTGTATGGCTTAAAGCTGTAGCCAGCCAGCTAAGTACGACTCTCATAACCAAGATATCGTTACTGACCAAGCTAGCCAGTGTGCACGAAGTACCTTTCAATAACCATTATGTGACATTAGTTTGTTAGCTAGCTAACTACTCAGTTGATTGTGAATTAAATAACTCTCACAATATCAGAGTGACGGCATTATCTCAGTGCTGACATAATGGGAACTAGCAATTGTTACAGCACTAACGGAAATTACATTTGTTTTCTATTAAATTTTGCGATTTAAGCTGCCGAATCGCTCACTCGGTTAAGGCACTGCATTGCAGTGCAGAAGTGTCTATCACGGCACGGGTTCATGCCCCGGTCGAACCAACCGGCAGGGGTCGGCAGCTTTTTCAAAGTAGCGCACAATTGGCTATAGCACTACAGGGTTTCAAAATTGGGAAGGGACTGCCGGGAATGGGAAATAAAGTAAATAGCTTTGTTCGTTGCTCAAGCGCCTCCTGTTGGCCAGACGGGCGCTCATCAGCAAGACTCTAAGCCTGTTCATGTCCGGGTATCCTCCGCCCTCGTTCTGAACTTGCGAACATTCAACCGATGAGTGTATAAGAAGCGGTGGCTGACAGGCGTGTGCTTCGGAGGAGAGCTGTGAACTGTCTTCACTCTCCTGAATTGGCAACAAGGGGTCAAATACGAGCAAGCTTTGTACATAGTTCACCAATTGGGCATTCCAGATTCGGGTGGGATTGGAGATGCCAAATTAAAAAAATAAATAAATAAATAATGCGATTTAGTTATGTGATAAATAAAATCTTACACTCTTGGTCATGTCTGGTGAAAGTTATAAAACCCGTTGAGTAAACTCTGGGTTTGTTGCTCAATAAAGCTTGCGACAAAAATGTAGAATTTACACAATTCATTTCATATCTTTCATATGAGACACCCACTGCTGTAAGATCCTCTATAGATGAGCTGTGCACACAGACAGATGGAGATAATGCAAACAAATAATAATCACACAACTGGGGTAACAATCACACAAATTGGGTGATAATCACAGAGCCAGTGGTAACAGCGACAAACCCTGCAGTGGTAATAACCCAAAAACAGGATGACTAGACAGTCCGGTCGGCCACGGAATCGCTTCTCCAGCCTGTACCGCGTCCACAAGGAAATCTCAACAAGGAAATTTGCGCAATAACCGGCCAATACGGTCGCCACGGCAACCAAAATCGGTAGGTGGCATAACTTAAGTATAACACATGTCCATAACAAATATGAAAGTTATCGGTCAAAAATTACAGCGGCAGCAGCGGAGATGACAAGAATGAATCCATAGTAGCCACCCGACTTCGTCCGAGGGCTGCAGTAATCACACACTCTCTGGTAATGACCAGGGGGAATAATCAAGTACTCAAGGGTGATAATGACACATCTAGCAGTAATAATCACACTCCCAATGGTGATACTCACACACATCATGGGATAGTAATTATTTCATACCCAGGGGTGATCACATATATCCACTCAATCAGGAATAATAACCATCGTCCGAGGTAAAGACAACAGCCACACAAACAGACTTTGTTATCAAGGCATCATGGTGGAACCAAATCAAATTCACTGGACTAAACTGATGCTGTAAACCGTTGGTGTCCCAGTTTATAACACTACCTTCAGGCTAAAGCAGAAATAAAGAGATCAAACAGGGATTTTTTAAATTTTTTTTTATGTGGGGTAAATAGAGTGGCGTGATTTTATTACGAGTTAATTGAGGATTTATGGCAAAATAACTAGGGCTACCGTTAAAAACTGTTAGGGGAGCATCATGGTATAATTATAATCTTTGTGTCCTGCCAGCTGCGAAAAACTGAGGCAATTCATGAGCTCACAGCCCAGGTGATGCAGCTGCAGCGGAGTATTCTGCTCAGGACCGGGCTTTATACGGCACTGAAAACACCCTGAACAGTGGGCTATATCAAATAGAATAAATGACTCACTCTCTTCATCAACCACTTTTAAATTCTTATTATTGCTTTGTCATGATGATAGTTTGATTACAGACTGCGATGAAATCCTGTTGCAAGCTGCTCAGATGCTCTCAAAATTACAGCAGGCGATGAGATCGGCACTTCAGGAGCATCTAAACAAGAGGCTTTTCAACATTTGATTGATAAATTAAAGCTGCCAAACACAAAGCAGTGCTTTCAACACAGTTTTGCTTTTAAAAGCTAAGACAAAGAGATAATTATCATATAAACAGCACAGCTGTGATACTCAATATTTATAAGTTTTCACTCCTGAAAAGGAGGGCGGTTCTGTGAGTTAGTAATGATCAGTGATACAGTCTGACTGATAGGAGTATGATGAAGCGGAGAAGCACTGTGGGCGGGCGGGTGGTGTCGGAAGGGTGCAGGGTTTCCTAGGTCATGAGATTTTAATGATCTGGATATTTTTCAGGACGTAATAATGTATCACATTCTGTCTTCGAGCTGCATATTTTAGCACAGATGGGAAAAATGTAAATTTTGTAAATGTTCAAATATGAAAAGAATGGTTTCACCCCACACATGAACTGTTTTTATCACATTATGATACCTGTAATTAAGAAAACCTGAATTAAAATAACAAACCACATCAATCTAATTACGGATGTTACTCTTTTTCTCTCAGAAAGTTGCATCTTTTCCACAATGCCCCCGCCTCTGCGCACACACACACACACACATACAAGTGCGCACACTTACACACGCACATCCACATACTCAAACACACACACACACACATACAAGTGCGCGCACTTACACACACACACATGCACATACTCAAACACACACACACACACACACACACATACAAGTGCGCGCACTTACACACACACATGCACATACTCAAACACACACACACACACACACACAGCTTTTGGTTTACCAAATTATTCATGCGGACTCCCATTTCTGTACCCGCAAAATCAAACACCAACCCTAATCTTAACCCTGCCCCAAACCTTACCCTGAACCCTAACCTACAAACTCCCAAAAAATAAACCATTACAACCTCATTTTACAACCTCAGTTGCAGAATAAGTGAGACAATATGTAAAATGCAAATAAAAACAGCAGGCAGCAATTTGCAAATCCCTTTGCACCTGTATTCAATTGAAAAAAAGCACTTGGACAAAGTAACCTTCTAACTCATCAACTTTGTTGCTTTTTGAAAATGACAGCCATTTTGAACAGCAATGCCAGCAACAAGTTCCAATTAAGTTGGGACGGGTGCATGTTCACCACCGTGTGACATCACCTCGCCGTTTAGTATCACTCAGAAGTCTTTCTGGAAACTGAGGACATTAATTGTTACAGTTTCAAAAGTAAAATCTGTACCCATCTTTGTGTGATATAAGACAATTGGTCAACATAATGGGGTCTCCATTGTCCTATTTTTTTTGCACTTCGTTATCAGCCACCTTTTCACCGAGAGACAGGTCTGTGCTGCAGGCTGCACCAGTACTCTGTGGCTGCAAAGCCATGTTGTCATAATAAGTCCATAGCATATCTGGGGTCATCCTGCTGTGCTAGTTGTCCATGCTGAGCACACAAATGCAGAACATGACAGACATGACAGACACTGGCTTGTTGCTAACAGGTGGGTTTGTCCGTCTTGTCATTCGCCCTGAGAACACAATGCCCAATATTTCCAAAAACAATCTGAAAGATGGACTGATAAAATTGTAGCACTCCATTACACTTCCCCGTCAGTCCATTTCAGATGGACCTGAGCCCAGAGAAGTCGGCGAAGCCTCTGCATCATGTAGATACGGCTTCTTCTTTGCACAGTAGAGTCTCAAATTGCACTTGATGGTAAACAGCGTTTACTGACACAGGTCTTCTGAAGTACTTACAAGCCCATGTGGTTATGTCTGTTGGAGAAACATCTTGGTCCTTAATGTAGTGCCATCTGACGCAGGTCACGCGCATCCGGCCTCCTCTTTAATGTGGAGATAGCTCCAATTCCTTTGGACTCCCGAAAACCTTTCACTGCATTATGAACTGTAATTCAATTCCTAGAAAAATTCTGCCCTTTTTTGCGCATTATTCGGCCCAAACCGTTACCACAGCAACCAAAATCGATAGGTGTCATAAGTGAAGTATAACGCATGTCCATAGCAAATATGAAAGTAATCGGTAATATGTAATATCTAAGTAATCGCAGCGTCTCAGATAAACACGCTGAAGTTGAGTTCTTACGCAACAGTGGAGGTAACTAACTTCAGTCCTCAAGGGGACCATATAGAGCTAATCAGAGTTTCTATGATCATAACCCCAATCAGAGTGGGTCAGCTTCCTCCTTTTGCCTCATGCTATAGCGCCTGCCATCTGCACACGGCATTATTATTTTCAGGTAACAAACCCCAGAGCTCAACAACACGTGGATTGAGTATGAATAGCTTGACACATCTGCATTTGCATAATTGCATGGGCCATGTTTCTGCCTTCATACTCACCCTGAAAAATTAACCTGGCTCAACCAGAGCCCCAACTGTATCCTGAGATCTAAACCCTGCCCCTTGGCCCAGAATTACCCCTTTTCCATTTAAGGGAAAAAACAAATGTCAGTACAGTACTGTTATATTCAGATTGATCTACAATCTTTTTTTGTAATCCCCACAAGTTTAGCAATAAAAAATGCACACGCGCACACACACGCACACAAGTATGTACTTGCATTAAAATGTGCCCGCTACGATTTCTGTCAGAAGGCAGTGTCTCAGCAGAGACATTAGAAAGAATATTATAAATTTAACACAAGTAACCATTGATGCTGTCAGCCTATCTGGCTTCTCACAGCCCAATAAGAAACATTAGCATACAATCCAAACAACCCCTACTTCTTTGGCGAGACGGATTCTTCCAGCATGGTAGATTCCTCATCGCCCTCCAGTCCAAAACGATCCTTGCTTTGCTTCTGGAGAGGGCGAGATGGAGTGAGAGAAGGGGGGAGAGAGTGATATGATAAAAAAAAGATGTGTTTGTGGAAAGATAAAAAGAGATGAGTAGTGTTCTCGGGAGGGAAAGACAGGCAGAGAGTGTGAGTGATAGTGAGGGCATTAATACACTTAAGCCACAAGAACAACGGAAATCGCACTCGTTGAATTCGGTGCCTCACTCATTTCTGCCGTCGTATTTCTACACAGAATCACTTACTGCACAGTCCAGCCAAACAATCAAAAGCTTTACAGAGAATTATTATGCTTTATCAATCACATTTTCTCTTCATACCCTGAACACTGAGAAAGATTCAGCAGCCTCAGCTCTTTCTCCAGCTCCAACTCACCTTCTTCAGGATTATATCGATATATCCCGCAATGAGCTGCGAGATTTGCTCCCCTTCGGTGGTCTGGACGGAGTAGTAGCTCTCCTGGTACTCTCCAAAATCCTATGAATTGCAGGGCCAGTTAGGAGAAGTTCATATCAAGCACTGGATTGAAGGGCGAGTTTCCCAAATTACAGGTTTTTATTACTGATAAATATGACAGGCGGTTCTCCGGAGGGCAGGAAATTGCCAGGCTGTCAGGGCTAAGTGAATACGGCGAGTTTCCAGCAGTTTAGACCACAGCTACAGTTACAGAGCAAGAAGCAGCAAGCTGACAAAACACAGACTGAAAAAAATAACAAACAGTGCGCTGTCCATAAGTATTTGGACACTGACTCGTGTTTTGTGTTGTTTTAGCCCTGTTGACAGGCACATTATATATTAAATAACACCGTGAATACAAGGTTAAATTGGAGATTTGGGGGGTATCTACATCCATAAAGTGGGATCTGCATTGGAAATACAACCACTTTTTTATAGACAGTTTCCATTTTACATTTTAAGGAACTACAAGATATTGGACAATTGGCCTCTCAGCTGTTCTTTGGAGAAAATGCATGTCGCTTAACTAAAAGCTAACACTGACTGTACTTCAAAAAAAATTGTGTTTAAAAACCAGCCCATCATAATGAATGTCTTCTGCTTGTGGAAGTTTCACATATCAAATATGAAAACATGCACTTTTAATTACTATATGTTAATATTTTCAAAGTGTACACTCAGGTATTTCAATTGCTGACTGCAAATTTTTTTGACCAGATGACATGAGATGGCTTTTGTTTATGATTTAAGGGTGAGCATGACTTGTATTTGACAGTGAAAAAGAATCTATTAATCTGTTCATTAGCCTTTAGTCAATGGAGTGATTCGACTGCAGGGAAGTAACACGGCTGGACGGCAGCCCTTCAGAAGAGAAATGTGCTGAAAGGAGCTGATTTTTCGGCTAATCAAGAGAACTGGGCTTTTGTAGCAGCCACAGAGGAGTCGTCTGTGAGGGGGCGGGAGCTCGGGGAATTGCAAATAACCGCACTCGCACACCAAAGATCGAGACCCATTATGTTCCCTCTCCATGGCTGTTACAGCACAGCCAGAGCAGCTGAGCTGCAGGACCCTGCTAAAGTGATGTCAGCCCACTGAGCACGAGCACGTGTGCAATTAGTACCCTGCAAAATAAGAGCCTAACTAACTGAGGCGTCTCAAACATTTACAACATATGGCCACCAGAGGCAGTAATCAAGACAGAAACTAGACACTTGACATGCGAAAAATGATTACAATCTTAGTTGTGTATATATATATAGTTGTGTATATAGTTAGTTGTGTATATATATATATATATATTCACCTTTTTACAGAAAAACAATCAATTTAATGGCAAAATTCCACATCTTTGTTCTTTATGCCGAGGGTGAAAAATACTAAATTCATTTTTACAAGTCATTGCTCCTTCCTCAAAAAACAAATTGAAATGAAGTCTAATATAATAGGGCTGCAGATTGAAAAATATGCAGGAGTATGAACTTCAAAGCAAGGATCACTAAGAGAGGACTGAACTACAGAACATGTCTAGAAGCAAAATGATTTCACTTGTGTTATTTGGTTCACGCTTGTTACCAATTAAAGACTGAGAACAGGATCGTACTTGTATCTGAGAGAAACTATGAATCGCTAAAACGCTCCACCGATGAAAACAGTTCAAAGAAAATTCACAGGACGTGAGAGGAGTAGCTACTAAAGATAAAATGAGACAAATAAATTGCTTTTGAAACAAAGACTTTCAGGAGTGCAGTGTCGTTGATGCAGTCATTTCGATAAATGTTTGGAGATTGACAACATTATTGTTATTTACACTGTCTACAACACAATGTTGGAGAAGAATATGAGGCCTGTATCGCTCACCTGGTTCGGAATCTTAACAATTATTTTCAGCTATGCAGTAATATAAAGTAAACATCAGCGGACTGGACAACAGGTCAACATAGCCATGTTACAACTTACAGCAAGTACTGAGGTGATCTTAAACAATCAGTTCTGGAACAACATCCCATAGCGTTCTGTCCAGCCCACGCCACACCAGGATTTCACTGCCCCGCGCCGGTCTCCAGTAATTAAACAAACCATTTTTGGGTATCATGACCAAACTCACCTGTTTTTAAACAGCGAGACAATACAGAAGCTGCCATACAGTTTAAGATTGTTATGCAAGTCAAGAACACTTGTCCACTCCTTTTATGGGTGAACATCGGTAATGTATGAAGAATGACTGGATTGCTGATGCAGTAGTAAACTGAACTGGGAAGTTGAACCCAGCAGAAGTGGCTAAGCGGCCATATTACTAAGCCTGGTAGTTAGCTGATTGATTCCTTTGGCAGTGATGACGCCGACTGCAGCTTTTCAATGCAGCACGATATTTTTCAAGCCAATACACAGGCTGTGGTAAAGACGACTGCAGTGACGGCCCAGCAGAGCATAATCAGAGAAGAAATCCTACATCAGGTGATGTCTACAGGTTCTAAACCTCATTGACTACAAAAGACTTACTACCATGGATTTAAAAATAAAATTATGATTCCGTTAGATTGTCCAAGTACTTTTGAGCCTCAAAAACTGGTGGATGGGGATGGGGGGGGGGGGGGGGAATGGTTGCAATTCCAACACATAACTTACAGCATTTTTGTAAAAACCTATTAAATTGACTTGAAACTTGAAAGTCTACCCCTCAAGCACATCTTGATTAATTTTAAATCCATTGTGATGGTGTAAGGTGCCAAAATGATAAAAATTGTGTCACTGTCCAAATACTTATAGACCATGCTGTAAGTGTGGCCAAATACAATGATGGCAACAACAGCCAAAAAATACCACAGCAAGGCACTAACACGACCAAAGGGCAAAGCGCTTCTCCGGAGAGCGCCGTCAGCTCTCCTGTGGCACCGCATAGCCTGCAGTGTGGAGCACATCCAGGTTTGGGTGGTTTAAATGACCTGGATTAACTTAATAGCGCACTATGCACTACATTTCCCATTTTTTCATTTCATACATTTTTCACTCTGCATGGAGTGAATTCCTTTGCTGAGAATGAGGGTCTGTCTAACCAGCCGATATTCAGGGACTCAAGAGATATTTGCGTCCTCGGTATGGGTGGGGGTCGGCAAACCGTACCAGGGTAAAGCTCTTGGGTGAGGCGGCCCATCTCTTCACCGTGGTGAGAGGCCACTCTTGTACCACGTCTTTGGTCTTCTCGTCCACGCGCATGACGGACTCTTTGGTAATGCCCAGCAACCGCGGGACGAGCTTATTCTTGCTTTTCATTTTTTCCTGCCAAGAATAAAATAAAAAAGGCAAAATTACTTCATGTGACTCATGATGGATGCGCTCACTCTTAAAACGGTGAAACCCCCAATCTCTTAAAAAGCCTGACTCTTCACAGCCTCTTGAACCTCATCTGAGGCTTTCACTCACAGCAGAAATGTTAAAAATGCATTTGTGGTAGCAGTGCTCCCTCAAACATGCTAAAACATTGAACATGTCTACAACATTCCTCTCAGGAACAACCCACGACTGTATTGCCTATACGTCTCGTCCCTACGAAAAAAGCAACCCATCTGGCAAAAATTATTACTGCCCCGTAGCTCTTAAAATCGTGAAGGGCTTTGAAAGCCAATCACAACCGAAGAAAGAGGTTGGCGGACTCGTAGACACACTCCGGTTCAGCTGAGAGGCATGAGTGATGCAGTGCTAACCTTACTACACAACACTTGTAAACATCTGGAGAAGGCCAAATCATTAGCATGGCTTTTGTAGACTTCTGAAGAGCACATTGCGCACTGAGCACACTGTCAACACTGCGCAACCTCTCTTAACCCTGTAAGCGCTGAACACATTTTCAAGGAATTAGAAATGTAATTATCCTGAGCTGTTGAAAACCTATCATGAGTCAACTTGTTTAAACACAAGTTGCCACATGATAGATTTTCAACAGCATCTGGCTTTGATGTCTTACACCATCGGGCAACAATAGTTGCCCGTGGCGCTCAAAGGGTTGATACCACAAAAGGAAATTGCCTCAGTTTCATATCCATCGACATTCCCTCCTTCCTCCTGATGGTCAGGAGGTGGTCAGTCTAATTCAGTGTTTAGCACAGCTCCAAAAGAATGACATTCCCCAGGGCACCTCGTGCCCCGATCATCTCACCAGTGTTGTTCACTCTGCTTTCAGACTATTGCCAGACCCAGAGATGCAGAACATGAAATATTATATTGGTACTGTTATTATAGATTCATCCAACACCTATGATCACATGACTGTGGTTTGATGGGTGGTTCATGAACAAGCACCTGACTTAAATTCCAGCCAAAGCTGATCTCCAGTACGACCAGTCCATTGACTTGATTCTGCAGGCAAACACACAGACAACAGAGTGCACTGATGGAGCTGATGCAGTGATGGAGCTTGTCGTAAATTCTGATAGGCACGGAGTCAAGCTTGCTAACTATAGGAGCCGCTTCTCGTGCTTGAGAATCACCCGAGTGCTCATGGATGTCATCTGGTTTGCCGTCACTTGATTGCTTGATTGATATGCTAGTTTACTTAAGCTCGCATTCTGAGCAGAGGCTCTGCAGCGTGTACGCTTAACACCCCTCCTCCTCCCCAGCTCCTCCCATCATTTTTATCATTCTGTAATCCTGTTCTTTCATGACTGAACCTTCGTTCAATAACAATGTCTCTTCTGTTTGAGGTCATTGTTGCTGTTGGCTCTGTTCTATGGAAGGGGGGCTAATAGCAGCTCCCTGCCTTCGGTTCCACGCTGGACGGGCAGGGAACTCTCGAACAGAGCCATACCGCCAAACTCAATGAATGCTTGTATGCTTTTAATAAATATCCTCTTTGACAAAGTGTCCTATCAGAAATGAATATAAATACCTCGGCAACAACCATTAATCATGAACTCAGCAGAAACACTGATGGAGAGCGGATATTTTCCAAGTACAAATGAAGCCTTCTCTTCCTCAGGAAGGTACCAGATGCAGCCGGCAGCCCTCCAGGCATTCAAGAGATGCTCCATGGAGTCCATCCTGACCTTCAAAATCACGGTACGGTTTGGTACAATGTCCACTATTGGCATAAACTCTCAATATAGACTTGTGAGGACGAGCTGCAGGATAATTGAACAAGACCAGGAAACTCTAAACAACAAGCAGCAGGCAGTGAGGAGGGCTTCACAAATATCAATGAATACCACACACACTTTAGGCCACATCAATCTCCTACCCTCTGGATGTTGTTATATTTCCCGTCCCTTCAAGACTAGATGGGTAATATATTGTTTTGTAACCACCTCCATCTGCTTTTAGCACTTAAACTTTTTTTTTTTTTTTACCGAACTCACTGTTTTTTCATTCTGTTTAAAGTTTATGGGAATCATGATGGCGGACTTTGACACCTCCATCTACCTCCAGACTTTTTACTTACCTGGCTGAACCTTTTTCATGGCAATAAGGACTTCAGAAATTGTTTGCTTGTTTGAACTAGTTCTGCTTGATTTTTGATTATATAGTGATTATATGCCCTGTTTATCTCATTTGTACACTGCACAACTGTAGTCACTCACAGAAAACAAAGACTAATCCAAAAATGATAGGTTCAGCCATCACCGTGGAGCCCTAACAGTGTGGTCAGGAGGTCAAATGCAACGTGGGGCACAAACAACAAATGTGGACACAGCTGAAAGTCATCCATACTTTTACTGTCCTGGGCCCGGTTGTTCAAAGCTGCGTTAATTTAACGGCTGGTTAGCGCTAAACACCTGACATTATGACCACTCTCTACATAAGATTCTCGCGAATGCTCTTCACAACTTAACTAATCAAACTTTCATTCAGAGATTTAGATACTGGTGTTTAAACTTAATCACCGGTTAAAGTTAACAAAGCTTTGAACAACCCGGCTCAGATTTACATCAAAGAAAACCCCCCACTTAGATCAAAAAACATTATTAAACTTTGAATCTTTACCAGACAACGTTTGATTAGCAGCACTTCGATGAAAAGGTAGATTCTAATCGGATGGAAGAACAAATATTTGACCTTCATTAGTGTTCACGCATAAATTCCCAGCTAATAAGACCAGCCCTTTCCATAAAATCCATCCTCACCCATCTATAGCCTGCCATCAATCACCATTCCCAGCAGGGCATAAAACCCCACGGCTGACTTTACAAGCCTCTGACAACACATCAAAATAACGTCAGCGGACCGTTAAAATGGTCAAAGGTTTAAGCAGCACCAAAAGTAAAATAACACCGTGCTGGCAGCTCACTGCCGATAACACCAGAGCTGAACTGCGCCCCGACTGGAACTCGAAGTATTTCAATGAAATCTACATTCATCAAGTTCACCGTCATGAATCAAATTAATTTCCTCACTGGGTGACCTAGCTGAGGAAAAAACATCTGCAATATGAACCGCTGCGTGCTCAGTCCTAGTTAATTAAACACTTCGTCGGCATTTTAATCTGCAAGATAATAGAAAACGTGGTCAAGAGAAAAAGAAGCTATGAAGTGCAGTAGGGGGATTAAGGTCTGCAGCTCTTCAGATGCCCTGCTGTGTTCGCCAGAAAATATTTAAGGCATCTGGCAGTCTCAAATTCACTGCTCTGGTAGAATTTACATTATTTAGATTATTTAAAAACCTTCTCTATGCCACATCTCCAAGCACCTCCAAAAATAAGCAGGAAATCCAGTCATATTTGTAGGCATATCAGGGAGGCTGTAAATCTCGCATAGAATTGCGTCAAAAACAGTGAACAAATGGATAAAGAACCAGCACCGAGCCCCTAATTTGTCTCGGTCTTCTGTCGTTGCAGCGATTACAGATGGTGCGACGACATAGTAAAACGACTCATAAATTTTAGCTCTCATCGGAAAGCGTTCTTTGAAGACGCATCTAATGATAACTCTAGACGTTCTCCCGTTCCCTCGTGCTGAGGTGTTAGTTCTGTTAGTTCTCAGCGCACGGCCTACCTTCACCAGGAAGAAAGACACGCCGTACGTGCGGAGCGACCGCGCCAACTTCACGTACTTCACTTTGGCCTCAATCTCGTTCATTTCCCCACAGTTTTTGTGTTCCTGAAAATTACAGAAAGCCACACATAGAAACCAATGTTAAAAAATTAATATAACATTTATGTGATAAATAAATACTGGAATGACCCCAAGTTAATCAGATTTAATTGCATAGTTGAGTTACTAATGACGTGCTGCCAAGCAATTTGTGGTCAGCACAAAGGAACCATAGGGCTGGGCAATATGACCAAAAATCTTACAGGATGGGCGATGGAATTGCAATGGGCCGTTGCAATCACTACATATAAAGTAGAAATGCTCACAAATAAGTATACAAATGTAGGAGCTTGCAGCCAGCATTTTTCTCGCTGACTGAGAAACCTCTTGGCTGAATCACTGGGTCTTTTGACCCAAACAATTAATCCCAATCAAGACTCAATTTCGTACTCAAAATCCCCGCAGGAGAGGAGAGGATCATCACTGGTCTCAGGTGAGTAAGTAGCCAGGTCGCTATTTTATGTCAACGGAATTGTCACAAAACTGTATGCTATCAACTTAAGGTAGATTACTGCTATAAAAATACCATTTCCACATTTTTCACGCGCCATTTCTCAAAAACCACTAGTCCA
Source organism: Gymnothorax reevesii (assembly GCA_029721435.1). NCBI lineage: Eukaryota > Metazoa > Chordata > Actinopteri > Anguilliformes > Muraenidae > Gymnothorax > Gymnothorax reevesii. The sequence goes on along the minus strand of CM056588.1, from coordinate 63,669,122 downwards.
ATTTAAATGATGTTTGGAACCTAAATAGTTCACAGCATGATGATTGTCCTGAAACTAAAAAATATGGCTCTTTTGGTTGTCTTTTAATTTCAGGGGATGCTGAATATATAATGAGGTAAAAATTTTTTCAAGTCAAGAGCAAAATTTCAAAAAACCTTTGCATTTTGTTGAAGTATCCAAATTTAAGAAGCTTAGCCCTTAGATACTCGATCAGGCAGCCTGTGTGCAAAATAAGAAGTTGATATGTCTGTTAGTTACATAGGTGTGGTATTCTGAAATTGTCATGCTATGCCCCTTTGCGGCAGCCATCTTGGACACCTAATTTGCATAATTTATGCAAATCACATCCATCCCGGCTAATTTGAATGTTTGCTTCTTATATCAACAAGTATTTGACACTAACGTGTCTTTGTCCCCCGACACAAAATGTGAAATCATGTCAAAATGAACAATTTCTCGGTGTGACCTTGAAAATGGCGCGAAGGTCACCGAAATGTTGACATAAGATTTGAAGTAAATCCGTCAATTCGTTCTTGAGATATGTCGCTGACAAGGCTGTCAGTGTGAAAATCCACAGTCTCTCGATGTGACCTTGAGAATGGCGCGAAGGTCACCGAAATCGACTGGTGCCGGGGTATCCGGCCAGCTTTCTGTACAACGTATCCTTGTCCATAACGTCCACTGCGCTCATATTTCGATATGCCAATTCATTTCGTTAGTTTGAAATTCAAGCAAAGACAACAATGAAGTCTTGTTTTTGAGCAGAATCTAGAGCACGTAATCAGACTGCCCAGAGGCGGAGACTAGAAATCCGAGCTGCGCACGTCATTTGACGGTGCTGAAAGGGAAGTACAACAGAGTTTGCAGCTGGTTCCCAGAGATATACAGATAATTGGCAAAAGCTTTTGGCTAACTTGGATAGACTGAGATAAGGTTGAAAATTGGCAGTGTCCCTTTAAGTTACAATTTTGTGATTCGATATTGGACACAGGCTGCTGCCTATTTGCGTAAACACAATGTGAAGCATGAAGTTGCAGCATCAATCTGCTGTTTTACTCTGAGCTCTGAGGTGATGAAAGATGTTCCCACATCTGCCTCAGACGTGTTCGCGAGGAAGCTCAGAGTGCATCTCCGTCAGGCACTTCAGTCTGGGAGCAGAATGACTTTGCCTTGCAGCACATGTAATGGTCTATTATTTTCTCTCGGGTAATAGTTTTGAGAAGCGTTTGTAAAAGCTCGTACTCAGCCCATAAAATGGCTGTCTTTCAGATGTTTCCTGCACTGTGGAAACATTTAAATTCATTGTCCTGTCCAGTTATAAGTCGTCCCCACATTTCATGATCTGGGCCAATGGAGAGGTCTGATGTTCGCCATCACAGCTCAGGTGGTAAAACAGATTGGTCAGCTTTGTATGAACAGTTTCCTGGCTGCACAGTTTGCGCACAAATGCACTCAGTTGTAATTCAGAAGGCAAAAAACTTCTGCACTGGTGAAGTGGATGTTTTTAACCTGATTTCTTGTGCCAAACTCTTCTTGCCTTCGGCTATGCTGCTCTCAGGCATTCCCAGGGCAACCAGAAGAGCTGCCAACTGACTGGCTGTCGAAGTGTCACTTTTCAATGATGCTTTTTTCTGTGATATGATTGGCTCTTTATGAGTCAGGGAAGGTTTGGGCGTGTAACTGGACATCTTTGACTCAATAGTGTGACAGCTTAACAAGGCTTAGCATTCGAGTCAGCGATATAAATGTATTGCACTCCGTTATCGAACGCATTTTTTATTGTCAGAGGATAAGCTATTATTGTGATAATTATCATCACTGTTTCATTATCCAGGCCTGACAAGATTTTTGCTTGACACTGTGTACATTTTATATAAAATCCAATAACCAACAGGAAACTTTCCCTGGTTTTCAGATGACTTATTCAACTAAATAACCCTGTATTTAGCTTACAATTTCAGTCAAGGAAAAAACGGGTTTATCTGAATATTTTTTCCCCGACCGCATGCATTTTTTCTGAGTGCTTTTGAAAACATGTCAACAAATTGACTGCATCCTGAATTGTTGGTGCACAGGTCTAAATAGCTCATAAGAAACAAGTCTTGGTAAAATGCAGAAAACACAAACCGCAACCAAGTGCTTGCACAATACTGAGCTTTTAAAATCCAAAGTAAAGACATTTTAAGTATTTCAAAAAACTACGGGAACTTCACCCCGCGGCTGAAAAAAAATAAAAACATGAAACTCCAGGGGACAGGGATCTAGAGAGGCTGAAATATCGGACTCGACTGCACACGACCACAAACCAACCAATGAGTCATGAGAGAGGATGCTCAACACAAGGGTTGAACTTGAACTTAACTTTGTGCTCTAAAAATATACGGGATGAGAAATACCTGAAAGATCTTCTTCTCCGAACCCCTTTGTTTAATGTACTCTTTCGGCAGAAATTCCTTCAGGCTGGAAAAAAAGAAACCAAATCGATATGATACCATGAAACATTACGCATCTACATTCACAAGGCAAACGCACATCCAGTTTTATTGGGAATAAACTTTTATTGGTTTAACTCTCCAGAGACAGTCGTAATCATTTATGAAATTTTAAATAATTCAACCAGACATTTACGTATAAATAATTCTGCTTTATAAGTGGCATTTCATATGATGGATCTCAGACACGGAGCAGGAGCTGAATATATTTTTCTCGCTGCTGTGCATTTTACTCCATTTCATATTCAGAATTTTTTTTCCCCACATCAGCAGCTGTCAAATGCAGGGGCCGAGTTTCAAATGCCTCACTATTCTCCTGTATAAGGTACAGCTCGGGTGGAAGCCAATTTCAGGCAAATGCCCGACACACCGCAGAGGCTGCAATACAGGGAACTCATGGACAATTTGAGATATAAACAAGATATAATGCCCTCTTGCCACTACAGAAAAAAACAATAACAACAGGGACCCACTTACTCCAGAAACCCTGGCTTGTGTTTGTGCTCGACGTGCGGTCCGAACTGAATCTGGGCCTGGATTCCCGCAAACTCACAGGCTTTGTCGAAGGACACCGGATGGGACCCATTCAAGATGTCATCCCGAGCCTGAGGGACAGGGGGCGCTTCAATTATTCTCAAACACACTTCTATCATACAATAGACTGGACCCTGAAACTACAGACTTATTTTCTGCATATCTCCTCAACTCATTACAAAAGCTTTGCCTACAGGCTTAATTTCACACCTAGCATTTAAGCGGGAATAGAGCGTGGGGTTGTGGTGGTGAGGTAACTTTAAATAGAATTCCTCTCACCTTGGCGAGGCGTTAAAGTGATGGCGCAGGCTCTGAATTGAAACAGCAACTGTCCTTGGATGGGGGCAGCGTTAAAGGAGAAGACAGGCTGCTAATGACTCTCAGACGGCCCTCTGATTGAGAGTGTTTTGTCCATTCGGACGTGATGTCATCGCTTCTGCCGGACTTCCAGACAGTTGGCCTTTTCCCAAGGGGAGATATTAATCTCCGCACAATTAGACAGCCCATCTGAAAGGACTGTCCTCTAGGCTAGAGATAAAGATGCACGGCTGCCAAGCAGGACATCTGTAGTAATGCTGGAGACCTGCTCTGCCTGCCATAAACAACCCCAGCATGCCCACCCTACCGTGCGCATCGGACAGGTCAGAAAATTAAACACACTAAAAGTGTAATGACACCATCCACCACCTTCAACACACTCTGACAAATAAGCCCACAATTGCACAACCCAGATGCCACACATATGGGTCATCCCATGTCAAATCAGCAGATTTTAGAAATTCTCCCAACTGACCATCCTGTATTGTCTTTATACCATGTGAAAATAATGTCATTGTACCCAAAAACCAAAGTGCAAACCTTTTGGCTGGTATCTTATTTTGTTTCTGAGACAATGTATATTTTCAGAAAGGTGTCCTGGCCCTAATAAATGAGTGTTGCTAAAAATAGCAAAGTTTAATAAGTGTTTAATTTTGAACCACTCACATTTTTTGGGGTTGTTCTACACTATTAGAGGTCTTTAAATCTAAAATAGTTGGCCTACAGTTGCATATTTGCCAAGTGATGGTTTTCTGAAAATTGCGTTGAATTTTTTTGTGCTCTGGAGCTCATTATATCTTCAGACTGAACGACTTCAAATACTTTTAAATTTTATTTATAATACATTTGTACTTTCTTAGCAACCAGATGAATGTATGAAAGAAATCAAAATGTCTGATTTATGCGGCGCTGAAAAGGAAAACATTTTTTACACATATATTGCAAGTACATATTGGCGGTGTATGACAATGTCAACCAATAAAACACTCATGCCACTGGAAAGGGAATATTTTAATTAGCAAAATTTGCAATTGCACGAAGGAGGGGACACTTCGCACATCTATTTCTAAAGACAGGTGCGTCGGACTAGGATGAGCAGTTCAAAGGAAACGAAGGAGTCCTGCACACTGTCTGACTTGCAAATAACAAAAGTTTTATTGTGACGTTTCGGTACTTAAACCATCATCAGATAAATTTGTCTGATAAAGGTTTAAGTACCAAAATGTCACAATAAAACTTTTGCTACTTGCAAGTCAGACAGTGTGCAGGACTCCTTTGTTTCCTTTGAATTAGCGAAATTTGAATTTGGTACCTAAAACCAAACTGAATTCAGTAATTTATCAAACTTACTGAATTATTCAAGCCAAACCATCTCCAGGTCAGCAGGGTGCCTGGTGTCCCAAGTTTCATCGAGGATTTGAGTGGAAATCGTCCACAAGTGATGGGACAAATTGCTGACATCAATAGTCGGTCAAGCAGAACCAGTGCCAGGGAAATATGCCGTATGCATGTGCGACCAAAACGGGTGGATTGGCAACTTTTCTGCAACACCAGTGGAAAAGATCAAAATGTACAAGTAAGGTTTATGCACCCGCAGGGTCCCTCCGAGGCTCATGGCTGGCCCAGGAGGAAAGATATCTGATCCCTGCTGTGCACATTCTGAAGATCATAGATGCCCCACTAACATCAACTGACAGGCAGTGCACACATCCATCAAAATTTGGAAAGGACCTCATTGTATTGTTTAAACTCTTAAATTTCTTCAAAGCTTTGAATCTTCTGACATCACCTCAGTTCTGAATGTTTCCTTGCAGAATGTCCATGTGCAGTAAAACATGGTGCATTAGATACCTTAATAAATACAGTTTTGTTCAAGGAGCCAAACTAATATTTCATAAACTTACTAATTAAAAACATGCTTTATCCAAAAGTGAGATTGCTTTTGGGGTGGACATTGTCATACCACATTGGCAACGTGTACTTGCAATATATCTGCAATCACCCCATTTTTAGAAGATCTGATGCAGTTTGGTGAGGAGATTTAAAGGACTCTAAAGCACAAAATATTTTCTTTAATACACCTTCCAATAAGTCATAACTTGGCAAATATGCCACTATAGGCCAAACATTTAAGAAGCGAAAGATCTAAAAGTGAAGAAAAACCCTGAACATTTCAAACCTGCGACATGAATAGTTAAAAAGCAATAACTTATGAAACTTCGAATTTTTTGAAAATACTCATTTATTGAGGCCATGACCCCCCTTTTAAAAGTATCTATATCTCAGAAATGTGAAATATGCAAAACTAAAATGTGGCACAATAGTTTTTTGGTATAATTAAATTATTTAGATGGTCAGTCACAAGGCATCTGTTCATTTGACATGTAATGACCCACTGACATGCTGGCACATACACACACACAGGCGCACACACACACACAGGCGCACACACAGGCACACACACACACACACACACACACACACACACACACACACACACACACACACAGGCGCACACACACACACAGGCGCACACACAGGCACACACACACACACACACACACACACACACACACACACACACACACACACCTGACAATCTGCCCTGTATCATTTACAGTGATACTGTGGATGATGCAAGATTAATGATGAGGAAGATGCTGATGGAGCTGTTAGTGCGAAAGGTTTGACCTGCTTTTTCAGACTGATGTAACAAGGTGCATTAATTATACACACACAGCACATTTTAGAAAAAGTCTCTCCCTCAGGAGTTCACAAGAGGAGATAATAGTCAAATAGACACAAATGGCGCAAACACACACTCACACATGCACACACACACACATATACGTACACACACACCCAGCTCAGTTGGCACTCTTAGTGCTTCTCTAATTAGACATTAGAGATAAAATATCCCCATCACAGATCAACAAGGCAGGAAACAGAAAGCCAAATGAGGTGAAAGCTCTGGCTTCAGGGCACAGTGACCAATGAGAGCGCAGAAGTGGGCGGGGCTACAGTAGCATTAAGACAAATCTCTCAGCACCCATAGAGTATAACTATCCCCCTCCAGAGGCACACAGCATCAGCTATGCGATTAATCATTCCCCCCAAAACAGAAACAAGCACCTACTTCCCATTTTTCATTACACTGCAGACAAAAAGCCCAGAGTCATGATTATTGAAGTACTTCCTCATAAACAGCACTTTTAATCCTTTAAAGGACTGAGCCGTGGTTCATTTTGCAAAGATCTTTTCACAGAGGTTTATACAGAGGAGAGGCGGTTTGGTGCAGGTAGAGGGAAAGAGGTGCTATTGCATGTGTAACAAACATGATGACAGTCATGAAGAGAGCCTGGAGAGGTCAGTGATGCATATGATTATAACAGGGGTGCAACGAGTTTTGTATGAGGGTGAATATTACAGTGGTTCAGGTGATCTGTTTTATATAAAGGAAAATATTATTCTACAACAGGTGATGCATTGTGTATGAGGGCAAATTATGCATAATTTCAGGTGATTTGCTGTGTATAAAGATTACAGAAAAAAAGAAATTCTGCCACTGATTTGAAGTAATTTTGAGTCATATCTAGATCTGTCCACGGGGCAAGATCATTTCACGTACCCCATGGAAAAATCTAGAAATGAGCCAAAATGACTTCAAATCAGAGGCATAATTTCTTCTTCTAAGAAAAAAGGTAATAGAAATAAGTGTTTAAGTCTAAGATATAAGATTATAATGCTTAGTAAGATTTTGTTTTAGCAGTTATACAGGAAATTAACCTTTTAAAGCATCCCTTTCTGATTTCATGTGCATTTTCCACGATGTACCAACTCTTTTGAAACTGCGGTAACATCAGTGAGGTGCTGTGTGGTCCAGTAAAGGTAAATATCACCCAGGCACACGCAGTGCGCTGTGTAAGAGGATAAACACTGGGAGGAGTGTGAGGAGAGTTGACTGACCTGCACATACAGCAGGTTGAGCTGTACCGGGTCCCTGGAGTCCACGTTCTGATCCGAGTAGAAGAATTTACGCCGGAGCAGCAGAGTCTCGCGCTCCTCTACACCCTGCTCCCGAAACGTGCGGCTGTGATCCAGCCAGTTCACTGAGAGACAGACAGACAGAGGGACAGAGACAGAAAGAGGGAAACTGAATGTTGTAAATGAGGAAATGTGGAGGTCACACAGACGGGTCAACGTGACTCTGCCTCAGCCCTTCCCCTCCCGAGTTCCCCTGAGGTCTCAAATTTAAATTCAAGTGAGCAGGGCACTTTTGGGTTAAGTTTAAAGTAGACATGAGTATATACAGCATATTTGAGATCCTGGATAGGTACAATTTCAAAAAATATGTCACTTGGCCAGCCTGTCTGTAATCATGGTGACATAATGTCCAGTCAAACAAAAACAAAAATAACTACTAAATTTTCAGTCCAAGAGACTTTCCTGCATCTGGGAAAGTCGACTAAACTTCAAACACCTTAAAAACCGTCAAAACTTCACAAACAAAGTGGAAGATGCACACCTTATGGGTCCCAACAAAGTGTGATTACAAGTTGAATTAATTCTGTTGAGCAGTTTTTGAGAAGTGAACAGGCCACGCTCCTATTACAGCAAAGGGAGTGGGAAAGTTGACAAGATTAACCCAAGTTCAAGCACCGGAAAAATCATAAACTTTTTTAAAAATTCAGAAACAATGTATGAGACGCACACCTTCAGTGTCCCTGTAGAGCACAAATATAAGTTCAATGAATTCTGTTGACCGATTTTTGAGAAACAGTGGGTAAACGATCAACCCCATATGGATGGACGACCGTACAAACGAACACACATACAGACGACAAGGGTGACCCTATATGACCCCATCCATATAAGGCGGGGGGTATAACATTATTTTTTTGAAACCACTGAAGTCTCGCGAGGGAAAGGGCTTAGGCAGCGGTGCCCAATCATGTGCCACGGATGGTCGAAAGTATCCAAGTCTCCATTCTAACCAATCACAACACCTGCTGATTTCACTGATCAGCACACCTGCAAACACAGAGGAGGGAACTAACTGATGTAATAAGCAGGTGTAATGATTGGTCAGAATGAAAATCTGCATAGTCTCAGCCCTCCAAAGCGCATGATTGGGCACCACTGAGTCAAGGGAATATCACAATAGCCATTTCTACAGACCCAGAGGATGCCAACAAATCTGCAGACATGGTTTGCTTCCAGAGAGAAGCTCGGACTTCCCACCTACCCTGTGCGGCCTCTGAGATGCACTTAAGTAGGACTAAATGTATTCAATCAATGTCCTAATACCCCTGACAAGAAATCAACTAAAATCCGCCAATAGAAAAATCAATCAATCCGTTGGAGCAAATCCACACGGCTTTACAATACTGAAATTTACAGAAGCCCCAAACATGAAATATTTCCCCATCTATTTCCTCCTGGCTGCATAAGCCGGGAAGTGAGCACTTATGCAGATTAAACAGGCTGAAATGAATCTGTTTGGAGATAATGCTTACGAGGTAACTGCTGTTCCAAGTCTCCTGACTGAAGATAATAAGGTTAACGGTATTACACCGCTGGGAATCAGTCTGATAGTCATCAACTCCTCTCAACTCCACTAATTAAAATTTCCTGGCGTGTGTCCTTACGTAATTAACCCTGCCGGAGAAAGTAGGCGGCCAAAGTCATTAGGGGACTGAGGAGGGACCACCTTCCTCAGATCTTTAGGGAAATGAGCTCTGGCCCTTTATTAAATTGATAAATCAATAAAGTGAATCGAGCCGGTAATGTCGAAACACCCCCTAAAAACTCAACGCAGGGTGTGTGTGAGTGTGTGTCAGTGTGTGTAGGGCTGTGACACGGCGAATCCCAGCGAGGCTGTACTGGGGTCAGGAGGCGTCAGCACAGCCTCACACCTCTACTGCGGGGAAGTGTGAAACATAACCTCCGTCTGCCGCCAAAACCTTCCCTTAAAATCCATGGCAACAGAGACCAGCAGCTTCTGGCAAACACTGATGCGCTTACAGAACAGTCACAATGCACCTCCGGGTCAGGCCTCAAAAACTAATGAGTATCATGCCTTGAACATCGCCTCAGGGATGCCACCAGATGATATTTCATGCTGTCAATAATCTTACGACTATTAAATCTGCTCCAGGCTCACAGACCGAAAAATTGCATTATATTTTTCAGTTTTATCAATCAAAGTTCTAGCTTCAGGCCAGGTGCGGTATGAAGGTTCCAAAATGCTGGAGGCTGGAGATAACTGTTTGTGAGACGGCCAAAATCCACTCTCTAGATGACGTACCGAGATGAAAACTTTTTCCGAGACATTTTGTCAGCATCCTCCACCTACACCCAACATGCGGTTGCTATATCCCTCAATGATGAGGGGTTTGAGCGACGATTACGATGAAATTACTAGCCACAATAGTGGATTGCTAGCGAATTGCATCATTGGCTGTCCGGAGATCAGTATTATGCGCCACAGTGGAGCCACGAATGTAACACGAAAGCCATTTTTCGGGGCCTTGAGAGGCGCGGAGGCGTAAGAGGAGGATAATCCGCGGCGCTGGGCGGACAGAGACTCACGGTCGTCGTCCGTATGGAGCTTGGCCTTCAGCTTCTCCATCTTCCTCTCGTCTCGAAGCAGAGACCTCTCCTTCCGGAGCGTTGCAGAGCCCTCCTCTCGCCTCTCCTCCGGCTGCTCCTGGATCAGTGAATACTCCTCGTAGTTGGTGATTCCTGAATGGGGATAAGACATACTTTATTGAACCCTGTAGGATAATTTGTCCTCTGCATGTGCATCCTATAGTTAGGAGCAGCGGGCAGCCACAGAGCAGAGCCTGGGGACCAACTGTAGTTCTAAAGCCAGTTCCTTAATCAGGGGTACCGGTAGAAGCGTTTCTATGATGCATGTTTTTCTGGGAAAGGAAACCGGACCATCCAGAGGAAACCCACGCGAACACGGGGAAAACTTGCAAACTCCACACAGAAAGGCCCCAGGCCGGCTTCAAACCCACGACCTTCTTGCTGTGACATGGCAGTGCTAACCATTGCACCTCCGTGCATCAAGAGCACAAGAGTCGACCTCAGAACAGTTAGCTCTCAGCCTCAACTGCCTCTGAAGACGGAGAGGAAGGAAGACAACACCTGACCTCAGAACAGCCAGCTGGGCAGCATGCCCAATCTCTCCTCCTACCAGGAGCTGAGAAAATTGGAACTCAATGGAAGATGGCAGCTGGGCAGGAGCCTGGAACTCTGGGTTGGCTTTCGTTTACAGAGACCTGCCAGGTACCCCCCCTCCCCCACCCCCCCCAATCCTCGCTCAATTTCACCTGGGCTGCATCCAGCATAATTGAGATGCATCACTCCTGCATCGCTGCAGTGACAACAGTAAAAGAGAGCTGTCAGAGGACTCACACTGAGCCCACAGCAGTGTGGAGCCCAGAAACACCTTCCATTATTCACCCAAGATAATCTATTTTTTACTGTTATGGAGCAAGGCTAACTCTAAAAACACTGCTGTTTTTCTTTTTTGGCGAGGGAGCATTGTGATTCAGGAATTTACTCCGGAGAACCATGTTTTACTGCATAGTTCCCCCCTTCTCCAAAATATCATGAAATAAGACTTGAATAATTCAAAACACAAATACTACCCTGTTTCCAAAAAAGCTTGGTTGCTGAGTGAAATGTGAATGAAAACAGAATGCAATGAGTTACATATCATTCATATTTATTTGAAAAATTTTTTATAAACTTTTCAAACTGAGAAATTGCATTGTTTTTTCAAAATATGCACACATTTAGAATTTGATGCTTGCAACACGTTCAAAATAGTTGGGATTGGAGCATGTTTACCTCTGTGTTGCATCACCTGTTCTTTTAACTCACACTCTGTATGTGTTTGGGAGCGGAGGAGACCAACTGCAGTAGTTTTGAAAGCAAGATATTTTCCTATTCTTGCTTGATGCAGGATTCCAGCCGCTCAACAACCTGAGGCCTTTTTTGTCATATTTTTCACCTCATTATCCTCCCAATCTTTTATGAGGGTGACAGGTCTGGACTGCAGGCAGGACAGTTATGCATCCAGATTCTTTCACTACGGAGCCATGATGTCATGACATGTGCAGAGTGCGGAGTTTGGCATTGTCTTGCTGAAATAAACAAGGCCTTCCCTGGAAAAGATGTCAGGATTGCAGTATATGTCACTCCAAAATCTGTATATATTGTTCAGCATTAATGGTGCCTTCACAAATGTGCAACTTGCCCATGCCATGCACAGTAAGGGGTGAAATTCTCACCAGCTTTACTTCTGAAAGACTCGGCCTCACTGGGATGCTCTTTTTATACTCAGTCATGTTAATGACCTGTAGCCAATTAACCTAATTAGCGGGGGGATGTCAGCAAATGTCGGCAGGGATGTCAGCAAAATCAGCAAATACTTTAAAAAAACAAAACTTCCCAGTTTCCATCATACCCAGCACCCCAACTTCCTTGAAAATACAGTTGTAATTCAAAGCTGAAAAAAAAAAATGGCTGACGAATTTAGCGCCTTTTTTCCCCTCTTTCCTTTAAAGACTCTAAGAATTGGTGAGTTCACACGCACCAATTCTGCTGCATATAGTGACGAGCAGCTCGCCCACGGTTTTGGAGTCATCGACCATGATTGTCTTAATGGCGCCATCCAGCATTCTAATACGCTGCGGTCTCTGCTTCCTCTTGTACTCGAGAATGTCCTGAAAGACAAATGGGTCAGGTGTAGGAGCGGTGACCGTTGATTCGAAGCAACATTCAGTGACATGAATAGTCAAAAGTTTGGACACAATTAAAAAACAAGTGTTTGCCACTAACATGGCAATATCCCCCGCCGCCTCAATTTTATGTATCTGTACGGACGGAGCCCAATGCTGTATCCCCCGCTTAGCGCTAATCGCGCGGCAGGGGAAATTATAAAATACGCATAACATAAAAAGAATCAAAATCTTTAATCCATCGAACTAACAATCATTTATTATAATAATTGCTTGGCATAGTCATCTCCATCTCTTTCTGCACAAAGCATTATGGGTAAAATGGCTTGAGCATTTCTGCCCACTTGATAGACTCCTTCTTAACATCACTGCTGAGGATGTAGCCTGCCTGGACCTGATCTGTAAGAGGTGTCTCTCCTTACAATTGGCCAACAGGGAAGCAAGGAATTATGGGGTATGACACTGGGAAAAGCACTGGCCAGAGGGCACAGAACCCGTGACTACACGGGTGATCACCAAACCGGACTCCTTACCCCATTTCGGAGCATGTAATAATCCAGTGTTCTTCCTGACTCCAGCCAAATTCCTTTCCTGGGATCGTCATCCGAAAGGAAGAGGCCGTAGTCAGAGGCTATAAAACAAAAAAGGGTCGTCTATTTTATTTACAGTATTCAATCAAATGAGGTCACCATCTGAGGAGCGGAGACATGAGTAATGACAGTCTTACGCACTGCATCATAAACAGATGTTTAACTTCAATATCACCATTAAAAACTTCCATAAGAGTCGATTGCGGTCAGGGCTGGCAGTAATTTGCGCATCCACACACCGTTTTGCACAACTTTCTCATGCCGACTACAACATAACTTCCATTCTTTCGGTAAAAACTTATTCTTGTACTGATAAATGCATCTACAAAGCAAAGCACTATTAATAAATAGGCTTATTCATTCACAGAATGTGTATAAGACATTCCATTCATTCTTGTCGAGACTTTTTTTCTACTGACACCCATTCATAACATCCAATTCCTCTCTAGTGAAACAACCATTGCTTCCTTCTTACAAGTTAACGAACAGCACATTAAGCGTTAAAATCTCATCTAATGTTGGACAAGTATATTTGAGACGGGTCACAAAACCTAATTGACTATTTTTGGAGGTAGAGGATGACATGGAGGATGACATGGAGTTTCACAAAGTAGGACTGTCGGCCGTTTGGCTCCAAAGTATCTCACAAACTTCAGTGAGAGACGAGCCCCCTGGTGCAGGAGTCTGATCTGTTCCCTGCTCTGCTGGTCTGCAGCATTATTTAACAGCTGGCACACACACTTCATGACAGAACTCCAGCCATCGCCGAGCTACAGGAACTGAATACATTTTCCCGTCGTTGTGTACTTAAAAGCGGGGGATTTGAGGGAAAAGAATGAAGAACAGAGCAACTGTGTGACTGACAGCAGAGAGGGAACGCACTGATGCTGAACCGTACACACACACACACACACTCGAGAGGCTATTCAGCGTGCACGTCTAAGATTTCACCAGAGCTATACAAAAATAAAATGCTAATTTACTTCAGAGTAAAGAAAAATGCTGAGGCCGGTAAACACAAAGGATGAAGGGGAAAACTCGATCAGCTCGTAACAAATAACAGCTGCCCTTCGTCTGAGAGAAAACGGATTTCAGATGCAGGGGGCTGCGCCTCATTGAAGCCAAAAAAGGTTTATAATGAGTGTCCGTCATTCTCACAGCCCCTGGTGCTTCAGGTTCTGGTATCTGGGAGAGAGGAGAGTGTCTTCCGTCTCTTCCATAACCCAGCCTCATCTGCCATCCCTCCTCATGTCACACGTCTCAATCCCTCCCTCCCTCCGCTCTGCCTCTTCTGTTTATACTGTATTCTTCCTCTGCATTGATCTGAGTCGTTCTACCATCTCCCCAACCCTCAGATCCTCCGCCCTACATCCTCTCTAATTTCCACCTTACTCCACACGCTCTTCAATGCTCAGTCAGTCTGGTGATTACGGTTCATTTTCCTCGCTAATAACTCACTCATTTACAAAGTACCTTGGCTCACTCACTCACACACACACACACACACACACACACACACACACACTCATTTTAATTCCAACTCTCTTGCTGAGTTGCGGTAACTCACTCACCCTGCCCAGTCTGCGCCTCTGGTACCCTCTCTCTGATGATTCGGCAGGCGTCGTAAACAGCAGTCGAGGGCTCGAACTGCATGGTCTTCACGACGTTGCACTGGCGCACGCATATCTTCAACGACAGGGCCACCATCTCGCGCACGTCTTCACCGACGGAGAGGGAGAGAGAGCAGAAAGCAGAGTCTTGAGCAAAACTGGAGACCAGCGAGAGAAGCAGAGAGCGCACAGAACACAATTCATTAATCACAATGAAACATTCGCTTCAATTGCCTGAACTCGCAGTCATTTATATTCCATTCATTTTTCACAACTGGTTGGACGTTCAAAAGGGACCACAACCTTCTTTAAAAGGACGATCAGAGATATCTGCCAATATCATCATATGCTTCTAACTGTAAAATAAATGTTACGGGATCTGGAAATGGTTTCCAGCAGGCTGCTAATCTCTGCTTACAAAATCAGCAGTGAGCATCATCACTGTATCATGAAGGAAGTGAGACACAGTACACCAGTTTCACCTGGAAAGAATCGATTGCTGAAATACCTAAGCCCCCTCTCCACCCCCCACCCCCCATGGAGACTGCAGGAACGGGTATTTGAAGGGGCAGGAGGGGGAAAAATACTCTTCCCTCAGTCAGTCGTCAGGAAGCACTAGTTTGGACAGGAAGCTCTCAGCTGAAGGAAGACACCAGTGGAGGCACCTCACAGGCTCAGGGCCCAAAGTTCCTCTGTCATTCACTGTAACCTGCTGGCTGACCTGGGTGCTGGACGCAAGGCTGGCTATCGACCGCCGCACATTCACTGGCACATATGCAGTGTTATCGAAGGTAATATCCCACACAAGGGAACAGCTGTGGCACCGGATTCGTGCCCATTTAAGCGAAGAGGCAGAGTCTCATCGACAGAAGCTGGTTGGAGGTCAGCTATGGATTTGGTCAACAGCTGAGGATGCACAGCAGGTCACAGAAACCCTTACTGCGATTTTAAAGATGCTTTTGAATTCCACTCTTTTTTGACTGTATGCCCATCTTGCTGGGGTTTTAATGAGTCCATCATATTTGTTAAAATCTGGGAAATTACATGAAGATTTACAGCACAGCCCAACGGCAACAATCAGGAGAGACCAGCTCATCTTCTGCGATTCACACTTAGTGTTTCTTTTTTTGTCATCAGTTATAATTGGAGACGTGTCCTGGCTTGAACTGTGTGGTGAGACGCATGTTCTTCATGGAACCATGTTTTCGAGACTTTCTTCCCTACAAGGAGCCAATACTGTCGACGACAGAATGAGCGTGGGTATCTTCATCGCCGGCGGCCTCTGAGTTCAGCCATCTGACAGAAGGTCAAAGCAGCCACTGCGGGACTAATTAATTCCCAGGCTGTAGCTCGTCCATTAGCAGCAAACACTATGTGTAATAAATGATTCACAATCTTACAGGCGGCGCTCCAGCAAGAGGGCTCGATCATGGCAGCGCAACCGTGTATGCCATTATTACGCAAATCAGAGAATAACTTTGCATAATTTAACACAGGGATACGTGCAATTACAAAACCGCAGTTCAGATTACATTAGGCAAAAGACTTGTCAGAACATACCGACTGTGGCATGTCTAAACAATTAGAATTTCATTACCAAAACAGCATATCAATTAGCACCACATAGCGCCATATCAATAACACAGAGCCTAAACAACTAAGAGACTGCCAATAATTTAACAGAGAATAGTATTCTCTCTCACTAAGTACAGATGTGGCCTCTTGTTAACATGTTTGGATAGCAACAGTGTCCGCTGACAAAAAGTAACTCCTCACAAACATTTCCTGAATCACCAATATTTACAATTTATACTGCCCCATATCCCAGAAATGTAAGGACCTTTATGTCTTGTAGGATGGGCCATACAGCCAGTGTTCAAGACGATCAAAGTAGCCAATGAATTGCACCATTATCATTCTCGAAAAATTGTGGCAAAGCCATTGCGCCCGCTTGGCCAAACATGGCCAAAATGGAACGGCCCCTATTGGCCAAAGAGTCAGTCCGATTCGACTCAAAACCAAAGATGGTCTAGATCTTATGACCATACATACACATATGAAATATGAAAAGGATCGGTCAAAAACTAAAGACGTTAGAGCACAGACAAGCCAAAGGTTTACGCCCGTACGCATGCACACACGCACACATGCACGCACGCATGCACGCACACACACACGCACGCACGCACGCACGCACGCACGCACGCACGACAGGCCACCACTGAAGTCCCCGAGCAAAGCACAAGCCCCTTTGGGTCTTTTGGCCAAGTGGGCTAAAAATGAATTGCTGCAGATCAGTAACTGCAATCGCAATTCAAAGTTCAAACCCAAACAATTCTGAGGAGAATGTTAAGTCTGCTCCAGGATCATTTTCTCAGAGCAAATGGAGGCTATAAAACAAAGCATGTAAAAAAAAAATAAAAATTACTCGCACAATGAAAATGAAAGATCTATATCAGCAGTGGTTGCCCGGTGAATTTGCGCATTGACAGGCAAACTAATAAAGTCCATTCATGTTCCTGTCAATACAAGGAAGAAAATAATTACCTCAATGTAGTTGATTATACATTTATTTATTTATTTATTTTCCCCAATTGCTGGACAATTAATCACAAATTTGTCGACTTGAATGAGCAAATTTAGGACGCAGGAGGGAGAATGAAGGGAGCAGGCTGTTTGAGATGCAGGGCTTGAAGCGATGGCTGGTGCAGTCGTCCTGACCCACTCGTCTAGCCGATATAAACATGTCACTACAGTGAGTGCCGAATCAGAACTGCGTGGGCAGTGGCACCAACGCAACTACTGTGGCTTCAGGCAAACCATACAGAGCTCCACATCAAACCAACAGCCATGTGACATCACAGACATGAATGACTGAATCTCAGCCGTGTTCAAGACGGGAAAAGGGTCAGGAAACAGACTGAGCATGTGCATGACTTCAGCATCAATTAAAAATATTTGGGAGCGATCACTGAAAGGCACACAAGATTGCTTCCACATTCAAATGTAAACCATCCAAAACTAAGCCTTTTAAAGGGGCATTTTATGTGAAACTCAGGATTTCCAAGTATTTCTCAGTTTCTATAGGGTGAACCTTCATCAAAATTGATTGGTGGTATAAGGACGACTAATCACTTCCATTTCCCCCAAAAATTTAATTGGTTAGATGACCTGTAGATTCTCTGTTAAGCAGTGGTGTAGATTAAAAAGTCACAGTGGATTCATACTTCTTATCCTGCATACTAACTGAAAGACGGCCACCGGCCTTTAAAATGGGGAGGGTTTCTCACTTATGGGTCCCTCAGACGGTCAAAGAGAAAACAAGCAAATTCATTTTTCAAATGTTTTTCATGAAGTGTCTTTAATGACCAAACCATGTTAACTGGATGTTTGAGGAAAGATAAAAATGAGCTTTGCGGGGACAAAGGCAACACCCCACAGCCCCAACACACTAAATCAGAGGTGAAGGTGTTTGAGCCAGAGCGAAAGGTCACTGTGGTACAAAACCTGGACAAGGCAGGCCTGCCCACCGAGGCAAGTCCACGTATGCAAAATCAAGTTTTGAACCCAAGTGGTTACTGAGAAACGGTCTGGACAAAATTTCCCCGCCCGCCGGCCGCCCATCTGCCCTTTAGGCAGGGCTGAGGGGTAAAAAAGCTACATCATCTGACCCAGTTATTTTGCGTAATGTATAAAACCAATTCTTAAATATTTCTTAAGATGCATTGAAGAGGCTTGCTTTTCCATTCTCTGATCTGCGATATTCATGTTGCGCCTCACGCCTCAGTCTGACGAATACGCTCTCGCTCCGCACATGAAATTACATGGTGGGATTAATGAAACCAACACAACTCATTTAACAGCAATTAAAGAAAAAAAATCAGGGAAATAAACAGTGAGGTCATCGCGTGAGGATATGAATATGATGAAAAATACAGATGGACGGCGTACTTCAGTGACTTCCAGATTCAGATTTCCTGGAATCCAGCAATAATTCGGAAATGCATTTAAAATGCACCCATTCTGCAGGTGATTTAAAAGAACCTCCGAAAGAGCAGGGATTTTACTTTTCTCTCCACAGAAGCACAGGACAGACAGAGATGCGCCAGCAGCATTTCGGATTCTGCATCTATTATAAATGAGAGATTTTATGGGTGGTTCTGCTTCCTTTAATGTTCTATCAAAGGTATCGATGGTGAGGTTCTTCGCTGCAAGCGATTTCTGAGAGGGAAAACAGGAGAAGAGGTAGAATCTCTCTTTGTATTGACAGTCGACGCAAGCAGTTCAGGGGATCGATGCTTAACGTCCAGCCTAAGAATTCTGAAGAGGGTCAGAATATTGCAGGAAGAATAAACAAAATCACTCGTATCCTCATTTTACACAAACAGACCAGACACATCTATGCCTCGCGCCACGCAAGCCACGGCTCTTTGTGGTGAGATTAAGCAGTTAAATCGGCCGTTCTCCTGTGAGACCATGACAACCATTATTAAGAAACCTGCCACATAAAGGCATATAGCAGCTTTTTTTTCTTTCTCTGAAACCAAATGAGAGTTTCCCTGACTGCGTGTTTGGGATCATTGTCATGCTGAAATGTCCACCTTCATTTCATCTTCAGCATCCTGGTAGATGGAAGCAGATTCTTATCAAGAATGTCTCTGTACATTTCTCCATTCATCTGTCCTTCAATTACATGAAGTCTGCAAATACCATATGCTGAAAAACAGCCCCATACCATGATATTCCCGCCTCCAAACTTCACTGTTGATATGGTGTTTTGGGGTGATGTGCAGCGCCATTTTACCAGTTCAATTTTGATCTCATCTGACCAGACTACATTCTCCCAGTATTTCATAGGCTTGTCCAAATGTTGTGCAGCAAACTTAAATCAGCTTCAACATGCTTGTTCGTCCGCAGTGGAGTCTGGCGTGGTGAGTTGGCAGAGAGGCCATGACAGTTGAGTGCATTATATTTTGTTTGCTTTGAAACAACTATAATTCCAGGTCTTTCTGAAGCTCTCCACGAGTGATCTATGGCTCTTGGACAACTCCTCTGATTATTCTGTTGACTCCTCTGTCAGAAATCTTAAAAGGAACACCTGGACCAGGCCAATTTATGGTGAAATGATGTTCTTTCCACTTCTGGATTATGGCCCCAACGCTGCTCACTGGAACATTCAGAAGTTTAGAAATACCTCTGTAACCAATGCCATCAGTATGTTTTGAAATAATATGGTGGTGAGGGTCATAAGAGAGCTCTTTGCTTTTACCCATCATGAGATGCTTCTTGTGTGACACCTTAGTAATGAGAAACCTTTTTATAGGCCATAAATTAGGACTAAACCAGCTGATATTAATTTGCACTGATAGGGAGCAGGATTGCTTTCTAAATACTGACAGATCTCAGCTGGTTTCTTGGCTTTCCATGCCTTTTTGCACCTCCTTTTCTTCATGTGTTCAGTACTTATTCCCCGTGTCATTCCACTTACACATAACCTAATTTATGAACTTATTTGTTTTGATTTCTTTGCATGTATGGATTACTTGGGTTGTTACCAACATCTGGTGAAAATTTCATGTCAATAGCCCCAATAGAAATATATTTACTGAGAAAAATGTTGACGCGTTCAATACTTATTTCCCCCGCTGTATGTGCAACCATATACATAGATAAACTGTAGAAATTAAGTGTGGGATCAGAGCAGTTCAGTCAGTTGGATGTTAGCGGCTTTGCTTTGGATCCTTCCCCAGCGGATCTCAGTGGCCATATTTACCCCACACATTTTACACAAAGAAAAGAAGCTTTGGAGCTACGCCTCACGAACTCTGCATCCCTCAGAACAGTGACAACGGTCCAAGATCAATGACGACATCACATTTCAAAGAGGATCTTAGTCTATACCTTGGACACCAGACCGTACCTTTTATTGATGGATTTACAGTACAGCGGGCTTACAAAGTCATTCCTCCTCATTCTGACAAGCTCAATTACAATGTGCTGCATGAACATGCATTGGAGAACATTTTCATATCTTAGGGCAAATGACATGTTTATTTATTAAGCTATTTATTGTTGAGCAACACTTTGAGCGCATTATCTTATGGCTTATTTTATTTTATCATAGTCTTCCAAACACAGGCAGGCACTGAATCACATTTTCACTCAGACAATGAGCAGTTTTGAGTCTCCAACAGCTCGGCAGGCATGTCTTTGGACGGTGGGACGAGACAGGAGCACCAGGGGGAACCCCGCATGAACAGCAGAGAATAGCGGAGAACACGCTAACTCCACATTGAAAGGTCCCAGGCTGAATTAGAACCCACAACCTTCTTGCTGCAAGATGACAGCATCACAGCGTCAATTAACTGCCCCCTGTCAGATCTATAGGGAGTCTGGGGGAGTATTTGTACAGGTAAGGCTGAAACAGTCATAGAGCATATTTATGCACAAAAAGAGGAATCAAGGAAATATCAGGACACTGAGGCTTCAAAGAGCATATATAGGGGAGTTTTTGGATCGGTAATCCTAAAGTCAAATCAAGCACAAAAGAGCAATCAGAGAAATGTTAGAGCCTTGAGACTTCAAAATAAATGCTCAGGGTAAGGCACAGCGATGTAAACTTTCCAAGAATGTAGGAATCCAGTCCATTTGTACTTTGGGGTTAACGTGCTTCAAAGCCATGAGATTCTTAACAACCTTTAGAAACTTCGACAACAGTTGACAGGGTCAGCTGACCTTTAAATAAGAAACACAGCCGATCCTCAGCTCTGGACAGCAGTAATTTAGACCACAGAGAAATGAGTTCAGTTTGAGAGAAAAACTTCATGCAGGCAAAGGTCAACCTCAGTTTACAGGGAGCCAAACAGCTCAAGTAGACCAACTGTTGAGGTGCACAGACAAATTAAACAGAGAACTTTTTGCACAATTAAAAAAAACAGAACTGTGGTAAAAAGCTCCTTATTGGTTTTTCGGAAGGAAGCCGAATTGTTATAGGAAATAAAATGAATGGAACTGTGTTATCTGTTCAGAAAAATTTACATTCATGTCATTCGGAAGGAATCGGCGTCTTTATTTCGTGGCCTCAGGCTAGAGAGATGTGTGTTTAAAAATGTACAACAACAGTGTGCCAACCTGGAACATCTGGGGTGTGAACAGAGCTCCATAATCACTCCCTAATATAAGCAGACTTGATTTAAAATAGATCCCCGAAGGATCTTAGCACCAGCGAGCTTCTGCATTCCTTACAAGAGCACGTTGCGCAAAAGCCGTGCTGCCTGACTGCGACAAGAACATTCGCTTGTTCGGAGGCCATTCTTCTACAACACACGCACACGCGCGTATTCGGAAACACGCAGGCAAACCACTAAACGCAACCCTGAGAGAGCAGTGGAAGTGGCGACAGACGTTAGCCATTTGCAGAGTGTTAATTCCAAGGAAAATTATTGGACCCAGGTGAGTCCAGAAGCTGAATTCAGCCACCCCATCCAGTCAGAATACGTAAACAGAAAGTAAGACTGACACACATTATTCTTTGATAGCAATAGCCTTCACCTTTCAAAACGCATTTATAGCCTTCGGGGAAAAATGCACCGTTCCTGGGAGCTGAGAGTCGTGCAAGTCCGTCTCTGCATGGCTCCCAGCACACGGAGTCTCAGCGCAGAGACGGAGCTCTGGGGAGGGACTAATGCTACTGCATTTCACTTCAGACCCTGTTTTTCTCAATACCTCACATTCTTCCCATTTCTCTCATACGTAGGGACACAAACAGTAATTACACACACAGACACACACAGACACAGACACACACACACACACATATACACAGTACCCATACGGTCTGTCACCACAAATCATAACGCGAGCTCATTTTTCCAAACCATCTGTAACCAGGAGATGATGCAACTCCCATAACACCAATTGCAGTCAAACCAACATTAAACACAGTAGCTAATAAAAATAAGCGAATTAGCTCATGATTATTGGCGTCATGGATGACAGTAAATTTTAAGAAGGGCTTGGGGAACGTGGACGTAAAACAGAGGCCTTGTGCTGCTATGCGGCAAGATGATAACAGAGATACAGGAAATCGATTCCAAGGCTTCCTCCTTCATTGCTAACCAAACCAAGAGGGGAACACGTCTGCAATTCTCTCTCCACCCGGCCTTTGTACAAGGTCAAAGCCTCTTTTAACACCAGACGTGAATTTGATTTTTACTCGTTTCGTGCGTATTCGCTTATTTGCATTGACTTTGAATGTAATCTGTCACGCGAAAAATTCGTTTCGCGTCCGGAGTAAAAGCAGCCTAAATTCGAGCAAAACAGCAGGAGTATCTAACACTGAAATGGTCAGAAGAATATGACTCAGCATCTCCTTAAAAAGTTCTTAATCAAACCTCATACGGCCATCATAAAATCACGACTCTGGCTTCCAAAAATTAGCGTTCCATTTTGACTTTATTGATTGCCCGTAATGGACTGGCCCAGCTGGAAGACTGATGTGTTAAACCAGATTACAGCGCTTCATGCACAAAACCAGATTAACTCTTCATCTCCCCATCCTTCATCCTGGGGAAACAAGAAAATTAATCAAATCTCTGTATGCAAATCCAAAAACAGACCGCAGGTTGGATGTTAAACAGGATTTTACTATTACTGACATACAGTACTGAGCTGAAGGAAAGGTTTTTACTTCATGAAGAACACAAAGGCAGACTGAAGCTGTGAGTGAAAATCTGCACATTTCTACCGTTCATGTCACGAAGAGGAGATGGAGAGAGAGAAATGCATCGCTGGTCACGGCCGTTTCCACATCTCCGTGACGACAGCTTACATTATTTACACGTTTCCCCCTCTCACCTAAATCTACCTGTCGTCTCCAGCACCTCCCTACAGCTCCTATTGATTCAATTAGCAGCCCCCACTATAGAGTCAGGGAAACAGCATCATCGGTGCAGCTTTTTCTCAGCTTTAACCCAGCCAAGGTCAAGCCCTCCCTGCCCAAACACACACGCGCACACCCATATACGTAAACACACACACAGGCATGCGCACACACACACACAGGCGCACACACACACACACGCGCACACCCATATACGTAAACACATACACACACGCGCACACGCACACGCACACACACACTCACATACGCTTGCAAAAACAGACAAACACACATACACGCACACGAAGCATGCTCTCATAAAACAAAAGAGCACACTTATACAAAATCTTTTTAAACCTTTTTTAACGAGGGTAAGTTCCACTGACAGCAGGTTTCCCTTTATCAAGGACACCCTGGGAGAAACACCAGACAGAACAGCTGTGAGTGAGGGGGGACAGAGAGAAACAGGGTTGAGGCCTCTGGAGTAATTCAGGTGTTAAGGGCCTCACTCAAGGGCCCGACAGCAGCGTTCTTCCCAACTTCATCTCTGCAGATACAGTCAGAGTCCCAGGGCCCACCGGGGCTTCAATCAGCAACGTTTTGGTCACCAATAAAGCAGCAGTCCATAGGCTGCGCTGCTCGCCCATACATACGCACATCAGATCTCCCAGCGCATCGGGACAATTCATTTTCATTTAAGATCTGAAGCATGTGCAAGAGTACACGGGCAAAGAAATTCAAATCACTTTTAGTGCCCTTGTCACAGTATCACTCGTTTAACCTTCACCTGTGTGAACAAGAGCCGCCCCTTCTGTGCACAGCACCACAGGCAGAGCGACGGGTCCGAAGTGAAAGACTTCTCTATGGTGTCTGAATTAACCCTTTCCTGTTGTGGCTACATGTTATTTCCAGGAGACCCTACCAGCATAAGTACAGTATATGTGATTAGTATCATGTCAACATTGCAAGAGGGGGAAACTGGGGGCTTTGGGGGTGTCCCCTACATCTGAGATGAGTCCTCATAAGACAATCTGCATTTAATTTGCAAAATAATGATGCATCATTTGATAGCACCAGAGAAAAAATACAGTTTTTTAACTAGGCATATGCTGTCGGAGGCAACGGCTTGGGGTATATCCCCGAACGCCCCCAATCCTCCAATTCCCCAATCCTTGAATAGACTTTCATTTGAACTTAATTTCACGTCAATCGGACAAATGATTCTGAAGATATGGCCAAAATGGTCATTTTCCATCACAAAGCGCCACCTGGTGGCAAAATATTGAACCATACAGGTATGATGGCATCATGTGACACGTTGTGAGGTCATGACCTTGCAGTTGCACATAGTTTCATGTCAATTGGACAAATGGTTTGAAAGATATGGCAAAAATGGTGAATTTTATGTGACAAAGCTCCACTGTGTGTCAAAAGTTTGAACCAAACAGGTATAACGTCATCGTGGGACACATCCTCAGGTCATGACCTTTCATTTGCACTTGATTTGAGGTCAATCGGTCAAATATTTCCAGATATATGATAAAAACAGTGATTTTTCAGTTTTTGGCCCCTGGTGGCCAATCTAGAAATTGTAAATTGTCCAAAATCGAATCAGTTCTTCCTCTTTATGATACTTACCAATATGCAAAACATGAAATTTCTAATTGAAATATTACTGAAGTTATCTCGTTAACACGTAGGGCGGCGCGGCGGTGGCGGTCGGACCAAAAACATAATATCCCCGAAACGCCATTCGGGGATATAATAAATATACTAAATTTCCACACAAAGTTTCTAACTGGCAGAGGTCAGACGGAGGTACAGAATATGAAGAGGTCAGTATGCAGGCACTGGGCTCGGTAAAGGAGTCAGTATCCCCCCACAGCAGTGGAAAACAGGCCTGCACTGTCAGCAGGGTTTGGATAATCGAAAAAGACAAAAGAAACTGCATAGAAACGGAGCTGATAGCAATCATCTGTGAGAATGAGAGCCAGGAACTGATCACCACAATCACATCAAAGAAAATTACGGCCTTTTATAAAGCTAAAAGTTCAATGTAAAAAAGTCAAAGCGACTCGCCTTTCATCTTTACCAAGTGTTCCTGTTCGGTCCAAAGTATAGGTTAGTGAAAATAAACCCAGAAGTAAAAAAGTCTAGCCAGAAAAACTGAAAACCCGGAGATGCAGATTTATGCATTTGCCTTGTATGGCATGTGCAATAAAATGTACCCCTCACATCGATTGTACGCAAATCAAACACAACTGTGCTCCACTGATATGAACAAGATAGGAAATATTTTGATTTAGCTTGCCACAGCAAAAAGATTTCTCAAGTTTTACTCTTCACTTTAAAAGCTGGAAATATTTTGCTGTAATTGCACACAAGTGGCAAACGTCTGATGGGCACCCAAAAATCAATCAAAAGGCACCTGGATTCCAGGAGCCGACCTACTGCAAGCACATTCCTGGAAAAAGTAGGTATCGTTTATTTATCCCGGGAAGCAGTGACAGATTATTCTCAATCTATTTTACAACAGCGGCAGCGCAGAGGGAATCTGATCGGGCAACACATCAGTTTCAGGGGGACAAAGCAGACAGCGTAGATGTGGCAGCCTTTAGAACAGCCACAGGAAATAAATGACATCACCTCAAGAGAAGCCGTATTCAGCAGGAGAATTTCCCCCTGAACACATGCATTAGGGTCTACCAGGCAGGTGGAGCAAAAAACATCGAACAGGAAAAAAAAATGCAGAGTGCAGAGTGAAGATGGAAAGAAAAAAAGAGGCTTTGGATGTAAGAATGGTGCTCGTTTACTTCCTCGCGTGTTTCTGCCTAACAGATGCTCCTACCGGTTGCAACATACATTTCGGTGAAAATGAAAAGATTAGAAGAAAACCAGAAATGGATCCACCTCTGAAGGGAAGCCATTACTTCACGTCCATAGATTTGGCTGTAACATACACGAGAACAACTTCACTCATTCAGATCTCTTGAGATATACAATGATTTGACAAGTGAAGGGACACAATTCAACTTCTAAACTACATTGAACAGGTCCCAGATAAGTGCTGTCCTTGTTCTGGGAAAACAATACCCTCATGTGTTGCTTTTGCAGCCAGGGACGGATACAGAGTCACATACGAGGTCCTTCAGGTCCAGGGTGTCCTTGCGCAAAGGTTCTGCCCCGTTCCTTTCATGAAGGCCACAGACCTGCAAATAGGCCCAAAACTGATAAGAGCTCTTTGAATAGAACTCCATTCACCAGAGTGCCTCACTCCCCACTCCCTCCTGTCATACCCATGGCCACAGAGTCACGGTGCCAGCGCTGGGAACACTGGCATTACTCAGGGCAGTCGACCTTCTCCACAGGATCTGCTGTCAAAGAAACAACACTTTGAAAAGGACCTTGGTCAGGACACTTGGAGTCGCAGAACGACCCGCTTACACGGGAAAGCCGTTACGCTCCAGCATAGTTCTAGAAACAATCCAATCTCACAGAACACCCAAAACAAGTAACAGCCACTATCACCTGCAAAAACAGCTTTTCACTCTGTGAAAAAATATTTTATAAGAAGAAAAGAGCGCAGAATCTTCCGAGGAGATACGCCAGTCAGGGGTTGAATGACTGACAGGCTGACTGAAGTCAAACGTTTGTTAATGTAAAAATGACTCCGCTATCAGCGGAACTGAGATAAAAGCTGTCAGCTTATAGTCCCACACCATTTGAATAACAAATGGAACTGCAAATGGAATTTGGGTCTATTGGCCAAATATCCTCAAAATGCAAAGAGAAAGGTTTGAAAAACCGTACTTTTCGTTATTGTTAGAATTCCATGGACGTATTAAATATAATAACTAATATTATAAAGTGAAGCTCAGAATCTGAGAGAGGAGTATCTTGGGTGTAATTGAGAAGAAATATGACCATGGAACTGGTCCAGTATAATGATGAGAATATGGTCTCTCCTGCAGAACACTATCGGCCCTGAGACAAAGCTGGGAAATGTCATACAGGAGTACGAGAATATAAACGCAGTGCCTTCTCATGCACAGAATGAATGATTACATGTTACTTTGATTGCACATTTAATGACAGTTTTGCAGGAAATGACATATTCAATTATCCACGAGACATTACAAGCGTGTGTTCACATCGATTATTTCATTAGAACCATTAGAGAAGCGCTTGAGTGGCCGACATAGTGCTGTAGCAAATCGTGGAGACAAAAAGCAATTTCCCATTGCATTATGGGAGAGGGTGCAAGGGAAGTGCACAATTGAGCCAATTCACAGAGCGACACGCTAAGAGGGAGCTGTGCACGCCCTCGGATAAACACACAAACGTATGAACGGCAGCAGGCAAACACTGACATACACGTACAAATTTACTAACGTATAAACATGGACACACAGCAATGGATGGACAAGCACAAGCAGAAATTACACACACACACACACACGCGCGCGCACACACACACACACACACATACACACACACACACACGCACACACACACACACACACACACACACGAAAACACAAACACATCCACACACAGAGACTGAAGCACATAGTGGAGAATAAGGATGCTTTTGCCACTTATCACGCATCACCGGTCAGTTTTAAGTATCAAACACATTTCTTAATATCGTGGATCGTACCACAAAGGCGCAGAGTGGTCTGTTCCACTTGTTTGGGTACAATGTGGAGGCGGAGAAAAACAAGCGGTAACTAACAGTGTGAGAGGGGATGGGATGGAGGCTCGACAAGAAAGCTCTATTTCAACTCTTCAAACGCTGCGTTTAATCCTCCATAAATAATAACCAATCAAATTGACGGTAAGGCTATTAACTCATTCCCTATGGAATACTTTTATTTAAAATTGTCACGATTTTAGGGAATACTTTTCCCGAAAATTACACAATATAAAGTATTGAAGTGCAGGTGGCCCATCAACGTGATCGTCAACTGATTTCGTGTTTTCATTGGACTGCAAATGGTCATCTGCGCCGCTGGTACCGGCTTACCATTTAAAACACACAATAACAAGAATGTGTTTTGATATCAATACTGCCGAAACTGGGCGTTTTTCAATAATTATATCTTGTGATTGAAAGGAAATTTACTGATGTGTAAAAGCTAGAAAATATTCCTAATAATACATTTGCCCTGGCCTTAAATAATGTCATGTACACATGTAAATGTTCGGCACCTACATGAACTGAGGCCTGAGACTGAGGACGAGGACAGATAAGTCGTTTGTGAAGCCAGCTGTGGGAACTGCGCTCTCTAATTTACCTTTTAGTCAGTCAAATCATTAACTGCGGCATTAACAATAATACTGAATGGGAGTTTGGCACCTAGGCTCTGACCTGAAGCATCCTCTATCACAGGGGTCACCAACTCTGTTCCTAGAGAGCTACCATTCTGCAGGTTTCTACCCTGACCCTAATTCAACACACCTGATTCAGCTCATTAGCTACTTAACAAGATCACAAGCTGGGCAATTAAGTAGCCAATTACTTGAATCAGTAGTGTTGAATTAGGGTTGGAGTAGAAACCTACAGGATGGCAGCTCTCCAGGAACAGGGTTGGTGACCCCTGCACTAGCATATGAGATGATGATCGCAAGGAGTGTCAGGACAAGGGTCAGGTCATTACTGAAAGTTAATTTGGTAAAAGTTGAAGTCTACCATGAGAAAAAGTCTTAAAGTAGCTCACATTAAATGTACTTAGATACCAAAAATATTTTGCGAAAGAATATACTTAAGTATCAAAAATGTGCGTATAAGTACAAAGTATTTTTCATAGTACACATAGAACGAAGCAAAACAGCCACTCTTTGTTCTCTCCCTGTGCTGTTTAGTCAATTTTCAGGTGAATTAAAAATACAGGATTCAAAAAACAAACAGGCAGCCTCTCCGTTATATACTTTTTCTTCTTCTTCTTCTTTGAGTTTTCTGGAGATTTTAAAAACCAATATAATTGACTATAATTAATTGTAGAATTACATAGTATCAATACTATGCTGAATTTTTGCTTCACAAAACTATTTTTTCTGAATTACTACACTGAACAAAAATATAAACGCCCCATGTCAAACATTGATGCCACATGGAGTTAACAACTCTAAGTGAGCATATGCTGACTTTTACCTGTACAATAGGGATATTTCTCTTGATTTGTGAACCATTTTTCAATCCATATTAATCCTCTGTCAGTGAGCATTTGCTCAGTGATGCAGTGATGTCACTCAGCACATGGGCGTGGCATTTCCAGACGGTGATCAGACAGAATGAGCAGTACCCAGACACTCCTTAAACTGGGGACAATAAAAGGTCCCCCCAAAATGTCAAATTTTGACAAAAGTCATCTTGCCTCCGCTGTCTCAGGTCATGCGGGAACGTGCCATTGGCATGCTGGAAGCAGGGATGTCCACCAGAGCGGTCGCCGTGCCGCTGAATGTTAACGATCAGACGATAGGCCGTTTGAGAGTTTGTTTCCGACAGACGGGCAGTACTGCAAAATCGACCTCATCCACGTCGGCCACGTGTGACCACACCAGCACAAAATCATTACATCTGGCTCGTCCACCTGCGGGATCGGCTCAGATAAGCAACACGCACAGCGAATGAGACGGTTGGTCCGCACAACAGACGCATCACACCACAGACAGTCCATAACCGCCTGCGAGAAGCCAACTTGCCCACTCAGCGTCCTCACCGTGGTCTGGATCTCACTGCTGTCCGGCATTGGAACCGACTCTCATGGGCAAACGCACACGTTCGATGGCCGTTGGCACGCTGGAGAAGAGTGCCATTCGCAGACAAATCCCTGTTCCAGTTTTTTGTCAATAAAACTCAAAAATTTGACATGGGGCGTTTACACTGCCCTCCATAATTATTGGTTAAAATGTGTTCTTTAGCTTCCAATAAACTCTGTTTTTTTCTAAATAATATAGGACCACAACAAAAAAAGAGGATAATCCAACCTTTGATTAAAGTGCATTTATTCAGTGGGAAATAAATCCCACATTAAGAAATAATTGTTTTACATCTAATCACGTGTGCCACAATTATTAGCACCCCTGATGTTAATACTTTGTACATCCCCCTTTTGCCAACAAAACAGCACCTAATCTTCTCCTATAATATTTCACAAGATGGGAGAATACAGAAAGAGGGATCTTTGACCATTCCTCTCTGCACAATCTCTCTAAATCATCCAGCGACCTGGGTCCTCTCCTCTGCACTCTCCTCTTCAGCTCACTCCACAGGTTTTCAATGGGGTTGAGGTCTGGGGACTGAGATGGCCATGGGAGGAGCTTGATTCTGTGTCTGGTGAACCATTTCTGTATAGATTTGGCCACATTTTTAGGGTCATTATCTTGCTGAAAGACCCAGTGACGACCCATCTTCAGCTTTCGGGCAGAGGCCACCAGATTTTGATTTAAAATGTCCTGGTATTTCAAATCGTTCATGATGCCATGCACCCTAACAAGGTTCCCAGGGCCTCTGGAAGAGAAACAGCCCCACAGCATCACCAATCCTCCCCCATACTTCACAGTGGGCATGAGGTGCTTTTCTGCATACTCATCTTTTGTGTTCCACCAGACCCACTCAGTGTGTTTGTTGCCAAGCTCCATCTTGGTCTCATCTGACCAAAGCACACAGTCCCAGTTGAAGTCCCAGAACCGCTTAGCGCACTCCAGACGTTTGCGTTTATGATTGTGAGTGAGAAAAGGTTTTTTCCATGCATGCCTCCCAAACAGCTTGTTGGCATGTAGATAGCACCTGATGGTTGTTTTGGAGACTTTGTGACCCCAAGATGCTACCATTTGTTGCAATTCTTTAACGGTGAGCTTTGGGGAACTTTTAACTTCTCTTACCATCCTCCACACTGTGCGCGGTGGCAAAATAACCTTGCGTCCTCGTCCAGGCTTGTTTACCACTGTTCCAGTTGTTTAAAACTTCTTAATGATTCCTCTGACAGTAGATATAGACAGGTGCAGGCGAGTGGCTATTTTCTT
The DNA here is from genome assembly GCA_029721435.1 of Gymnothorax reevesii. Taxonomy (NCBI): domain Eukaryota; kingdom Metazoa; phylum Chordata; class Actinopteri; order Anguilliformes; family Muraenidae; genus Gymnothorax; species Gymnothorax reevesii. The sequence goes on along the minus strand of CM056588.1, from coordinate 63,637,916 downwards.
GTAGCCATTGCCAGACTTGTGAAGGTCGACACACATCTGTCTAACTTGAATGGTGTGTTCCTTTGTCTTTCCCGTGTGGAAGAGTGGATAAGAGAAATGGCCTCAGTGTCACGTCATATTTATACCCCCAGGGAAACAGGAAGTGATACATTACTAATTAAATGTTCTTAGATACTCTGATCAACTTTGCAAACTAAGTGCAGAAATGACAGAAATACTTCAATTAAATTTAATTCCTAGGAATTGTTAGGGGTGCCAATAATTGTGGAGCAGGTGATTTTATGAAAAATAATTATTTCTTAGTCAGGGATTTTTTTCACCCTTAAAATTCACTTGAGTCGAAGGTTACATTTCTCTACAATTTTGGTGTGAGAGTATGCTTCTGCAATAAAAATTTAATTTATTGTAAGGCTTTCAACACATCTTAACCAGGGGTGCCAATAATTATTGAGGGCGTTGTATATTCTTGTTCAGTGTAATCGGGATACCATTTTCTCACTTCAGCTGAGGATGTTGCTGCAGAGGACAACGATTATTTCTGTAGCAAGAGATTTTCTATGAACTGCTGGATAGATACTATGGGCAAGTATATTGAGCAGTTTGCACGTCAGGCTTAGCTGTAGAGTTTTATTGAGGCAACTCCTAAAAACATGGATTGGAGTGAACTCGTCCATATTCTAACCGTGTTCGAACTGTGTGCGAATATTCAATAACTGATCCGAGAGTGCCATCTAGTGGTAGAATATTGTAACTGCGCGCATTCATTTGCAGCTCCGTGTCCGCATGCCGACACATCTGCACCAAGATACCCTGCCGAGCACCGATGTTCTCAGACACGCTAAACACAGATAATCCTTAAAGTAACGAAGTGAATGTATATTTTTTATCTTTTAAATATACTACAGTAAAAGTCCAGGTTATAAAAAAAACTCAAGTATAAATTCTCAAACTATTTAAGTACTGTAACAAAGTGCATGTACTTCGTTACCATACACCTCTGATAATAGTGTACGAGTCCCTTCATCGTTGTCTTCTCTCGTATCGCTTGCGAGATTCAATGGGAAGACTGAGGAAATAATCCTGGTACCGGCCACGAAATTCTTTAGGGAGATGGAGGAATGCAACACAGCAAATCAATCTATCGTGAAAGAATCTTAACAACGGTCGGAATGTGTTTTTAATCCCACTATTCAACCTCGCAACCGATATTGTCCTCCATGCTGGTTAAATGTCGTATCGATTGCGAGATTGAATAGGGAAATTTAAGACACATTCCGACCATTGCTATGATTCACGCTCCATTGGTACGACGTGTTACATTCCTCTGTCTCCGCGGAATCTCCCAACCGGTGCCAGAGAAACCCAGCGTGGAGAACTGAAACAAACCGAACCCATCAAGCGTGAGAGAAGATCAGCATAATAATGGTCGGATTTTACTCGTTATGCAACAAAATCGAATGGAACTTTTGAAAAGTCCGGGATGCCAGCAGGGGCCAGGGCAGCATATGCATCCGCTATATCAACATTTAATCCACCTTTTGCTGTCCAATAGAAGAAAATATGGATTCATTTTCTTAAAATGGCGACCAATATCGCCGAGAAACATTCATTGGCGTGAGAAATTGCACATTGTGAACTCTATGTACAAAGTATCTTTTAATTTAACGGTACATTTACCTGATTATTGCAGTCGATTGCTACACTGGATTCAATAACTGTTCGTGTTACGTTGGCGTGGTGGGTACAACAGCGTAGTGGAGAAGTAGCGACTTCAATAACGGGGTGTCCAATCCAGCTTGGCGCGAACTTCGAAACTTAAGACTGTACAGAATGCTGTAGCAAGGCTTTTAACTGAGATATATTAAAAAAAAGATCATATCACCCCGAACTTATACTCCCTATATTGGTTACCAGTTAATTTTAAGATTTTAGTGCTTACTTTTAAAGCCCTCCATGATCAAGCCCCCCGTACATCACTGACCAACTGAGACCATATTCTCCCTCACGTTCACTAAGGTCATCAGATCAGAAACTCCTGATGGTCCCCCGCACCCATTTTAAAACACGAGATGATTGCTCTTTTCAGGCCAGAGCTCCATGCCTCTGGAATGCGCTACCTCTGACTCTGCGTATCATGGAGTCCACTGAAGGTTTAAAGAGAGAACTTAAAACTTATCTTTTCAGACAGGCTTTTTACTAATATTGATGTTTTGGGGCCTCTGTGAAGTTACCGGTTTTTTGTGCTGTTGTGTGTTTGTGTCTAAGTATTTTATTTACATTCTGTCCAAGCTGTGAGGCACTTTGTGATTTTATCTGTGAAAAGTGCTATATATAAATAAAATTTACTTACTTTACTTAATATTTTTAATTTATTGTTTTCATTGGTGTCAGGTACAGTCGCTGTCATAGATACAATCAAAGCAGCCACCACAACTGCTTCTGTTCAAGCGAACCAACTCATTCTTCCGGTATTCTTGAAGATACTGAAACATAATAGTGCCGGCGCCACTTCCACCGTGTACGTAAATAGTCCATCACACGCATAAATGAGTGTGGCTCGTTCAATTCTGCTTTTTAGTTTCTGTTTCTGCTCTCAACTCTCAAATCCAAGATCCAACAGCAGAAATGTATTTAGTTTCTGTTGCAATGTCTCAATGGCGAAATTCCGAGACCCATGTATTTACAACGCACAGACCAGTAAATATAAGTGAAGTCAACGCCCAGCCAGCCTGACAGCCAGCCAATCGTCGACCAACCAATTGTTGAAGTTCTTCCCCACCGGCAAACCAATTGCTGAACAGCCAACAAGCCAATCATCGGCCAACAAATCGTTGAAGTGCTTCCCATCCGGCCAACCGATCGCTGAACTTCTTCCCCACCGGCCAGCCAATCGTTGAACTTGATCACTCAGTCAGTCAGTCAGTCAGTCACTCAGATACTCAGCGACATTCGCGTTTATAGCGGCCTGGCCGCTGCTCGGCCCAGCCCAAAAATAGAGGGTCGGATTTGATTTTGAAGCCCATATCTGAATATCCATCGCATAATCAATCAAATGTCTGTCTCGATGTATCTGGAACAGCCCATCTGAAAAGACCCTGTTCTGCAGACTGCTGCCCAGGAGACATTGCTGCAAAGCAAAATCCCCTTTAGCACAAAGACCATTAATCATGGAACAGCACAAGGAAATCTGATGCAACTGGCAGTAGCGTGTGCCTCCACACTGAGACTGGATGTAGAAAATACAGGCTCTGACAGTTTAAGTCTTTCATTTCAACCAAAAACATTTACAAATTAGGGCAAATTTTCAGTCAAGAGATAGAATCACAGAGCTCGTTAGCGAAATCAATCAGGAGTGTTCAGTGGCAGAGGAATGAGATGTGAGGATCCGTACTTTCTGACTCTTTCACTTACTGCTTGTGCCAGAAACCTTCAGTCCTGTGTGTGCTGCGCGGAGCTGAACTTCCTGAGACAATTTATCATCGCTACCCCAGCCCTCCTCTGGGCCGGTGAAAAAAAAATGTATCGATGTTCAGGTCAACCCAAAAATACCCAGCAAAGTAGAGCGTCCTCCATCAGAGCACAGTGTGGCTCCTCGGAGATGCGGCACAGGCGGTAAATAGATTGCGGTTTCTATTCTTCGCCCGTTCAATGGAAATCGAGTCGAGGAGCCTTTCACTTCCTCCCTCTCCTATGTTCCAGTTACATGTCCTGATTCTGAGCAGGAACCAGCTACACAAAAAGCTGCCACGATGCTGCTGTAAGTTACAGCCGGTGTTACAACACGGACAAAACATTCCTGTAACATTGAGAGAAAACTTTGTGCCAGCTGGGAAATTCCAAATTGAGCCCCCGACGGCCGCCACGTACAGCCCTAACTAAAACCTGAACTCATGCTAACAAGCAAAAGCATCTATGCGCACTTCGTTCATAAAAATCCTCAGGATTAAAAACATAGCTTTACCGATTGTTCAATAAGTCCCTTTGATCCCCATTATATCAAGCAAATCCGAGGATATAAAGTGGGTTTGGATGTTTAGTTTTGTATTTTCTGGTATAAGTCACACAAAAAGCTTTAAAGCTTTAAGATGCGTCTCGTTGGTCCACTAGCACATAGTCCTTTGTAGTGTTGTATTGAAGTTAACCCTTACAAGCGCTAAAAAAAGCATAAATTTAATTATTTTGTGCTGTTGAAAACCTATCATGTGGCAACTTGTTTAAACAAGTTGCCACATGATAGGTTTTCAACAGCTTTGACTTTGATATCTTACATCGCTGCGCAACAGTAGCTGCATTTAGTGATCTAAGGGTTAAAATGGTTTGAGTGTTCATACAATTGATCCATTACACTTCTGGTTTAATAATGTAGCTATTACAGTGACATGTAATTTAGGACTTGAGTAGTATGAGATGGGAAAAGGCGTTTCTCGGCATGAAAGGGCCAAAGAAGAGGATCTGACTGAAAATGAGGCTGGGTGATGTTATTCAGATGTGGGACGACCGAGGACTGTAACCCATCATCTTATTTACTGCCCTGACCCAACATGGCACCTCTGCTGCACCATCCAGAAGACAGCACCCCTAAATCTGCATGTACTCGTAATGAAACACACACAAAGGATGGGGAGCTCTTACTTTCTCTGCAGCTCTGTAACAAATTAAGAGTCACATGCTGCTCATTTGGAGAGTCCTCCACTTGGTACAGCCCCCCTCCCCATAATAAACCCCCACCCACAAAACATACATACAGAATTTCAAAGCTTTGAAAAACAATCCACTTACAAAACATGTAGTATTAGATTACATATATTTTTCGAACCATTAAAAGACAAACATGTTTTGACAGGGTAAAGCAATTCAGCGGAATGAGCATCAGAATTCCTGTCAGGTCTGGTACGCCAATTTGCGCAGGGTTTAGACGAGACAGAAACGAACAAAAATGAAAAACTACATCTCAGTACTGCCAGCCGTGATTTACCTACAGCGCTACATCACTCCAGTCTCGCTCAGCTACGCCAACCAAAAAAATCAGCTCAATTCTGATCAGGTGCAAATCCAGACCAAGGTGACACACGCAAAGATAAAAGTTACCATCAATTACAATTCTGTCGGCAAAAACAAACGTATGTCTGTTCTGGTGATCGAAACATGGGGACAAAATGAAAAATGAACATCCCAGCAAATAACCAATAACAGAAAACTTAAAAACTTGAGCGACCAGGGCTAAGGCGCAAAGAGAGTAAACAGATAATTTTAACAGCCAAAATCAATTTGATGATCAGATTATGACAGCTTGAGTTAGATTTGTCACTACACTCTGGTGGTAGGCGAAGGGTAATTAACGTTTTGGGGTTTGGGTTGCCGGAATTATGATGACATGCAGGCTACCATGTTCTCCCTAATAACATTCACGAATTGTGCATTTAGCATGATAATGGCACAGTGTGTGTGTTGTTTTTTTTTTAGTTAATTTTAGCTAACAGCAAAGGGAAAATGTTTCAACTCAGGTCAGATTTTTAAATCATAAATAATTAAATGTAATGGAAAGCCGCAGTCACGAGATGACGGTTAGGAGAAACATAATTAGTGAACTCCCATAGGGGCGGTAAAATGTGGCCATCATTTTGTAAGAAAATTAGTGACCTCTGGATCCAACATGGTTACATTTGTGCCAGAAAATGCAACAATTAAGAGCAAAAACACAACATAAAGTGCCTCAGACAACAAGCGCAAACACAGCGACTAAGAAAATATTAGTAGCCTTTTACCTTTATGCAGAAAAAAGTAAAAGACTGGTCTGCTGACAGTGACCTGCAGATGGTGAGCAGGTAGCCACGAAACGGATTACTATGTTTAATCCCGAAGTTGATAAAGGGCGTAGGATTTCATTTATCCAGAGCAGGACCAATGAACAAGTTACGAAGCCAAACCTCAGGGACACGACATCATTGAGCATGAACAGTTGAAAAACAAAAAAATTGTGAGCAAAGTGCGAAAGAGTGAGTGATGATGCAAGCCAAATGTAACGGACGATAAGATACTATAAACAGCTCTCTGCTGAAGTCGTGGAATTTTACTCCATTTAAATATGGTGTTAAGTGTTATAGCCTCACAGGAGATAAATGGCATACGAGATACCAAACCGTTAGCCTTATAACATAGTTGCCTAAGTCATATTTGAATGTTTTCAGAAAACAAGAAAAACACAATTAGCAAGCACATTGGTATTTTTTTGATATTGCGACATTAAGCAAAAAAATGACTTGGGCAATTATGCTATGAGGCTAACGAAATGTTTATGCACAAAATAAATTTACCCATCTGCTATTGTTTCAGTAGACAGTTGATACACATGATATAAACTTGACAGAGCCATACCGGTAATCTAAACATGATCAAGACTGTTTTGGATTACCTGCAAGTAAAACAGTTAGTCTGCAGAGGAACTGAGGCACGATCTTCAATATACTTTGAACACACAAACGCTAATCATCTTACAGCACTATGGGACACTGTACCTCATTTTTAGGCAAAGGGTAGTCATGCTAGATATTGATTTTCTTCAGTTTTTAGAAGTTAATGGCTGTTTATTGTTCAGCCTTTGATATTTAGAAACCTTTCATTTCAGGACATTTGGAAGAATCTTTGCCTTAACAGAACTGTATTGAATTTGGCTATAGCTTCTGCATGGTACTGCATGTGCGCGATAATCCATTTTAGTGATTTAATTATTTCAATTAAATCCTTCAGCATCTCTTACTTGTGAATATGGCCACATGCCACATGCTGAAACACAAAGTGGAGCTTCAAATTGATGGTCATTGATTATTTCCTTATCAATCATTCTGATTTGCTCATCACCTGACCTCTCCTGCCACAGATGAGCAGCAGATTATGCCACATTAACACAGTGCCTGATCTCCCATCCTCCCTTCAGTGAGCTGGTGAGGGAACCCCCACTGTGTGATGCTGGTCGTTAGTGCAAAGCTCAGTTTCAGCATCAAATGTCACTGGAGGGGGGGTGGGGGGGTAGACAGGGGAAAGCAGAATTACTCAGATGATCCTCTGTGACAGCAGCTTACGGTGGCAGCGGTGATCGTCATGGTTAAAGACATTAAAAACATGCTGTCGCTGGCCTTTCTCCTCAAGACCTCCCGGGGACAGCGGCAATTCGCTTGTGCTGCATCACCGGCTGCGGGAGCGTTTACAACAGCAGTACCAGGACTCCAAAGGGAAGAGCTGACTGTGCCGGTCTGCACTCTGTACTACTACAAAAGTACAGGTTAAAACAGAGTTAAAATACCAACGAAGGCCAAATAATCTAAACAGATTCAGCGCACTTCAGAACTATTAGTACATTTAGTGATTATAAAAAAAGTACGCTGTTAAAAAAGTCTTAGCTGTTTATGCTCTTGGTCATGATTATT